>JARWKJ010000005.1:49994572-50632072 GCA_029959095.1 Rhinichthys osculus
AGCCCTGGTGTTGTCCGGGTCTGACCCGTGTCTTCTTCGGACCATTCGGCAGATTCTTTCCAGGTCCGGTCGGGCTTTTCTCGAGCGCAGGGAGTCGATGGTCTCCAGGATCCATTCTCTGTATTTTGGCTCCGACATGTTGCGGCTCTGGTTCTGTTGGCGTTGGCCGAGCGTCTCTCTCTTGTCCCCGAAGTGATCCGCTGCGAGCCCGGCTGGGAATGAAGCGGAAGCCTCGCTCTACGCCTGCGTTATGCGCGCTTAAGGTGGACTACTTGCGAAGAGAGTCATCCGCTATACACTCTGCGCTTATTTAAGGTGGTATTGCAGAGTTACGCGTTTTGCGCACCTCGTCAACGCTCGCGCTGCAGTCCATTACACCTAATCCAACAGATTGTTTTCCCCCATGTGTGACCCTGGACAAATCCCGTCACAAGGGTCTTTTTTTTTAAATTGAGATTTATTTATACATCATCTGAAAGCTGAATAAATATTATTTCCATTGCTGTATGGTTTGATAGGATATGACATATTAGGCCGATATAATATTTGGCAGAGATACAACTATTTGAAAATCTGGAATCTGAGGGTGCAAAAAAATCGAAATATTGAGAAAACTGCCTTTAAAGTTGTCCATTTACACTCACATATATATATATATATATATATATATACACACACACACAATAGCAAATGTATAAAATATCTCCATGGAACATGATCTTTACTTAATATCCTTATGATTTTTGGCATAAAAGAAAAATCGAAAATTTTGACCTAAACAGTGTATTGTTGGCTATTCCCACATATACCTGTGCGACTTGTGACTGGTTTTGTGGTCCATGGGTGTGTGATCTCTATATTTATGTAAATAACCTTTTTTTTTTTTACATTCTGTACCATTTGTGTACATTATATTTTTGATGTGTGTGTGCACTTTTCGAATGAGAGACTAAATTTCGTTGTACAACTATACAATTACAACAAACATATTCAATTCAAATTAAATTCAATTGAAAGGCATCAGTATTGAAAGGTTAGATGACAGATGGCTATCACGTGACGTCACTGTCAGATGTTAACAGATAATTGCAACACAAATATGGGGGGGAAACATTATCTACAAGCCAAAATGAATACTAAAAAGAGCTTAAAGTTTAATGAAAGTCCTAAAATAGTTAATTGCAGAATGTGTTAACTAAAAAACTGGTCTAAAATTTTCATTGCACTAATTAGTGAAATCAGCATGAAGGACTTGATCTGGTTAGCTAAAACTAGCATCATTAGGCACAAAGTAACATGATTAAATTCATTATATTGCATATTTTAAAATGCATATAGATACATCTGGAAAAAGCCTAGTGTTGCCCTCCAAAATCTTTAACCGACAGATCTATACTAGTATGAGCAGACATCTCATGATCTTCTCAATCTTTCAATGAGTTCTCTACAGTTGTGTAATGCTTAAACAATACAAAGCTATTGTACATGACCAGCTGCACTTTATAATGCAAACATGCTATACAAACTGCTAAACAAATTCAGAAGTGTTTCATCATGAATATGATGCCTGGCCAGACCTATGATATTCTTACCCTGTTTTGGAGGTTCTGGAGCAGTGGCTGTGAAAGTCCACCCAACTCATCTCTCAGTCTTAATGAACAATGGTGCAATATCCCAATACACACATTCTGTCATGACAACTCGCGCAGAGTTTGGTTTTGTAATGGATATAACAATATTGATATATTTGGTCTTGGCGGAATAGATCTGCTACACTGCTGCTGCTATTATTATTGCTGCTGATGTTGGTTATTGCTGCTGATGTTGGTTATTGATGCTGATGTTGGTTATTGATGCTGATGTTGGTTATTGATGCTGATGTTGGTTATTGCTGCTGATGTTGGTTATTTCTGCTGATGTTGGTTATTGCTGTTGTTGTAGATTATTGCTGCTGATCTTGGATATTGATGCATATGTTGGTTATTGCTGCTGATGTTGGATATTGATGCTGATGTTGGTTATTGCTGCTGATTTTGGTTATTGATGCTGATTTTGGTTATTGATGCTGATTTTGGTTATTGCTGCTGATGTTGGATATTGTTGCTGATGTTGGATATTGATGCTGATGTTGGTTATTGATGCTGATGTTGGTTATTGCTGCTGATGTTGGATATTGATGCTGATGTTGGTTATTGCTGCTGATTTTGGTTATAGATGCTGATTTTGGTTATTGATGCTGATTTTGGTTATTGATGCTGATGTTGGTTATTGCTGCTGATGTTGGTTATTGCTGTTGTTGTATATTATTGCTGTTGATGTTGGTTATTGCTGCTGTGGTTGATTATTAATGCTGATTTTGGTTATTGATGCTGATTTTGGTTATTGATGCTGATTTTGGTTATTGATGCTGATGTTGGTTATTGCTGTTGTTGTAGATTATTGCTGTTGATGTTGGTTATTGCTGTTGATGTTGGTTATTGCTGCTGCGGTTGATTATTGATGCTGATGTTGGTTATTGATGCTGATGTTGGTTATTGATGCTGATTTTGGTTATTGATGCTGATGTTGGTTATTGATGCTGATGTTGGTTATTGCTGCTGATGTTGGATATTGCTGTTGTTGTAGATTATTGCTGTTGGTTATTGATGCAAATGTTGGTTATTGATGCTGATGTTGGTTATTGCTGCTGATGTTGATTATTGCTGTTGCGGTTGATTATTGCTGTTGTTGTAGATTATTGCTGTTGATGTTGGTTATTGATGCTGATGTTGGTTATTGATGCTGATGTTGGTTATTGATGCTGATGTTGGTAATTGCTGCTGATGTTGGTAATTGCTGCTGATGTTGGTTATTGATGCTGATGTTGGTTATTGATGCTGATGTTGGATATTGATGCTGATGTTGGATATTGATGCTGATGATGGTTATTGCTGATGTTGGTTATTGATGCTGATGTTGGTTATTGCTGCTGATGTTGGATATTGTTGCTGATTTTGGATATTGATGCTGATGTTGGTTATTGATGCATATGTTGGTTATTGCTGCTGATGTTGGATATTGTTGCTGATGTTGGATATTGATGCTGATGTTGGTTATTGATGCATATGTTGGTTATTGCTGCTGATGTTGGATATTGATGCTGATGTTGGTTATTGCTGCTGATTTTGGTTATTGATGCTGATTTTGGTTATTGATGCTGATTTTGGTTATTGATGCTGATGTTGGTTATTGCTGTTGTTGTAGATTATTGCTGTTGATGTTGGTTATTGATGCTGATGTTGGTTATTGCTGTTGATGTTGGTTATTGCTGCTGCGGTTGATTATTGATGCTGATGTTGGTTATTGATGCTGATGTTGGTTATTGATGCTGATGTTGGTTATTGCTGCTGATGTTGGATATTGTTGCTGATGTTGGATATTGATGCTGATGTTGGTTATTGATGCATATGTTGGTTATTGCTGCTGATGTTGGATATTGATGCTGATGTTGGTTATTGCTGCTGATTTTGGTTATTGATGCTGATTTTGGTTATTGATGCTGATTTTGGTTATTGATGCTGATGTTGGTTATTGCTGCTGATGTTGGTTATTGCTGTTGTTGTATATTATTGCTGTTGATGTTGGTTATTGCTGCTGCGGTTGATTATTAATGCTGATTTTGGTTATTGATGCTGATTTTGGTTATTGATGCTTATGTTGGCTATTGCTGTTGTTGTAGATTATTGCTGTTGATGTTGGTTATTGATGCTGATGTTGGTTATTGCTGTTGATGTTGGTTATTGCTGCTGCGGTTGATTATTGATGCTGATGTTGGTTATTGATGCTGATGTTGGTTATTGATGCTGATTTTGGTTATTGATGCTGATGTTGGTTATTGCTGCTGATGTTGGTTATTGCTGCTGATGTTGGATATTGCTGTTGTTGTAGATTATTGCTGTTGGTTATTGATGCAAATGTTGGTTATTGATGTTGATGTTGGTTATTGATGCTGATGTTGGTTATTGATGCTGATGTTGGTTATTGATGCTGATGTTGATTATTGCTGTTGTTGTAGATTATTGCTGTTGATTTTGGTTATTGATGCCGATGTTGGTTATTGCTGTTGTTGTAGATTATTGCTGTTGATTTTGGTTATTGATGCTGATGTTGGTTATCAATCCTGATGTCAGTTATTGATGCTGATGTTGATTATTGATGCTGATGTTGGTTATTGATGCTGATGTTGATTATTGATGCTGATGTTGATTATTGCTGTTGTTGTAGATTATTGCTGTTAATGTTGGTTATTGATGCTGATGTTGGTTATTGATGCTGATGTTGGTTATTAATGCTGATGTTAGTTATTGTTGCTGATGTTGATTATTGCTGCTGATGTTGGTTATTGCTGCTGATGTTGATTATTGCTGCTGATCTTGGTTATTGTTGCTGATCTTGGTTATTGCTGTTGTTGTAGATTATTGCTGATGATGTTGATTATTGGTTATTGCTGCTGCAGAGCAAGTACGGGACTTGCTACTGCAAAGACATACACAACACGCTGCTGTGAGCAAGTAAGACATGCTGCTGCTATACAATATAGCATACATGAATTACCCGTAGCAGGTCTATACAGGTGGAGCTGGGGAAGGTGGAGGGTTTCTGAAAGCGCCCTGCAACTGTTACAGCAAATGCTGATCAGTATTTGAAGGTTGAGCAGCGAGCTCATCGGCTACTAATACAGCAGGAACCAATCAGCTGTGCCCTATAGAGAATGATATGATTACAGGCAGATTGAGTTAAGGACCGATCAGTTTGTGCCATCTAGAGTTTCATGACAGAACTTCTACTTCAGTATGACAGCATGCCGAATAGGACAGAAGCTGCAGACAGGGTGAAACTTACTAAAATATTAGGTGCTTACACATAAAAGGACGTGAAACCTGTTTGGTATTTATAGTAATACTTTATTGGAATGATTCTTGTGGTGCAAAATATCACAATTAACTTGAACCATGTCCTCAGGAGTAAGCACTGGTATCCACTGAGTTCACCTCCAGCTTAGAGGAGATATTTGTAGCCTAGAGAGTTGCGTGTAAGAAATTCTCACCCAAAAAGGAGCCAGATGCTCTGCACCCATTCAGAGAGAAGACTTTGCCTATTTAAAAATGCAGAAATGGAAGAATGAAGGGGGAAGAAATGGCGAAAACGGAGAGAGCAATGCGGCGGCTCATTGGCCGAACGCAAGACTTCGCCGTGTCAATCACGCACAGTGTGTGTGCGATTTCGTCAGGTACTAGAAATGTATAACCCAATGAGAACCGTAACAATTATAGTATTAACAATACTAAACAAACGAAACGAAAACTTTCATCCCCTCCTCTGCACCAAGCCTTGACGCGGTCCGCTGTCGACTGCTATCTGTCAGCTAGAATCAATGAAACGACTGATGAGCCAAAATATTGACACTTGTAGGATTTCATGGCACATTTCATAGGTGAAAGTTCAAAGTTCATCAGTGAATATTTTACAGAGCGCAGTGGACCTACAGCTGAAAGAAGAAAAAGAAAAGAGTGCTCATATTATGAAATCATGGCTTCTTTTCTATGCCATTTTCACTTCGTCGTCCCTTTCAGTGCATTTTAAGAATAAAGAAACACATGACAGTATACAGGACCAAAAATATTTCGGTTATTACACAGGAATACATATTTTTATCGTTCTTTTTTTTTTCTCTATTTTTCTGTATGGTTGTTATGGTGACCTAGTGGAGAACTTGCACCTTAGTGGTAACTGTTCAAGATTAGAGATTTAACTAATCCAGTCTGTTTTTGTGCGGCAACAACAATCCCAGTCCACAGGCCAACAATTACACCCTTTCAAATCCATCAGGGTTAATATCACATGAACAGAGATTAAAAAAAAAGAAAAAAAAAAAAGAGAAAATTGCAAACATGATTAAAATAGAGGAGATGATAAAGGCCTCACTGTTTATCCCTGGAGGTCTTCTCTGGACTCTTCCGCTGGTTTCTCTGCTGTTTTACAGGAGGAAGGATCGGTTTTTAAGATTCATGCACTTTTTCTCCTTCTCTCTCTCTTTCTCTCCACCTATATCCCTCGCTCTGATTTCTATAGTTTCTTCCTCTAGAATTCGGCAAATTCTTTTGCGCACTTCTCCGTGAACGACACACGGATCTCCTCTTCCTCGTAGTCGTCGAAGTTGCTGGTGTCCCCGGGACCTCTGCATTTAGGCACAAACGGGGCCTCCACCTGCCAAAACACACACGGAGAGAGAGAGATTTACCTGATCTTAAACATCTCACGCTTGATATTTACATTTGAGCATGAAATAATCGCCAAGTATTTCTTTGCTCATATTTTACACTCCCCTTTGTTTTTGAGTAACAGCAAAATCACACAGAATATTTGATGTTTCTGTTCATTAACCCTTTTGACATGGATCATATATTATTGTTCAAATTACATATGGATTAACAGAGAAAAGCGTAAAATATATGCGGATTTGAGCTGCACAACAATTTTTTTGCTTCGAACAGAGATTACGATTCTGAACAGACAACTAAACTAAATAATGTAATTTACTAGAAGTTCTGACAAAATGTTAATTGCTGCAGTCTATTTAAAAGGTTTAATTACTTATTAATCTGAATGAATTATTTAAAAAGAAAATCGGGTTGAGTGAATGATTCAATGACTCACGCATTATTTGAAAAGCCAAGTTTCTTTCAAAAGCAGATTTATTCTGTATAAATGTGTTGTTGGTTATGTCTTAAGTGAATAATAACAGTAGAGAAAGACAACACATGTGTATCAGTATACTGGATCCGGGCATTCAGTCTTAAAGTGACAGCAGCCTAATATTCCAGCCGTTTGTATTTTTAATGTTAATCAAACAACAAAAGACAAGGAAATCACTCACTGCTCTGGACTGAATAGCTTTTGGAACTTTAATAAGGATTCATCTTTATTTATAGTCAAATATGCAATGTTATTTTTACATTTGATCACTTTATTCAGTTTATGTTCCTGAAAACTAATGTTAGACCTACCTGTAAAAACTAAAAAGCATTCGTATTTTTGCTCTATTGTATTTATTTGTGCTGTGTAGTTTGATTATTTGTTCTTACTTTCTATATCTTTACATGACAGCAGTCCTTTTCTCGCTGAACATACAGTGTAAAAAATGTTCGTAATATGAACGGTAAAATACTGTAAAAAAGCAACGGAAAAGACATGTTAATTGCTTAACACTATGTACCCTTATTATATACCGTGAAAAAAACTGTAATAGCTCTTACGGGACATTTCATGTAGTTTTACAGTAAAATACTGTTAAATGTACGGATTTTGGCACTGTAAAAAAAACCTTACTGTTGCATTTACCATAACTTACTGTAAAAAATACGGTAGCAATTTTTATGTTTTACTTCATTGAACTTAAATTTTCGGTAAAAAACTGCTAGCTGTGGTTGACAGTCCTTTACCGTAAAAAAAACGGTAGAAATATGTATGTTTTACAGCAGTGGTTCTCAACTCCAGTCCTCGGGACCTACTGCTCTGCATATTGTGTATGTCTCCCTTATTTAACACACCTGATTCAGATCCTCAGCTCGTTAGGATAGACTCTATGAACTGAACTGAGTGTGTCAGATAAGAGAGACATACAAAATGTGCAGAGCAGTGGGTCCCGAGGACTGGAGTTGAGAACCACTGTTTTACGGCATTGAACTAAAGTTTATGGTAAAAAACTGCCAGCTGGTTTAAAGCGATTTACCGTAAAAAATATGGTAGTAATATTTTAGGTTTTGCGGCAGGGATCTAAATATTACGGTAAAAAACTGGCAGCTGTGGTTGCCAGTACTTTTCCGTAAAATATATGGTAGAAATATTTTAGTCTTTATGGCACTGAACTAAAGTTTACAGTAAAAAACTGGCAGCTGGTTGCAAGTGCTTTACCGTAAAACATACGGTAGTAATATTTTAGGTTTTATGGCATTGAACTTCAGTTTTGAAATAAAAACGTCAATTTAGCAAAAACTCCCATATATCGCAAAAACGTTGTTATGCTTTACATGAGGTGGTTTTTCAGGCAATTCGAAAAAGGAATATTTTGCAAAACTGCGAAATGGAAACAGTCGATCATTCTTTAAAGATGGCACAGTGTGTTTTGACAGAAGACGAGACAGAGTTCATCATTAAACTCATAAAAGACAAAAGAGTTACAGGAATACTGGATTCTAAACAACAAAGAAATGCCACAATCACGACCTTGAAGCAGAAATATAAGTATAAGGTATATAAGTATCGTAAGTATCGACATTAAGGAAATATCGCACAAGTTTTGTGCAAATGTGTAATGTAAACGCGGCTATTACAACATCCGCGAATGTCTTTCATGAACGTTACAGTAGTGTGAACGCAGCCTTACAGGTCAAACTCTGAATAATACGTCATTTACGGTCAGTGATGAAGGGATGGCGTGTGTTTCTCACCCTCCGCTGGTAAATGGCTATCCAGTCAGTAGTGGAGAACCACTTGTGTCCTTTAATGTCGTTAACTCCGTTTTTAAGGTTTCCGAAGCGTTTGGTGAGGTCCACCTGCAACAGGTTTCTCAACAGGTCCTTCAGGTCCGAACTGAAGTGCGACGGGAATCGTACCTGTGGAAGGAAACAAGCGGGTCAGGCTGAAGACGAGAATCTCAGATGAAACCGATAGGCTGTTGTTTTGTCAAGCCTTGGCAAAATTACCTTTCCTGAGACAATCTTTTCGTAGATCTGAATGGGTTGATCGGCGAAAAATGGAGGATAACCAGCAGCCATCTCGTACATCAACACACCCAGAGCCCACCAGTCCACCGCCTTATTATAACCCTACCACACACACACACACACACACACCAGGAGCAGGTCAAGAGCTGATCAAACACTGTAAAGTCCAGCGACAACTGCGTATATTCATGGAAAGGGGATTTAAACTAGTAGAGGAGGGATGAGATGAGATGAGATGCAAGTTATTCATACTGAAACAGATCAAATAAATAGCAAACAATTCAGACACTATCGGTCATAAAATGGAAATAATTTTTTGAAAGAAGTCTCTAATTCTCACCAAGGCTGCATTTATTTAATCAATATACAGTAGAAACAGTAATATTGTGAAATATTATTACAATTTAACAGTTTTCTTCATGTTAAAGTGTCATTTATTCCTGTGATCAAAGCTGTATTTTCAGCATCATTACTCCAGTCTTCAGAGTCACATGATCCTTCAGAAATCACTCTGATATGAGGATCAGGAAACATTTCTGATTATCAATGTTGAAAACAGTTGTGCCTTTTAATATTTTTTGTTGAAAATCTGAGACACTACCATTCAAAAGTTTGGGTTAAGTAAGATAAAATAAAAAAGACTTTTATTCAGCAATAAATGCTTTAAATTGATCAAAAGTGATAGTAAAATAAAATGTTTATTTCAAATAAATGCTGTTCTTTTCAACTTCTTAATCCTGAAAAATGTTTTTCAACATTGATAATCAAAAATGTTAGGGCACATTAGACTTATTTTAAATTGTAATAATATTTCACAATATTACTAGTATTTTTGATCAAATAAATGCAGCCTTGGTGAGCAGAAGAGACTCTTCAAAAACATAGAAAAATTATTGATATATGAAATTATAAATGTCATTTTCCAAACTTTTGAGCAGTAGCGTCTATTATATTTGAATATTAAATCAGGTTATTCAGACAGATGAAGTGTTTGGAGCAGCTGTGCAGCACAAGAGCATCTACAGGCTGACTCTTGCGGTGAAAACGCTTTATTAATTATAATGTAAGTGCTATATATTTGTTGCATTGTGAGGGAAGCGAGGCTCACCTTGCTGAGGATGATCTCCGGGGCCAGATACTCCGGGGTCCCACACAACGTCCACGTGCGGCCCTTCACCCGCTTCGCAAAGCCAAAGTCTGTCACCTGGAACACAGTCACACACACACACACACACACACACACACACACACACACACACACACACACACACACACACACACACACACACACACACACACACACACACACACACACACACACACACACACACACACACACACACACACACACACACACACACACACACACACGACCATGAGATTTTGACACACTTCTTTCATGTCATTCTCATATTAGCCATAAGGGGGCAGTAATGGTGAGATCATGAGCTGTGTGTGATTGAGAAAACATCCACACAGCTCACACACACACACACTTTATTTACACCCAAACCTGACTTCTTTTTTTTCTCACTTTTTGGGTTACAGCAAAAATCACATTGATTTTGATCTGTTTCTGTTCATCTAACGCAGCATTTGTCATAATCTGTGCTTGATCATAAAATATTTTCCAAAAGGCACAAGTATTACAGTGAAAGTTGTGAAAAAATACGTACTTTAAAATAAATACTGATGTAATAGGTCACAAATGTTGACATTTGCTTTATAAAGTAACGATAAATATTACAAATTAGTTTATTATCCATGCGAATTAAGAAATTTAAGACTGGGAGTCCAAAGTGTTTCATATTAATTTCAGATTCTAACTACATATTATATGATATTAAATATAAATACTAAATATAATATAAATATGACGAAGTTACGATTAATTTTATTTCAATTTAATCTCGAAAAAAAATGTTGAAAATTGCGCACCTCAACTAGCGCTGAGTGAAAACAGCCAAAATTGTGGCAGTCTTATTTTTAAATGTGTTTTTACTGTTCATTTTCTAAGCAATAAATATGAGTGTATCTTGAATTTGAAGTGTGTGTGTTATTACCTGGATGTATCCCTGCTGATCGATGAGGAGGTTCTCTGGTTTAAGGTCTCTGTAGATCAGGTCAAGGGCATGCAGATACTCAAAGGTCAAAACTATTTGTGAAGCATAAAAGCGTGCATGGGGTTCACTGCGGAGAGAGAGAGAGAGAGAGAGAGAGAGAGAGAGAGAGAGAGAGAGAGAGAGAGAGAGAGAGAGAGAGAGAGAGAGAGAGAGAGAGAGAGAGAGAGCAAACGCCCGGAAGAAAGACGAGGAGAAAACACACCGTTACATAAAGGCATCAGCCGGAATAAAACAGATGGACTGAACCTCATCAGTGATTTACTGCATTAGGACACAATGTCACTGCAAACAACTAATACATATTAAGCATGTCACAGTCTCACATTAGCATAACTTTCAGGTCAAATATCCTCGAGGCTCACCGGAAGTCATCGTTTGGTTCTTTAAACCAAACCAAAGTTGTTTTATCCTCTATATTTAGCTAGACGAACTCGAGTTAAAGCCAAAGAAATCAAGCACAAATATGCAGATTTCTGGGGCGACTGTTACATAACAATCTATCGTTGATAAAATGACATCTCATTTTTTGGTCAACTTTTATGAGGATTAAAAAAACGTACAAGTTAAACTACATATACTGTAATTGACTTAAAAATAAAGGTTCCATATGTTTGGGGGGTGATGTCACAGACACATGTTCCACAGTGATGTCATAGAACCATTTTTAGTTCCTCATAGAACCTTTCTTTAGAACCATTTTTTCTTAATGTGAAGAACACTCTAAAAATCTAAAGAATCATTTTTCACTATAAAGAACCTTTTGTTCAATGGAACAATTGTTCAAGTTTCTTCACGGAACCATCCATGTTTTTTTAGATGTAGGTCAGATGATCACATTTAACATTTGGAATCACATTTTAAAGAGGCCAAAAACAGATGCTAACAAAAAATGTTAAACATTTTATCTCAAATTTCTGTTTTTTTTTTTCTCATTTACACACATGCAATTCAACCTGAGTCAAAATACATATAAATACGACTCGTTTTCCTTCTAAGCATTTGGTCTTTTGTAATCGCACATGTGAACTACGAGGTTTACACACATTTCTCATCAACCTTAAAACAGTTTGATTTAAAGGCTTTGCTTAAATGCCTGACTATTGTGATTTTTAAGAATGAGTTGAACCAGATAGTGACGGAAAAACACCAATGCTGCGTCCCAATTCGCATACTATCCGTCCTAAATAGTATTCGAAAATAGAATTAGTACGTCCCAAATCGTAGTATGTTGAAATGAGTGTCCCAAAGAGACCCGGATGGTCTACTATATCCGGTCAGAATCCGAAGTGCAGATCGATGCGCACTCTAACGGCTGATATTGCCCACAACCCATCGCGCGTTGGACGAGGATTCGGTTAGAACTACAAACACGAATGAAAAGTGTTCAAAAACTACAGACATGGAGGACGCGCGAGTCCGACGGCTATGCAGAGAGGTTTAGATAAAGGGGTTTGAGTGATTAATTATCAGTATCTAACCTGACGAAAATGTATTTATTCAATGTTGTCAACGTTATTATATTGCATCTGCAGCAGCATTGTGAACTTTTGCAAAGATACGTTGAGCCATTAACTTTTAAATGCATTACAATATTCAAATTCCAAACACATGAGGAGAGTCTCGCATGAAAGACCCATGATTGGTAGATGAACGTGCGTCAACAATTCTCTCCGAAATGGTAAGAAGTTATATTAGATTGAATGGAGGATTTTAACTGTGACGAGATGATTGACAGGGCAGTTTACGGTGACAGGATTCACGCGACAGAGCTGTCCGTTGAAGATGACGAAGTAGAATGTCCCAAAGCTTGCCTACTCTTTTGCTACACACACCAAAGTACTTTTTCTTCACAAAAAGAGTACATACTTTTAGGGCGTAGTATAAGTAGGCGAATTGGGACGCAGCACAAGTCAAACATGTGAACTCCTCATTACACTGTAGAAAGTGAGCGGAGCTGGCATTTCATTCATGTGTTTTATTCACAACATCATTCCTGTGTTTACACTTGTGTTTCTCGTGTTTTGATGACTTCATGATGTGGAAAGTAGTCAGAATGGAGAATGAGTTGATGTGTGTGTGTGTGTGTGTGTGTGTGTGTGTGTGTGTGTGTGTGTGTGTGTATGTATATGGTTGTGTATTTTTTTTTTGGAAAACATTTCAACAAAAATACAAACTTGAGAACATAAAAAAAACAAGTAGGGGAATATAGATAATGCATTCATTATTAAATAATTTATTTAAAATTGTTCTAAAAATGTGGATTGTTTTTAAATCTTTTTTATTAGAGGAGATTTTTAAAGTGATGATAATAGTAAACATAAATCCAAAGCAAATACTTATTTTAAATTGAAAGCATCCAGCTTTTAATGTTGTTTTTATGTGTGTGTGGTGTTTTTAATGTGCTTTGAGACAAACCATGTGTAAGTTCATAAGTCGACAGCATTGCTGAGTATTTTCTCCTTAAAACTGCAGTGAACCAAAGACAGTCTCAAAAACACGGTTTGAAATCGCTGGTGTTTCTGACGTCACACACTCCCTTGTAACCAATCAGATCAACGTGTGATCATCAACCAGTGGATCTCTGAGCTGAGTGAGTGGAGGCGGGGCTCATTTGCATATTCATAGAACCGCGGATACTAAATGAGGCAAGGGTGTCGAGTTACATTGAAGATATTTTAAGGCATGAAAAACATTTTTTACAGGAAAAAAACATTTAAATATGATCAAACATAAGTTTTAAGGGATAAAATGATTGACTACAGGGGGACTTTAAAGGGATGGTTCAAAAAATAAAACACAAAAGAAGATATTTTGAAGAACGTGGGTAACCAAACAGTTTACGGCACCCATTGACTTCCATAGTATTTTTTTTTATTCCTACTATGGAAGTCAATGGTGTCTATCAACTGTTTGAGTACCCATAATGTTCCAAATATATATTTGTGTTCAACAGAAGAAAAGAAACTCAAACAGGTTTGTTACAACATGAGTAAATGATGACAGAATTTTCATTTTTGGGTGAACTGGCCCTTTAAGAGCTTCTGTAGCTCCGCCCCTTTTCTGCAGCTCCCGGTTTGTGTTTCCACAGCATGAAGGAAAGATCTTACGGATTTATGAATGAACAGCTCGTTTTAAAATGATACTGACATTTGTTACGTCTCCGCTTCAAACATTACAACACTCATGATATCTTTCCTTAACTCTACAATAAGTAAATCTATTTCACCAGATTATTACTTTTGGCCAGCGACCCCATAGAAATAACCGATGGCCTATTTGTGCACTTCATGTTGCATTTCCCCTCAGAGACTACACAAGCACATCAGGAATGAACAGATCTTCACCTGAATCTGCCGATTCTGCGCAGGTGTGAGAACATCTCCCCTCCCTGAACGTACTGCATCACCATGTAGAGATTAGTGTTGTCCTGCAACACACACACACACACACACACGTCCATTACACGCGCCATCATCCGGTTATCATGTCCTGAGCGATCCTCACCTTAAAGGAGTACTCCAGGCGCACGAGGAAGGGGAAGCTGACGGCCTGCAGGATCCTCTTCTCGTTTAGTGTGTGTTCGATCTGCTTCAGCTTCACCACCTGAAGACACACAGTGTTACTAAACGCATCGCGACAGGTTTTGGGAGATCGCCGACAAATGCCCGAAATCACCAAGTGTGCCGCACAAGCCCTAAAAAGTGAAGCCAAAACGTCTCGATCGCCCCCCGGTGGCCGGTCCTAGTATAGGTCATAAACCCATAGTCTCGATCGCCCCCCGGTGGCCGGTCCTAGTATAGGTCATAAACCCAGAGTCTCGATCGCCCCCCGGTGGCCGGTCCTAGTGTAGGTCATAAACCCAGAGTCTCGATCGCCCCCCGGTGGCCGGTCCTAGTATAGGTCATAAACCCAGAGTCTCGATCGCCCCCCAGTGGCCGGTCCTAGTATAGCTCATAAACCCATAGTCTCGATCGCCCCCGGTGGCCGGTCCTAGTATAGGTCATAAACCCAGAGTCTCGATCGCCCCCCGGTGGCCGGTCCTAGTATAGGTCATAAACCCATAGTCTCGATCGCCCCCCGGTGGCCGGTCCTAGTAAAGCTCATAAACCCAGAGTCTCGATCGCCCCCCGGTGGCCGGTCCTAGTATAGCTCATAAACCCAGAGTCTCGATCGCCCCCCGGTGGCCGGTCCTAGTATAGGTCATAAACCCAGAGTCTCGATCGCCCCCCGGTGGCCGGTCCTAGTATAGGTCATAAACCCATAGTCTCGATCGTCCCCCGGTGGCCGGTCCTAGTATAGCTCATAAACCCATAGTCTCGATCGCCCCCCGGTGGCCGGTCCTAGTATAGCTCATAAACCCAGAGTCTCGATCGCCCCCCGGTGGCCGGTCCTAGTATAGGTCATAAACCTAGAGTCTCGATCGCCCCCCGGTGGCCGGTCCTAGTATAGGTCATAAACCCATAGTCTCGATCGCCCCCCGGTGGCCTGTCCTAGTATAGGTCATAAACCCAGAGTCTCGATCGCCCCCCGGTGGCCGGTCCTAGTATAGGTCATAAACCCAGAGTCTTGATCGCCCCCCGGTGGCCGGTCCTAGTATAGGTCATAAACCCAGAGTCTCGATCGCCCCCCGGTGGCCGGTCCTAGTATAGGTCATAAACCCAGAGTCTCGATCGCCCCCCGGTGGCCGGTCCTAGTATAGGTCATAAACCCAGAGTCTCGATCGCCCCCCGGTGGCCGGTCCTAGTATAGGTCATAAACCCAGAGTCTCGATCGCCCCCCGGTGGCCGGTCCTAGTATAGGTCATAAACCCAGAGTCTCGATCGCCCCCCGGTGGCCGGTCCTAGTATAGGTCATAAACCCAGAGTCTCGATCGCCCCCCGGTGGCCGGTCCTAGTATAGGTAATAAACCCAGAGTCTCGATCGCCCCAGGTGGCCGGTCCTAGTATAGGTCATAAACCCAGAGTCTCGATCGCCCCCCGGTGGCCGGTCCTAGTATAGGTCATAAACCCAGAGTCTCGATCGCCCCCCGGTGGCCGGTCCTAGTATAGGCCATAAACCCAGAGTCTCGATCGCCCCCCGGTGGCCGGTCCTAGTATAGCTCATAAACCCAGAGTCTCGATCGCCCCCCGGTGGCCGGTCCTAGTATAGGTCATAAACCCAGAGTCTCGATCGCCCCCCGGTGGCCGGTCCTAGTATAGGCCATAAACCCAGAGTCTCGATCGCCCCCCGGTGGCCGGTCCTAGTATAGCTCATAAACCCAGAGTCTCGATCGCCCCCCGGTGGCCGGTCCTAGTATAGGCCATAAACCCAGAGTCTCGATCGCCCCCCGGTGGCCGGTCCTAGTATAGCTCATAAACCCAGAGTCTCGATCGCCCCCCGGTGGCCGGTCCTAGTATAGGTCATAAACCCAGAGTCTCGATCGCCCCCCGGTGGCCGGTCCTAGTATAGCTCATAAACCCAGAGTCTCGATCGCCCCCCGGTGACCGGTCCTACACTTCAAATATCGTTTTTGCAAATATGGTTTCTGTCATTTACTGTAGTTATTATCACGCTGATGTAATTTCAAGTGTTTGTTTTTAAAATAAGTTTGTTTTTAGTTAGTTAGATGCGGTGGTGTGACGTCATGATTGACAGCTGTGATTGACAGGTTCTCTGAGCGAAGTTGTCACTGAAGCACCAACAGACTTTTTTTCAGGATCTTCGGAGGACTGAGGAGATTGGAGCTTTAAATTTAATATCTAAATTTCTATAATTAATTTAAAAAAAGTGCAGGAGCGTGTGCTTGCGATTGATTCTGTGAGAGTGAGGGCGGGGCCTTGATTTCGCGGCTTTACTTCCGGCTCACGACTGCGCATGTCTGGTCCCGAGATTGCTTCTGCACAGACTCAAGTCCAAGATGTCGGAGCCATATCGGGACACTGGCGGCTTCAGTTCTGACCAATGGAAGAGAGCGAAGGGGGCGTCGTCCATCTTTTTTTACAGTCTATGGAAATCACAAGCGAATCGGGGCTCGTTCACGCGTGTGACAATCGCGCAGTGTGAATAATCAAAGACGCGATCTGAGAGAATCGCCACCGAGTCGCCGACGCCCGTGAGATATTTGACATGCTAAACATCTGGACCTGTCAGCGATTCAAAATCCTGCCGTGTGAAAAGTGTTCTGACTGAAAACTACATCGGCGATGACCGACAGCCAATGAGAGAGCGAGAAACAGGGCAGTGGGAGGAGTTTTAGACCAGAATATCAGTATTTTATAGATATATTTACAATCATATCAAACAGAAACAAAGCACAAACATTTGCTTGACAGCAGAACATAGCGAAAATATGTATTAACCCCGAACTCTCTTTGCAGAACACACAATCCTTGCTCTCGTCTCCCCAACCATTCCCTCCTGCATAATCTGCTTTTCTTTTTCTCCTTTTCGCTGTAAATCAGCGCACAGACTATTTGGATCGCAAACTTCTTTTTTTTTCGCAAGCTTTTAATTTGTTTTATTTTTTATATGCTCTACTTTACACTGTATGTGTACTTTTGATGTATCTGTGAAGCACTTTGGTCAACATTTAAGTTGTTAAAAGGTGCTACAGAAATAAACTTTGACCTTGACCTTCTTGCGGGCTATCATTAATATAATTTTCAGTCTCACGCGATATCTCTGGTCTCAGGCACGCATGATCTTGCGTTATTTCCTCATCACTTCAGGCGTCTTTTAGTTGCGATTCTCTCTTTTGTAAAGTGCAGTGTGAAACCTGTCGCCGATCCATCATATGCCTAGTTCACACTACACAACTTTAACGTCTGCAGATCGCTGCTGTTTAGACTACATGACTCACTCTGGAGTCTCGAAGTCGTTGTGGTGTTCACACTACGTAAACGATCTGCAACGGGGGGACACACACACTACACGAGCGGACAACAACTCTGTCACCCAACGACTCGATCCGGTCCCCAAACCACGTTTTGTCACGAAAACACACGCGAAAAGTGGAGTGAGAAATTACGCGATATAGGAGTTGTCTATTTTAAAATGGACGCCAGGACAAAATTGGGGGTGAAAAAAAAAAGAAAAGTTATTTGCACAATGATCTGTTTAGAAACCCGGAGAAAAAAAAACAGAATAAGGGTGAAAGGATGGATATCACACGCGGGCAGCAGGGACTGAGAGTTGGAGGAGAGTAAAACATGTTTATAATGAAAAAGCAGTGTTGTGGTTTGGCAACGATGGTTACAAACACAAAAGGCTTGTGTAATGTGATAACAAGCTGATCATTGGCTGTTGCTCGTCGCGACACCACAGGCTATCGAGTCGGCCGACAGCTCCAGATATTAGCATGCTAGATATTAGTCTGGCGTCAGCGAGCGTTTTTAAGCATCGTTTAGTATTTCACACATAAAGATTGGCGATTACACGCAGTGAAGCCCCGTTCACACTACAAGCGACAAAGCAACACGATACCATTCATTTCAATGGGGAGCGGGCGATTTCCGGCGACACGCGTGACAGCGACCGGTGGGGCGTGTCTGGCGACGCGACAAAATTGAGATCTATTTAACTTTATGCAAACGAAGAGCAACTTTCGGGAGCGACAACCAATAGGAGTGAAGTCAGTGGAGCGCGTCACTCTTCAGTGCTGAGTCTGACCGAGGCAAGTTGAACGAGAAGCTCATTTTAGCAGTCAGAAACTGTCCTATAATTTATGATATATCTCCGTGTACATACAGTGGTATTCACCGTACTGACTCCGTGCCTGAATGGTTTCGGGAACCCAGATAGACCGTTATTTGCCCGTTTGCTGCAGTTAAATAGCCGCGATGGCAAAAAGCACTCACTGTTTCTCCTTCATCTTTAATATTATGCATTTTATGTACTGATTCCATTTATATTTAGACTTTTCCTTCCAAAATATTTGTTTGTAGCGTAAGAGAAAACGTATTTGTTGTCTAACATAGAGTAACATCCGTGAAAGTCACTCACAAACATTACTAGGCAACCCGTAGTGGGAATGCCCTCCAGCGCAGCCACTGGCGACCTGCAGTGACAAAGTCAAAGACTTGTAGTGTGAACGGGGCTTTACAGCCTGACCTGTCGGCGAGCTCGTTAACTGGCAAATCGGGCTTAAAATCCTGTAGTGTGAACTAGACATTAGTGTGAACACAGCAGCGACTGAATGATACACCAGATAGTCATACAGAATAGAACAGTGACCCGACTACTGTGAACATGGTGTGTGAACTCTGCATTACAGCGTTCGTGTGTACGCCCCGCTCACCTTCTGTTTGTTGAGGATCTTCATGGCGTAGTGCTGGCCGGTCTCTCGGTGTCTGACCAGCATCACGCGCCCGAACGAGCCGGTGCCCAGCGTCTTCAGCCGCTCGAAGTCCTCCAGGCCTGCCGTGTTCTGCGGACACGCCACCGGCCTTTAGCATGTTTGCTCTTACAGACAGGTATTACACCTTGTTCGTCATAATCTCACAATTATGACTTTTTTATCGCAACTGCGACTTTAGGCTAGATGTAAACTCGCAATTGTGAGTTTACATCTAGCCTAAAGTCGCAGTTGCGATAAAAAAAGTCATAATTGTGAGATAAAAACGTTATAAAGACATAAAAGTCACAGTTCTGTGTTATAAAGAATAAAACATTTTAAAAGATAGTTGCGACTTTTTATCTCACAATTACATGTTTATATCTCGCAATTCAGACTTTATAACACGCAATTTGGAGATTAAAGTCAGAAATGTTATATAAACTCACAAAAAGTCTTTTTTTCCCTCAGAATTGTTATATAAACTCACAAAAAGTCTTTTTTCCCTCAGAATTGTTATATAAACTCACAAAAAGTCTTTTTTCCCTCAGAATTGTTATATAAACTCACAAAAAGTATTTTTTCCCTCAGAATTGTTATATAAACTCACAAAAAGTATTTTTTTTCCCTCAGAATTGTTATATAAACTCACAAAAAGTATTTTTTTCCCTCAGAATTGTTATATAAACTCACAAAAAGTATTTTTTTTTCCCCTCAGAATTGTTATATAAACTCACAAAAAGTCTTTTTTTCCCTCAGAATTGGACTTAACTCGCAATTGCGTTATAAAATGTTTTATTCTGTGGCGGAAACAAGCTTCCATATGTTTCAGAATAACTGGTCTCAGTTGTAAACAGAAAACACATTTACACGCTTAACTCACATTAACTGAATTGACCATTCATATTTTTATGAAATTGTGCAGTGTTTATTATAAATGATCTATCTGTGCACATAATTTTCTTTTAATTCACGTGTAATCTTGAATCAGAGTAACTTCCCCTCCCTCTTGCAGCATCTCTTCTCTCCTCTGATGACGAGGGCGGGGCTATAACCTGTCAATCACATCAGATGCACCAATAGCAGACCACAACCATCCAATCAACTCCACAAGCCCCGCCCTACATTTGTTCTTGTTTGAGAAGCCGTTTCACTCGGATATACGTCACAATACTGAAGAAAAGATGAGCGCAACTTCCGTTTAATCCCGACTTGTGTGTGTGTGTGTGTGTGTGTGTGTGTGTGTGTTCTGATCTTTCTGTACAAACTAAAGCTTCTATGTATTTGATCCACTTGTGTTTATGCGAGCCTTCGCATATGATTAAAAAAAAAGTGCTTTGTGAAACATTTTTCAGATTATCGACTTCACGTATCAAACTCTCAAAGTCAGGTGATCTCAGTAAACCGGGCTTTATAACGGTTTTGAAATGTTTTAAGTTTTAATGGTTCAGCACTACGAGGCGTCGATCTCTGTGAACCAATGAACCAGAGTCTATAAGGTTTTACCTGATCTCAGATCAGTTTTAGAGAGTTTAATGACATATTTGTATAATACAAAGGAAGAGTTGTAGTTAAAAGTCTCTGAATAACCAAGCTCTCTATAAAACAAACAAAACGAGCTCTACAAATGGATAAAATAGCATCTATTATACACACACTTCATATGTAAATGGTATTCGAGGATTTGTTAATCGCATTTTAATGGATTCGCTTTCAATAAAACATTTGCAGTTGGTTTGTAAAAAGTGTTTTTATTCGTATATTTAAGTTTCCTGTATTTACACAGTTCTGACCAGCAGGCGTCCCCACAAACAGTCAATCAGTTTAGTTTTAATAGATTCGAAGCTCAGTTTCGAGAGTGTTTTGTGTGGTTTCTTACTGGCCCGAGTCAAGGGAGTCTTCTGGGTTTGTTCAACTGTTGTTTAAATGACCAGGTGACACTCATGTAACACCATAACCAGCTCTGAGAACTGTTTCCACTGGAAACGCTTGCGTATTGAAACTGGGTTTCCCTTTATATCCTCTCACCTGTGCAGGATTCTCCCATTTCCTGAGGAAATCTTCTTTGGCGAAGGCCAGAAACTCTTTAACTGTGGGAAGAGACAGAAAACACACTCAACATTACAAGAAGCAACGTCATATTTGATTTCTAATGCCACTAAATGATCAAAACCCATTGCACACAATCTACTGATTGACAGTTTATACTTTTTTAGCTAGTAAAAGTATCATTTTAAAAGGTTGTGATACAAGGTTCGCTGTGAAATATTTAATGATTTGTATAAAGTAAATGTAAGAATAACGTTTATATTATTAGTAATATTACAAGATGAACACTTACTGGACCGAAGCAACTTATTGATTATCCATTCATCAAAATGTGAGCCATCAAATATGATCATCAGGCTTATGAGGAAGGTTTATCTAGCTAAATCATTGTATTGCATTATTTTGCCTCCACAATAAAAACTACTGAGCTTTGATTATAAAACTAAGCATTTAAATATTAATCTTACTATTATTGGGAGATACGGTGACAACTAAATGCAGTAGTTGTTGGAAATTGCATTGATTTACATTAAAATGTACATTTTTGGCCATATAAATATCAGAAATTGCA
This sequence comes from Rhinichthys osculus, assembly GCA_029959095.1. Lineage (NCBI taxonomy): Eukaryota > Metazoa > Chordata > Actinopteri > Cypriniformes > Leuciscidae > Rhinichthys > Rhinichthys osculus. Next base: position 50,016,392 of record JARWKJ010000005.1, read on the forward strand.
CCAGATTGTGTAGTTTTGCTCAGTTTTGAGACCTTTGAATAAAATCGAGGTGTTTTTCCTCCACGTTCTCGCTAAAAAATATACTATACAAGCCTAAAAAGCCTGATGTATTGAATTTGAATAAGATGGTTAAGGATAACGATAAGGGTTAAACGTGATGATAAAATCAGCAATGTAAAAAGTTCTGAAAAGTTGATTCAACTTCAGTTTACAATAAAAGTGCATCCAGTTTAACCTTTCAGTTTTAAAACCCATTCCGCAGATTTTCCCACAAACTCAGCGCAGAAAGATATAAAGCAAGCAAAAAGACAAATAGCAAGTGAATAGCGCAACGAGCCCACAGCAGGCCAGCGGGGAAGCACTCGTCTAAACTGTGTGTTCAAGCAGGGTTTTGCAAATGCGAGCTACGCCCGCCACACACTGTATGATTTTGGGCTGTCCCAGACGAAAGGTGACCAATCGTGGAGATTTCTGTGGCCGCGGCTCCTAAACGTTAGCCTGGATGCCAGCCCGAACCCCGCCCACAACATTTTTTGATCGGGAAGTTCGGTCTGGACTCGCTCCATTGAGGAGTAATTATGATCGGTTCAGAAATCGTCGGGCCAATCAAATTGCCAGGGCGGGCTTTATACGATGATGGACAGATGATCTGCAGGGACGTAATCCTCACGTTATCAAAGAGCGCTTGGGTTGAACTGGTTTCCCTCAGAGATGACTGCCGCTGGAGAACTGAGATGTAGAGATTACGCTATCGCGTCTGTTGTATAAGAAATCGACAGCGCATTCATTTTTAAAGACGAACATAGAACTGCAATCAAGGCATTTGTCGATCGGAAAGATGTGTTTGCCGTCCTTCCTATGGGATTCGGCAAAAGTTTAATTTATCAGCTGGCGCCGATGGTAACTAAGAAGATGGGACGCAATGAAAACCCTGTGGTTTCTCCTTTGGTCGCACTCATAGAGGACCAAGTAAAAGAAGCACACTCGTTATTTTACTTCTTCCAGCGTGCGTGCATTTGAGTTCTGTAGTTGACAACTGTGCTATGCAAAGTAGTTGACTTACTGCGTTGCTCTCATTGGTTGTAGGTCTATCCAATTGAGTGCAGAGTTTTTTTTTTTCCTGGTTCGGTTAAGACACGCCTCATAATCAAAGCCCTATGAAGCAGTATCAGACTCACATTCTGACTAGAATATGAGTATGAAGAAGTCAGGCTACCTAAACGTGGTTCTACGTCGTACAGTGTGAAGCGTTCAAAGACGGTCTTGCGGCCAAAGATAGTCAACGATCATTTTCAGTGTTTGCTGCTACGACATGTCTACTGACTAGCCAATCGAAATGCAACATGAAATGGCGTATTGATCAACGCGACATGGCGCTCAAACTTCAAACTACTTTTCCCAAGCCATATTCACCTCTTTTTTCAGCACACATAAAAACCACAACTGCCAATCAAGTGCGATTCATCTTGCTCTATTCGTTCACCACGAGCGCATGCTGATGACGTTTTATTCTTCTATGCTAACTCGCGTCGTAGCCTACGATTCAATAGGTGTCATCATTGTGAAGTTTACATACATGTCGTACACAAGTTTATTAGATCCATGTCGTACAGTGCGATTTGTAATGATCTCATAGGATTGCTGAAACGACTCAATACACTCAAGACGAATGTATTTGTTTAGCGACTTTCACAATGTGAAAGTGTGAACATTGTTTCAAAGCAGCTTTCAGGAAATCATGACGTTAATGTTTATACTATGTTCATATCTCACAGGAACATTTAGCAGATTCGAGCCGAGTGATAATATATAGTTTACATTCTGCATCGATACAAGCACTCAATAGGTGAGATTTGCTATATAGTATAGGCCTAAGTATACATTACTGTGTGTATGCAGATAAAGTTGGATATACTATTAGTCTTTTTAACCCCAGGTTAAAGGGTTAATTCACCCAAAAATGTAAATTAGCCCATGATTTACTCACCCTGAAGCCATCCTAGGTGTGTATGACATTCTTCTTTCACACGAACACAGAGTTATATTAAAAATTGTCCTGGCGCTTCCAAGCTTTATAATGGGAATGAATGGTACCTTAGATTTTGAAGCCCATGAAAGTGCATCCATCCATCATAAAAGTAATCCATACGTCTCCAGGGGGTTCATAAAGGCCTTCTGAGGCGGAGAAAAATATCCATATTTATAACTTTATAAACTGTAATCACTGGCTTACGTTAACGGCTGTGCGCGAGTCTTGTTCCGACGGAAGAGTGACCTCTGACCCGACGAGTGACCTCTGACCTGAATAGTGACCTCTGACCCGACGAGTGACCTCTGACCTGACGAGTGACCTCTGACCCGAAGATTGACCTCTGACCCGAAGAGTGACCTCTGACGTGACGAGTGACCTCTGACCTGACGAGTGACCTCTGACCCGACGAGTGACCTCTGACCTGAAGAGTGGCCTCTGACCTGAAGAGTGGCCTCTGACCCGAAGAGTGACCTCTGACGTGACGAGTGACCTCTGACCTGACGAGTGACAGATTAAAAGCGACACTTCCGGTTTTCTTCCCACCGGAGCGATTTCAAAATGGCGGCTGCGTGAAATCAGCGTATAGACGCCTTTCGCGGTTCAAACAACAAACTTTAGCTCCTCCCACATTTCTCTTCAAATACTCTTGTTTTAGACTTCTAATTCATGACCAGTGTTTTGCTTTGCTCGATCCTTATCCTCATCAATACGTCATGTGTCGGGTCAGAGGTCACTCTTCAGGTGCGAGGTCACTCGTCCGCCGGAACTAGACTCGCGTACGGCCGTTAACGGAAGCCAGTGATTACAGAGTGTAAAGTTTAAATATGGATATTTTTCTAACACAAACGCATGGCTTCGCTTCAGAAGGCCTTCATTAACCCCGGGAGTCGTATGGAGCACTTTTATGATGGATGGATGCACTTTTATGGGCTTAAAGGGTTAGTTCACCCAAAAATGAAAATTCTGTCAGTAATTACTCACCCTCATGTTGTTCCAACCCCGTAAGACTTTCGTTCATCTTCGGAACACAAATTAAGATATTTTTGATGAAATCTGAGAGCTGGATCACTACACCATAGGCTTCTTAAGCGATCGAAACTGGCCGGCTTTAAAAGTTATGAAAGACATCGTTAAAATAGTCCGACTGACTACAGTGGCTCAATCTGAAGTTTATCAAGCGACGAGAATACTTTTTGTGCGCAAAAAACAAACAAAAAGAACGACTTTATTCAACTACTCTGAAAGGTCGTGATATTTCACGTAGTGAAACTACGCAAAGCTTCTAGGTTGCACGTCACACGTAGGCTCACTATTGGCCGACGCTGGTCATGTGTGTGATGCGTGACGTACAACCTAGAAGCTTTGCGTAGTTTCACTACTTGAAATATCACGGCCTTACAGAGTAGTTGAATAGAGTCGTTCTTTTTGTTTGTTTTTTTGCGCACAAAAAGTATTCTCGTCGCTTGATAAACTTAAGATTGAGCCACTGTAGTCACTCGGACTATTTTAACGATGTCTTTCATAACTTTTGGGCCGGCCAGTTTCGATCCCTTAAGAAGCCTATGGAGGAGTGATCCAGCTCTCAGATTTCATCAAAAATATCTTAATTTGTGTTCCGAAGATGAACGAAAGTCTTACGGGGTTGGAACAACATAAGGGTGAGTAATTACTGACAGAATTTTCATTTTTGGGTGAACTAACCCTTTAAGAATATCAGGTACCATTCACTCCCATTATAAAGCTGGGAAGAGCCAGGATATGTTTTAACGTAACTCTAATTGTGTTTGGCTGAAAGAAGAAAGTCAAATATACACCTAGGATGGCTCGGGGTTGAGTAAATTATTGGATAATTTTCATTTTTGGGTGAAAGGCCACTTTTAACCCTGGGTTAAGCTATGTTTCACACTTGTATTCGTAACAGGGGTTAGCAGCACCAATTTTTCACTACCAGAGGTATGCGTTACGTTGAGTTGTTTAGCAAAAGATAAACCAATCATAAAATAATTCCTGCCTCAAAAAATATGAATAAATTTTGTACAGTCACAGAAACTCTCAAGCGTCAGCATCGAGGGAAACGGCTGAGCGGGTTTTGTTCCTGTTTTGACATTTCATACTGAAACAGGAAGGTTTGGTGGGACATATCGAATATGTATTCATTAACATCAATAGCCAGTAGCCTCTGGTTCACGTCACAGCCGCGAGCCGTGATGGGATCATTTCAGAGCGCATTTTATTGGACATAAAAAAATGCAAGATGATGCCGTCGACAATTTTGATTTGATTTCCAGAAGAGAAGGACTCAATTAAAAACTTCAACAGTGAAGGGCAAGCGTGATTTTAGAGCATTATTAAAACAGATTGCAACTCGATGTAACAATGTAAATATGCAAATAATGATGATACCCTGATGGGTTTTAGCCTACATGTGTGAAGTGTGAAATCTTCAAATCTGACAGCCTAATTACTAGGCTAAACCAGGGTTAGTATGAACCGTGTGAAACATGACTTAACCCAGGGTTAACATTTCAACCAGCAGGGCCGTAACCATCATAGATGTCAATTAATATCACATTTTGATACGTGGTCCCCTGAATATTAGGGGTTCTTGCTGTTTTGTTCATACCTTGTACACATCTGGACCCATCAAATACACACATATAGAGTCTTATCTGTCGAATAAACATTCTTGATATGTTATATACAGGGTAACGTTACAGCATACACATACACACACAAAACCCCCAAACGAAGCGCTTATTAAAGCATCAACACATTGTTTGAGCCTGGAATCGCCATGACAGCATCAGCATCCTCTCTCTCTCTCTCTCTCTCTCTCTCTCTCTCTCTCTCTTTGCTGAAGCCTCACACATGCACGAATATATTACCGAGGAATCTGAGCATCTGATGATGAAACCGATCGCCATGATCGATCATGACTAAACAGAATGATTGGGAAGCTTTAAAGACACCCACCGCTTTCCATCTCGTTTCCCCGTTTGGCGGCCGGCGTGTTGCCCATGTCTCCGGGCCTGTCAGGCGCTGGAGACCCGCAGGAAGATGATGCTCCTGCCGCGCCTCGGCTCTCACGGTCCGTTCGTGCGATTGACGCCTGCCGATCGGCTTTGAGAGTGAAAATAGTGGACGTTAACGCGTCCGATCTGTTCACGGATAAACGGCGATCGCTTATGAACGCAGAAGCATCCGTGTTTAAAGGGCGGACGGGCCGCCAGCATCAACCCGGACTCGGGCGTCCTTTCCTGGCTTGGCTCTCCGCCGCACCTCCGCGGCCCCGCAGTCCCTCGCTCGCTCGCTCGCCGCCCCGCGGGCTGTTCCGTGTTCCGGGAATCGCGGGTGAAAAACACGGACGCAGGATCGGTGAGATGATCGTTCATGCAGCTGCGCTTCCCGTAGCCATCGACACAGACTCCGCCCACACGGACTGAGCCCCGCCCCTGGCTCACCCCATTGGCCAGGCGGACAGATGTGTGGAGTGATTGACAGGCACTAATCAAGCTGTTGTGAGTTGTGATTAGCCAATGTAGAAAGAGAACTGTCCCTTTTTTATGTTTATTAAAATGGACGGGACTTTATGAATGATGGTATTGAGTGGATTAAATGTTCACTGTTTTATAAAATAAACACATGTATTGAACATTTTCACTGTTGTTGTCCTGGGAAAAAAACGATGCCAATCATTTAACACATATTGGGTCCAATAAAAAGACATTGTGTCACTGCCGCAATATTTTGAACTGTAAGAAATATAAAACTTAAAATATATAATTTGAAACTTAAATATAAAAAATCAGCTAAAATGCAAGAAAAAAAACCCTTTCACTGTCTTATAAAATAAACACATACAGTCAAACCACAAAAAATATTCAGACACCATATAATTGTTTATATTTTTTATACTTTTTAGTGTGTGCAGGACGTTCATTTATGTAAGTGAGGAGAGCTAAATAAAGTAAACTGTGATATTATACCCGAAAATTCTTCTTACTGTGGACTACCAGTAAAAATGTATACACATTTGGGACCAAAAAATATTCAGACACTTTGACCTGAGCATATTTTTTTTTTTACACCACAGACAGAACAAAATGAAGCATTGCTTGGTAATTGGTTGAGCTACATTGGTATAATTGTGTAGTTAAATTTAACAGCTGACAGATATTCAACATAATTCATCATGTGTGAGAGTCTAACAGAAGGACGGACAAAACCAGAGAAATATCCACTGTTCTGATAACTCTGACTTCTGCTCATATTTTATTACCATTTTCTAAACTACAACGAATAAACTGATAATGTAATAAATGTTAAAGGTGTCTAAATAAATTTTGCTTTGACTGTATGTTGAACATTTCCACAGTTGTTGTCCTGGGAACATGGACTTAGTTATTTAGTATAACGGATTTTCCTTGAAAAAAAAATCGTCATGTCTTAAATCTTGAATGTAACTCGACACCCTTGCCTCATTTAGTATCCACAGTTCAATGAATATGCAAATAAGCCTCCACTCACTCAGCTCAGAGATCCACTGGTTGACGATCACACGTTGATCTGATTGGTTACGAGGTTGTTTGTGACGTCAGAAACACCAGCGATTTCAAACCGTGTTTTTGAGACTGTCTTTGGTTCACTGCAATTTTAAGCAGAAAATACTCAGCAATGCTGTCGACTTATGAATCTGCACATGGTTTGTCTTAATAGACATATAAACAACATTAAAAGCTGTATTTTCACCACAGGAGGACTTTAAAAATGAACTAAATTAACGTTTTTATTACTCAACAGGCAAGTTATTTTATTGAACAGATACATGTATCTCTCTAACAGAGTTCACTGTAAAGCATGAGATATCGTGAAGGCTCATATTAATCCAGTCGTGCGGAGCCAAAGCACAACCAACACAATGTTCTTCCGCAAAATGCATGCGTTTTTTTAACCGCAGGCCAAAAGTTACAAAGTGTCCCTTTAAATTGATTTTATTTCAGCTAAGTTTAACTTGATGTAGAACAATAACTAAAACTACAATAAATAAATACTATAGACATATTTAAAAGATTTTTTTTTAACTTTAAATAAAATGGGAAAAACACACACACACACACACATATATATATATTTATATATATAAATCCCAATCCTAAACACTGCCCCGTTGGTCCTTGTACTGTAAACTGCAGTCATCCTGATTTTTTTTTTTAAACAAAGCAAAAAGTATTTTCTGAAGCTTTATAAGTTTCTGCTCATGTGGCAAATATGAATTCCTGAATGCACATCATGATGTCGGCGTCGCCGGCCTCTCGTCCACAGACTGCACATTTCCACACACACATCAGAGGACAGAGAATAGAGGGAGGGATGGAGGGATGAAAGGAAGAGTAGTTGTCTGATGTGATGCGTGGATCAAAGGTGGAGCAGCCCAAAGTGCCATCTCTAATAGCGGTTGCCTAGCAACATCATAAATACACACACACAGGGTGTGTATCTGTATGGAAGAGCGAGAGGATGGAGAGAAAACCAAAGACCGCTTTACAAAGACAAAAGTTAATATTTATTCAGGCGAAGACTTTTCATAAACAGAAATCACATGGGAAGAAAAAGTACCAATATAAACCAGGCATTTAGATTAAAAACAAAACACTTCTCTAAATACTCTCACTCCAACGAAACAGAAACCGAGTTGTGAGGAGTTCCGAACGCATCCGAGAAAAACACTCCCGGAAAAGTTGCCGATTTCTGACCAGCGTGAATCTCACAAAAACATGTCAGTCACATTTCACTCCGGAATTTAAATAAAAACAAAGCTTACAGATGTTATTATTATTATATATTCTCCATGGGGATTTTTTGATTATAGCATCCACAATTTACACCAGTTATTATTATATCATCAATAAAAATGTTTTATTTATTTGCAGTAATGAAAATAAGCTTGTTTTGCATTATAATAAAGACAAAATTGGAGAAATATTTGTAAACAAATCCAAAAAATGGATTGTATTTAAGGTAAATATGATTTTTTTAACTGCGCAGAGAAATGTGACTGGATCATGTTTTCATGACCTGAACATGTTTCCACTAGTGATGCGCACCCGAGGAAACCAGAAGAAAACAGTCCATGTCTGCTGGTGCTGTAGGCTCCGCCCCCTGCTGTAGGCTCCGCCCCCAGTGTGTAGGCTACACCCCCTGCTGCTCGAGACAGGAAGTGCAAGAAAAGGCCTGAAAAGTCCCTGACTGTGTCCAATCACAACTGAGAGAACATGTAGGTGTATAAATACAAGACAACACATGTATTACTTTATGAATGAGGTTGTTGCTGCGTGTCAGTTCTATAAGCAGTCCATGGAGTTGTCGGGCATGAGTCCGAGGGGCGGGGCTTTGCCGGGCATGGAAGTGGGCGGGAGCATGGTGTTGGGGGCGGGGTCTACATTCTCTGAATCTTCCATCTTGTCCATCGTTGCTTCCCAGTTAATGTGGAAACGGGTCACCCGAGGGTTCGATGCCAAGATGTTCCTTTGAAGCTGCGGATCGGCACAAAAAAACATGATCAAACATTAAAAGGAATAATGATTTGTCAGCGTTACATTTTAAAGACTCAATGCTAACATTACCGGTATTCCTTAAAATGTAATATATTAGTAACACTTTACAATAAGGTCCCACTAGTTAACGTTACACTAAAACATCTTGGGTTATTTTTTCTACATGAATATTAAAATATAAATAAAATATTTTTTGTGTTTGGGTAGTTTTTGTGTTACCCAGATCCTGGGTTATTTATTGCAGCCTTTTTGCGAAGAGAGCAGTGCAGCTCCGTCAAATTGCTGCGGGTAAAATGCGGGTTTGAGTACGTGTTTTTTGTATCTATAAATGCGTTAATGTTCTGGATATCGTTTAATTTTATGCAAATAACCAATATCAATTATGCTATACTGTAAAATATGGCAAAAAACAAAGGGATTGTCATGCAAACCAGTGGTTGTGCGGAGTATTTTTTTAATGTTTAGAGGAAGTAAAAAAAACTTTAAAAAAAAAACTAGTACTATAGTAAAAATGAATCAACCTATTATGCTGGGTTAAATAAACAACCCAATTGGCTGGGTAAAATTAACCCAACATGTGTTCTGTCCTATATTTACCCAGCCATTGGGTTGTTTTTCAACCCAGTTGTTTTTTAGAGTGTAGTTAGTGCACTAACTAAGATTAAAAATGAGCCATAATTAAAATACATCTGTTCATTGTTATTTATGTGAGCTCAGGTCCATTAAATAATATTAACAGATACAAAACACTGTATTAGTAAATGTTGAAATGAACATTAAGACTATTTTTCAATGTTAGCTCATGGTAACTAGTGTAGTTAAAGGGGTCATGACAAATCACACATGCCATAATAGAGGTCTATGTACCATTCAATCATCCTGCAATTGTCATAGCTTAAAACATCCTCATGATAAACAAAACGTTTATTTGATCAATCTAAAAAAAAAAAAAAAAAAAAAAACGGCTGGTTTGGATATTGTGGCAAATATATTTGCATATGCCCGCCTCCAGAGCAAGACATCCACCAATAGTTTTACATCACATAATAGGCCCCGCCCACTGGGCGTCAAATGCACACAGAAGTCATTATAAAACACTTACATGCAATAGCGAGTGAGTGTTAATACGGTTTCCTATGCAGAGACGTCAGCCAATCATAACAGTGGGCGTTAACCGGCAAGCCTTAAAGGAGCGGCGCTTTAAAAACGGATCGTTTCAGACAGAGGCTCAGAACGAGGGTTGAAAGAGTCTGTATTTATATATTTGTTTGGGTTTTTTTGTACAAAAAATTTAACCTTATTAGTACACCTCACGGAACATTAAAATAATTTTAAAAAATCCATGTCATGACCCCTTTAACTAATGTTAACAAATGGAAATCTAATTGTAAACCGTTAAATTATACCTCAGTAGTGGTGTCTGTTTCCCATTCACCTGTTTTATGCGTCAAATGAGTTTTACATATTCATTGAATGGTTTAAGAATCTCTTAATTCACAACAGAATGGGATTGATGGAAATACGGGATTCGGGAACAACACGCACAATGGCAGCGATCCGGAATGGTTTAGCAGAATGAATGATAAGCGATGCTGGGCTATAAACGGCAGACACCTGCCTCTTTGATCTGACCGCATCACCACACTTCACACACAGCAGATCTGTGTGACACAAACACACTCTCAACGTATAACATGCATCGTGTGTATGAGTGCTAATGAGTCTTCTCGTATAAATGCACATCTGTATTCCTGCTTCCCATATTCCTGTAAAAATTCATAGTTTCAATATGAATATATTATATATTAATAATATCTATAGTAATTGTTATATTGATCTATATAATTAATTATAATAATTTTGTGTGCTCATTCGGTAAAAACCGGTGCGTAAAATATTCTTTAATATATTTTTTTCGCGATTATTACTATATTTTACTTCTTGCTGTTAATATTTGTTTTTTACCCACCTAATTTATGCAGATTTTGAGATATCGCATAAAAATAAAAAATAAAAAAAAATTTTAATGCAGGATGGAAACGCCAAGATACGCATGAATTCAAAAAATGCGCATAAATCAAATGTATGCGCTCAATTGATGCGGGTAAATGTGTTATCCGAAAAGAAAACATGCACATAAACTACGATGGAAACATTTACTGAATACATTCCTCGATGAGCATCTGAAAAGGTCGTTCTAAAAAGCCTGAGCAAAATCTGTCGTCACGTGGTTCGGAATAATGACCTCTATGGAAGAATAAAAAAAGATAATTTCAAGTTTATATTTCACAATTCTAAGAAGAAAAATCAGAATTGATATAAACTTGTTGTTCTGTCTTTTTTCCTCAGAACTGCGAGTTTAAATCCTGCAATTCTGACTTTTTTCCCTGAAAATTGTGATATAAACTCACAATTGTTATAAATTATGAAGTTATAAAGTTCGAATTAAGAGATATAATCTCACAACTGCAAGAAAATGTTCGAACTTGTGATAAAATGGTAGGTTTAAATATTATTTAATGCTGTAAATGTAGGGCTAATACATTATATCACCTATAAACTGCATATGTGAATATAATAATATTGTACTAATTTTATAATATATATATATATAAATAAATAAATAAATAAATAAATAAATAATGTAGACCTATAGTTTACATCAAATTCATGCTTTAATAGTAGACGAATCATGGAAGGTTTCATCAGTCCAGTCAGTCTGTTTATTGGCTAGCTTTAGCTTCAAAGGGCAACAACATATACTATAAATATTAAGACCATCTTTTTATGCATTTTGTTTCTGACATCCTCTGGTTTCATAGATTTTGCTCATTTTCCTCCACTTGTTACCAGTGTTTTTCTGCCATCACGGTGTGTGCGTAGCTGCAAGTGACGTAACTGTGACGTCTGCTCACGAATTTCATTGATATATGAAAAAGACCAAAACTTTTCTAGATATTTGGTGCCAGTTTAACAGGAAGTGATGATTTTGTTCTCATCGACATCCGACATTGCAAGCTAAATTCACAACTTTGGATGAAAACATAGCTAATGATTATAAATATCGAGATAATGGCTCATTATTTAGCAAATCAATAAACCTTTAAGACATTTAATCAAAACAGTGTTTTATAATAGTCTTAATTTGACTCTTTAGTTTGTGTACATTCATTTTTCAACAGCAGTACAACCATAATTTGTGGAATCCTACTCTTTTGTGTGTGTGTGTGTGCTGTAACACTCAGCACACACACACTCAGGTCGCAAGCTCAGTCTGAATGTAATGTCTCACCTGTGTGTAGTTGGGTTTGACCGGCGGGTTTTCCCGTAGCTCGGGCTCTGTGTACTCATTGTTGACGTAGTATCCGATGCGAATGAATTCCTGTCCCCGATAGGTGCATGTGATCAGCACTACGGTCACGCCCACCGCATCACTCTCAGGGATCAGCCCAGTGTTTGGAGCGTCCGCCTGTCAATCAAATCAAGAGAGAGAGAAACTCGTCCTTCACTCTGATGCCTTCATTACACAACATGAGTTCTACAAACGCCCCTTTGTCTAGGGGTGCAAAGTTCACAGAAACGGTCGAGAATTTTCTGAAACTTTCCAGGATTTTTAGGGGAAAGTTTTGGAAACTTTCTGGAAATTTACCAGAAATTTTCAGCCACTTTTCAACCCTAAAAGACTAATCTGAGTTGATTATGATGATGCATTCAATCGTTTCCAAAAGATCAATACAGTAACACACTGAAAATAACTATGAGTGTAACGATGCCCTCGTGTCACGATTCGATACATATCACGGCACGATATTATTGTGATACTCCAAGACATATGATGAAAGGTTAACAATAAATGTACTATTGTTTAAAATGCTAATTTTGGAGTTACATTGTGTGTGTGTAAATGGCTTGGAATTGGAAACCCAAAGCACAGGACAATAGAGACACCAGAATAACAATATTCATGATTCTGAAGCTGAAAATACTGAATTATTATAGACGAATATTCTTTCACTGGCTAGATATTTTTAAAACCATGTAGACTTTTTACTGGTAACATCAGACATTTGGCATTATCACTCAGGCCCCACAAATATCCCCCCATTGCATTATTATACATCATATTCAACATTATATATAGTAGTTTAATGTCGTACTGACACTAAAACTCTGAAAACTTTATTTTTTTTCACACAGCAATTTTAATTTTGGGTGAACTTCACACAATCCATATTTGTATTGCGAAATATTGTGACACGATATATTGTAACACCCCTAAAAATAACAGAAAATAACCTGTGTATTCGGTGAGATAAGCTGTCCGATAGTCTTATCTCAAACAAAGCTGAACCGCAGCTCAAAAACAACCTCACTGACTTCCCCGGGACTCATCCAGGCATGCATATGGACTAGGGATGTAACGATATCAAAATCTCACGGTACGATACAATTTCGATATTGACCTCACGGTACGATATTTATTGCGATATTGTGGAAAAGCTCACGGTATTGTTAAACAGCTCACGATAGTGTTTGTGATGATAATCTAAATAATAGGGCTAAGGGGAAGGGGTAGACACCCCTTAAAACCAAGAATTTTCGCGAGCTTACTTGAAACCAAGGGGTACCCAGAATGCACTGCGCAACCGGCAACAATGGCAGGCATATCATCCAGAGAGTCCCATAAATGTAAGTATTTTTGGCTTAAATGATTGATTAAAAAAATATGACAGTCTTGTTTTGTGCTCTACACAGTTATGTACATATATATTTGCAACTATGTTGTTTATTGAAATGTTTTTAACGTTTTTAAAAATCGCTAGTTTGCTACGCTAGGCTATCCTAACGTTACATTACTGATTTGCACAATCAGTCCCACATTTCGAGATCACCCAAAATGTCCGGGATTCAGCTTTTACTTTCTACAGTCGCCATTCATTATGTGTACATTATTTGACACTGACACGTAACGTTACGTGCCAGCTTTTCAGGTGATGCATTCAGCTTCAAACGGATCCCGAACGAGACGAAAACACAGGAATATTAGCAATGTTAAAATGCACTTCAACATATCACTTGTTTAGCGTTCATGTACGTCAGGAAAAAAAAAACATCTTGTCGATTTATTTTGATTAATATGTGCGAGCCTGCGAGGGAGAGAGAGCAATACAGCGCTTAGTTTTGAGACCTTTTGAGCCTTTCGCTTGCTTGGCTCCGAAGAGAGAGAGAGAGAGAGAGAGAGAGAGAGAGAGAGAGAGAGAGAGAGAGAGAGAGAGTGCGCGCGCGCGACCGGGGCTCGCTCTCTCGCTCTCTCTCTGCTCGTTCAGGTAAACATGCGCCCTGTCACAAGCGCAGCAGTTCATCTACATTTCTCTTCTCCCTTGATTTCTGCGATTTGTTGCAGACAATAAACACACTTGCAGACGGCATCTTGGAAGTTTGTGATCCGCGGGACTGTGTTTATTCCTCTTGCTTTGTGACGGACACCTGTCCTTTTAATATTGTAACCCAACCACGACGATATCGAGACACGTTTACCACCGCGATAGCGCGATATCGTCAATATCGTTACATCCCTAATATGGACGGCTGAATTTACATATTAGTTTGTCCAACAACTATCTTTAATTGTAAGTGGTCAAATGTTTCATCGTTTAGCACTTTTTAGGAACTGAGACAAATCTCAAAATTCCTCTTTAATCCAATGTGTGCACTTTACTGCAGATGTACATTGTATTTTCTCAGAGCATCTCTAGGTGGCAGTGAGTGCACTGCAATCTATTCACCAGGAAGGTATTATCACTGCATAGAGCTGAGATGGAAGATGACCAAACGGCACTGAACCAGGAAGAAGTGTGTCGGCGCACCTGAAACACAAACATGTGTCTTCCTGCAGGAACCGGGCCGACCAGAACCGAGTCCAGGACCTGGTCGTACTCCTCGCTCTCTGCAGAGCCCACGTAGATGATCTTCCACTCCAGATCTGAGAGAAACCAAGGGATAAACTATTAGAAATAACATTCAAATCTATCATTTGCACAAGGTCTTTCCAATACTATGAACTCAAGAGTAATAAACAATACAGCAGATTGAGCATTTAGTGCAAAACTACCACAAGGATGTGAGTTTACATGCTTGTCGAATTGGACAACCTTCGTAGTCATTATATGTGTAGTGTTTTATATTTGGTTATGATATCAGGAGTATTATTTGAGGTTTTGTATTTGTAAAACAACATTTCTTACCCTAATGTTAACCACAAATCTTATCTCACTTATCAAAAAAACTGATATTCTTAGGTTTGCCTAAAAAAATTATGCCAACAACTTTTAAAGAGCATTTTGGCCATTAAGTGTCATAATCACTGTTAAGTTGGTGGCTTTAACTGAAAACAATTCAATAACATGTTTTCTTCTCTCTTTTTATGTGAAAAACCGTGTGGAAACAAGCCTAATGTTATCTTTTTTTTACTTTAATAATGCAAATGCTGGGGAAAAGCAACAATGTCCAAAGGAATAGCTACATAAATCCAGCACAATATTTTTATTGTACGTACAAAAAATAGAAACATGTACATAATATAATGGCATAATATTACATTATACTTATATACATAAATAGATAAAAAATACAAACGGATTAGGTATCACTGTAGTGCCCAAAAAAAGTGGTATAATTTACAACAAGTCTGGCAGTGAAAAATGTTTTCAAACTCTCGTTTAAGAGTGTTCATTTTTGCATATGGCTATCAATTTACCAAACAAATTAAAGGGGCTGTTCTAATAACTTCAAGAGTGTCTCGCTTATAATTTGTGTTTATAAAATAAAACAAATGTATTTCAGTAATAGAACCGAATTTAACATTTCTAGTAAATTAATCATAAAGCTAAACTCGCAAATCTTCGTAGCGCTTCCGGACACGTGGCGTCATAACTTCCAACCAATCAAAGCCAACACAAATACATTGGTTGTACTATCAGACCAATCAGCGAAGGAGGGGCGGCCTCGCGCTGTCATCGAACTCCCCGCCGGCGCCAAAATATTAAGCGCGTGAACACTAACAACTGACAATAAGACTTTTCCCGCGTAAAAATCACCATGACAATTCGAATTATTCTTGCTGCTTACGGAATAATGACGGCAAAAAATGCTTCTAAAGCCTTCGGTATTCGACTATACAGTAATTACCAAGTTCGTGTTTAAATAGTGTTAATTTGTGAAATCGCTCACCTTCAGGTAGGTCCTCCATGCATTCAAACGTGATCTCGAACTGAAACGGGTTTCCAAAAGGACTGGGGTTATCCAGAACAGCCACGTTTAGCACCTGCACTTTGGCCATGATGGTTCACAGGGTTTGATGCACAGAAATCGGCCTTGTGTTTACGGAAGAGATCCTCTTAAAAACTGCCCGATTCACCGAGACGTCTGAGGTAAATCCAGCGGGAGTGTGAAAGCAGTCAGGGTTTTTCCACAAAGGACCTCAGCTGTTGCAGGCGAAGAAGAAAAAGCAGGGTTTCTCTTGGTGGGGTTATTAGTTCTTTTAAACTAATCAGATGGTCGCCATACATGCATTTTTACTTATTGCTGGAACATCTTGAAGAACATATCATTTAATGCAGGATTAGCATGAACATGGTTTCAAATAACCAAATGAAAGAATCAAAACCCGTCCTTTCCCCAGGATCCTGAGGGAAAAGCGTCTCTAGATGCCGCAAAGACACTGAAATGACAGAAGCAAGTGCTGTGGATCTGATATCTTTTTCTTCCTCTCTGAGGACTTCAGTGGGATGAATCTGCTCTTCATTGCGCCCTGCTGGACTGGAGAAGTCTTTATAGCACAATAAAGCAAATCCTACAACAATTCAATATGAAATAAAAACAAAAATGCGGTGATAAGAGGCATTTGAACATTTTATTAAAACAGAAGCGATTCAAAAACAGCTTCGCAGACACTCAATATCAGAATAATAGGGTGATTCAGGGCGAGCTGGGAGACTTCACACTTCTGTAAGTGATTTTTACCTCAACATTTCAGACTAACAAGAGGCTCATCACGATAACAGCTAGTTATATATTAATATAGAGCTGTTTGTGATGGAGCAAGACATGAACACATCCGATAAAGTGCAGAATTTCACATGAAAGCAGTTTATGATGAAATAAACTGACATTTTTGAAAGACAGGACACTAAATAATGAGTTATGTGATCAAAATAAGATCGATTCCATAAGATAATGGAAGTAAAAGCATGACAATACTGTATGAAAACTATTTCTCACAAATACATTTAATCTTCCATGAACATGGGAGATCATTCCAGTTGTTCATCGGGTGTCTTCCAGGATCCAGTTCAATGCAGTTCTCATCATGGCTATTTGGCTCACCAGCTTTCCAAAACCTGAATAAAATGTGTCCGAATTATTATTAAGAGCCCCAAATGTTTAATTATTCGTTTTAACCATTGAACATATGACAAATTATGAGCAACACAAGCCATTCATGAATCAACAGTCCTAAACTTGTACTGAAGATGAAGCAGAAGTGAAAGAGAGAAGAAGAGTATAATACATTGTATGATGACTAAACCTAATAAGCAGTGGTTTTATGCAAGTGTTTTAAGTCTTACGTTTGAATCAGTGGTGAATTGTCCACCCATGTCAAGTTGGCCTTGTTCTCGTCAGACAAACCAATCCACACTCTCTCCTTTACGAATGAGGTTAAGAACCTCTGTGTGAATAAAACCAGTAATAAGTGATTCCTCTCATTCAGTGATTTAAGGAGTAGTTCACTTTAAAAGGAAAATTAGCCCATGATTTACTCACACTCCAGCCATCCTAGGTGTGTATGACTTTCCTCTTTCAGACGAATACAACCAGAGTTATATAAAAAAAATGTCCGGGCTCTTCCAAGCTTTATAATGGCAGTGGATTGAACCATCAGTTTGAAGCTCATAAAAGTGCATCTATCCATGATAAAAGCGCTCCACACGCCTCCGGGGTTAATAAAGGCCTTCTGAAGTGAAGCGATGTGTTTGTCTAAGAAAAATATAAAAAAAATTATAAAGTAAAATAACTAGCTTCCGGCCAAACAAACATCCGGATTTGACTTAAAGGTGCTCTATGTAACTTTTCTTCTAAAATGAATCCTTTTTTTATTGCCTGTGTGTGAAGGGGTTGTAATCACACATTACAATGATCCACTTGTCGGGTTTTGCTATTACCTCTGAAGGCCAGTATTCCTATTTCTATGTGAAGTCTCCGGGTCGGATTTACCGTGAAATCCATCGGATGTGACGTGCATGCGCGCTCCCGAGCCTCTCTCCTTTTATATACAGTCTATGCGACGGCACTGCAGCTGACGACATGGAGTCTGATAACACCAAACACTCCTGCCTCCAGCACAACACACTCTCCAACACAACACACACTCCAGCACAACACACACTCCAACACAAACTCCACATACATATAAAAAACAAAACAAAAATGTATCTGCTGAAGCTCGTCAGGCCAAACATGAATTGGATCGACTTAGGATGAAAACACGGATCAACATCGGCAGAGCTTTTGAATTATGGAGAGACCTCCGCTATTTTTATTGTGATAAATTGCAAGTTTTCAGATATGCTGAAATAAATAATGGTAAACTGTAATGAAATAGCAAGGTAAACTACAACATACATGAGACATGAAATGAATACAAAAAACTGTTCCAGGATAACAAAAAGTAGGTGCTTTAGGATGTAGCTTTTATTTTATGTACTAGATCTACTGTCTAACGTCACTCATCCGACTACCATCATAGTGTTTATAGGCTAATACACATTTCCAGACACGTTCAGTACAGTAATGTTACTTCCTACGATCTTACTGTTACACTGAAATTGTTCAGTCTAGTTCACTAACCGTTTTCGTTATCATATTATACATTCACCTATGTTGACATTGCTGATTGTGAAAGATACACGAATAGTTAGTAAAATGCCTTATGCTAGATAACACCACAAATGTAACGTTATCATGGTACGAGCATGGAGCATTAGTTCAACGTCAAGCTGATAAAAGTAGCCTATTATTGTAACGTTGCTGTGGGAGTTTACATGAGTTTCCAGCATGTTGTGTGATGCTTTCTCTGGTGTGTTGAAAGTCTCAGTGTGGCCGGTACCATGAGTATGCGCAAGAGCGCTCTTGTAAAAATTGGTTGCAATCTGAAACATCACCGATAGAGGCCGCTAAAAACTACATATAGCACCTTTAAGTCTAAAGCGCTACTAATGCGAGTAATGTGACGCTGCTGATATTTTACGCTACGCCATGACGCACTCGCTACTTCTGACGCCACAAGTTGCATAAGTTGCGCTTTAGGCGTGTATGACTGAGTGTGTTCGTTTAACCGGAAGATAGAATTTTACTTTGTCACATGTTAAATATTAATATTTTTCTTACACAAAAATAGGCCTTTTTTAACCCGCCAGAGCCGCGTGGAGCACTTTTATGATGGATGGAGTCACTTTTTTGAGCTTCAAACTGTTGGTTGCAATCCACTACCATTATAAAGCTCGGAAGAGAAAGGACATTTTTTTTTTATATAACTCTGATTGTGTTCGTCTGAAAGAGGAAAGTCATATACACCTAGGACGGCTTTAGGGTGAGTAAACCAAGGGCTAATTTTCATTGTAAAGTGAACTACTCCTTTAACAGTCACTCACACAATCTCACCTGCTTCTCTTCAGTGTTGATAATGATCAGATCAGCTCCTCGATCTCTGCAGAACTGCCTGCTCTCATTCCAGCTCATCTCCTCGTTGGATATGGAAAAACAAACTGGACCACACAGATTTTTTATGCATAAACACTTTTCAAAACTGTATCGTAAAAGAAACCACTTGCAGAAAAACAGATTTGTACTGACAGTGCCCAGAATTGTTGTTCAGTTCCTCGTTGGTCTCTGTTAAATCTGTGATGGTGATGTGCTGCAGTGTGATGAAGACCAGCAGAAGAACACAAATGAGCCCGAGACACACTGTCATCAACACCAAACACCTGCGTCCTCCTGACAAACAGAGACAAAACACACACATATCAGTAAACGACAATTCATATTATTACTGTAACATTTCAAATCAGCCCTTAAAAGTAATCCAGCTTTGTCTTTTGTAATAAGCGTGTTCTGTTAAAATTATAAACTGGAATTGCTACACAGTAAAATATGTAAACGAGAACATATGCTGAGGAAGTAAATAGAATAACAATAATAAAACTTTATATAAAAGCAGAAGCATTGACACAGGTCATAGAAAACCATGATTGAAATCTTTCTCCTTACTTTTCTTCTGAGCTTGTCCTTCATCCTGTCTGTGACTCTGTACTTGAGGTCCACGTGTGTCTATAACATCTTTGTGTTTAACATTTTCATAAATGGTGTCTATCTCCATTATTCGTCTTCGCAGATGAGTTGTGTTTAGAAATATGAGTAGAGTTTCTAAAGCAGTGCTAAACCTACACAGGAAGTGATTTTCTCTGACAAAACGAGTTACAAAATCATGATGAAGAAGTGGTGACAGATGATGTAATCACCGGTGTTTTAATCCTAACCATTTTTTCTTCTTTGAAAGGATCAGCATGCTTTATGTGAATGTGTACTTCAGAAGAAATGAAAACCACGACAGTAAAGTTTGCAGATCTGTGTCAGAGAAAGAGCATCAAACTCTTAAACAGGTCTCTCTCTCTCTCTTCTGTGATCGGGATGTTTTCTGGGTCTGTCCAAATGCAGTCTTGGTCACTTGAGAGTGTGTGCACATGACGGGAAGTAAGTGTGCAAGACTGTTCAAAGCACAGTACACTTAACGCACACTAATATGGTGCGTTCACGTGCTATGGAAAATATGATATTTTCCACTTGTGAACTGGTATTTACCAGTGTGTTGCGTTCAAGTGCTTTTGTTGTCGTAATGTGGTAAAAAGATGGAGATCCAGACCTGTTATTTAGCTAAAACTATTTTAGATTCCTTAAGTCATCTGCTACAGCAAGAAAATGATTTATCAAAACTCAAACGTAAATAATATATGCTGTATATTTTCTAGATCATGAATAGTACATATTTTTACCATTCACAACTCTTGCGTTGCTCTCCGCCATTTTGAAAAGGTCAAAGGTTATCTCATCTCGGCAACTCGTGCATCAAAATATTCTACGAGTTGCCCAGTGGAAAATACCACATGAGGGGGTGTTCATGTGCATTTTCCATGTCGGCTTTTGGTATTTACCATAATTACCATAGCACGTGAACGCACCATAAATCCACAGCATCTCTAAGGCTCTGTCCCGACTCCCAAACGAAATCCCGTATCCCGTCATTCTTCACTTTCAGGAACTGATGTGATCCAATTTTGTGTCGTGTCTAGGAAGAGTGTGTCAGTTTCTAAGCAAGTTAAATTAATTAGATGTTACATGTGTAAAACGTAAAATTGCACATTATTGGTGCAGAACAACTTTTAAAAAATCTTTTGGATTACTTTGAAAAATCAGGATTTTATGCTGTTAAATCACTTTGATACAATAATGACCAATACACATCTATGTCAGAGATTAGGACTAAATGAGTTCAGTGATTCAGGTCATATGATTGTGAAATAATGATTATGTTTAAAGATAACCAACATCATGAGATCACATTTCCTTTTTGTACATCTGGCTGCCATAACTCATGTACAACAGCCAAACAAATTCTAAAGTTAAACATGTAAAGGTCAACTGCCCAACTAAATCAAACACTGATCCCCATAATGGTGACTAAATTTGATTTTTCTTCTTCAATGATTCTGCTTGTTATCATCAGGTGTCTTCAGTAATGCTCAATCATCACTCAATCAATAACTTAAATAGCAGATTAACTTTAACACTCTTTAGTGTTAATTTAACACTTTAACACTCTTGAGTCTTTAACACTCTTGAGTTTTTGCTGTGTAGTAACATTCAGGAAACTGGACATTTTTATGTTCTTGGAATGTTAGAAATCAACATTACTATCATGTTAATTAGCCGTGATATTTCACGTAGTGAAACTACGCAAAGCTTCTAGGTTGTACGTCACGCATCACACACATGACCAGCGTCGGCCAATAGTGAGCCTACGTGTGACGTGCAACCTAGAAGCTTTGCGTAGTTTCACTACGTGAAATATCACGGCCTTACAGAGTAGTTGAATAAAGTCGTTCTTTTTGTTTGTTTTTTTTGCGCACAAAAAGTATTCTCGTCGCTTGATAAACTTAAGATTGAGCCACTAGTCACTCGGACTATTTTAACGATGTCTTTCATAACTTTTGGGCCGGCCAGTTTCGATCCCTTAAGAAGCCTACACAGCAAAAACTCCAGAGTTAAATTAACTCTCCTGGGAGTTTATATGGCTCCAGACTCGGTGTTAAAATATGAGTGTTAAATTAACACTCAAGAGTGTTAAAGTTAATGAGCTCATTAAGTGATTAATTGAGTGATGATTGACCATTATTGAAGACACCTGATGTTAACAAGCAGAATCACCAAAGGAGAAAATCGAATTTTTTAAGACACCATTATGGTGATCAGTGTTCGCTTTAGTTGGGCTCTTGAACCTTAAACTGTTAACTTTAAAATTTGTTTCTCTGTTGTATCTGAGCTATAACTGCCAGATGAACAAAGAAAATGTTTATCAGGTGGTGTTGGTTATGTTTTGACATAATCATAATTTGATCTGAATCACTGAACTCATTTAGAGTCTAATCTCTGACTTAAATGTATATTGTTGCTTACGGCGTCAATATGATTCTACAGCAAAAGATCCAGAATTTTTTTAATAATCTAAAGGATTCTTAAGAGTTGTTCTGATAAAACAAAATCTTTCTTTTAGGCACACACAGACATCAAGAATCAGTGTATGAATCTCAACAATGGTGACACAGAATTAGGGAAAGGAAATTACTAAAACAATTCAGATCATAATTTATTCATACCGCAATGCATGATGGGAGCCATGAATGTGTTTTGATTGGTGGCACCCAGAATGCACTGCAACATGCTTTATTATTGTCACCATTGTTGAGAATCACAGGCTGATTCTTGATGTCAGTGTGTCTAATTACAGTAAAATCCCAAGTCTTTTTATCAGAACAATTTTTAAGAAATATTTTGGATTATTTTGATAATACTGAAAATAATTTGCTGTAGAATCACAGGTCTGATGTAATCAACAAGGTAGACATAACTCTCTAATAGAGATTTGATATTCAGGTCAAATTATGATTATGTCAAAACATAACAAACAACACCTGGTCAACTTTTCTCTTTGTTCATCTGGCAGTTATAATTCAGATACAACAGCCAAATAAAAACTGAATTTAATGATTTAAGGGCCATGAGCCCAACTAAAGCAAACACTGATCTCCATAACGGTGTCTTAAAAAAGTAGATTTTCTCCTTTGGTGATTCTGCTTGTTAACATCAGGTGTCTTAAATATTAGTCAATCATCACACAATTAATCACTTAATGAGCTCATTAACTTTAACACTCTTGAGTGTTAATTTAACACTCATATTTTAACACTGAGTCTGGAGCCATATAAACTCCCAGGACAGTTAATTTAACTCTGGAGTTTTTGCTGTGTATGGAGGAGTGATCCAGCTCTCAGATTTCATCAAAAATATCTTAATTTGTGTTCCGAAGATGAACGAAAGTCTTACGGGGTTGGAACAACATGAGGGTGAGTAATTACTGACAGAATTTTCATTTTTGGGTGAACTAACGCTTTAACGCCCACTAAATCCACAGCATCTCTAAGGCTCTGTCCCAAATGAAACCCTAAGCCCTCGGTCACGAGTCCACAATGTAGCGACGTAATGCAGATTTTAAAAGTCGGTAGAGTAGATGTCTTATGCGAAGCTCGTGGGTTTGAGAGCTCGTCAAAACTGCGCATTGAGGGTGAGCACCCTCCTGAAACATAAAATGATGAATGGGACACCCTACGGTATTGTACCCTACCGAAAGAGCACATGAAGTGTTTGTCAATTTGGGGCAGGACCTAATTTCCCTTCGGAGTCTTTGAGGCTAAGCGTATCCCGTCATTCTTCACATTCAGGAACTGATGTGACCCAATTTTGTGTCATGTCTTGGAAAACTTTCCTAAGCAAGTTAAATTAATTAGATGTTACATGTGTAAAACGTAAAGCTGCACATTATTGGTGCAGAGACTATGTGTATTTTGTAAAACGTTTGCCTAAGAAGCACCACAAACAAGCAGTGATTAAATGTGTCCCATTGAGTAAAAAATCGTCTTAAAACACTTTCGGTCTTTATGCTCACTTGATGACTTTGACCAAAAATAGTAGTCAAGTGAACACAAGTGTGGGTATTTGGACAGGTCCAAAGTCATCAACAGCAAATATGTACTTCCTCCTGCCAAACAGGACGTAACAACCACAAATCTAAAGCACTTACGTCATAGATAGAACAGGGAATCAGTTTATATGGGAATTAGATTTTAGTCGCTCGATGCGCACCCGATGAAGACGAGGGCTATGTTAAAGTCCTATTTTAATGCCCTTCCCTCACTAACTTCCCTCCATTCACTCAGATGTATGACTTTGCTTGCATTGCACAAGTGCCCTCTACTGGCAGAACACTTGAAATGTGTTTAAATTGAACAAACTAAACCCAACATTATGAAGCTGCATCTACAGTCCCGCACCCAGAGTCCCGCATTCTCAGACCCGGAGCTGATTTATTATTTACATTTTTTCCCCTTATTAATCTGTTTTACATTATATAGGCCTGTATGCTTGAGCTGTTGAAAAACTATAAACAATTACACAAACGAAAATGATTCAGAAAAAATATTTAAATTCATCCCCAACTTAAAAGTTGAAACTAATATATAACAGACTCATTACATGCAAAGTGAGATATTTCAAGCCTTTATTTGTTATAATTTTTATGATTATGGCTTACAGCTTATGAAAAGCCCAAATTCAAATTTAGAATATTGTGAAAAGGTTTTCATAGCTGTAAGCCATAATCATCAAAATTCTAACATGTATAGTATGCACAATTTTAAAATGTATTTCTTTGGTTTTATTATTAATGCAATATTTAAAGGGGATTAACCAAGCAGTCTTCCAATTAATATTATCAATAATAGAGTTTCAAAACAAATTCCTCTAGGTGCTATTTTATTTTGTATTTGAAATATTGTACAAATATGTTTATTATTGCATTTTTTATCAATCAATTCAATGCCATTTAAAATTAATTTTGGATTTATCATTAATCTGGAGTTAAATTGAGTATGACTTTTGATAAGATGAATCAGAGTCGGGGAAATAGCTTTAATGACAGAATACAATTCTTTAAAATTGAAAATTGAATTCTTTTAAATTTAAAGGTTTAGAATCCAGTATTCCTGAAGCCTAATTATTGTTTATTTTATGAATTTAATAAAGAACTCTGTCCAAACAGTCAGTGTACATTTGTGTCCATTCGTTTTTCCCTTTTAACCCGTATTGCAAAACGAAAAATGAACGGTGATTTTTTTATTTAAAATGCAAAGTTAACCAGCAATTTTTTAAAAAAATTTGAACTGTACACAAATGCTGTGCAAAAATAATAATATATCGACTAAATTTCAGATGTTTCTTTGACTTTTTGCCCCTTTATTAAACATTTAAAATATTCACAACTTAATACGAAATTTTTTTAGATTTTAATGGTTTTCTAAGGGCAAATTAGAACTTGGAAATTATATGTTTCCCGCAGTGCTGAATGAGAAGAGCCATATTTATGTCTCTGGAACCACAAGGTGATTTAGGTGAGTTATAGGCTAATGATAATAAATCTGTCTGAAAAAAAACGAGGCATTTTAATTGTTTATTAATAAACTATTGTTTTCTAAATCAGTGTCGGCTAAAAACATATCTCCATCTCCGCTGAGGCGCGCCGCGCGAATGCACCTTTAGAGAGAAATACACCTTTCATAAGGATTACATCATCAGAATGTATTAGCTTTCGATTCGAATTTGTTCGTTTTAAAGTGGAAATTTCAAGCTTTAGCCTACATAGGCTATACTTTGTTTCTTTGTTTCTCCAGTTCACGGAGATCATGAAAGCGCGCATGATTGTTTTATTTTATTTTACAAAAGCACAACGTTTTCTTGTTATTGTGAGTTTACACAAATAAAATCATAGTGGCGAATAATGTATTATTATTTTCTGTATGACCAGAAATTATAGAGTAGGCCTATTTTAAGTTGTTTCTACTGTTGATATGAAAAAGCAAGTGTTCGCGCCCGCGCCTCCGTGCCATGCGCGCTCAGCAAACACTTGGATATGCGTCAAAATCTTGTGTTTATTTGTGATAATCTTAGCCCTGTATTATTATTGTCTAACCATTATGAATGACATTTGACGAATTGCTTTGTTCCTTTTTTTGGATAAAAGCGTCTTCTAAATATGTAGCCTAATAACTGTTATAATAATGATGATATTTATTAGCCTATTATTTGCGTATATCACGGACCCCAAACAGGTGACTTCAGGTCTTCAGGTGACTGTAAATGCGCAAAAACTGTTTCCATTGCAGTTTTGCGAAATATTCCTTTTTCGAATTGCCTGAAAAACCTCCTCATGCGATATTTTTTGCGATAAAGGTGCAGCAACGTGGTCAGCTCGGCCCAAAACAATAGAAAATCACACCGGCCCTTCTGGCATGTGCCAGAATTGCCAGATGGCCAATCCGGGCCTGCCTCAAAGAAATGCCACAATCAAGACCTCGGGGCAGAAATGAGAGAGAAACACCCAGAAACTCCTTAGCAGTATGCGTCTTTCCCTGCAATTAATGCTTGGATAACACACCACGTCTCATTCCATTAATAATAATAATGTCTAGTGTGGTGGTGGCTGATAGACCCGTTGCCATGATGTTTAAATGACTTATCGCGAAAGAAAAAAAAGGACGTTGTATCGCATAACATCAGTTAATGGAAACGCCGTCATTTCGCAATAGTTTTTTATCGACATTTAGAAAAAAATCGCAAAGGTTTTGCGCAAATCTGTAATGGAAACGCGCCTAAATTGCTGCCTTGTATGGTGTGTCTCAGTGGGAAAAATGTTCAGATTCTGGGGACGTTTTTTAACGTCATCAATTAGTTGGGCCGGTGAAAACCACAAATGCCAGGGCCGAATTTTGGTCCCAGTCCGGCCCTGTTCATACATGAATTAATGCCTACGGATTTACTTAATGCTCTAAACTTTTTTTAAATACTCGATATAACCACTGGTAAGCAGGGTTGAGCCTGGTTAGTACCTGGGTGGGAGACTCCTGAGAAATCCAGGTTGCTGCTGGAAGAGGTGTTAGTGAGGCCAGCAGGGGGTGCTCACCCTGTGGTCTGTGTGGGTCCTAACGCCCCAGTGATGGGGACACTATACTGTCAAAGAGCACCGTCCTTCGGATGAGACGTTAAACCGAGGCCCTGATGGATGTCCTTCGAAAAAGAGTCGGATGTAACCCTGGCACCCTGGCCAAAATTTTCCTCTTGGCCTCTGTCCATCATGGACTCCTAATCATCCCCATGTCATGATTGGCTTCATCACTGTCTCCTCTCCACCAGTAAACTGGTGTGTGTGTGCGGTGAGCGTTCTAGCGCATTATGGCTGCCGTCGCATCATCCAGGTGGAGCTGCACATTGCTGGAGGTTGAGGAGATTCCCCCTTATATGTAAAGCGCTTTGAGTGCCAAGAAAAGCGCTATATAAAAATGTAATAAATTAATTATTATTATTTATCTACTGTTATTTTGGCTTGTCTTTTTTATTTTAAGCTAGCACTGCTTGTACTACTCTGACAAAGCAATTTGCTTTACATTTACAGCAAAATCAGAGTACAAATTAAATGTTTGTAAGCATGAGGGAAATGATGCCGTGACTCTTGAGACTTTTACCGGGAAAAGATTCAAACCCTTCGAGTATCAGCAGATCGACTCTGGAATTTACAACAGCCATTAAAGCCTGGAAATAAGTGAATTATTGATAAGCTTTTTATTTAGAGGGAGATCCAGTGCACTAACCCACAAAACTAGTTTTACAAAACATTTTCTTAAGTCTCATGTTTTTACTTGATTTTTGTTTGAGTCAAAATTACTTTTTTTATTCAAAAATGTTCATAGCTGGAATATGAGTGCTAAATTTATGTAATTACATTAGAGTTATGCTGTGAGTTTACTATGGTAATAATGCCAATTTAATTCAAAGCAAAAGCAGTTTCACATACACTCAATTTCAGAATAACTGATGAATCAGAGCAATCTGATAATGATTTATGATTTATAATGATCAACTTTAGACTTCATCGTGAGAAACTGGATGTTGTGAGTTTATTATAGCAATAAAAGATAATGATAATTTTACATTTCCTTTCATCTGAATATCAGCTTGTGATTTTGTATATTACAGAGAAGTATGAAATAAAATGTACATTTAAGAAGTTTATATAAAATGAAGCAGACTGTTTTAAAAAGCAGGAACCTCAATTAGAAATTGGGCATTCATAATAGGATTAATTCCATAAAATAATTGGAAGTAAAACCACAAGAAGACGGGATGAAGCCTATTTCTCACAAATCCCTTTTCTCTTATGAGAGCATGGGAGATCATTCCAGTTGTTCAGGTTTGAAGATGAACATGCATTCATAATTTCAACACAGTCTTCATCTCCATCATCATCATCATTCGGCTCACCCTTATTCCAAAACCTAAATAACGTATTAGATGTTCAGTTATTCAGAACCCCACATTTTACATTATACAAAATAAGCAGATGCTTTTGAATGTATTTATAGGAAGTATCATTTATTGTGAATGTTTTCATGATTGTGTTTGTAGAAAATATATTTTCAGTTGTTTTCTTAAAGTTATGATGGTCTCATTTCATTTATTGAGAGTACAAAAGACCAACCAACTAAATCCAGAGTGGTTTTCTGTGAGTGTTTTCTTTAAGCACTTACCCTTGTTTCAGTGGTGAATTATCCACCCATTTCAAAATGCCCTCGTTCTCAATGTCAGACAAACCAATCCACACTCTCTCCTTATAGAATGAACTTATGCACCTCTGTGTGCGAATAAAAACAGGAGTAAGTGTGATTACTCTCATTCATTAAGTCACAGTACTTGGGTTTTTGCTGTGTAGTAACATTCAGGAAACTGGACATTTTTATGTTCTTGGAATGTTAGAAATCAACATTACTATCATGTTGAATTTTAATGGAAAATTACATTTCTTGTCCTCGGGGCACTAATCTTACACTCTCTACATTGATTTAAAAATTGAATGTGTTTTTAATGGTAGTATTATTTTACACAGAAATCAATTATTTAGAATTCAGATGAGAATAATGTTATATTGTTAATTAATAACTTTAATTAAAATTAAGGAAAACAATATATTGATCTGAAATATAGCAAATTAATTTTAAATTAACTCAGGTACAATTACCAAACATATCGCAAGGTCTTTTTGTCTTTTTATTAATTTAATTAATAAACTAATTATATAAAACTATTGTCAGTGCACTACAAATAAACTGGTTCTATGCCTTTATTAAAAAAACCTATTTAAAAAATACAATGCCTTCTGCATTTTTGTTTTGCTTTTCCCTCCATTGTACCGAAATCGTACCGAACCGTGATGTCTGAACCGAGGTATGAACCGAACCGTGACTTCTGTGTACCGTTCCACCCCTAATACAAACAAACTAATACATAGAATAACATTATAACTTTCAATACACTCAAATGCAGTTTAGTGTGATAGTGTAAACTGAAATGTGTGAGTATTAATTCAGCACTTGCGGGTAGTTCGGTAAATGAAATGTCCTCATTCCTTTATATCCGCGGGACTCGCGTGTGGCGCTGATATCTGTCTCTCATTAGCAATCGCGCCAATTCATACCACAGTCATGTTAAAAACATCAATGTATTCACTCATCTATAAACATTATTAGATCCTTCGGCATGACGACAAGTTCCATAATTCTGCTTATGCGTCATCAACCTACGGCTTTGTTATTGTAAGAGGTTAGCGACCCCTAGTGATGAAAAAAATACATATTGTAGCTTTAACAGTCACTCACACAAACTCACCTGCTTCTCTTCAGTGTTGATAATGATCAGATCAGCTCCTCGATCTCTGCAGAACTGCCTACTCTCAGACCAGCTCTTCAACTCACTGGACAGGAAAAAGCCATCTAAACTACACAGATATCCTAAACTACACAGATATCCTAAACTACACAGATATCCTAACAGAAACACACACACTTAAGCTGTGTACATGAAAGATAAAGAAAACTAGAAAAACAAAACAAAAAATGGATTCTAACCTTCGTTAAAAGCTTTTGTCAGTTTCTCACTCAAAGATGTGACTTTGCTTTCTAACTCCAGTTTCTTCTGACTCAAAGAGTCAACACTTCCCTGTAACTGACTTTTCTCAGCACTGAGATCATTGACTCTGGTCTCCAGTTCCACTTTCTTCTGATTCAAAGAGTTGAAGTTGTTCTTCAGTTGGTCTTTTTCAGTCATTAGATCAGTGTAATTGTCCTGTAAGCTGTTGATAGTGTGATTGAACTCTTCAACTGTGTTCTTGTAACTCTTTAACAGGTCTCTCTCTGCTGTGATGGTGATGTACAGTGTGATGAAAACCAGCAGAAGAACACACATGAGCCCGAGACACACTGTCATCAACACCAAACACCTGTTTCCTCCTGACAAACAGAAACAAAACGCACACATATCAGTGAATACCCTTCATATTAAGTTTCAAATCAGCCCTTTTAGGTAATCTATACCTTTGTCTTTAGATAGCAGGGCTTTTTAAATAGTATGTTCCACTGTAAAAAAAAAGAGTAATTGTAACGTTAAAGAACTGTAAAAAAGCAACGGAAAAGACATGTTAATTGCTTAACAGTATGTACCTGTCATAGATCGCACCTCCGTGGCTCTCTCCTATCACCGAAGGACACCGTCACCTGAATACTGAACTTCATTTCCCATCATGCACCTCCCTGGACTGATTACACCAAACACCATACACCTGCACTGCGCTGATTACACTCACACCTGCACCTCATTCACACCCATATAAGCCTCATTCACACACTCATTCAGTGTGAAGTCTTGTTCTGCCCCAGCTAACATTTCTGAGCGTTATACCACATTGTTTTGCATCCCTGTTTTTGACCCTTGTCTGTTTGCCGTTCCTTGTCTCTTGTCTGCCGCCTGCCTCGACCCTTGCCTGGTATTGTTTATGATTCTGGATTTCCTCTGACATCCCTGTTTGCTGATCTCTGTATTCTGCCTGCCTGACTACTGTCCATTAAAACACTGCAAATGGATCTGAACGTCTCTGACTCTGCATCACAGTACCCTAACTACATACAGTGAAAAACTGTAATAGCTCTCACGGGACATTTCATGTAATTTTACAGTAAAATACTGTTAAATGTACGGATTTTGGAAGTAAACTGTAAAAAAAAATAAAAAACCTACCGTTGCATTTACCGTAGCAATTTTTATGTTTTACTTCATTGAACTAAAGTTTACGGTAAAAAACTGGAAGCTGAATGCAATCGATTTACCGTAAAAAAATTGAAACATTTTAGGTTTTACGGCAGTGATCTAAAGATTACGGTAAAAAACTGGCAGCTGGTTGCAAGTGCTTTACCGTAAAAAATATGGTAATATTTTAGGTTTTTATGGCATTGAACTTTTATGGTAAAAAAAAAAAAAAGAGCCAGCTGTGGTTGCCTGTAATTTAAAAATATTGTATTACAATCCAATTTGTCATAAAAGTTATTATTGAGAATTACCAGAGGTTTAGAACTTTATGTTTTATTGAAAATAATAACATTTGTAGTCACCATTATGGAGATTATGTTTGCTTTAGGGTGCTTTCACATATGTAGATCTGTTTATTTAGTCCAGCCCAAGGGCGAAAAATTATACTTGTAGCATATTCAGGAGTTTTGGTTCGTTTCACAGCACACTGAATGCTTTGGTCCGAAATAGTTGATTAGTTGATGAAATGAACAAAAATGCACTCATGTGAGAAAATCAACATCACTCATTGGCCAGATAAGTCTTGAACATATTTCCACAACTGCACTTTGATTGGTCAGAATTAACGTGCGGGAAAATTCCAACAGAACTCACGGAAGTAAACAAAAAGGGAGCAAATTCCGGCAGACATGCGGAGAATTTGCTCACAATGTATGTTCAGATTCAGCACGAGCTTTATCCTTTTGCAAATCCCCTCATAAACAACAAAGTCTAGAGATTCATTATTATTCCTTCAGTATTAGTGAGAGTGCAGAACGCGGTAAAATACTAGCATCCAAGCTGACATTTTGTTACAGTAAATTTCACAGGTTTTCTTTACATTGGGTTTTTTTTGCCTGTAAATTTTAGTCCTGTAAAATATAAAAGGTTGCCACCATATTTTTTACGGTAAAATACTGGCAACCACAGCTGCCGTTTTTTTTTACCGTAAATTGCACAGTTTTTTTTAACCGTGTATTTTATAAGACAAACATCTGGAATTGCTATGATAAAATATCACAATAAGGTCATGTTGATAAAACAAAACAAAAAAACTCCATGTTAATCACCTTCATATAAAAGCAGAAACATTGACCCAATTTTCATATAATTAAAAAAAAAATTATACATACTGAGCTTTCGAGGTTTTCCTTCTTCCTGGCCAGTTGTGTCAATACCATCTTCGTGACTCGCATAAATGGCATCAAATTCCATGATTTGCTCTTGTGTCTTATAGTACGTCTTAACAGATGAGCTGCGGTCTTCAGAATGATGAGTAGTGTTTTCAAGTTAGTGCTAATCCCAAACAGGAAGTGATTCCATTTGACACTGCATTTAATGATAATCTAGACTTCCAGTCTGAAACTCTCATCAGACCCAAATTATGACTATTGCACATTCAAATATGGTGATATAAAAGGCAACAAGAGGAATCTGTGACCAAAAATGAACAACCTTACTGGACAAGTCTAACTGGACCTTTATTAACTGAACGGGGTTGAATCGTAATTTGCATCAGTGTGGCATCCAGAGACAGACGATGATGCCTACAGATATTAAACACAAGGGAGTTACAACATTTTCACAATATATATGAAGGCATTCTGCATTTCATGCAAGGTGTTCTGCATTTTGCATTATCTGTTTGCTTGTGTGCAAAACAGCAGAAAATAATTTAAAGAATTTTTAATGAATCTAGCCCTAGTGTCTTCTGATTGAAATAGTTGGAGGTGAGTGAAAAACCTGGAAACAGTTTTATTATGCTATACAAATAGAGGAAGAACTAAACGCTACAGTAAATGCTTAATTTGCAGGTGATGGGTCGGGACTGTCACGATCCCGGACTCAGCAACCTCTGTCTCTGGCCAGCAGAGAGCACCCTCTCCCGAGTACTGATATTGACTTGCACTACATTCCCATAAGCCTCTCTAATGACTCCAATCACCATGCCCAGCTGCAGCCTATCTACCAGGCTATTTAACCGCACCACAAGCAGCTCTCAGTGCGAAGTTTTGTCTTGCCTTTGTGAACACTACTGAGCGTTTTATCCAGTGATTATCCTCCGAGCCTGCTGCCTGCCTACGCTACCTCTGCCTGGTTCATGGTCCTTGCCTGTTTGCTGCCTGTTCTGATCTTCTGCCTGGAATTAGACCCTGATTAACCCTTGCCTCTGATGCTGAGTTTGCTATCTCTGACCTCTGCCTGTTTGACTATTCTCTCAATAAACTTACGCTGCAAATGGATCATTCTGAGACTGTTGATTTGCAACAGGGACGTGTTTCCATTTTTTTTTTTTTTTGCCAAGGTCGATTTTGTTCCCACCATAGAAAGGTTTACAATGAAAAGAAAAGGCAATTCCAATCCACTGATTTCCACTGGAGCAGCAAGTACACAGTCACTACTTTTAAATTAAGCAACATGCAGCATATTATCAATGTTTGTAGATCTTCTCCTGGACTGAAGCACAGGCTCTACTGTTCAGTACAACGGTGACCCAAAAAAAGTAATTTCACAGTAAACTACTGGCAACAGTATATACCTGTTTAATAATATACAGTTTATTACTGTTAAAATACATTTTGTGGGTGTGTCTTTTTATCTTACACTGTTAACCCTTTCAACCCCACAGGTAAATCCACACTACAAAGAAAAGTGACATTGACAGTGTTGCAGTGAGATAATCTATATGTAAGTGATTGTTGAGTATTAGTGATGAACACCTGCTGTTCACAAGCAGAATCACTGAAGGAAATATGAACACAAAAACCAGTATGACTTAAAGGGCCCATGGATTTTTGAAAATTACCTTTCATGTAGTGTGTAACATAGCTCTAAGTGAATGAAAACATCCTGCAAAGTTTTAAATCTGAAAGTGCACCGTATATTAAGTTATTGTCTTTCAAAAGTAAGAGTCGACTCTGAGTAAATTAAATTAATCATTTTTCAAACGAGTCATAAGCCGTTTCGTTGTGACATCAAGACGAAACATTAGTATATTTCCCGCCCACGTATTGCACGTGCAGACTCCAGGGAAACTTGAAACCCTCAAACCGGCACCTGATTCCTGTGGATACTGAGTTTTTTTTCACTGCCCAAGGACGAGCATGTGAAGAATCACCGGTTAAAATTCATCTTTACCAGATATCACAGCAGTATAATCCTAAACTTTTGCAGTGTTCAATTTATTTTACTGACGACTGCTTCTCAAATCTCGGAGTTCAATGCAGGATTTATAAAACCTCTTGCTCTCGAAAGATGGTGTTCAAAAACGAAGTTTTGAGTTTTATATTGTGTAGGTCTCCTGCTAACTGGCTAACTCACATTATTACTGTACACAGCAAAATCCACAGTGTTATATGAACACTCCTGGTGTACATATAGGTGGAACTACAGGGTGTTAAAAATGAACACTAAGCAGTGTTGAAGTTAATGAGATAATTAAGGGATTAATTAAGTGATGACAGCTAATGTTAATAAGAAGAATCATTGAAGGAAAGAGAAACAACAAGAACAGAAAAAAAGAGAAACACAAGAACTACTGACTTCGAGCCATTACACATTATTGCACTTATAGACGAAAATGTTAAATGTAATTTCCCGTTTCAAGTCACCATTATGCTGATCAGTGTGTTCTTTAGTTGAGCTCTTGACCCTTTTCTTTTGTATTGTTAGATTTTCTCTGTCTGTTCAAACATTGTGTTAATAAATCACATTTGTTACTGCAAGAGAAAACCTGCTCACAATATGTTATGTGATGACATTACATGTAGCCCTGAGACTCTACAGTTTGAGATCCAACAGCAATATGAACATTTTTGAAAATACTTTGAGCAAATAAGCTATTGTGTAACAGTGCAACTAACATTTTGAAAATAGAACATAAAGTCACAAAAAAAAATTCTGCCTGTGTTTCATGAATGAGGCCTAAAAAGGCCTATGCAATGTGAAATAAAAAGTTTAATATGGTAATAATGGTTGTTATTATTTTACCATTTTATTGAAGACGAAAGCAATTCAACATAAAAGCAGTTTCGCAGACACTCAATATCAGAATAATAGGGTAAATCAGAGCAATCCGGGACACTTTAGACTTCTACATTTTACTGTGATTGTCAGTTCAACACTTCAGACTACCAAATGAGATGCATGATAACAGCCAGAAGAAGATTTAATTAACAGCTTCTTATAATGGAGCAAGACATGCACTTTACATGGATTACATTTCACATGAAATGTTAACGCTTGATGAATTAAACTTGCATTGTTTTAAAAGACAGGACTCTTAATAATGAATTATGTGATCACTATTGATTGAATCCATAAGATAATACAAGTTTAAGCATGAAAAAACAGGATGATCCCTATTTCTCACAAATCCCTTTTCTCTTCTCAGAGCATTTGAGATCATTCCAGTTGTTCAGGGTGTGTTTTCCAGGATTCATTTCAATACAGTTCTCATGTGCACCACCATAGTTATTCGGCTCACCTTGAGCCCAAAACCTGAATAAAATGTGTCAGATTTTTAATCATTCAGGACCAAACCCAAAATTTGTATCCATTCAGCAACAAAATTAGGAATATCACATGCAGTACACATATAGTAAAGCTACAAAGCTAATGCAGAAGTGAAAGTGTAGAAAAGTAAAAAAGAAGAATCTTTTTAAATAGATTGTATTTATACATTTTGAGGCTTGTGTTTGTGGAAAAGCTGTTTTCAGCATTTCTCTGGAGGTTTTGGTGTTCTTATTTTTAAAATGAGAATTAAAAAGACAAAAACAAAATAAATACATTATTGTCTCTGAGTGTTTTAGCACTTACCCTTGTTTCAGTGGTGAATTATCCACCCATTTTATGATCCCCTCATTCTCAATCTCAGTCAAACCAATCCAAACTCTCTCATTGACCAATGAAGTTATGTGCCTCTGTGTGTGAATAAAAACAGTCACTCACACAAACTCACCTGCTTCTCTTCAGTGTTGATAATGACCAGATCAGCTCCTCGATCTCTGCAGTACTGCCTGCTCTCAGACCAGCTCATGAACTCACTGGACATAAACAAGCCATCTGGACCCCACAGAAATCGTAAAAGTAACACAACTTGTTCAAACAGTATACATAAAAGAAGAAAAAACTAGGACAAATATGTACATACAACTGACTTCATTTAGAAGTGCACTGAAAGTGCTGCAGTATGACGGCTGCAATCAGAAGAAGACAAAGGATCCCGAGACACACTGTGATCAACACCAAACACCTACTTCCTCCTGACAAAACACAAATATTAATTAATAAACTCCATATTGTCAGTTCTGACAACAGCAAATGATATAGGCAAATATTTGAATGATAAGCAACAAGCTTATTGGCTACGGATATAGCAGGAACCAATCAGCTGTGCCCTATAGAGAATGATGTGATTGCAAGCATGTTGAGTTATGGACCATAGATGACCCTATTATACACCCGGTACAATGCAGCGCCAGGTACGTTGAAGGAGGATTAAACAACTCCACAAACAGCATTACCAGCTTCACTTATTACTAACCAGACTGACTTTATTTCTGTCAGACGTCTATGTCTATGTGGAGCACTTTTATCATGGATAGACGCACTTTTTTTGAGCTTCAAACTGATGGTTCAATTCACTGCCATTATAAAGCTTGGAAGCATCAGGGTATTTTTAATATGACTCCAATTGTATTCGTCCGAAAGAAAGTCATGTACACCTAAGATTGCTTGAGGGTGAGTAAATCATGGCCTAATTTTAACTTTGAATGAAATCTAGCAGTTCTCTTTTCATGAACCCACATTAAATGCTCTGCTTACTGTGATTTCGGGCTTTTCCTTCATCCTGGCTGTGTCTTTGAGGTCCAGTTGTGTCCATAATATTTCTGCGTTTAGCATTTTCATAGTAGTCCTCTAATTCCATTATTTGTTCTTGTGTCTTGCAGTACGTCTTGACAGATGAGCTGTGGTTCTCAGAATGATGACTGCATTTAATAGTCCACCGTATATGCTAAATTTACACAGGAAGTGATTTCATTAGACATTGGTCTTTATTGTGAATACAGACTTCCTGAAACTCTCCTCAGACCCAAACTCTATGACTGTATCATCTTGTACATCCAACCACATGTAGTGAGCAAAATCCCCATTTTGGCTGGTACAAAATGCATTCTTTCCAGATCAGAAAAAGTCACTCTTTAGTCAAAACTTCTCTATTACCCAGATAGCAACATTGTTTTGGCCCAGATCCGGCCCACATCTGGCACTTGTGGAATGTGGATCTGGCCCACATGCAGCGTGGAATGACGGCCCTTGGGTGGCCCACTCCTGTTTACCAGATCTGGGCCACAAGCAGGCCATAGCAATGCCACATGTTGTAGTTGGGTTTCTCTTTTCTTTAGTCATTCTGCTTGTTAACAGCAGGTGTTCATCACTAATGCTCAATCATCTCTTAATTATTCAGTTAATTATCTCATTAACTTTACCACTTTTAACACTCTTTAGATTGGGACAATATGTACTCTGAGCAGTGTTGATTTAACACTAGGGATTTTGCTGTGTTCCTGTAATGCCGAGTTCAGACTGCACGATTTTAGCCCCGATTTTGGCTCGCCGACAGGTTTTGAGAAATCGACGACAAATGCCCGAAATCACAGGCAAATCGGTGCTCGTTCACGCGAGTGACAATCACGCAGTGTGAATGAGCAAAGACGCGATCTGAGAGAATCGCCGACGAGTCGCCGACGCCCGTGAGATATTTGGCATGCTAAATATCTGGACCTGTCGGCGATTCACAATCCTGCTGTGTGAATGTGTTCTGACTGAAAACTACATCGGCGATGACCGACAGCCAATGAGAGAGCAAGATACAGGGAGGAGGAGGAGGAGTTATAGACCAGAATATCAGTATTTTAATAGATAGGCCTATATTTACAATTATATCAAACAGAAACAAAGCACAAACATTTGCATGACCAGCAGCAACAGCAGGACATTTGCACAATTATTTATTTACCCCCAACTCTCTTTGCAAAACACAGTCCTTGCTCCTCTGGTCTTCCCAACCATTTCCTGCATAAACTGTTTATTATTTTTTTTCATTTTCGCTACAAATCAGTGCACAGACAATTTGTAGGCAATCATTTTTAATAACAAATTCAGTGTTGCGCGAGAACTCCGGTCTCACACACGCGTGATCTTCCGTTATTTCCCATCACTTCTCGCGTTTGTCTGGTTGTGAAACGTAGTTTGCGGACCCGGCAGAAGTTGTCGGCGATTCTTTCTTTTGAAAAGTCATGCAGTGTGAAACCTCCTGTCGCCGATCCATCGTGCAGTGTGAACACAGCAGCAACTGAATGTTACCCCAGATAGTCATGCAGTGTGAAAACAACTGTGACCCGATTATTTTGAAAATCGTGCAGTCTGAACTCGGCATAAGGTGTAGTAATCATGAAGACATTGATTAGCTTGTTCAGGTGAGTTTGATTAGGGTTGTAGGTAAACTCTGCAGGAAAGTGGATCTTGGGGCCAGAGTTGAGAACCCCTGCTCTACAACAACAGTGCTGCTATAATCCATAAGATCCAAAAGTTAACTCTGTAATTATGCTCTCAATGAGTTCAGGGATTCAGGCCAATTATTGATTATATTTAAACACAATTAACACCATCATATCACCTTTTCTCTTTGTTCATCTGGCTGTCATAACTCAGGTACAGCAGCCAAACAAAATCTAAAGTTAATGACTTCAAGGGTCAAGAGCCCAACTAAAGCAAACACTAATCACCATAATGGTAACATACCAATTACGATTTTCTCCTTCAGTGATTTTGATGTTATGGTGACTTCAAATGAAACACAGAGTTAAACCTCTGTTAATTCTCAATAAAAACTTCTGTAGAAGTCTGACAGAAATAAAGTCAGTCTGGTTAGTAATAAGTGAAGCTGGTAATGCTGTTTGTGGAGTTGTTTAATCCTCCTCTGCTGAGATCTTCACAGATTTAATGTCTTCTTTTCTCTTCAGGTGATTTCATCTAAGATTGTGTCTAAAGTCAGTTGTAGTTCTTGTTCTGCTTGTCTCTTTTTCTATTCTCTTCTTTCCTTCAGTGATTCTGCTTGTTAACAGGCTTATTAAGGCTGAGATGACTCCATATTTAATATACACAGATTTTGTGGCTCAGATAAAATCCAGTTCTGGTTTATTTATTTGCTCTTGGCTGACATGTGGCATTGC
The DNA here is from genome assembly GCA_029959095.1 of Rhinichthys osculus. Lineage (NCBI taxonomy): Eukaryota > Metazoa > Chordata > Actinopteri > Cypriniformes > Leuciscidae > Rhinichthys > Rhinichthys osculus. Next base: position 50,055,826 of record JARWKJ010000005.1, read on the forward strand.
TATGGCCTGCTTGTGGCCCAGATCTGGCAAACAGGAGTGGGCCACCCAAGGGCCGTCATTCACCGCTGCATGTGGGCCAGATCCGCATCCCACAAGTGCCAGATGTGGGCCGGATTTGGGCCGAAACAATGTTGCTATGTGGGTTAAGGTGCTTTAAGCGATGTCGGGTGACCTCACTTCTTGTTGACGTTCAAAGTATTGTCAAACAAAATGGAGGCTAGCTAGACCCTCCCTCCTCCTCATCCGCGCACTAACCACCCAAACCCCACCCCCAAATCGTTCTGGTCGGTTATTTGCTGGAACAGTTTGTTATGTTTCGTGGTGCGGAATAGCCCAGTGTGTTTTTGTTGCTGTTTGTGGAGGCTGGGCTGTCTGCAGAGACCGTGTCTTTTTACAGTGTACAGGGGAAAGGCAGCTAGCGGATAGTGAGGAGATGTTTGCTGTATGTGACAAAAAAGTTTTGGCCTAAAAAACGTGTGACATCGCTTAGAGCACCTTTAAGTTTACTATGGTAATAATGGTTATAATTTAAATTTTTTATTGAAAATGAAAGCAATACAACATAAAAGCAGTTTCACAGACACTCAATATCAGAATAATAGGGTAAATCAGAGCAATCTGGGACACTTTAGACTTCTACATTTTACTGTGATTGTCAGCTCAACACTTCAGACTAACTTATGACGCATGATAACAGAAGAAGTTCTCGTTAACAGCTGCTAATAATGGAGCAAGACATGAACACTTCAGATGTAAAGTGTGCAGCATTACATTTCACATGAAAGCAGTTCATGCTTGATGTATTCAACTTGCACTGTTTTAAAAACACAGGACTCTTAATAATGAATTATGTGATCACTATTGATTGACTCCATCATATAAATGTTAAGTTTATGAAGATGAATGAAAAGTTTAAGGTTAAAAACAGGATTATTTCTCACATATCCCTTTTCTCTTCTCAGAGCATTTGAGATCATTCCAGTTGTTGAGGGTGTTTCCAGGATTCAGTTCAATGCAGTCCTCATCTTTACCATGATAGTTATTCGGCTCACCTTTAGCCCAAAACCTGAATAAAATGCGTTTTTTTATTTAGTTTTTTTTTTCTTTTTTCGATTTTTAATTATTCATAATGTCAACTAAACAACAAACAAGTTAGGAATGTAACGCAACAAATACATAATTCATAAATTAACAGTAATCTCAGTATTGCATTTCAAGAGTAAACATAAAGCAGAAGTGAAAAGTAAAAGAGAGAAGTTTTTTTTAAATATAATTTATTTATAGGGAGTGCCTTTTATGGTTTTGTGGCTTGTGTTTGTAGAAAAAACTGAGGTGTTGATGTTCTTATTTTTAAAATGGGAATTAAAAAGACTAAAATAAATAAATACACATGAATTTCTGAGAGTATATTTGCACTTACCCTTGTTTGAGTGGTGAATCATCCACCCATTTCAAAATCCCCTCAGTCTCACTGTCAGACAAACCAATCCATACACTCTCCTTGATTAATGAAGATATGTGTATCTGTGCGTGAATAAAATCAGGAATAAGTGAGATTCCTCTCATTAACTAACAGTCACTCACACAAACTCACCTGCTTCTCTTCAGTGTTGATAATGACCAGATCACCTCCTCGATCTCTGCAGTAATGCCTGCTCTCAGTCCAGCTCATCGGCACACTGGACATAAACAAGCCATCTGGACCCCACAGAAATCCTAAAAGAAACACAACTTGTTCAAACAGTTTACATAAAAACAGAAAAAAACTAAGAAAGAGAAATGTACATATAACCAACCTCGTTTAGAAGTGCACTGAAAGTGCTGAAGAATGAAGGCTGCAATCAGAAGAAGACAAAGGATCCCGAGACACACTGTGATCGACACCAAACATCGACTTCCTCCTGATAAAACACAAATATCACTGAATACACTCTTGACAGTTCTGTCATGACAGACTGCAGCAAATGATATAGTCAACTATTTGATTGTTGAGCAGTGAGCTCGTTGGCTACTGATAACCAATAAACCAATCAGCTGTGCCCTAGAGAAGATGCAGACTTATGGACCATTGAGTTTCATCACAGAACTTTCTATGTAAGTTTTCAAATTAACCTTTGTAAGTAAACTACTGTAAAAGTACATTATGCTGAAAAAATAAGAATACAAAATATTTTTTTGTTCCTATTGGTCTTGGAAATCAATGATTGAAATCTAGCAGTTCTCATTTCATGAACCCAAATTAAATGCTCTGCTTACTGTGATTTCGGGCTTTTCTTTCATCCTGACAGTGTCTATGAGGTCCAGTTGTGTTCATAATATTTATGTGATTAGAATTTTCATAGTAGTCCTGAAATTCCATTATTTGTTCTTATGTCTTGCAATACGTCTTGACAGATGAGCTGTGGTTCTCAGAATGATGACTACATTTAATAGTCCACCTTATATAGTGCTACATTTACACAGGAAGTGATTTTATTTGACATTGGTCTTTAATGTAAATATAGACTTCTTGAAACTCTCCTCAGACCCATTTACCTCTATTTACTGTATCATCTTGTACATCCAACCAGTGAGCAAAATCCCCGTTTTGGCTGGTACAAAATGCATTCTTTCCAGATCAGAAAAAGTCACTCTTTAGTCAAAACTTTAAGACTAAAATTTTACATACACTGTAAAAAAAAATATGCTTCTCCAACATAAACATTTCTAGTGATCCGTTGCACATAAAATTTTTAGTTGGCCCAATTTAAGTATGCGGAAAGAGCAAAATCCCCATATAACAGCCGGATGAACAAATAGAAAAGGACATCTGATGGAATAAAGCCAAATTTAGGTTTACTTTATTAATTATAGCAGCTCTTTTCTGGTACACCATAGTGTTTTAAACTTTAACAAATACATCCAAAGAAATTTTATACACAAACATCAATAATCAGCCTGCTAATCTCAACAATGGTGACAATTATAAAGCATGTTGCAGTGCATTCTGGGTGCCATCAATCAAAACTCATTCATGGCTCCCATCATGCATTGCTGCACGAATAAATAGTGAGCTGGTGTTCAGAGGTGATCTGTTTGTCACCATTGCTGAGATTCATAGGCTAATTCTTGATGTCTGTGTGTGCCAACATAAATGATATTTTAAGTTTTATTTTTATTTTCTTGATCATTTGGTTTCATTGAAAAGGCTAAAAAAATGATGCAGTACAAGGACAGTGCTGCTATTATTAATAAAGTAAACCTAACTCAGAAATTGGGCTCTGTGTGAGTTCAGTGATTCAGGTCAAATGATTGTGAAATAATGATTATGTTAAAACACAACCAACACCATCAGATGTCCTTCTCTATTTGTTCATCCGGCCGTTATAACTCATGCACAGCAGCCAAACAAAATTTAAAGTGAAACTTTTAATGGTCAAGAGCCCAACTAAAGCAAACACGGATCTCCATAATGGTGACTTAAAATTAAGTTTTTCTCCTTCAGTGATTCTGCTTGTTATCATAAGGTGTCTTCAATAATGCTCAATCATCACTCAATTAATCACTTAATTATCTCATTAACTTTAACACTGCTTCAGTGTTTATGAGTCCACACTCAGAGTGTTAATTTAACACTGGGGATTTTGCTCTTTCCGCATACTTAAATTGGGCCAACTAAAAATTTTAGGTGCAATGGGTCACTAGAAATTTTTATGTTGGAGAGGCTTTTTTTTTTTTTTTTTTTACAGTGTACGGTCCCAGATGTTTTTCTTCCTTATCACTTCAGTGGCAGTCCTCCCTAAAATAGCCCAGCGATGTCCCTAGTCACAGACACTGAGATGTGCCTCTAATTTCACCAAGCTGACTGCACATTTAAAAGCCCATACAAACTTACAGGTTGTGTTTTCAAGTCTTCAAGTGAATGTGATGTGAATAAAGCGGTGATATCTAAGTGGGTGAGTTGTTTACTTTTTATTTAGTCTTCTCATTAACACCATTATTTAGGCCTATTAATTCAGACCGAATGCGCAGGAAAATGAGATGCAGGATTTTATTGTGTGAGCAGCGTTGTTTTATTTTTGTACTGTGGATTCATTTCTTATTTCAGTTTTTTGTGGAAGCACTGCTTCCTTTGCCTCCTCGAAGGGAAAACCCAAAGACAAGATAAAGAGAAGCAGAAGTAAAAGTGCAGAAATATGAAATCCCTGTTGTTAAATTAACACTGTTCTGTGTTTCTATGGGAACCACCAGCAGTGTGTTAAAAGTAACACTGAAGCAGTCTTAGAATTAATTAGATTATTAAGTTCTTTAAAAATAAACTGCTTCCAAACAATACTGACTTTGTTTAGATGCTTCTTTCTTTAGTTCATCAAACAACGTGACTGTATTCTAACTCCAGTTTCTTTTGACTCAAAGAGCTGAAGTTGTTCTTCAGTTGGTCTTTTTCAGTCATTAGATCAGTGTAATTGTCCTGTAAGCTGTTGATAGTGTGATTGAACTCTTCAACTGTGTTCTTGTAACTCTTTAACAGGTCTCTCTCTGCTGTGATGGTGATGTACAGTGTGATGAAGACCAGCAGAAGAACACAAATGAGCCCGAGACACACTGTCATCCACACCAAACACCTGCTTCCTCCTGACACACAGAGACAAACACATAGATATTAAAATTATAACAATTCACACCATATTATTAGAAGCAGCCTTAGTAAATAATCCAATGTTGTCTTTAACAGACAGGCCTTTTTAAAGAGTATGTTGTTTTATAATGACAAACATCTGTAACTGTTTTACTTTAGCATATGAAAAAGTAAATTCCATGGAAAATAATTCCATGCCAAATTTAGGGCTGGGCGATATATCGCATGCGATTGTTATGCGCATCTCTTCAGTAAAGCCGGTTCCTTGATTAGTAGTAAATCGCCTTCACCTGCTTTCAGATGGAAGATATGATGCAGATATGAGTGTTAAAGTTAATGAGATAATTAAGTGATTAATTTAGTGATGATTGAGCGTTATTGAAGACACCTGATGTTAACAAGCAGAATCACTGAAGGAGAAAATCACAAATTGTAAGCCACCGTTATGGCAATGAGTGTTTGCTTTAGTTGGGCTCTTGACCCTTATACTTTCATCTTTAACTTTTGTTTGTCTGCTGTTATTGATTTATAACAGTGAAATGAACAAAGAAAAGTGTGATCTGATTGTGTTGGTTATGCTTTGGCATAATCATGCTGTGATCTGAAAAATGAAGCCTTTTGAAATAGTTTGGTTTATCTTGTTAGTAACAGTTTTGTGATTCTACAGCATATGATTATCAGTATTTTTCTTATAATCCAAAAATTTTAATAAACATCATTCCTATAAAAACACTGAAAGTTTTTTTTATTTAGAAACACGGACATCAATAATCAGCCTGTGAATCTCAACAGTGGTGACAATAATAATGCTTGTTGCAGTGGCTGCCACCAATCACAACTCATTAATGGCTCCCATCATGCATTGCGATATGAATAAATTATGATCTGAATTGTCTATGTAATTTACTTTTCCCTAATTGAATATTCTGCTCGTCACCATTGTTGGGATGCATTGACTGAATCTTGACGTCGGTGTGTGCCTAAAAGAATATTTTTTTTTTTAAAACACCATTTAAGAAATCCTTCATATTGTATCTAAAATTCTGTATATTTATGCAGAATTACAGTTATGCTGTAACCGACGGCATGAATCACAAACATGAAGTTCAAATAATGATTGTGATAATATAACCAACATCATTAGATGCTTTTTTTTTTCTTTGTTCAACTGGTAATTGAACAACTGATAAAACAGACAAACTAAATCTAAAGTTAGTAATATAAGGGTCAAGAGCCCAACTAAAGCAAACAATGATCGCCATAACGGTGGCTTACAATTTTAGATTTTCTCCTTCAGTGATTCTGCTTTAGGTGTCTTCAATAATGCTCAATCATCACTCAATTAATCACTTAATTATCTCATTAACTTTAACACTCTTGAGTGTGGACTCATTTACACTCACAGGTGTGTTAATTTAACACTGGAGTTTTTGCTGTGTACAAAGAGCCGTAGTTAACTGACAAGCTGAGCCATATCGCATTAAATATCGCTGGCGATACGTCCGCGATATTAGTGCGATATGGCTCAGCTTGTCAGTTAACTACGGCTCTTTGTAGTAAATGCCGCTCCATCTGAAAGCAGGTGAAGGCGATTTACTACTAATCAAAGAACCGGCTTTACTGATGAGATGCGCATAACAATCGCATATCGCCCAGCCCTAAACACATCATATAAAAGCAGAAACTCTGAAATATTGTTCCTAGAAAACAACATTAGAAATTGTATGCAACAGTTCTCATTTCCTCCAACATTAGCGACACATCTGCTACACCATTTCTGCTTTAAAGTAATTTTCTGCTTACTGCAAAGAAAAACATGTTAAACATGTTGAGTACAGCAAATATAAAAATAGTTGTATGTACCTACACTTCATTTAAAAGCAGAAACTGACATATTCATAGGAAATGTAGTGCTATAATGCTAACCCTAAACAGGAAGTGATTTTATGCTACTGCAGACCAATACTAAGTTTGTATACTGTACATTCAATCACATGTTGTCTAACACAAAAGCCATCAACTAATACAATAGCGTAATTTAAGGAAATTTGTATGTTGTTAAATTTTAATGGTCACCAGTTATATCTGAAAGCAGGGCATTGTTGATGTTGTGTGCACAGCAAAATCACCAGTGTTAAATTAACACTGCTCAGTGTTTATATGAGTCCACACTCAGAGAGTGTTAAATGAACACTGAAGCAGTGCTAAAGTTAATGAGATAATTAAGTGATTAATTGAGTGATAATTGAGCATTATCGAAGACACCTGATGTTAACAAGCAGAATCACTGTAGGAGAAAATCGTAATTAGTATGTTACCATAATGGAGATCAGTGTTTGCTTTAGTTGGGCTCTTGACCCTTAAGTCTTCACCTTTAGTTCATTTTTTGGCTGCTGTACCTGAGTTATAACAGTCAGATGAACAAAGAGTAAAGGTGATTTGATGGTGTTGGTTGTATATTAACATTATCATTATCTCATAAGCATTTGACCTGAATAGAGCCCAATTTCTGAGTTACATTTACTTTATTGATTATAGCAGCACTGTTCTTGCAAATCATAATATTTGTAACTTTTACAATGTAATCCAAATACATTCTTAAAACTTAATCACATACAAAACATTTTTTTTTCTTTTTTAAAGGAACACTTCACCCATTTCAACATTAATCTTTATTGAAAGTGGGTCATATATGTAGTCGACATGTAAAAGAAATTTTGAATTTGGTGCCCTCTTGACCGAGAAAAGACAGAAAATAACTTTAGGGCGCATTTGTATGAAAGACAACAACTCCCACAATGCACCACATTGCACAGCTCCGCAAGCCACTCCCACTACTCCAGAACAGCGCAAACATCAGATAAATCACTCGTCTACAAGGCTAACGTGAGCTGCCACCAGAGTTAGAAATTCATTTCACACAAAATGTATAGTTAGTTGGCTGTGGCGAGCAGGACGAGGGACGTGAGAGCGGCGCGAGGCCGGTGGCGTGAGTGATAATGATCGACATCTGTAAGACGCATCGGTCTCTCTCGCGTCTCTCACCGAGGAGGGGACGCATAAAACGAGGAGCGACGACAGTCCAGATCGAGAGAGGAACAGGCCTGATTTTATGGTGTGTTTTGTTTCTGTTGTGTGTGGCCAGCAGTGAGGGGCTGCTGGCTTATACTTTTGTTTTGTATTTGTTTATTTTACTATTAAAATGTTTAAATGTTCGCCGATTCCCGTCTCATTCTTCCCACAACAACGAACCCCGTTACATTGGCAAACTCATTAGCGAATTACTCCTCGTTTGTATTTCTTTCTATATGGTGAATTATTGCATGATACCTGGATGTTCCAGTCAGAACAAATGCGGTGCGACACTAGGATTGTTCACATCACAACACAAACGTCCGTGTCCTCGTCTGATCCAGAGATTTCGTCCAGGAGAAATTGCGATCGTAGAAATTCTCTGCAGCAGACGGACTCTGTCCGTTGCGCACAGCGAGAGCACACGCACCAGCAGCCCGCCTCAGCTCGAGCCAGTCCGGGCTCCTCGTCCGCTTCAGTCCGCCTCAGCGCGAGCCAGTCCGGGCTCCTCGTACGCGACAGGCAGCCGCCTCCTGTGCTCCTCCTCAGCCTCAGCTGCTCTTCACTATACTGCGGCTCGTAAAGATAGCCACGAACACCGGATTCGAGCAGCAGAATTTCAAAATCCTCTTCTTCCATATCATGTTTAGTTTCTTCCGTCATTGTCGTAACTTCCTATCTCCACAGCGCTTGTTAGCTTAGCTTCCAAACAAGATGGCGGATATTGCTTTCTGTATCTGCAAGTGAAGTCCCACCCACTGATCTGTAATAGGTCTGTAGCGTGAGTGAGTCCCACGCCCTGAATAAATGATGAGCTTGTGTTTGTAGTCTCTACACTTTTCAATGAAATGGGACTTCCTGCTTTTTATGACGCAAAATGACGATTTTTACGTCATAAAAAGCAGGAAGTAAAACACTTAAATCCTTATTTCTCCCATCTCAGGGAAAAATAAAGGAAAAATCCACGATCATTATAATATATGACTGGGTTTCTAACAATACAAAGCTTAATGCAAATGGGTGAAGTGTTCCTTTAAATAGACATCAGGAACCAGCCTGTGACTCTCAACAATAGTGACAATTATAAAGCATTTTGCAGTGTATTCTGGATGCCACCAATCAAATCTCATTCATGGCTCCCATCATGCATTGCTGCATGAATAAATAATGAGCTTCTGTTCATCTGTTTGTCACCATTGTTGATATTCATACGCTAATTCTTGATGTCTGTATGTGCCTACCTGAAATACTTTTTAAGGTGTTTTTTTTTGTAATGATTTGATTTAATTGAAAAGGCTAAAAAAATGCATACTCTACAATGACAGTGCTGCTATAATCCATAAGGTAATCTTAACTCTGAAATTATGCTCTCAATGAGTTCAGTGATTCAGGCCAACTATTGATTATGTTAAAACACAACCAACACCATCATATCACCTTTTCTCTTTGTTCATCAGGAAGGTATAACTCAGTTATAACAACCAAATAAAGAACTGAAGTTAATGATGTAAGGGTCAAGAGCCCAACTAAAGCAAACACTGATCTCCATAATGGTAACATACCAATTACGATTTTCTCCTTCAGTGATTCTGGTTGTTAACATCAGGTGTTGTCGATAATGCTCAATTATCACTCAATTAATTACTTAATTATCTCATTAACTTTAGCACTGCTTCAGTGTTCATTGAACACTCTCTGAGTGTGGACTCATTAGGGCTGGGCGATATATCGCATGCGATTGTTATGCGCATCTCGTCAGTAAAGCCGGTTCTTTGATTAGTAGTAAATCACCTTCACCTGCTTTCAGATGGAGCGGCATTTACTACAAAGAGCCGTAGTTAACTGACAAGCTGAGCCATATCGCACTAATATCGCGGACGTATCGCCAGCGATATTTAATGCGATATGGCTCAGCTTGTCAGTTAACTACGGCTCTTTGTACACAGCAAAAACTCCAGTGTTAAATGAACACACCTGGGAGTGTATATGAGTCCACACTCAAGAGTGTTAAAGTTAATGAGATAATTAAGTGATTAATTGAGTGATGATTGAGCATTATTGAAGACACCTAAAGCAGAATCACTGAAGTAGAAAATCTCAAATTGTAAGCCACCGTTATGGCGATCATTGTTTGCTTTAGTTGGGGTCTTGACCCTTATATTATTAACTTTAGATTTAGTTTGTCTGTTGTATCAGTTGTTCAACTGCCAGTTGAACAAAGAAAAAAAAAAAAACATCTAATGGTGTTGGTTATATTATGACAATCATCATTAGATCTTCATGTTTGTGATTCATGCTGTTGGTTACAGCATAACTGTGATTCTGCATAAATATCCAGAATTTAAGATATAATTTGAAAGATTTCTTAAATGTTGTTTTAAAAAAAAATCATTCTTTTAGGCACACACAGACCTCAAGATTCAGTCAATGCATCTCAACAATGGTGACGAGCAGAATATTCAATTAGGGAAAAGTAAATTACATAGACAATTCAGATCATAATTTATTCATACCGCAATGCATGATGGGAGCCATTAATGAGTTGTGATTGGTGGCAGCCACTGCAACATTCATTATTATTGTCACCACTGTTGAGATTTACAGGCTGATTATTGATGTCCGTGTTTCTAAATAAATTCTTTTGAAAGTGTTTTTATAAGAATGATGTTTATTAAAAATGTTGGATTATAAGAAAATACTGATAATCATATGTTGAGAATCACAAAACTGTTACTAACAAGATAAACCAAACTATTTCAAAAATCTTAATTTTTCAGATCACAGCGTGATTATACCAAAACATAACCAACACAGTCAGATCACACTTTTCTTTGTTCATTTAACTGTTATAAATCAATAACAGTAGACAAACAAAATTTAATTTAAATAAGTATAAGGGTCAAGAGTCCAACTAAAGCAAACACTCATCGCCATAACGGTGGCTTACAATTTGTGATTTTCTCCTTCAGTGATTCTGCTTGTTAACATCAGGTGTCTTCAATAACGCCCAATCATCACTAAATTAATCACTTAATTATCTCATTACCTTTAACACTCTTGAGTGTTAATTTATCACTCATATCTGCATCATATCTTCCATCTGAAAACAGGTGAAGGGGATTTACTACTAATCAAGGAACCGGCTTTACTGAAGAGATGCGCATAACAATCGCATGCGATATATCGCCCAGCCCTACTGCATATCAGAGTTGTATAAAGTAGAAGTAGAAAGTAGAAATTCTGCCATGTCTTACTTCCAGCCATGAACTGATTGACAGTTGATTTCAGTTGATTTCTGTCTCCTGACTGAAAAACTGCTAATAAGCAAATCCAGGTGATTGGAACAAAATACTGAGGCGGGCTTTTACTTTCTGAACCTGGACTTTACTCCTCTGAAGAGAACAGAAAAAGAGACGACACAGTCTTAGATGAAATCAACTGAAGAGAAGACATTAAATCTGAAGATCTCAGCAGAGGAGGATTAAACAACTCCACAAACAGCATTACCAGCTTCACTTATTACTAACCAGACTGACTTTATTTCTGTCAGACTTCTACAGAAGTTTTTATTTTTATTTAACAGAGGTTTAACTCAGTTTCATTTGAAGTCACCATAACAGTGATTAGTGTTTCCATTAGCCAGGCTCTTTACTCTTATTAGATATTTGATCTCTTTTGACTGCTGTGACAGTGTGTTTGTCAAACACATATACAGTAACAAAATTGAACGGGATCAGGTGATGAAGGTTACCTGGTGATTGTTTTGTAATCATCATGAACAAGCCTGATTCACTGTGGTATTTGAATTTAATAATTAGTTTGACAAATTATTATAAAAAAAAAAAAACCTTTAACTGCATCATGAGATCCAGCAATATTATAACAATAAGTTAGTAGACTTTAACAAACATGAGAAAAAAAAAAATATATATGATGATACACACAGACATCAACAATCAGCGTATGAATCTTAACAACGGCTGAACATAAGCTCATTATTTATTAATGCAGCAATGCATGATGGGAGCCATGAATGAGTTTTGATTGGTGGCATCCAGAATACACTGCAAAATGCTTTATAATTGTCACCATTATTGAGATTCACAGGCTGATTCTTCATGTCTTAAAAAAATAAACTTTTTATGTGATTAAATTATAAGAAAAGATTTGAATTACATTGTAAAAGTTACAAATATTATGATTATCAAGGACCGTGCTGCTATAATCAATCAAATAAATTTAACTCGCTAATTAGGCTCTACTCAGGTTATATGATTGCAATATAATTATAATGTTCAAAACCATTATGCGACCTTTTCTCTTTGTTCATCTGGCTGTTGAAACTCAGGTACAGCAGCCAATCAAAGATCTGAAGTTAATCATGTAAGGGTCAAGAGAGCAACTAAAGCAAACACTGATCTCTATAACGGTAACATACCAATTACGATTTTCTCCTTCAGTGATTCCTCTGTTGAAATGAAACCTCTGTTAATTCTCAATAAAATCTTCTGTAGAAGTCTGACAGAAATAAAGTCAGTCTGGTTAGTAATAAGTGAAGCTGGTAATGCTGTTTGTGGAGTTGTTTAATCCTCCTCTGCTGAGATCTTCAGAGATTGAATGTCTTCTTTTCTGTCTTTTCAAGACTGTGTCTGAAGTCAGTTGTAGTTCTTGTGTTTCTGCTCGTTTCTTTTTCTGTTCTCTTCAGAGGAGTAAAGTCCAGGTTCAGAAAGTAAAAGTCCACCTCAGTATTTTGTTCCAATCACCTGGATTTGCTTATTAGCAGTTTTTCAGTCAGGAGACAGAAATCAGCTGAAATCAACTGTCAATCAGTTCATGGCTGGAATAAACACATGGCAGGATTTCTACTTTTTCTGTACTTCTACTTCTACTTTATACAACTCTGCTGCATATACAACATGAATTTACTTCAAACTAAAGATTTGACTTTTCATACAGCAAAAGACACTGCATCTATTTGTGTCTCATTAGTTCTCAAACTTTAACCTTACAGTTCATTAAATATTTGAACACAGCTAACTCGACATTAATTGTTTTTAAATCTTCACAATGTATAGCCAGAGAACTATCACAAAAGTATTTAGGAAAGTAAAGACATACAAAAGTATTTCTGTTTAAAGCTGCTTTGTATTGTTGTGTATTTTTAAAAGCTCTATAAATGTCCTAAAACGATGTGCATTTTGCTTGTAGTTTTGTGTTAATAAAAATGTAATATATTACATCTCATAATTCAGTTGAATTCATTATGTATTGTGAAATTTAATTAAAATTTTATACAAGTTTTGGTTCACTAATTTTATTACATTAAATGTTATTGTGTTGTATGATGTTCGGTATTAAGATTAAATTATGCCATAAATCATAATGCATTAGTACACAAATGACATTCTTGTAATAAAAAAAGCATATTATGCCCTATTGCTTAATAACAAATAACTTTGTCACAAAACACACTTAAAAATGGTATTTCTTTAAAATAAAAGATTATTATATGAATTAAGGGGTTTGATTACATTAAGATTTGTGATTCCATAATGTTATTATACTGTTCTTTAGTCAAGGCTTGACAACCAATTAAATATTTATACCCACAAAACATAGCTAGCATTCTGTAATTTATTCAGAGTTGTATAAAGTAGAAGTAGAAGTACAGAAAAAGTAGAAATCCTGCCATGTGTTTATTCCAGCCATGAACTGATTGACAGTTGATTTCAGCTGATTTCTGTCTCCTGACTGAAAAACTGCTAATAAGCAAATCCAGGTGATTGGAACAAAATACTGAGGCGGACTTTTACTTTCTGAACCTGGACTTTACTCCTCTGAAGAGAACAGAAAAAGAAACGAGCAGAAACACAAGAACTACAACTGACTTCAGACACAGTCTTGAAAAGACAGAAAAGAAGACATTCAATCTCTGAAGATCTCAGCAGAGGAGGATTAAACAACTCCACAAACAGCATTACCAGCTTCACTTATTACTAACCAGACTGACTTTATTTCTGTCAGACTTCTACAGAAGATTTTATTGAGAATTAACAGAGGTTTCATTTCAACAGAGGAATCACTGAAGGAGAAAATCGTAATTGGTATGTTACCGTTATAGAGATCAGTGTTTGCTTTAGTTGCTCTCTTGACCCTTACATGATTAACTTCAGATCTTTGATTGGCTGCTGTACCTGAGTTTCAACAGCCAGATGAACAAAGAGAAAAGGTCGCATAATGGTTTTGAACATTATAATTATATTGCAATCATATAACCTGAGTAGAGCCTAATTAGCGAGTTAAATTTATTTGATTGATTATAGCAGCACGGTCCTTGATAATCATAATATTTGTAACTTTTACAATGTAATTCAAATCTTTTCTTATAATTTAATCACATAAAAAGTTTATTTTTTTAAGACATGAAGAATCAGCCTGTGAATCTCAATAATGGTGACAATTATAAAGCATTTTGCAGTGTATTCTGGATGCCACCAATCAAAACTCATTCATGGCTCCCATCATGCATTGCTGCATTAATAAATAATGAGCTTATGTTCAGCCGTTGTTAAGATTCATACGCTGATTGTTGATGTCTGTGTGTATCATCATATATATTTTTTTTTTTCTCATGTTTGTTAAAGTCTACTAACTTATTGTTATAATATTGCTGGATCTCATGATGCAGTTAAAGGTTTTTTTTTTTTTTATAATAATTTGTCAAACTAATTATTAAATTCAAATACCACAGTGAATCAGGCTTGTTCATGATGATTACAAAACAATCACCAGGTAACCTTCATCACCTGATCCCGTTCAATTTTGTTACTGTATATGTGTTTGACAAACACACTGTCACAGCAGTCAAAAGAGATCAAATATCTAATAAGAGTAAAGAGCCTGGCTAATGGAAACACTAATCACTGTTATGGTGACTTCAAATGAAACTGAGTTAAACCTCTGTTAAATAAAAATAAAAACTTCTGTAGAAGTCTGACAGAAATAAAGTCAGTCTGGTTAGTAATAAGTGAAGCTGGTAATGCTGTTTGTGGAGTTGTTTAATCCTCCTCTGCTGAGATCTTCAGATTTAATGTCTTCTCTTCAGTTGATTTCATCTAAGACTGTGTCGTCTCTTTTTCTGTTCTCTTCAGAGGAGTAAAGTCCAGGTTCAGAAAGTAAAAGCCCGCCTCAGTATTTTGTTCCAATCACCTGGATTTGCTTATTAGCAGTTTTTCAGTCAGGAGACAGAAATCAACTGAAATCAACTGTCAATCAGTTCATGGCTGGAAGTAAGACATGGCAGAATTTCTACTTTCTACTTCTACTTTATACAACTCTGAATTTATTTAAATGTCTAAACTGTTAATAAGAAAATAGTAATATACACAAATAAACATTATGTTATGGCTCTTTTAATAAATAAAAGTGTACCTGGAATATTGTGCCGATTATTGCGATAAAAAATAATGACATAATTATAATTGCACTACTAACTGCTGTGAATACGGTAAGGCAGTATCAGTGCAGTATAAGCTCAGGTAAAGCTCATAGCACGATCATCGGATAACGTTAGCTGTATGCTATGCTACTATCTAAGCTAATTAAAAAAACACACTAACAACGAGAAATGTGTAATTTCACAATCTATAGCTTCGGTTAAATACTAGTATATGAAACGTATAATTTAAAATACATTAAATACATTAATCACTCGTTATACCGTAGTACAAACGTCTTCTATAATAAAGTGATTTTGTATGATTTGTAACCAGGCACCAAAGCGATTACCTACAAAACGTGCTTTGAATCAATCGGATTAATTGGGTCCTACGCCCGGACTATTCACACCGAGTGACCGGATTATTCACCACACCGGGATTGACGAGCGCCAGCTGTGGACACCAATCAGGCCGTTATCGGTAAGCACATGCGGGAAGAGGCATATATAATAGGGCTGGGCGATATATCGCATGCGATTGTTATGCGCATCTCTTCAGTAAAGCCGGTTCCTTGATTAGTAGTAAATCCCCTTCACCTGTTTTCAGATGGAAGATATGATGCAGATATGAGTGATAAATTAACACTCAAGAGTGTTAAAGGTAATGAGATAATTAAGTGATTAATTTAGTGATGATTGGGCGTTATTGAAGACACCTGATGTTAACAAGCAGAATCACTGAAGGAGAAAATCACAAATTGTAAGCCACCGTTATGGCGATGAGTGTTTGCTTTAGTTGGACTCTTGACCCTTATACTTATTTAAATTAAATTTTGTTTGTCTACTGTTATTGATTTATAACAGTTAAATGAACAAAGAAAAGTGTGATCTGACTGTGTTGGTTATGTTTTGGAATAATCATGCTGTGATCTGAAAAATGAAGCATTTTGATATAGTTTGGTTTATCTTGTTAGTAACAGCTTTGTGATTCTCAACATATGATTATCAGTATTTTCTTATAATCCAACATTTTTAATAAACATCATTCTTATAAAAACACTTTCAAAAGAATTTATTTAGAAACACGGACATCAATAATCAGCCTGTGAATCTCAACAGTGGTGACAATAATAATGAATGTTGCAGTGGCTGCCACCAATCACAACTCATTAATGGCTCCCATCATGCATTGCGGTATGAATAAATTATGATCTGAATTGTCTATGTAATTTACTTTTCCCTAATTGAATATTCTGCTCGTCACCATTGTTGAGATGCATTGACTGAATCTTGACGTCTGTGTGTGCCTAAAAGAATGATTTTTTTTTTAAAACAACATTTAAGAAATCTTTCAAATTATATCTTAAATTCTGGATATTTATGCAGAATCACAGTTATGCTGTAACCAACAGCATGAATCACAAACATGAAGATCTAATGATGATTGTCATAATATAACCAACACCATTAGATGTTTTTTTTTTCTTTGTTCAACTGGCAGTTGAACAACTGATACAACAGACAAACTAAATCTAAAGTTAATAATATAAGGGTAAAGACCCCAACTAAAGCAAACAATGATCGCTCGTCAATCCCGGTGTGGTGAATAATCCGGTCACTCGGTGTGAATAGTCCGGGCGTAGGACCCAATTAATCCGATTGATTCAAAGCACGTTTTGTAGGTAAGCACATGCGGGAAGAGGCATATATAATAGGGCTGGGCAATATATCGCATGCGATTGTTATGCGCATCTCTTCAGTAAAGCCGGTTCCTTGATTAGTAGTAAATCCCCTTCACCTGTTTTCAGATGGAAGATATGATGCAGATATGAGTGATAAATTAACACTCAAGAGTGTTAAAGGTAATGAGATAATTAAGTGATTAATTTAGTGATGAATGGGCGTTATTGAAGACACCTGATGTTAACAAGCAGAATCACTGAAGGAGAAAATCACAAATTGTAAGCCACCGTTATGGCGATCAGTGTTTGCTTTAGTTCGACTCTTGACCCTTATATTATTAACTTTAGATTTAGTTTGTCTATTGTATCTGAGTTATAACTGCCAGAAGAACAAAGAAAAAAAGTATCTAATGGTGCTGGTTATATTATGACAATCATCATTTGAACTTTTTGTTAGTGATTCATGCTGTGGGTTACAGCATAATTGTGATTCTGCATAAATATCCAGAATTAATATATAGGACTTCTTAGAAGTTTTTTTTTTTTTAATCTTTATTTTAGGCACACACAGATGTCAAGATTCAGTCAATGCATCTCAACAATGGTGACAAGCAGAATATTCAATTAGGAAAAGTAAATTACATAGACAATTCAGATCCTAATTTATTCATACCGCAATGCATGATGGGAGCCATTAATGAGTTGTGATTGGTGGCAGCCACTGCAACATGCATTATTATTGTCACCATTGTTGAGATTCACAGGCTGATTATTGATGTCTGTCTTTCTAAAAAAATTCATTTGTAAGTGTTTTGATCAGAACAATGTTTATTAAATATTTTGGATTATAAGAAAAATATTGATAAACATATGCTGTTGAATCACAGAGCAGCTGTACTCAACAAGTTAAACCAAACTATCTCAATAAGTTTCATTTTTCAGATCACAGCATGATTATGCTAAAACATAACCAACACTATCAGATGACACTTTTCTTTGTTCATTTAACTGTTATAAATCAATAACAGCAGACAAACAACAATTGAATTGAAAGTATAAGGATCAAGAGTCCAACTAAAGCAAACACTCATCGCCATAACGGTGGCTTACAATTTGTGATTTTCTCCTTCAGTGATTCTGCTTGTTAACATCAGGTGTCTTCAATAATGCTCAATCATCACTAAATTAATCACTTAATTATCTCATTAACTTTAACACTCATATCTGCATCATATCTTCCATCTGAAAGCAGGTGAAGGCGATTTACTACTAATCAAGGAACCGGCTTTACTGACGAGATGCGCATAACAATATAATAATAATAATAATAATAATAATAATTCATTACATTTATATAGTGCTTTTCTGGACACTCAAAGCGCTTTACATTGAAGGGGGAATCTCCTCAACCACCACCAATGTGCAGCATCCACCTGGATGATGCGACGGCAGCCATATTGCGCCAGAACGCCCACCACACACCAGCTTACTGGTGGAGAGGAGACAGAGTGATGAAGCCGATATCGTGCGATATATCGCCCATCCCTAACTCAATTAATCACTTAATTATCTCATTAACTTTAACACTCTTCAGTGTTCATTTAACTTTAGGTACTGGTACTATGAGCAAGGACTTCCAGGCTTTAAAAATGTAGTGTGTATCTAATGACTTTTGAAAAAGCTGGCAGAAAATGAGGCTAAGTTGTTCACTACCCTTCCAATTATTTGATCAGGGCCTGGTGCTTTTTTGGAATCAATTTTATAAAAAAACTCTACGCACCTCATCTGCTGTAATAGTTGGAGGAGTACCATACTTTAGCTGCTGTCTAATGGTATCACGCTCCAGGAGAAAGTCTGATGTTTCGAACCGTGCATAAAAACCATTCAGTTTATTTGCAAATGCTTGATCATCTCAATTTGTATCTATGTGCCTTTTCTTCTCTTCCTTCCCTATCATTGTATACATCCCTTGCCATGCATGATTCAGGTTATTCCCCGTCATTTCCGCCTCAATCTACCGTTTATATTTCTGTTTACAGTCATTTGTTATCTGTCTAATCTCCTTCTGAGTTGCTTTCATTTTAAGCCTGTCTCCCTGTTCATAACCTCTCCTTTCCCTGTGCAGTGCAACTTTTAATTCTATATTTACCCAAGGTTTGTCATTTGTAAATACCCTAAAAGTTTTTTCTGGGATTACACTGTCCACACAGAACCGAAAATAGTCAGTCACCACTGAATTCAACTCCTCCAAGTTCTTACTAGTGTTCACGAAAATGTCCCACACAGTACAGTCAAAACAGCCTCTAAGGCGTTCAACAGACTCATCAGTCCACTGTTTGACTGTCTTTATCTAGGGTTTGCTGGTCTTGAGCTTTTGTTTATACTGCGGGACGAGCTGGATTGTGTTGTGATCCGAGTCTTCGAGGGGTGGTTTTGCGTAGCCCTTGTAAGCGTCTTTAATATTCCCAAAGCATAGATCGAGTGTCTTTTCCCTCCTTATCGGGCACGTGACGTATTGATAGTAATTAGGCAATACGCTTTTGATTGAGCATCCATTAAAGTCTCCGAGAACAAACTTCGGCGCATCAGGTGCCATGTTTTCTAATTTAGCCATTGTGTCGTATATCCTATTTACCGCGACCTTAGTATTAGCACGGGGATGAATATATATCACAGTGACAAACACCTGACCAAATTCCCTAGGTAGATAGTAAGGTCTTACCGACAGCGACAATAGCTCAATGTCCTCCGAGCAATGGGAGTCTCTTACACCGGTTTCACACCGCACGCGTTAGCAGAGCGTAAGCAGCGCGTATTTTTTTCGGCGCCCATGTTAACAGATTAGAGCTTTCACACCGCACGCAGAGGCGCCGCGGCAGCGTGTAGCAGGAGCAGAGCAGGAGCAGCAGTGCCGCGATCGTTTCGGCGTCCTGTCTATTTTTGCCGCGCGGCTTACGCTGAATTAAAGTGACAATGCATTGATCATGGCCAAAATACACAGCAGTTTGACCCAAAAGAGCATTGGTGATATCTATTGTGTTTTAAACAGTCAATCAAATGACCTTCATCAATTTAAACCGAAAACAAAGTCAACAAAAACAAATATGAACCAAAAGTTATATTATAGCCTATTAATTAATGAAATAAGCTTCTTGACAAGTCTTTTCTCTTAAATGTTTTTGAAAACGAAATAAAGCAATGCCAACTTACCCATTATAGAGTACTTTGTCTGTAAACACGTTGGCGCGTCAAACGCTGCCAGTATGAAAGCAAAACGCGCGTGTCCTGCTTCCGCTCACCGTACGCACTGCTCCTGCGCTGCTTACGTTCTGCTAACGCATGCAGTGTGAAACCGGCGTTACTGTGTAATTTTTTTTACACCATCCCTCATTAATATAAACACACACTCCTCCACCCATTCTTTTGCCAGTTTGTGCATCACGGTCCAGTCTAATCGGGTCACTAAACCCTGTGATCTTGATTGTTGAGTTATCAGTCGTGTCTTTAAGCCATGTTTCTGTAAAGCACAACAGACAACTTTCCCAATACTCTGAGAGGTACCTCACACTCACAGCGTTCCGTAGCTCCGTAAGTTGCTTCACCAAGGAGTGGGTGTTAGCCAGGATGACCGTAGGTAGAGGTGGCTTGCTCCCCCATGCGCGAACTCTACACCGTACGCCCCTGCGCCGGCCTTTTTTTCCTGGGTGCTGTGGATATCCGTGTACACTCCTCAGGCAGATCGACTGGGAAGTTTTCGCTGTGCAGATCCCTTAGTTTCCAGAATTGATCCCGGGTATAACGTAAAATCCCATATGTTGTGGCGGCGGCCGATGCATAGCCTCCCCGCCTCAGTGAGAGGACTGTCGACAGCAACAGGTGGATCGCCAGGACGATAGACAAAAACTGCGTAACAAAACGCATCTTGACTTTATTGGCTCGCTTCTGACTTACCAACCACACTTTCCCAACGTGTAGTTCGGGGCATATGTGATGAAAAACGTTTACCTATAAACCATAAAATGAACAAACATTTCAGACGTGCTGTAGGCACTTGTCGCCACAGTGCAGCGCCGGAAGCCGGAAGTCGGAAGTGTGTCAATATCCAATGTTGAAACATATAGATGTTTCAGAGACATTTTCATTCAATACTTTATGTAGCCTACTGCTTCATACAACATCTGTTTGTACAAGAATAAAGTTCAACATAAGCCTATAGCTACTGTCAATGAAGTGGAGTCGAGTTTTTTAATCAACTTTATTTTGATAAACATGACACAATATAACATCGCGACTACATGAAAAGAGTGTTTACTGTTATAAAAAACTGATTTGTGAGCTTTAGTGGAACTAAAGGTGTGAGAATGAACACAAAACACACGTGATTGTTGTCATGCAGTGAATCCGGCGAATCGTGGAACAGCTGTGACGTCATCAGTGCTCGTGAGCCACTCTTGAGAAGCTGAGCTGGCTGAGTTCTCCGGCTACTCTCTAAACGCTCTCGTGGTACTTTGATGGCATCTACCCTGTATTAAGTCAGACAAAATTTCAAACCAGCATGCACTGCTTCAAGTCAGCCACCGATCGATCTGCACTGAGCTGCTTGCAGTCAAATGAGTCTATTTTTTTTACTGTACTTACCATAACAAACAGCCAGAAAAAAACTAACATTAAAACATCGTCAAACTGCCCAACTAAAGCAAACACTCATCACCATAATGGTGACATCAAACCAAACTATTCAGTTCAATAAATCATCAACGCATCTAGGACTTTTGTACACATATGACTGAAATAAATCTGGTTAGTAATAAGTGAAGCTGGTAATGCTGTTTGTGGAGTTGTTTAATGACGTTGGAGCCTGAAATCAAATGTTTAGACATCAACCCAATTTTCACTTTCAACCAAAATTTGGTGTCTGTCTGAGTGATGTTGGAGTCCATATCCAATAACATTTCTAGCTGGGGTAACTCACATTGTGGCCATAATATGAGCACACAGTGAGCAGTGATTTCTGATTCAAAAAGCTGTCCTCATTTTAAATATCTTCACTTCTACACAATGGAAATTGGAATTAGAAAAATGTTAGATCTGTGGCTTTGTAACAGGCTTTTTCTTTAAATGTTTTATACTGCTTCAAGTGACAAATTTAGAACTTTCTGACCCAGTCAACACATTGATCTCTCAGTGATCTCTCCATATGACCACAATGTGAGTTTACAGTGAGCTAAAAGTGTAACCGCACAGTTCGGTGATTATATCCATTGACAAATGCCAGTAATAGAGTGATTTTTTTTCTGATCTGGAAAGAATGCATTTTGTACCAGCCAAAATGGGGATTTCACTAACTACATGCGGTTAGATGTACAAGATGATACGGTCATAGAGTTTGGGTCTGAGGAGAGTTTCTATATTTACATTGAAGGCCAGTGTCACTTCCTGTGTAAATGTAGCACTATATAAGGTGGACTGTTAAATGTTGTCATCATTCTGAGAACCACAGCTCATCTGTCAAGACATACTGCTAGACACAAGAACAAATAATGGAATTAGAGGACTACTATGAAAATGCTAAACGCAGAAATATTATGGACACAACTGGACCTCAAAGACACTGCCAGGATGAAGGAAAAGCCCGAAATCGCAGTAAGCAGAGCATTTAATTTGGTTTCATGAAAAGAGAACTGTTAGATTTCATTCAAAGTAAAAATTAGCCCATGATTTACTCACCCTCAAGCAATCCTAGGTGTATATGACTTTCTTCTTTCAGACCAATACAATCGGAGTTATATAAAGAAAACCCTAACACTTGAAATGCAACCATCAGTTTGAAGCTCAAAAAAGTGCACCTATACATGATAAAAGTGCTCCACCCATTTTACCATGTATAGATGCACTTTTTTGAGCTTCAAACTGATGGTTCTCCAGAGAGGAAACGGATCTGCTCGTGCGTGAGGTTAAAGCGTGCAAAAAGACCATCTTCTACAGTATATTTCAGTTTCTCAAAATAGCAATGCACCAACAATGTGCCTGATTTCAGACCAGCAGCCCATGGGCACACAGATGGGTGCAAATGCATCGGCTATTTAAACAACATGGCGCATGATGTGAAAATAATAACTGCGTCAGGCTGAAACTAGTAACACTTGCGTCGCACCTTGCACTGCATTACACCGGGTGTATGATAGGGTCATCTATGGTCCATAACTGTATGATTGCAATCACATCATTCTCTACAGGGCACAGATTATTGGTTCCGGCTGTCTCCGTAGCCAATAAGCTTGTTGCTTATCATTCAAATATTTGCCTATATCATTTGCTGTTGGCGTTTCATGACAAAACTGACAATACAGAGTTTATTCATTGATATTTGTGTTTTGTCAGGAGGAAGTCGATGTTTCGTGTTGATCACAGTGTGTCTCGGGATCCTTTGTCTTCTTCTGATTGCAGCCGTCATACTGCAGCACTTTCAGTCCACTTCTAAACGAGGTTAGTTGTATGTACATATTTTTTCTAGTTTTTTCTTCTTTTATGTATACTGTTTGAACAAGTTGTGTTTCTTTTAGGATTACTGTGGGGTCCAGATGGCTTGTTTATGTCCAGTGAGTCGATGAGCTGGTCTGAGAGCAGGCATTACTGCAGAGATCGAGGAGCTGGTCTGGTCATTATCAACACTGAAGAGAAGCAGGTGAGTTTGTGTGAGTGACTGTTAATCAATGAGAGGAATCACACTTACTCCTGATTTTATTCACACACAGAGGCGCATAACTTCATTAGTCAATGAGAGAGTGTGGATTGGTTTGTCTGAGATAGAGACTGAGGGGATCATGAAATGGGTGGATAATTCACCATTGAAACAAGCGTAAGTGATAAAACACTCACACATCATGTATTTATTTTGTTTTAGTCTTTTTAATTTTCATTTTAAAAATAAGAACACCAAAACCTCCAGAGAAATGCTGAAGAAAGCACTAGCATGCAAAACCACAAAATGTATAAATACAATCTATTTTAAAAGATTCTTCTCTTTTACTTTTCTACATTTTCACTTCTGCATTAGCTTCATAGCTTTACTATACTGTAAACCCTAATGTTGTCTTTAATTAAACAATCAAGTGTACTTGACTAAACATTACTTTAAATTTAGCATTTTAGCCCTGTCACTCAAAAATATAAGTTCAAATAACTTATTTGCCTTCAAAATACATAAACTTAAGATTTCAAGTGCTGTGAGCTCAAAATCATAATTAATCCTTACAAAAGGTCATTTTCACAAATGTTGTTTTCTTGACTGTGAAATGAATACATTCATACATGCTTTCTTCAAGTGCAAGGTGTCATTCTTATTTTACCAGAAAACAAATGGCTTTCATTATATTACAATTATTGATCGTAATGGAAATAAACTGATTTTTATTTTTAAATCTGATACTTTAAACTTGATAAATAAACTTGAATACCCATAAGTGTTTTTGTAATACAGTACATCCCCAGTGTTAAATTTACACTGCTCAGTGTTTATATGACTCCACACTCAAGAGTGTTATAAGTAACACTGAACCAGTGCCAAAGTTAATGAGATAATTAAGTGATTAATTGAGTGATGATTGAGCATCATTTGTACAAGTTCTGAAAGTTAACAGTGAAAACACTAATAAGTTGATTGAACTCAATTGATTTGAGTAAACTCGTTCCCTCAATTTAATTGAGTAATGGGGTCTCCCAAAACGTGCATATTTAAGTGTACTTAACTTGGTGCTTATGTAGACTTGACTTAAATTGTTTAGCTCACCAAACTTGATGATTTTTTAATGTACTTAAACAATAAACTCAATAAAGCCCAATTTCTTAATTAGATTTATGTTATTAATTATAGCAACACTGTCCTTGTATAGCATTACATTTTCAACGATTACATCATAATGCAAACAATTTCTTTAAAGTTGTTCTTATACATATTACTGTTTATTATTTTTAGACACACAGACATCAAGATTTAGCGTATGAATCTCAGCAATGGTGACAAACAGATCACCTCTGAACATAAACTCATTATTTATTCATGCAGCAATGCATGATGGGAGCCATGAATGAGTTTTGATTGGTGTCACCCAGAATGCACTGCAACATGCTTTGTCACCATTGTTG
Organism: Rhinichthys osculus; assembly: GCA_029959095.1. Classification (NCBI taxonomy): domain Eukaryota; kingdom Metazoa; phylum Chordata; class Actinopteri; order Cypriniformes; family Leuciscidae; genus Rhinichthys; species Rhinichthys osculus. The sequence goes on from JARWKJ010000005.1 coordinate 50,080,781, forward strand.
AGATTCACAGGCTGATTCTTGATCTCTATGTGTCTAAAATATTATGATCTACATATTGTTTATGATAACAACCTTAAAAGAAAATATTTGGATTAAAATTTAAATGTTACAAAAATTATATAAAAAATTAAACAGTGCTGCTATAATCAATAAGGTGAACATGATTCAGCTTTATATGGTTTCAAAGATTAAATTCTAATAATTATGAAATAATGATTATGTTAAAACACAATCACCACCATCAGATGACCCTTTTCTATTTGTTCATCTGGTTATAACGGAGTTACAGCCGTCAAACAAAATATAAAGTTAATGAGTTAAGGGTCAAGAGCCCAACTAAACAAACACTGATCACCACAATGGTGAATTAAAAATTATGGTTTTCTCCTTCAGTGATTCTGCTTGTTATCATCAGGTGTCTTCAATAATGCTCAATCATCACTAAATTAATCACTTAATTATCTCATTAACTTTAACACCGCTTCAGTGTTACAGTCTACATAAGCACCAAGTTAAGTACACTTAAATATGCACGTTTTGGGAGACCCCATTACTCAATTAAATTGAGGGAACAAGTTTACTCAAATCAATTGAGTTCAATCAACTTATTAGGGTTCTAATTTGTTAGTTGCTGAATGGATAACAATTTGGGTTGTGGTTCTGAATAATTGAAAATCTGACACATTTTATTCAGGTTTTGGTTAGAAGGTGAGCCGAATGGCTGGGGCAGAGATGAGGACTGCGTCATGCTTGATCCTGAAGGAGACAGTGTGAACAACTGGCATAATTTCCTCTGCTCAGATAAGATAAAATGTATTTGTGAGAAATAGTTTTCATCCATTCCTGTCATGTTTTTACTTGTATTATCTTGTGGAATCAGTCTTATTTTGATCACATAATTCATTATTAAGATTCTTGTCTTTTAAAACTGTCAGGTTATTCCTTCATGAACTGCTTTCATGTGAAATTCTGCACTTTACATCTGATGTGTTCATAACTTGCTCACGAGTAGATGTTAACATAAACATTATTATAGCTGTTATTATGCGTCATTGTTGGCCTGAAGTGTTGATGTGAAAATCACAATAAAGTACAGAAGTCTAAAGTCTCCCAGATTGCTCTGATTCACCCTGTTACACTGATATTGGGGGACTGCGAAACTGCTTCTGTTTTAATAAAATGGTCAGTTGACATTATTATCTCAGCATTTAGTTTTTACTGCATATTTCATTCTTCCGTATCTGTTTATTGCACTACACTGTAAAAAAAAAAAGCCTCTCCGACATAAAAAATTCTAGTGACCCGTTGCACCTAACGGAACACAACTGGAAGAAAACCAAACTAGAGGTATTTCGGATTTCATGGAAGGAGAGCTCGATTGCATACAGAGAGGCCTTAAAAGCTGCTAGATCTGCTTATTTTTCAACTGTCTTAGAATAAAATAAACATAATCCTACACTGTAACAAATTGCTGTAAAAATTACAGCAACTTACTGGCAATTTTGGTTGCCAGTCAGCCTGTACATTTTACAAGAGTACTGTAAATCATAAACTACAATTATACTGTAAAAAATACAGCACACCTGTAAAAAAAGCAAAACAAGACCAGCTGTGAATTTACAGTTCTTTACTGTATTATTTACAGTATTTTACTGTTATTAATAATGCATTGAATTAAAACCTGAGACAACTCATTTCATTTGAGGAAATTTGCCATTAAATAGTTATACCGTGAGCTAATTTCATTTGAGTCTACTAAGAAAAAGACTTTAAGTTAATTAGAAAGATACATTTAACTAAATCCTACTAGATAACAACAGCATACATGAATGAGTTAAATAATTTTAATGCATCAGCAAATACACAGTCACTGCCTTTAAATAAAGCAACATTCAGCTTAACCTCAGTGTTTCTCTGCTCCTCCTGAACTGAAGCACAGGCTCTACTCTTCAACACAATGGTGACACACAAAACTCAACAGAAACACTTTAAATCCCAACAGATTAAACACTAACAGATCTCCACTATATCATTATGTGCAAAAACACATAAAACCACATAAAGTAATTCACATAATTTTACTTTTTTGTTTAGTACATTTGACTGTGAGATTTTTCAGTAAACAACTGACTTCAGCCACAGCCTTAGAGGAAATCCACTAAGGAGAAAAGAAGACATTAAATCTGTGAAGATCTCAGCAGAGGAGGATTAAACAACTCCACAAACAGCATTACCAGCTTCACTTATTACTAACAAGACTCACTTTATTTCTGTCATAATCAGACTTGACATGAGAAATAGCTGAGGGTTAGATGTTGATGATTTATTGAAAATATTTCATTTGAAGTTACCATGATCGTGATTAGTGTTTACTTTATTTGGGTTCTTGACTCTTGATAAGTTTAACATTAGTTTTACTTTGACTATTATAACCATGTCTTTTTGAGACAAATTTGTTATGGCAATAAAAGTCAAGTAAAATGATGTTCAGGTGTTGATGGATGTCTTTTGATATCAGCCTTGACAACATCTAGTGGCTGATCTTGATCAAAATAATTTTGTTTTATTATGAAATTGAGGTTATAATAGACGTCTCCTTGGTGTTTTTATTGGGACTTCATAGCCCAGTCACTTTTCTGGTATCGGGTAGTCTTCTGTGGGTCTTGTGGCCACGAAATGAAAAGAACAAACATACGGTCGCTTCGGTGGTTTCTTCAAATTTAAAAATTGGATTTGGGTCACTTGAACCATGCAGTGTAAATGGGGCCTTAGAATCTCCCCCCTTTGCGCAGGGATCCAATCTGTGCGCATCTGGAATTAGAATGTTAAGCAATGGGGTGGAAACTATCATGAGGCCTTCATGTGATCTCCCTTTGTTGTTTGCTTCTCTTGACGCCCCCCTTTGCTGCCATAAATACATCTCAGGTGGTGTTGCTCTGGACTGCATTTGGGCAATACTTTCTACGGTGGGGAGAGGCTGAATCAGGACTGAGGGTGCCATTACAGCTAATTGGCATCCGGAGGCTTGTTTGGCATGCATGTAAGCCGCATTGCTGCCTTTGATGACAAAGTCATTACCTTTCTTATTAGTGGTGCAACGGATCATCATTGATCCGTGAACCGTTCGGATCAATCTTCGGTTCGGCACACACGTGATCCGCGGATTGATTTATGAAAAAAAAAAATTTGTACGCATGTTCAGTCCACACACATCTCCACATCGTGGTCATGGTGAGCGGAGGAACGGAGGAGCTTGAACCCCCCGCGCCATTTAAATCCTAGGGCTGGGCGATATATCGCACGATATTGTTATGCGCATCTCGTCAGTAAAGCCGGTTCCTTGATTAGTAGTAAATCGCCTTCACCTGCTTTCAGATGGAGCGGCATTTACTACAAAGAGCCGTAGTTAACTGACAAGCTGAGCCAAATCGCACTAATATCGCGGACGTATCGCCAGCAATATTTAATGCGATATGGCTCAGCTTGTCAGTTAACTACGGCTCTTTGTACACAGCAAAATCCAGTGTTAAATAAACACACCTGGGAGTGTATGAGTGTATGAGTCAAGTTAATGAGATATTTAAGTGATTAATTGAGTGATGATTGAGCATTATTGAAGACACCTAAAGCAGAATCACTGAAGGAGAAAATCGGAATTTCAGGTCACCATTATGGAGATGAGTGTTTGCTTTAGTTGGGCTCTTGACCCTTATATTCATAACTTTAGATTTTGTTCGGCTGTTGTATCCGAGTTATACCTGCAAGATGAACAAAGAAAAACAATTATCTAATGGTATTGATTATATTGTGACGTTTATCATTTGAGCTAATTGTTTGTGATTTATGCTGCTGGTTACAGCTTAACTGAGATTCTGCATAAATATCCAGAATTTATGATATAATATAAAGGATTTCTTAAAAGTTGTAAAAAAAAATCTATTTTTAGGCACACACAGATATCAAGATTCAGTAAATGCATCTCAACAATGGTGACGAGCAGAATATTCAATTAGGAAAAGTAAATTACATAGACAATTCAGATAATAATTTATTCATACCGCAATGCATGATGGGAGCCATTAATGAGTTGTGATTGGTGGCAACAAGGATTATTATTGTCACCACGGTTGAGATTCAGAGGCTGATTATTGATGTGTGTGTTCCTGAATTAAATGCATTTGAAAGTGATTTGATAAGAACAATTTTTATTAAATGGTTTGGATTATGAGAAACATACAATTATCATATGCTGTAGGACCACTAAACTGTTGCTATCAAGTTAAACCAGATCATCTGAATGAGTTTTATTTTTCAGATCACAGCATGATTATGTCAAAACATAACCAACACTATCAGATCACACTTGTCTTTGTTCATTTGACTGTAATAAATCAATAACAGCAGACAAACAATATTTAAACTTAAAGTATAAGGATCAAGAGCCCAACTAAAGCAAACACTCATCGCCATAACGGTGGCTTACAATTTTAGATTTTCTCCTTCAGTGATTCTGCTTGTTATCATCAGGTGTCTTCAATAATGCTCAATCATCACTAAATTAATCACTTAATTGTCTCATTAACTTTAACACTCTTCAGTGTTAATTTAACACTCATATCTGCATCATATCTTCCATCTGAAAGCAGGTGAAGGTGATTTACTACTAATCAAGGAACCGGCTTTACTGTATACAATATCGTGCGATATATCGCCCAGCCCTATTAAATCCCCATGTATGGGAGCATTTTGGCTTCCCTGTCAAATATAATGATGAAGGAAAGAGGTTGGATAAAACCGTGACGGTGTGTGTAGTAGGGTGGCCACACGTCCGGATTCTGACCGGACAGTCCGAAGTTGCGCTGAATTGACCTAAAAAAATTTACTTATAAAAAACCTGCATATTGATAGCGGATCCCTCAGAGCCGGCCCGAGCCTTTTGGGGGCCCTAAGCAGAATTTCATTTGGGGGCCCCTCCCACTACACGGAGTCACCTGTGCTTGACGATTATTGACACAAATGTCACGCAATAATGATACATTATAAATTAACACAGTGAGGTTATGTATAAATACAAAATAAATACTTAATAAAAAATAGAGAGCCTGCTAAAAAATTTTTTTTAACTTTTACTTTACTCTTTTACTAACTCTTGAGAAAACTGAGAAATCAAAAACATAATAAGAGCAAGGGTTCAACAATGACAATTATTGTTGAAAACTGTAAAAATATTATTATTTCTCAATACAGTGTAACTGTGCACAAAATCTTTTTATTTATTTATTATTATTATTGTAACAGACTTTGTTAGATTGTACATGACAGAATCCAACAAAGTCTGTTACTATAATACTATAATGATGTACTGGCGCTCGTTGTATATGTGTGTATGCCCATGTATTTTTCCCCTCGGGGCTTGCCGTAGATAGGAATGGGTCAATTGCTGCACAAAACATGTAAGTAATCATGCAAACATACTTTTATCTTGCTCTTTTTTTCTCCTCCTGTGTCATTTTCTTCGTTCTATTTTCGGCACCAGAGGGATACGTCCTTTTTTGTGACATGCCTTAACATTACCGCGACTATGCGCAGTTGCGCACGAATTGTCTATGCACGCGCGAGGTGTCTACGTTAGATTATGCGCATGACTTAAACGCTGGCAGACACAGCAGCAGTTGTAGGGAGGTATATTGATCATGAAATCAGATTTTTTTTTGTCTTTAATTATTCATTCATTCATATTAATTCATTCATTTATGTCACTTGTTTAAGTTATCTAAAAAAATATTTTTAGATTTTTCGACTCGATTGGGGGGCCCCCTGGTGGCCAAGGGGCCCCAAGCAGCTGCTTAGTTCGCTTATGCCTCGGGCCGGCCCTGGGATCCCTGATGCCCGCAAATTAGTTAAAATCTCCCGGAATCTAGAGCGCGCATGCGAGACGGAACATGCTGCGCGCATAACATACATAGCGCGCGAACGGCAGAGAGGGAGAGAGAAAGAGCCCTTGTGTGTGTGCGCATTGTTGTGTTTTTATACCGCTGTAATACCTATCAACCTCCCTCATAACATTCACATGCAATCCAAATCACATTTCATCATATGCTCACCTGATAGTTCTTGATGTTGGGAAGTGGAATAGGATCCTCGGCGGTGTCCGTCCCAGCTCAGTCTTGGGTTCGTGTCACAGGGCTCTTTGCTCAGTATAAAATATCTCCATTCACATAAAGATATTTTTAGGAAAAATCACTCTGAGTCTGATTTTAAGAGGTTTTCGAATCACCAAACTTATGGTTTCGTTTTACTCAAAAATTTTCAGAATGATACAAAGACAATAAATTCAAAAACAGAAAAATAAAAGAAAAGCGTATATAGTCTTCACCTCGAAAAGTTGCGGCCCCGAGAAACAGGAAACATCATCTTTTATATGTCTAAATTGGGGCCGTCTCTAAGCATTAGGGGAGGCAGCCCTAGTTCAGCAATAATTCCTTACAAGGTATGTAAAAAGCAGCAAACACCTACACTTGTTGTTGAGCAAAAAGCCGTTAATCTTCTAAGACTCTACATACATGAGCTATGGCGCTATTCTACTGGTTTTTCCCCCATCTACAGGTGTGAAAACCACATCCTGCCTCTGGCCTCACAATGGCCTCCTAAAAAGCGTTACCTTATCTATACAGAAAGGTCACAGTTGTAACACCTGCTTAGCTTCTGCAATGAAAGCGCAAAAGAAAGACAATGCAAACTAAAAATAACACTTCAGACAGCAGGGCAAAGTTGCATCTCTAGAGATGCGACTTTCTCCTGCACATCTAACATTTCACATCTGGGACATTTAAGTTGACTCATTAACACAAACTTTTTTACAACATGCATCAGTTGTTTGTTCAGTTGTTCCATTTTCCGAATTGTGGTTATCATCTTCCTGCTCTGCCATATCAGGTCGTGCTGCAGGGTCAATGGTCGACTTCTTCTTCCTTTTGTCCTTTTTCTTGGCTTTGTGCTGGGTTTTGGCGTGGTCTTTCTGGAGCTGGGCAACTAAGAGATCGTCCATAAACATTTCATATTTATCAGTCCTTTTTGTTATATATAAATCCTCCAGGGAAGGCAATGTAAGACATTTGTTAGAGAATTTCACATCTTCAATTATAGGCTGCCCAGGCTGTACATCACCCACTCCTGGGATTCTATGATAAATGTCACTTTTAATATCTCTTGTAAATTTTGCCGTTATTGGAATTCTATCTACGGGACAGTCAATCATTAAGATTATTCCTTTCATTACACTTTGGTATTCCTGTTCGACATACAACTTAAAGAAAAGTCCCTTTTTCTAATTAGGGTGACCTCACAAAATCGATTCATTGGCCAAATTACTGTCGGGTCTTTGAATCTAGGGGCCTCATGGATATAGTTGTCATTCACATCGCCATCCTCCACACAAAACCTCAAGACAACCATGGAGAACCAGACCCGCTCTGCTGCTTCCGGTCGGGTTTTCGCCCGTTTTAGAAACTGCTCGTAGGTCTCTCCAGCCATTCGGCCCCCGGTCTCCTGGATCAACACCTGAGGCATTTATAGAAGACATGCGATTTGTCAACAAACGCCAATCCAAAGGCCCCTGAGCCCACATGTTTGACTCCCTTTTGTAAAGACACTCCGTCAAAAGTTAAAATTTCTTCATCATTTAAGAATTCTATAACTTGAAAAGTACATATCGATCTCCCCTCATTTGAGATCGTTTCCCACTGTCGCCCAGGAATACACAATTTCAACCATGGTGGGAACACATATCTCCTGTTTCCATCCAGGTACAATAATTCTTCTGAGAACCCATTTAATTTCAATTCATTTCTAGGGCAAAGCCCTTTTCTAACACTCGCTTTTATAACTAAGTCCCACATATAAGTTACTCCATTTGGCGATTTCTTTACACACTTATTTTTATCATTCATACATGATCCACACCATTTTTCTCCATTAATCAATTCAAAGTACAGACGTTTTATCAATCTGTTACATTCATGACATCTTTCACCCCAATGTCCATTCCCAGAAGGCAGTTCAATGCAAGGCTCAATCCCGTTATCTCGCTTGTTTTCCTCTACTTCAATTAATCTTGTCAGCTCCTGTAATTTGGTTATAAAATTAATTAGAACCTCCAAAACTGACATCTGCCCAACAATCCCTGCACACTTTCATTGGTCTTTTAAGTTTGTCCCATCTATTGAAAAGGATCAATATTCCCAATAACAACATATTTTCACTGGGAATATAAACCCCTAAAGAGAAAATGCACAAGGTCAAGGATCCTATTACAATCCATAGCCTTGCTTCTTTTCCATGTCGAAATATCAATAGCCCAGTCAGATACAAAGTAGTCACTGCAACCGTTGACATTTCGCACCAATAGGTGATATCCTGTCTCTTTGTGAATTTTAAACATATATCAATTGCTAATTTTGATCCACCTAAGAAATTTAAGGCTATTGTTCCCCTTAGCTCAATCAATTTGGACCACCCATCAGAATTTATTAACATTATGCAAACTAATATTAATTTGCTCAATTTGCCAATCAATGAAATTCTAACAATTTGAAACATAGAAATTAAAACATGCCAACAGAGATTTCGGTTGTAACCATTTAACAACATCCATATGATATAAGTCCCCAATTCACTAACCTGCAGCGAACGAGTTGTCAGAGGTTCCTTGGAAACTCTCAATCTCGTTGGCGGTTTCCATTGAAGTTCCGTTTTTCGTCCCGTTGGATGCCATGTTATGTAATTTATCAATTTAGATCTACTGTTGGTCTTACTGGAACAAATTTTCGTTTGAGTTATTTCAGAATGAAATAAGTGACAAGGTGTGTCGTTCGATGATCAACTTCACAGTTGGCAAAGAAAAAGTTTGACCCCCTTTTCCCTTTGTCTCTATAATTATATAACCCTAACTCCTCCTGTCACTCAAGTTTGTCATCTGACACGTTTCCTGGCCATTCACTGTTGCAACAGCGATTTCTCGGAGAGACTCCTCCTCTTCATTTGAGAGCTTTGCAGCTTTACATTTTTTTCTAAAACTGCCAATTGATCTATTCTGTCCCGTCTTGAACATATTCTCCGCCCTATCATATTACAAGAACATTTAATTATGATCAGTAATAACATGAATCCTACTATTCCTGCGGCACAATATAAAGCATACCATCCTAGGCTGATCATAAAACTTATTAGCCATTCCCAAACATCCTTTGTTACAAATTTGGTTACGGCTGTAGTGGCATTCACTACTATCTTTATTCCTGTTTCAACAAATAGTCTAGGTTCATCAAACCATCGTGGGAAGCTATCTGCCCCAATAATTTCAACACTACGGCTACAAATAGTTTTTCTCATCCACTCCATTCCTAGATAATAATTTTGGTCTATACCTTTGCACCATAATTTTTTCCACGACTTTCTTGAGATTACCTGTTCTAAATCGTCTAGGGCTATCAACTCTAAATTGGCTATTTTCAACGGGCTCTCTTTTCTTAGTTCATATCTCAGCCAAATATTTTCGTCTATTCTGTCTGGATCATGCATAACTTTCCACTGCAAATCCTTGCTCACTTTTCTGACAACACCGTTTGGGCCATAAGACATTTGGTAACTATCAGACAGATTGTTTTTTAAAACAGTCCACGGCAATGGTACTATTCCATTAGACCAATAACATATTATTGACAACATTTGATTAATAGTTATGTGATCATGTCCCCGTGAACAATTCTTAATTATTTCACCACATTCCTTGCCTGTTACCCCCAATAATTCATCATCATGGAAAATCAATTTCATTCTATATTTTCCATCCTCCTCTTTCCGTTGTTTCATACCTACTCTTTTTAATCTCAATTTTCTTTTAATATTAAGAACACCTGCCGAACGGTTTCCTGATATTGGGTCACTGCCATTTAGTAGATCACTGCAATCCATCAATTCTCCTCGCTTATCACAAAAGCTGGAATATGCAAAATCGTTATAACCATTGTTGTTGTATTTATATTTGTTTTTGTGATTTTTATCGCCTATTGCTAGTCTGACGCATTTATCCATTATCATCATTTTACTTTCATAGTAACTCTTCAAATCTTCTTCCGTTTTCAACGATTCATTCAACACCATTTTAATTAAATAAACTTCAGTTTCTCTTCGTCGGCTATCTACCTCCCACGATTCCTTTTTATAATTATACTTTACTCGAGGTATTTTTAATTTCTTTGACCATATCCATGGAACAGTTTTATTCAGTTCTAAATCAATTTTGGTTTGCGTAATATTTCTCTGCTTCAATTAGTTCCATCGCCAGTCGGTTATCCATATTTGGAGACAATCGTGACTCCAAATATCGTCCGTGCGTCGTTGTTAGCAATACAAAATCACCTTGAGGATTTAACAACTTACTAGATTTTAGCCATTCTTTTATTGTTTTTTCCATTTCAGATTCTCGTTTTATTTGTTCAGTGTCTAAGCTTCGCACTTTTCTTCTCATAACCGTTCCTTTGTTTTTGCACTGGCCTATTTTCCACGGATTAAATTCTTTACTCGTTTTGAATATCCAACATCCCCCTAGTTCTTCATTTGAACTTGTTCTGCTTGTTGATCCAATAAAATATTTGTACGTTTCATTTTTCCACTGATCCGTAATATAGCTATTGGTCTCATAAATTTCTACTTCTTTACTATACCAGCGCCTCAATTTTACGGTACTTTTAACCTTAACTTTAGGTTCTCTGATTAGGTAATAAAGCAAATCATTATCTCGTTTTTTATCATTCAAATGACCATTCATCCATTTCCAGAAATTTCCATTATTTCTCTCTACTTCACTTTTATTTCTGTTTTCCGTTGCATGTACAATTACATCAAATCCCGAAACATTCTCTCTGTCTACTTGTACTTCGGCTAATATTACTTGGCCAGTTAATATTTCCCATTGTAATACATAACTAACCCGCACTACAGCCAGAACAATTATCCCTAATCCTAGAAAAACCCATAAAAATGTACTTATCCATTTCCAACAATTTCGTTGTTGTTTCAACCTCCTGATGTTTTCTCTCGCTCCTTCCAATTCCTCTGCCAGATCGTCCTTCGCTCTTGCCTTCCCCATTGTCTGAAATCACAGGTTAGTTCTTTGGCTCGGAGACGAGCCGTTTAACACGCCTAAACAGACCTTTCTTGATTACTCTGATTTCGGGTTGTTTCTCATGTAGTTCAGCTTCAATTCCTCCAATCCAATCAAAGTCAGGGTGTGCGCTAGTCAGTACATTAATTTTCAAATGCAATACAATTTTTTAATTGCTTCTCTGGTTCTTCAGTGATCTGATCATCCCCGTAGAAGTTTCCGATCTGAAATTTTTTCTCACTAGCCTGCCAGACTCTGTGCTCTTTCATGTCTTTGGGAGGAGCTACTAAAAGCTCCACAAACTTCTCCTTCCTGTTTGATTGTCTTTTTTCTTTGGTGACATTTGACCTACACAGTGTGCCTCGATAATCCTTTTTGTACTTGGGACTTTATTCCCATCCTCCTTCCTGTGCTATTTCTAATGCTAGGGAGATCCAGGTCCTTACTTGCCACTCTTGTCCCCTCTTAACATACACCCAAGCAAGCTTTCCCGAGGAGCCTCTCTTCATTTCAACTTCTGGGAAACATCTTATAATGGGTGTATGCCATAAAGAGAGGTTCCATCTGGCAGACTCTAGATCAGCCAGAGACAGATCGCTCTCGCGATCTCTGTTCACTATTTCTTTGACTAGTGCCTCCCTCTCCCGTAATGCCTGATTTTTAATTTCTTTATCATCATTGGGAAAGATGGGGATTCTAGTTTCCAGAAACGCTGCTCTTTCATGTTTCCTCATCCCTATCCAGGGATGTCTGGAAAATCTCGTGATTATGCCATCCTGAAATAGCCCTATGGGTTTCATAACTCTTATGGCCTCCCATATGTATCTTGATGACATAAGTGTCCTATCCTTCGTGCCACATACTACACACGTCCAACTGTTATTTCCATCAAAAGTGCAACTGCACTTTTCAGCTGTCCCACCGGACACACGGAACGAATCTACTCTCATCTTAGGATGGAGTGGCCAACAATTTTTACATATTAGGATGCCTCCTATCTCAATGTGGCCATGTTCTTTAACTGTCCACTCTAGGCCCATAGATTTCTTTTCATCCGGGGCCAGGGTAGGCAAAGCCACTGCCTTGTCACAAAGTACACACATATATGGACGGACTCGTACCTCCACAGGTGTGGCCTCAGTTCCTCCGAAGCCCAGAACCCTCTGAAGTTCTGGCTCTAACCACAGCATAGCTTTTGAACCATGTTGACCGTGCTCCACCCTAATCAGCCCTCTCCTGTTTGTGACTCTGATGATTTCTTCCATTTTTTATGTTTTTATTTTTTAATCAGGTCTTTATTTGATTGGATTATGTTATTTTCTAACTCTACCGTATTTGATCCTGTAATTGCTTTGACTGTGTCTACTGTCCCTGATCCTTGGTTGAATCTCCCTACCTTTTTCCGTCTAGTGATTATCACACTGTCTCCAGGTTTGAATCTCGGGTTCTGCTTTACCTCCTTTTCCCTGGCTGTCACGTAATCACATCTGTTGAGATGTAAAAGACAGGTGTCAACGAGGTTATCCCACTGCCCCAGCTTCTCATTTTTACTGAAAAATTCTTTCACCTCCCTGATAGATCTTTCGGCAATTCCATTTGTCTCTGGTCGATAGGGGATGCTCTTGACCAGCAATATTTTGTTTTCTCTACAGAATGCCTCCACTAGTTTGCCACTAATGTTATGTGCTCCATCCAGAGTTGTATAAAGTAGAAGTAGAAGTACAGAAAAAGTAGAAATCCTGCCATGTGTTTATTCCAGCCATGAACTGATTGACAGTTGATTTCAGCTGATTTCTGTCTCCTGACTGAAAAACTGCTAATAAGCAAATCCAGGTGATTGGAACAAAATACTGAGGCGGACTTTTACTTTCTGAACCTGGACTTTACTCCTCTGAAGAGAACAGAAAAAGAAACGAGCAGAAACACAAGAACTACAACTGACTTCAGACACAGTCTTGAAAAGACAGAAAAGAAGACATTCAATCCAGAGTTGTATAAAGTAGAAGTAGAAGTACAGAAAAAGTAGAAATCCTGCCATGTGTTTATTCCAGCCATGAACTGATTGACAGTTGATTTCAGCTGATTTCTGTCTCCTGACTGAAAAACTGCTAATAAGCAAATCCAGGTGATTGGAACAAAATACTGAGGCGGACTTTTACTTTCTGAACCTGGACTTTACTCCTCTGAAGAGAACAGAAAAAGAAACGAGCAGAAACACAAGAACTACAACTGACTTCAGACACAGTCTTGAAAAGACAGAAAAGAAGACATTCAATCTCTGAAGATCTCAGCAGAGGAGGATTAAACAACTCCACAAACAGCATTACCAGCTTCACTTATTACTAACCAGACTGACTTTATTTCTGTCAGACTTCTACAGAAGATTTTATTGAGAATTAACAGAGGTTTCATTTCAACAGAGGAATCACTGAAGGAGAAAATCGTAATTGGTATGTTACCGTTATAGAGATCAGTGTTTGCTTTAGTTGCTCTCTTGACCCTTACATGATTAACTTCAGATCTTTGATTGGCTGCTGGACCTGAGTTTCAACAGCCAGATAAACAAAGAGAAAAGGTCGCATAATGGTGTTTGATGTTTTGAACATTATAATTATATCGCAATCATATAACCTGAGTAGAGCCTAGTTAACGAGTTAAATTAATTTGATTGATTATAGCAGCACGGTCCTTGATAATCATAATATTTGTAACTTTTACAATGTAATTCAAATCTTTTCTTAAAATTTGATCACATATAAAGTTTTTTTTTTTTTTTTTAAGACATGAAGAATCAGCCTGTGAATCTCAATAATGGTGACAATTATAAAGCATTTTGCAGTGTATTCTGGATGCCACCAATCAAAACTCATTCATGGCTCCCATCATGCATTGCTGCATTAATAAATAATGAGCTTATGTTCAGCCGTTGTTAAGATTCATACGCTGATTGTTGATGTCTGTGTGTATCATCATAAATTTTTTTTTTTTTGTTCTCATGTTTGTTAAAGTCTACTAACTTATTGTTATAATATTACTGGATCTCATGATGCAGTTACAGGTTGTTTTTTTTGATAATAATTTGTCAAAATAATTATTAAATTCAAATACCACAGTGAATCAGGCTTTTTCATGATGATTACAAAACCATCACCAGGTAACCTTCATCACCTGATCCCGTTCAATTTTGTTACAGTATACGTGTTTGACAAACACACTGTCACAGCACTCAAAAGAGATCAAATATCTAATATGAGTAAAGAGCCTGCCTAATGGAAACACTAATCACTGTTATGGTGACTTCAAATGAAACTGAGTTAAACCTCTGTTAAATAAAAATAAAAACTTCTGTAGAAGTCTGACAGAAATAAAGTCAGTCTGGTTAGTAATAAGTGAAGCTGGTAATGCTGTTTGTGGAGTTGTTTAATCCTCCTCTGCTGAGATCTTCAGAGATTGAATGTCTTCTTTTCTGTCTTTTCAAGACTGTGTCTGAAGTCAGTTGTAGTTCTTGTGTTTCTGCTCGTTTCTTTTTCTGTTCTCTTCAGAGGAGTAAAGTCCAGGTTCAGAAAGTAAAAGTCCGCCTCAGTATTTTGTTCCAATCACCTGGATTTGCTTATTAGCAGTTTTTTAGTCAGGAGACAGAAATCAACTGAAATCAACTGTCAATCAGTTCATGGCTGGAAGTAAGACATGGCAGAATTTCTACTTTCTACTTCTACTTTATACAACTCTGATTCAATCTCTGAAGATCTCAGCAGAGGAGGATTAAACAACTCCACAAACAGCATTACCAGCTTCACTTATTACTAACCAGACTGACTTTATTTCTGTCAGACTTCTACAGAAGATTTTATTGAGAATTAACAGAGGTTTCATTTCAACAGAGGAATCACTGAAGGAGAAAATCGTAATTGGTATGTTACCGTTATAGAGATCAGTGTTTGCTTTAGTTGCTCTCTTGACCCTTACATGATTAACTTCAGATCTTTGATTGGCTGCTGTACCTGAGTTTCAACAGCCAGATGAACAAAGAGAAAAGGTCGCATAACGGTTTTGATGTTTTGAACATTATAATTATATACCAATCATATAACCTGAGTAGAGCCTAATCAACGAGTTAAATTTATTTGATTGATTATAGCAGCACGGTCCTTGATAATTATAATATTTGTAATTTTACAATGTAATTCAAATCTTTTCTTAAAATTTAATCACATACAAAGTTTTTTTTTTTAAGACATGAAGAATCAGCCTGTGAATCTCAATAATGGTGACAATTATAAAGCATTTTGCAGTGTATTCTGGATGCCACCAATCAAAACTCATTCATGGCTCCCATCATGCATTGCTGCATTAATAAATAATGAGCTTATGTTCAGCCGTTGTTAAGATTCATATGCTGATTGTTGATGTCTGTGTGTATCATCATAAATTTTTTTTTTTTGTTCTCATGTTTGTTAAAGTCTACTAACTTATTGTTATAATATTGCTGGATCTCATGATGCAGTTACAGGTTGTTTTTTTTTGATAATAATTTGTCAAAATAATTATTAAATTCAAATACCACAGTGAATCAGGCTTTTTCATGATGATTACAAAACCATCACCAGGTAACCTTCATCACCTGATCCCGTTCAATTTTGTTACTGTATATGTGTTTGACAAACACACTGTCACAGCAGTCAAAAGAGATCAAATATCTAATATGAGTAAAGAGCCTGGCTAATGGAAACACTAATCACTGTTATGGTGACTTCAAATGAAACTGAGTTAAACCTCTGTTAAATAAAAATAAAAACTTCTGTAGACGTCTGACAGAAATAAAGTCAGTCTGGTTAGTAATAAGTGAAGCTGGTAATGCT
The DNA here is from genome assembly GCA_029959095.1 of Rhinichthys osculus. Lineage (NCBI taxonomy): Eukaryota > Metazoa > Chordata > Actinopteri > Cypriniformes > Leuciscidae > Rhinichthys > Rhinichthys osculus. The sequence goes on from JARWKJ010000005.1 coordinate 50,096,804, forward strand.
GTTTGTGGAGTTGTTTAATCCTCCTCTGCTGAGATCTTCAGATTTAATGTCTTCTCTTCAGTTGATTTCATCTAAGACTGTGTCGTCTCTTTTTCTGTTCTCTTCAGAGGAGTAAAGTACAGGTTCAGAAAGTAAAAGTCCGCCTCAGTATTTTGTTCCAATCACCTGGATTTGCTTATTAGCAGTTTTTCAGTCAGGAGACAGAAATCAACTGAAATCAACTGTCAATCAGTTCATGGCTGGAAGTAAGACATGGCAGAATTTCTACTTTCTACTTCTACTTTATACAACTCTGCACTAGAGGCAAGTTAGAGGAATTGTTAAAATCAGGTCCTCCAAAATCCAAAAAACAGCTGCAATCACTATTAGGGACGCTGAATTTTATCAGGGAACTGATTCCTAAGTATTCCAGTGAGGCTAAGCTGCTATATCAGGGCACAAGAGAGGGAAAATGGCAGTGGACGAATGAGATGGAAACAGCCCGGATAAAACTAATTGAGATGGCGTTAAACAGCGGAGAGCTAGAGCGGCGAGACGAAGCGGTCCCACTGATAGTTGATGTTAGGGAAGCAGAACAGGAAGTTACCCTGACACTATCAAACCGTGATGGGAAAGGCCGCATAGCATTTCTGACTCATACACAAGAACAGAGTATGATGAAATATGAAGAGAACGGTCCTGAAAGAGTGTTAGCTGCGGTGACGAAAAGGCTATTGCAGCTGAAAGCAACAGCAAAAGAACAGCCAATTGAAATTCATTCTCAAGCAGGCGAGCTAAGCAGACTAAAAAAGAACCTTGTGATGAATCAGGCAAGAATCAATTCCCAGAGATGGGAACAGTGGAATTTAATTTTAGGCGACAACCAACTAGAATGGAGAATGATTAAACTGAAAAGGAAAGAAAAAATGACCAAGTATCATGATGCACATCAGCATTCTGCCTAAATATTTCACAGACGGAAGTGAGAAAGCAGGCCAGGTAAAATGGGGTTATTTGGTCAAGAAAGATGGTCAGCTGATTACTTCCCAGAGTAGAGAAATTGAAGGAACTGCCCAGTTAGCTGAAGTCACTGCGGTGCAAAAAGCTTTGGAAAAGGCGGTCGAATTAGGACATAAAGAAATTGTCCTGACATGTGATTCGGAGTATGTAGCTGACGGTTTGAATAGAGAACTGGAGATATGGAAAGTCAACGGCTTCCATAATGCTCGTAACAAACCTATGCCACATAGAGAACAATGGGAAAAGATAGCTGAGCTGATTGGGAAGGTGACAGTACATTGTTATCACCAAGTCAGCCACACAAAACAGGAAAGTGAAGCAGCCCAAGGGAACAGGGAGATAGATAAGTTCAGAGTTGTATAAAGTAGAAGTAGAAAGTAGAAATTCTGCCATGTCTTACTTCCAGCCATGAACTGATTGACAGTTGATTTCAGTTGATTTCTGTCTCCTGACTGAAAAACTGCTAATAAGCAAATCCAGGTGATTGGAACAAAATACTGAGGCGGACTTTTACTTTCTGAACCTGTACTTTACTCCTCTGAAGAGAACAGAAAAAGAGACGACACAGTCTTAGATGAAATCAACTGAAGAGAAGACATTAAATCTGAAGATCTCAGCAGAGGAGGATTAAACAACTCCACAAACAGCATTACCAGCTTCACTTATTACTAACCAGACTGACTTTATTTCTGTCAGACGTCTACAGAAGTTTTTATTTTTATTTAACAGAGGTTTAACTCAGTTTCATTTGAAGTCACCATAACAGTGATTAGTGTTTCCATTAGCCAGGCTCTTTACTCATATTAGATATTTGATCTCTTTTGACTGCTGTGACAGTGTGTTTGTCAAACACATATACAGTAACAAAATTGAACGGGATCAGGTGATGAAGGTTACCTGGTGATGGTTTTGTAATCATCATGAAAAAGCCTGATTCACTGTGGTATTTGAATTTAATAATTATTTTGACAAATTATTATCAAAAAAAAACAACCTGTAACTGCATCATGAGATCCAGCAATATTATAACAATAAGTTAGTAGACTTTAACAAACATGAGAACAAAAAAAAAAAATTTATGATGATACACACAGACATCAACAATCAGCATATGAATCTTAACAACGGCTGAACATAAGCTCATTATTTATTAATGCAGCAATGCATGATGGGAGCCATGAATGAGTTTTGATTGGTGGCATCCAGAATACACTGCAAAATGCTTTATAATTGTCACCATTATTGAGATTCACAGGCTGATTCTTCATGTCTTAAAAAAAAAAAAAAAAAACTTTGTATGTGATTAAATTTTAAGAAAAGATTTGAATTACATTGTAAAATTACAAATATTATAATTATCAAGGACCGTGCTGCTATAATCAATCAAATAAATTTAACTCGTTGATTAGGCTCTACTCAGGTTATATGATTGGTATATAATTATAATGTTCAAAACATCAAAACCGTTATGCGACCTTTTCTCTTTGTTCATCTGGCTGTTGAAACTCAGGTCCAGCAGCCAATCAAAGATCTGAAGTTAATCATGTAAGGGTCAAGAGAGCAACTAAAGCAAACACTGATCTCTATAACGGTAACATACCAATTACGATTTTCTCCTTCAGTGATTCCTCTGTTGAAATGAAACCTCTGTTAATTCTCAATAAAATCTTCTGTAGAAGTCTGACAGAAATAAAGTCAGTCTGGTTAGTAATAAGTGAAGCTGGTAATGCTGTTTGTGGAGTTGTTTAATCCTCCTCTGCTGAGATCTTCAGAGATTGAATGTCTTCTTTTCTGTCTTTTCAAGACTGTGTCTGAAGTCAGTTGTAGTTCTTGTGTTTCTGCTCGTTTCTTTTTCTGTTCTCTTCAGAGGAGTAAAGTCCAGGTTCAGAAAGTAAAAGTCCGCCTCAGTATTTTGTTCCAATCACCTGGATTTGCTTATTAGCAGTTTTTCAGTCAGGAGACAGAAATCAGCTGAAATCAACTGTCAATCAGTTCATGGCTGGAATAAACACATGGCAGGATTTCTACTTTTTCTGTACTTCTACTTCTACTTTATACAACTCTGGATAAGTTTATAGGGCGAGTTAAACTACAGGAAGTCACTGAGCTGTTTGAAAAAATGCATGATGAGTTAAACCATCCGAGCTATAACATGATTCAAATGGAACTTAGACTCCGAAATCTCAGCATACCAAATTGGAGAATGAGATATAGGGAAGTGAAGAAGGAATGTAAAATATGCAGAAAATTTATGACAGCCAAAGGAGCCCGGGAAAGCGAGCTACCGAAAGAATACAGAGGTCAAGAGGTCAGTATCGACTTCGACGGGCCTCTCCGGCCCAAAACCACAAAAGGAAACTGTTATTTCCTCTTAGCAGTTGACAACCACACTAAGAAAAAGATGGTCTGGCCGATGCGTGCTGCGCTAGAGAAAAATGTTGTTGAGTGTTTAAAGGAATGGATCAGATGGGAAGGAAAAATGGTGTCGATCAGAGCAGATGGAGCCAGAGTTGTATAAAGTAGAAGTAGAAAGTAGAAATTCTGCCATGTCTTACTTCCAGCCATGAACTGATTGACAGTTGATTTCAGCTGATTTCTGTCTCCTGACTGAAAAACTGCTAATAAGCAAATCCAGGTGATTGGAACAAAATACTGAGGCGGACTTTTACTTTCTGAACCTGTACTTTACTCCTCTGAAGAGAACAGAAAAAGAGACGACACAGTCTTAGATGAAATCAACTGAAGAGAAGACATTAAATCTGAAGATCTCAGCCGAGGAGGATTAAACAACTCCACAAACAGCATTACCAGCTTCACTTATTACTAACCAGACTGACTTTATTTCTGTCAGACTTCTACAGAAGTTTTTATTTTTATTTAACAGAGGTTTAACTCAGTTTCATTTGAAGTCACCATAACAGTGATTAGTGTTTCCATTAGCCAGGCTCTTTACTCATATTAGATATTTGATCTATTTTGACTGCTGTGACAGTGTGTTTGTCAAACACATATACAGTAACAAAATTGAATGGGATCAGGTGATGAAGGTTACCTGGTGATGGTTTTGTAATCATCATGAAAAAGCCTGATTCACTGTGGTATTTGAATTTAATAATTATTTTGACAAATTATTATAAAAAAAAACAACCTGTAACTGCATCATGAGATCCAGCAATATTATAACAATAAGTTAGTAGACTTTAACAAACATGAGAACAAAAAAAAAATGTTTTATGATGATACACACAGACATCAACAATCAGCGTATGAATCTTAACAACGGCTGAACATGAGCTCATTATTTATTAATGCAGCAATGCATGATGGGAGCCATGAATGAGTTTTGATTGGTGGGATCCAGAATACACTGCAAAATGCTTTATAATTGTCACCATTATTGAGATTCACAGGCTGATTCTTCATGTCTTAAAAAAAATTAAAAAAAAACTTTATATGTGATTAAATTTTAAGAAAAGATTTGAATTACATTGTAAAAGTTACAAATATTATGATTATCAACGACCGTGCTGCTATAATCAATCAAATAAATTTAACTCATTAATTAGACTCTAGTCAGGTTATATGATTGCGATACAATTATAATGTTCAAAACATCAAACACCATTATGCGACCTCTTCTCTTTGTTCATCTGGCTGTTGAAACTCAGGTACAGCAGCCAATCAAAGATCTGAAGTTAATCATGTAAGGGTCAAGAGAGCAACTAAAGCAAACACTGATCTCTATAACGGTAACATACCAATTACGATTTTCTCCTTCAGTGATTCCTCTGTTGAAATGAAACCTCTGTTAATTCTCAATAAAATCTTCTGTAGAAGTCTGACAGAAATAAAGTCAGTCTGGTTAGTAATAAGTGAAGCTGGTAATGCTGTTTGTGGAGTTGTTTAATCCTCCTCTGCTGAGATCTTCAGAGATTGAATGTCTTCTTTTCTGTCTTTTCAAGACTGTGTCTGAAGTCAGTTGTAGTTCTTGTGTTTCTGCTCGTTTCTTTTTCTGTTCTCTTCAGAGGAGTAAAGTCCAGGTTCAGAAAGTAAAAGTCCGCCTCAGTATTTTGTTCCAATCACCTGGATTTGCTTATTAGCAGTTTTTCAGTCAGGAGACAGAAATCAGCTGAAATCAACTGTCAATCAGTTCATGGCTGGAATAAACACATGGCAGGATTTCTACTTTTTCTGTACTTCTACTTCTACTTTATACAACTCTGTCGTGGTTAGAGTTTTTGAATCCCTGCCTAACTTGAATCCTAAGAAATCCACCTCCTGTTTTCCAATTTCCATTTTCTTCAAACTTGGTTTGAGACCTGCAGCTGTCACTCTGTCTAGAGTCTGCTCTAGCAACTTCATGTGTTCTGCCTCCGTCTCTGTGGCCACAAGTACGTCATCAATGTACACTGTCACCGGTATCCCTGCCAGCGTTTCAATCATCATGCTTTGAAAGACATTTGGTGAGTTTTTGTAACCTTGTGGTAATCGAGTGTACACATACTGGTCACCCTGAAACGTGAATGCAGTTTTGTCCTGACTCTCTTTGGCTAACGGAACACTCCAAAACCCGTTAGCGAGATCAATTTTCGACAACCATTTTTTATCTCGGCCAATGCTCCCACTAGCCTCACCACAATTAATTAGATATCTAGTATCCGGTACTGTGAGTCTGTTAAGTGCCTTGAAATTCGTAACGAGACGCCAAGTCCCATCCGGTTTAGCTACGGCCTGAATCGGAGCATTTGTGGCGGCGCTTTCATTTTTCTTCAGTTTTCGTATTATTCCCTGACCAGTCAGTTCTCTAATGGTCTCTGCAATTTCTTTCTCTGCCCTACTATTTATTTTGTATTGTCTCTGGGGAGGGGGAATGCCTCCTTGAATTACATGTTCGTAATTCGATTGAACCTTTCCACAATCATTTTTACTCTTTGAATAATAGGGCAGATACTTTGCCAAAAGCATTTCCAGCCCCCCTTTATCTGTTAAATCTGAGTCTCTTATAATTCTCTGAATTTCTTTGTTCTGATCGACTATTCCTAATTTTCCTATTTTTACTAAATCGTCGGGGCAGAGCAAGTTATCGTTACCCATCACTACTCTTATGTTTTCCTTCTTCCAAACGCTTTAATTACTTACGCGACCTTCAAAATCTTCAACTGTTATTGAATCTACTAATTCTCCGTGATTCTCTGAGGGTTTTATAACACTAATATCTGCTCCGGTATCTACGCGAAACTCGGTATCATCGTAAGTTTTATAAAGCCGTTTATCTTTTTCCACTGTTTTGAGTAGCGCTGACTTCAGGGGGGCCGCTTCATCCTAATCTAAATCCCCATTCGTTTTCTTTGTTTTTCTTGCTTTTTGTTCTTTGGGTTTTTCCTCCTTAGATTCTCGGTCACCGGCATTATCGTCAACCTTAACCCTTCCAACCTTAGGATTATCTTTGGTTTTCTCCCTTTCTTTTATGATTCTGGTCTTATCTTCCAGACTAAGTTTGTTCCATTTCTCAGGACTGATGTAGGACCCCTTTTCTTGTCTGTCTGTCTCCTTCCTAATTTTAGGCCTAGACTGATCTCTATGCCTGTCACTTTCTCTATTAGAGCTCCTACGATAATTGTTTTCTCCTACATTCCTCTTGGGCACTGTTCTAGGGTTTTGATGTGACATCTGTCTTTTTCCTGGCTCATGCCGATTGTAGGGCTTCCTTTCTCTTTCTGATTTCCTAGTTTGAGTTCTAGCTGCCTGTTGTTTCTCGTTCGGTTTACTCCTATCATTTTGAATTAATTCTGTCTTGCGGTCATAGCAATCAGGGTTTATTCCAGTTAATCAGGGTTTTTTCCAGTTCTTCTGGATCAGTTTCAGGCCCTAATAAGAGAAACTCTCTAGCTCCTATAAGGGCATTACTTTTTACACCAGTGAAAATGTGTTTGAGGAGCCCCTCAACGCCTTTGTGTGCCACTTCCTGACATGCTGACAGGGCCCCTACAGTTGACCATCTCTCCTCAAACAGCTTCTGTTCTATTTCCTCCTTGTTTGTGGGGATTAAGCTCTCTAGCGTCTGCGCTAATTCTCTTCCCCCACTAATTCCGAATTCAGCGAGAATAAATGAGTCTATTGATACACCCGTTATCCCCATCTGTTCTCCATATCGGACTATCTCCCGAACTTTTCCTTTCACTGTAGTATTTTTCAGCTTAGCCCTTTTCAACATGCGCATCTCCTGATCGCGTTTCAACAGTTCCTCTAAAGTAGTTCCTGTTTCTGTCAGAGCGACTTCTGGTTGTTTAACCAGCTTTGTTTTGATCTCGGGGGTTTTAGGCTTTTGCCCCGGAGTGCCTAGATGTAAGGCTTTTAAGTGTCGATTTAACACAGGCACTTCAGCTGGTCGTTCTGCATCTGGCTCTTGCCTGTCTTCATCATCAGCGGTTTCTCTGAACCGCAGTTGTCGCGGGACTTGTGGGGCTCTGACTGGGGTTTCTGCGCTGTCTCTTTCGATCAAGGCTGCTCCTTGTGGTTCGATCTCTAAAGCTTCCTCCTGGTCATATTCACTTATTGGTTCATCATCACTCAATGAGTCTACATCGGAGTAATATTGTTCGTAACATGCATTCCCTATGTTTCCTTTAACTATGTTCTCGAGAGCTGCTCTATTAGTCAGGTCTTTCTGGGCTAAAATGGCTCTTTTAGCCCTGCGAGTCAGTCTGGTATCTGAGAGAATCTCTTCTGCGTCGCCTCCGTTAAGCAAACACCACAATTGACCATTAGTAATCCCGGGGGCATATTCTTTATCCCACATAGCTTTTTGTTCTAAAAGGGTTTCTTTCTTTTTGCTTTTTGCATGTGTCGGTCGATACGATCCTCTGCCCAATTCAAATGTCTCGTAACTTTTACAGAGATTTAATTTGGGGAAGGGGTTTTCTACGGGGTCTTTAGCACCTCTAGAAGTGGCCGTTCGTTTTAATACTGGCCACCCTGATTCTTGTTCCTCAATTGAGGTTGTCGCTCTTAGCTTATTTGACCCCTGTCCTCGTCCTGCTTTCTGACTTGATTTCCTATCGACAGCCGCTTCATTTTGATTTACTAATTTTGCAATCTCTCTCAACACTGCCGCATGAGGATGACAGATCATCCATGTTTTAGGCCAATTAGCGTCATTGCTGTTTCTAACTAGTGTGGTTACTAGATATGCACCCAATTTGACCTCATTAAAGCCGAATTCTCCCCCTGAGATCACTGGCATGGCTATTGTGCAGTATTTATTCTCCCTAGCGCATGCACATATCTTATCGACTAAAATATTTAGGACGGCTATCGCTTGTAATTCTTCGTCAAGATCAGAACCACCCCCTTTCTTGTACCCTATTGCATGAATTACCGGTTTACCATTTGGTCCTCCGATTTTTTGGAGAATTATGTCTCCTGTCTGTAGAGAGCTGGTACGGTTCTCTAACAACTTGTCGGACTCATCTTGGAACTTTCGCCCCGCCTGTCGCAAAAAGGCTCCTGCAACGCCAGCTTCATGGCGGAGGGCTCTGTTTGCGGCGTTAACCAACGCATCTGCCTCTTCCTCAAACTGCAAATACCCTGCCTTCAGTACCACTAAATTTGTTCCTTTCGCAAAATATAGTCTAAGGGGCTCTTCAAACTCTATCAACGTTTCCTCCCTAGGACTAAGTATGGCTTCATAGAGCGGAGCATCAGGTTCAACAAGGTTCATTCTCATCTCTTCCTGAGAGATCACGCTATAGGTTGCGGAGCCTTTGTCTGATTCTTCCCCTGAACCATCCTCAATGAGAGTGTTCCAGCTTTTTGTTGGGATGCCCTTCATTTCTTTCCCTGTCGTGTTAAAAATCTGCACTTTTGGGCCCTCATCGTTTGCTCCTTTATTAGAGTAAATGAAGGCTGGAGCTTCTGCTCCTTCTTCAACCCTAAAGTTTATTACTTGAGCGATTTCTCTGACCTCTCGCCAGGGTATGTCCCTAAAGCCGCACTTACATCTGGTAAAATCCAACCATTCTAACTTTCCTGCAGTGTCGCTGGTCACTAAATCTATAGTAATCATTCGGCTTCCCATTTCTTATGTGTTGTAATTCCTTCACAAATATTAGAATCATCACTATAGATTTTTAGGAAATACCTGCTCGCATTTCCCTGTGGCACGTGTGACCAGGAAAACAATGCCCACCGACAACGCAACCCGAAGGGAGCAGCAGTTCGGACCACGTTGAAAGCGTACACCGAAAACCTAGTCACCCATGTGTCGCATTCAAAGGATGCAACCTTTTCACAAATCTATATGACTCTTCATTCAACTCCCTTATTTTCTGCAAGTGTTTGGGTTCACTTATAATTCCCTTATTTTTTGCGAGTGTTTGGGTTCACTCCAAAACCGGTTTGTATCTTTAGACTAACTCACCCCCCTCTCAGGGTTCTTTGAGTTTTTTGTCTGTTTTAACAGGTCTTCATATGAGCCTGCGCGCTGATTTATCACTTAGTTCCCCTGGAACTTTGCAAGTGATATATGTCCCAATTCGATTCCTTTGAACCGCTAATAATAACAGTGACTGTAGTATGTGGACTTTGGCTATACACGTTTTTATTTTCTGTCTTGAACTATTGTCCTTATAATTTCCTTACTAGCAAAAAGCCCCACGGATTGGGCGCCATGTTGTGTTTTTATACCGCTGTAATACCTATCAACCTCCCTCATAACATTCACATGCAATCCAAATCACATTTCATCATATGCTCACCTGATAGTTCTTGATGTTGGGAAGTGGAATAGGATCCTCGGCGGTGTCCGTCCCAGCTCAGTCTTGGGTTCGTGTCACAGGGCTCTTTGCTCAGTATAAAATATCTCCATTCACATAAAGATATTTTTAGGAAAAATCACTCTGAGTCTGATTTTAAGAGGTTTTCGAATCACCAAACTTATGGTTTCGTTTTACTCAAAAATTTTCAGAATGATACAAAGACAATAAATTCAAAAACAGAAAAATAAAAGAAAAGCGTATATAGTCTTCACCTCGAAAAGTTGCGGCCCCGAGAAACAGTAAACATCATCTTTTATATGTCTAAATTGGGGCCGTCTCTAAGCATTAGGGGAGGCAGCCCTAGTTCAGCAATAATTCCTTACAAGGTATGTAAAAAGCAGCAAACACCTACACTTGTTGTTGAGCAAAAAGCCGTTAATCTTCTAAGACTCTACATACATGAGCTATGGCGCTATTCTACTGGTTTTCCCCCCATCTACAGGTGTGAAAACCACATCCTGCCTCTGGCCTCACAATGGCCTCCTAAAAAGCGTTACCTTATCTATACAGAAAGGTCACAGTTGTAACACCTGCTTAGCTTCTGCAATGAAAGCGCAAAAGAAAGACAATGCAAACTAAAAATAACACTTCAGACAGCAGGGCAAAGTTGCATCTCTAGAGATGCGACTTTCTCCTGCACATCTAACATTTCACATCTGGGACATTTAAGTTGACTCATTAACACAAACTTTTTTACAACATGCATCAGTTGTTTGTTCAGTTGTTCCATTTTCCGAATTGTGGTTATCATCTTCCTGCTCTGCCATATCAGGTCGTGCTGCAGGGTCAATGGTCGACTTCTTCTTCCTTTTGTCCTTTTTCTTGGCTTTGTGCTGGGTTTTGGCGTGGTCTTTCTGGAGCTGGGCAACTAAGAGATCGTCCATAAACATTTCATATTTATCAGTCCTTTTTGTTATATATAAATCCTCCAGGGAAGGCAATGTAAGACATTTGTTAGAGAATTTCACATCTTCAATTATAGGCTGCCCAGGCTGTACATCAGCATATAAGACAGAGATCATCCTGATTGGCCTGTTTCCAGATCAATCCTGATTGGCCAGTGATTCTGCTTGTTATCATCAGGTGTCTTCAATAATGCTCAATCATCACTCAATCAATAACTTAAATAGCACATTAACTTTAACACTCAAATTTTAACACTTTAACACTCTTGAGTTTTTGCTGTGTAGTAACATTCAGGAAACTGGAGATTTTTATGTTCTTGGAATGTTAGAAATCAACATTACTATCATGTTGAATTTTTAATCGAAAATTATGTTTAAAGAACGTTTGAGGAACATTATACCTTTTAAAACACGTTCCTCTAACGTCAAGAAACTGGACATTTTTCACGTTCCCAGAACCAACCCTGAATATTTGGAGAACGTTCTTATAACAAAATTCTGTTAGCTGGGTTGGACCTTGAACCGTTTGGGTCCCATTGAAGTCCATTATATGGAGAAAAATCCTGGAATGTTTTCATCAAAAACCTTAAAGGGATAGTTCACTTTGAAATTAATTTTTGGTATGTTTTAGCTTACCTCAAGGGCATCCAATATGTAGGTGTCTTTGTTTCCGCAGTAGTTTCAATTTTGATATTTTTAGGTCAAACCGTTCTTGTCTGTCAGTCATATAATGCAGGTCTATGGTCACCACCTCAAAGAGCATGCACAGAGAAGTCCAAATTAAACATGATTTAATGACTGAATGCAGACCGAAGCGCCGGCGCCCTCAGATCACTTGGACGTGGCTGTGGTTACAAGAGGTAAAAACGATATAAATACTGTTCGTTTTCTCACACAAACCGCTCGTTCCGTGTCTTAGGCCATCAATGTGTACTTACATTTACGAGTCATTAAATCATGTTTCATTTGGACTTCTCTGTGCATGCTCTTTGAGGTGGTGACCATAGACCTGCATTATATGACTGACAGACAAGAACGGTTTGACCGAAAAATATCAAAATTGAAACTACTGCGGAAACAAAGACACCTACATCTTGGATTTTTAGGGTTTTAGGGAGGTGTTGGGTGTTTGTAATGTTGTATGGTTTTCTAATGGGCCCTGAGTCTGACAATAAAGTTAAATTGAATTGATAGTGAAAATGGTAGAACGGTGACATCTACTGAGAAAAGTAAAATGTGAATCTCCTGTTGTCACTCACTTGTGTTTAATAACAGGAAGTCCTTGTCTCACTATCTCTATTTCCCATCATCCTCTCTGTTCCTGAACACGACAGGGATGTAAATCATCATTCACTTCCAGTTTATAGTCATCAACACACAGGTCCAGTTCGGCCTGTTTTAGTGTGTTTGAGTCAGTTTAGGTGATCACAGATTCCTCTTGTTGGACGTTGTAGATGCTAACTTCATCACAGGGAAAACTCCACAACGCTTTGACTATAGGAGGTTGAATATGCAATATATATTCCATCATAAAGTAGTATAAGCATACAGAGAGATTTAGAGTGAGAATGAAATCTAGATGTATCTGTGTCTGAACTAATAAAAACCACTTCCTGGGTTGGTACTATTTAAAAACACGGCACACATCTTAAAAACCACACCTCATCTGTGAACGCATACTGTACTGTACTATACTTTACAGTTAGACTGTAACTTTGAGAAAATAATGGAATCAGGGACCTTTTATGTATGCAGAAATATTAATAATAGATCGAGACCTCCAACACAGAGTCGCAGCAAGGATAAAGGAAATGATCGAAAGCAAAGTAAGTAGAAGCAGTTTCGTTTTACGCAGAGACGATGTCGCTAATGTTTAAGCGGATGAGAAATGTTACGTAAAGTTTCGATCATTGTTTTCTGTATGCAAACTGTAATTGTTTCTGATTTTATATGAAATGTTGCATATTTTAGCAAATAGGAATTCCCAATGTTCATCATTATAAAAGAATATTTTTTTTTTAACTATCATTTATCTAACAAAAACGCAAATACTTACAAAGGTTGATTTGAAATGTTATCTAATAATATGGCGCTAACTGATATGTGTGTGTTTTGTCTCTGTGTGTCAGGAGGAAGCAGGTGTTTGGTGTGGATGACAGTGTGTCTCGGGCTCATGTGTGTTCTTCTGCTGGTCTTATTCACACTGTACATCACCATCACAGCAGAGAGAGACCTGTTAAAGAGTTACAAGAACACAGTTGAAGAGTTCAATCACACTATCAACAGCTTACAGGACAATTACACTGATCTAATGACTGAAAAAGACCAACTGAAGAACAACTTCAGCACTTTGAGTCAGAATAAACTGGAGTTAGAGACCAGAGTCAATGATCTCAGTGCTGAGAAAAGTCAGTTACAGGGAAGTTTTAACTCTTTGAATCAGACGAAACTGGAACTGGAGACCAGAGTCAATGATCTCAGTGCTGAGAAAAGTCAGTTACAGAAAAGTTTTAACTCTTTGAGTCAGAAGAAACTGGAACTGGAGACTGAACTAGGGAAGATATCTACACAAGTTTTGTATACAGCATAATCCCCAGTGTTAAATTAACTCTCCTCAGTGTACATATATGTGTCCACACTACAGCTGCGTTTACATGGTTCAATCGGAATTAAATCAATCCGATTGATGAATCCGAACACGGTGTTTACATGAACGATAAATAAAGTAATCGGGTTGATGTGCGAGTTTATATGTCACAAGATTCAAATCGGAATTGATTTTTTGAAATGCGCACACTGCACAAGTATACTGCCGCTGTCCGCGCATAACTATTCTCCTCTATTGGTTCTTTATTTGTTTTAAACAACAGACTTAATATTTATCTGTCTTTGGTCATGATTTGGAGACGATGAGCATGAACCGTTTTGCCGCTGCTTATATTTATCACGCAGTAAAACCCCGCACCCAAAACCAGTCGTCTGTGGATGAGAGTCTGAACCAAGCACTGGTGGGGCGTTGTCCTGCTCCACTTCACAGACGCAGTGAATTGATATTTTTTTTTAATAACGGGACACTCATTTATATGACATTTTATACATGAAGTTTTTTTAGTCCGATTGAGCTGTCAATCCGATTATAAGGGTCCATGTAAACACAGCTAGTGTTAAAATTAACACTGAAGCAGTGTTGAAGTTAATGAGATAATTAAGTGATTCATTAAGTGATGATTGAGCATTATTGAAGATACCCTATGTTAATAAGCAGAATCACTGAAGGAAAGAGAACTACTGACTTCGAGTCATTACACATTATTGCACGTATTATTACCAGTTTGACTTTTGTTCTGTCATAGATCTACACACAGTCTTATTTAGATTTACAGAAGTTTATATGGTGATGTTTTATGGAATGTTTCATTTCATGTCACCATTATGGTGATCAGTGTTTGCTTTAGTTGGGCTCTTGACCCTTTACTGTTAAACTTTAATTGTTATCTCGTTGCTCCAACTCTGTGTTTATAAAGCACATTTGTTGTGGCAAGATAAACTATGACCTGGGCTGTGTTTTCTGAAAGCATCGCAAGCCTATTTGATCATATAGACCATTTATTGCAATTGTTCTATGGTCAAGTTAAGCTTAAGATGTTTATGGAAACCGTGCCCAGGTGATGATGGTTATGTGTTGATGATGAAATTACAAGACTGTGGTGTCCTGATTCACTGATCTCACCCAGCATTATCTCCTTAAAGCAACAACTGCACGTTCACTTTATACAGTGCTGTTTAGCTGTATGGATTCATGTCTGTAGCTTTAGAGGTGAAACGATTCACTCGTTTTCTAAAGGATCACGAATACTAGAAACTCTCAGTGACAGTTTTCTGAGCAGCTTGTGTCTGATCTCTTCTCAGTACAAACACTGACTGTCACTGAGTGAATGACAGATCTCTGTCTCTCTCAATAGTGCTAGTTTAGAGTCAGACACGATCAAACCACTGATACAGTGTTGATGAGGACACTACTGGAACAAAACACTTCACAAGCTCAGAAACATCATTATTTTCATATAAAATGCTGAGGAAACTAAATGTCAGATTGTTACTTTAATATTAGTTTGTGACCCATGATTCACGCTGAACCTGGAAATGTTAGGGCATTTTGAAATGGTAATTTCTAGAAATGGAATTAAATAAGTCTTTAAAAAATATGTACATGATTGTACTGGTATGTGTATCAAACGTGTTTACTTCCAATTTACATGTTTGTCTTTGTCTTGTCTAAGATGCATTGATATTTAAATAATCCTATAAATGCATTTTTTTAAATTTTGCAAAAAAAACCCCCTTCATTTCTTAATATATTTTCATAACAGCTAATCTCTCTACAGACGCCTGCTACAACTACACTGTGCTGGACAATCCATGGAGATCCATCAATAATACACACATCTACTCCTCCTCCTCCTCCTACAACTGTGACGCGTCTATCTCCTGGAGCGGCTGGTATCGTCTCTTCATTAACAACACTAGCGCTCGTATCCCAGACACGTGTGTTGCTCAGGACAGTTGTGGCACTGATATCCCACTGTGGATGCGTGGTGGACACCCAACAGTAACAGAAGGA
This sequence comes from Rhinichthys osculus, assembly GCA_029959095.1. NCBI lineage: Eukaryota > Metazoa > Chordata > Actinopteri > Cypriniformes > Leuciscidae > Rhinichthys > Rhinichthys osculus. Next base: position 50,112,145 of record JARWKJ010000005.1, read on the forward strand.
GTCGTCACTCGAGATGTCTGCGGCCACTATGGCAGTTACGCTGGGAGATACTGCTGCTATTTCGGGTCTTTTCCCATCAAAGTCAAAGCCTGTCCAGGCGATTATTATGTCTATGAGCTGGTTAGACCAACTAGATGTGATTCAGCATACTGTGCAGGTAATAATATTCACATGAGCTCTTTCTACACATTCATGATATTTGTGTTTCTGTTCATTAATCATTATTCATCCAAACTTTCAGACACTGGCAGCATTAACACCAGCCCTACAACTGTCACACCAGTGACCATCTCACCTGGTAATCTAACACTGTGTCTCTATTGGCTTATTTTCTGAATGTTTTCTAATGGCTACAGATATTCTATGGTAAATTTGAACATGGATTTTAACATGAATATTTTCCTCAAAAGTCAAGGAAATGTTTTGGTAGAGATATATGAAACCTGTAGATTGTTCTCAGGCGTGTGTGTGTGTCATTCACTGTACAGTAGTTCTGAATATGCCACACTTCATAGTCAGAAACAGTCCTTGTGTTTTTAATGATAAAGAACTATAAAATATATATATCCCTCATTCATCTCTCATTCATCCCTCGTTCATCTCTCGTTCATCCCTCGATTCATCTCTCATTCATCTCTCATTCATCCCTCATTCATCCCTCATTCATCTCTCATTCATCTCTCATTCACCTCTCATTCATCCCTCATTCATCCATCATTCATCTCAGCAAAATCCTCAGTGTTAAATTAACACTGAGAATGTTAAATTAACACTGAGAGAGTGTGAATTATATAAACTCAGAGCAGAGTGTTAAATAAACACTGAAGCATTGTTAAAGTTAATGAGACAATTAACTGAATAATTGAGTGATGATTGAGCATTATTGACACCTGATGTTAACAAGCAAATTCACTGAAGGAGAAAACTGGATTTTTAAGTCACCATTATGGTGAGTAGTGTTTATTTTAGTTGGGCTCTCAACCCTTAAATCATTAACTTCAGATTGTATTTGGCTGTTGTACATGGGTTATAACAGACAGATGAATAAATAGAAAAGGTGATCTGATGGTGTTGGTTGTTTTTTAACATAATCATTATTTGACCTGAATCACTGAACTCGTTGAGAGCATAATTTCTGATTTAAATTTACCTTATGGATTATAGCAGCATTTTTAGCCTTTTTTAAGGAAATCCAAATGATCAAATCAATAAAAAATAAAAAAACGGTTTATGTGGGCGCACACACAGACATCAAGAATAAGCGTATGAATCTTAGCAATGGTGACAAACAGATCACTTGTGAACATGAGCTCATTATTTATTCATGCAGCAATGCCCAGAATGCACTGCAACATGCTTAATAATTGTCACCATTGTTGAGATTCACAGGCTGATTCTTGATGTCTGTCTGTCTGTAACAAAAAAAAAAAGTTGTATAAGAGAAACTTTTAAGAAATTGTTTTTATTACATTGTAATAGAAAAATGTAATGTTGTACAAGGTCAGTGCTGCTATAATCAATAAAGTAAACCTAACTCAGACATTGGGCTCTATATGAGTTCAGTGATTCTGGTCAAATGATTGTGAAATAATGATTATGTTAAAACACACCAACACCATCAGATCACCTTGTCTATTTGTTCATCTGGCTGTTATAATTTACGCACAGCAGCCAAACAAATTCTAAAGTTAATAATTTAAACTAAAACAAACACCGATCACCATAACGGCGACTTAACAATTCAGTTTTTCTCCTTCAGTGATTCTGCTTGTTAACATCAGGTGTCTTCAATTATGTTCAATCATCACTCAATTATTCACTTAATTATCTCATTAACTTTAACACTGCTTCAGTGTTCATTTAACACTCTCTGAGTAATTTGCTGATCCCTCATTCATCCCTCATTCATCCCTCATTCATCTCTCATTCATCCCTCATTCATCTCTCATTCATCCCTCATTCATCTCTCATTCATCCCTCATTCATCTCTCATTCATCTCTCATTCATCTCTCATTCATCCCTCATTCATCTCTCATTCATCCCTCATTCATCCCTCATTCATCTCTCATTCATCTCTCATTCATCCCTCTTTCATCTCTCATTCATCCCTCATTCATCTTTCATTCATCTCTCATTCATCCATCATTCATCTCTCATTCATCCCTCATTAATCCGCTCCGTACAGATGACGCATGAGTTCAGCTCGGCCTGTTATGATTGGCCGGATTAAAAACACAAAATGTGACATCTTTTTTTCTTCTTTTCTTATAACCTTAAATATTTACACACAAATTCAGGGTGATTTACAAATATGTGACATTTTGCAAATGCAAGACATTTAGAATAAAAAAAAATGACAAGAAACGTTTTGAATTTGGAAATAAAATTCTAAAAATAGAATTTGGGAATTGGATTTTGTGAATATATTTATATCGAGACTATAACTTTGTACTGATGTTTTCATAACATAGAATTTAATTATAAATTAAAGATATTATAAATATATGTATAATACAGTATATATAATGTGTTAGACTGTGACTCTATGAAACTTTTCATAAGTTTATCTCTCTACAGACCCCTGCTACAACTACACTGTGCTGGACAATCCATGGAGATCCATCAATAATACACACGCTTCAGTCAGAAAGTGTGACAGGTCTGTCTCCTGGAGCGGCTGGTATCGTCTCTTCATTAACAACACTAGCGCTCATATCCCAGACACGTGTGTTGCGAGGTACAGATGTGGCACTCATTACCCACTGTGGATCCGTGGTGGACACCCAACAGTAACAGATGGAGTCGTCACTCGAGATGTCTGTGGTCACGCCTGGAGTTACTGCTGCTATTACGGATCTTATCCCATTAAAGTCAAAGCCTGTCCAGGAGATTATTATGTCTATGAGCTGGTTAGTCCAACTGTGTACTATTCTGCATACTGTGCAGGTAATTATATTCACATGAGCTCGCATGATATTTGATCACAGCAGACTGAAACGGATATCCAGAAATGTGATTTGAATAGCTTTTCAAAGCTAAATGCATTTCATTTGTTTTTTTGCTGTTCACAATAGCTAATTCTGATCGAATTTCAATCGGATATGCACAAAAATCGGATTCGGACTGACAGTCTGAACGTAGCCTTGCCAGAGAGCAATAGATGTTGAAAAGACATTAAATTGAGGTCAAACATCGACATCAAAAAAACATTTGATTTGGGTTGTGCTATGTAGCTGTCTGTGTGTTACATAAACTAAAATAACGTTTATATAAAATATTTTCTGGCTAGTTTACTTTATTTTTTTTTATTAAAAACTAGTTTTTACCGGGTAGCCTAAATCTTCTATAAATATTTTTGAGTCTTCATTTTCTTTTATTTGCCTACTCAAGTTCTTGTTAAAAATCACTAGACATGTTTATTCTGTGCATTTTGGGCACTTTTTGTGTGAAATCACATTTATTTTTGTCCATCAAAAGTGTGCTTTCACTTTAATTCTTGCACCTTTTCTTGGTGGTTGCTCGCCTGGGCGGAGGAATATTGTCTTCTACGTGTAATGTTTTGCTAGAACAGGCGGCAACTTATTGCTCATACTACGCTTGCCTTCCAATGCTAAAGCCAAACATCGCAATACTTGGTCATGGCGCCAAGTAAACCGACCTTGGCTAAGAGCCACCTTACATCCTGTCAAAATGTGCCTTAATGTGGCAGGTGATGAACACAAAGGACAAGAGGGATCCTCTCATACCCAGAGGTTTAGGTTCTGTGGTGATGGGAGAACATCATATGTTGACCTAATAAGGAAACTGATCCTACTCTCTTCCATTGACCAAAGGTCTTGCCAGCCCATTTTGCGTTGTTCCACACTCTCCCATCTCATCCACTCTCCCTGCTTGGCCTGGGAAATGGCCTTTATACACCTCATCCTCTCCTCCTACTTTCGCACTTCGTTGACTACCAGCTTCCTCCTTTGAGCTGGGCCTGCCTTGTGCCATTTAGGAGGAGCTAAACTGAGCCCAAAACCCCCTCTTCCATGCTGTACCTGTCCCACGATATCCCCAATTTGAAGGGCAGCCTTTGCCTCTACTACAGATTTCTTTGCTGACCACTTTCTACCAGTTTTTAACACAGGGGCTGCCTCCCTTACACATTTGTCACGAGACTCTACTAAAGTCATTTCCAGTCTGACCTTGGCACACTTAAACTCCTCGGTTAAAGCAGAGACTGGCAGCTGCAATACTCCTTTACTATAAAGTCCCACTCTGCTGAGGCAGCGTGGAACTCCCAACCATTTCCTGATGTATGAACTTATTAACGCTTCCAGCTTATCCACTGTTGTCAAAGAAACCTCGTACACAGTCAGTGGCCACAGCAACCTTGGCAGTAGACCAAACTGAAAGCACCAGAGTTTTAGTTTGCCTGGTAGAGCACAGCTGTTTATGCTCTTCAGCCCTTCCACTGCTTGTCGTCTAACTTCTCCCACTCGAACTGTTCACAGAAAAATGAAAATTATGTCATCATTAATGTCAAAATTAATATGCTCATCATGTCATTTTGAACCGGTTAGACTTTCATTAATCCTCAGAACACAAATTAATATCTGTTTGTTGAAATCTGTGAGCTTTTTGTCCCTCCATTGACAGCTACACAACTACCACCTTGACGCTTCAAAAAGTTCATAAAGAGATCGTAAGTCTAATCCATTAGCCTGGGTTTCCCCATACTGCCTTACCGCAGCACGATTCAATTCACGCTGAAAGGCAGTCTGGATACCATGGCCAGATTTTTTGCCTCATTTAGGGAACCAATCACAGAACGGGGAGGGAGCAGCAAGACGATGACGCGTCTATGCGACACACCGAAGCAGTTTGTTTATACCTATGGATCAAACATGGGAGTAGACGCGAAGTTACCTTTCGATGCAGCCTTACGGCCGTTTCACATATAGGTTTCACACCGCAAGCGTGAGCGGCATTTGAGCAGCGCGTCAGCGTAACTACATCGTCACTGCAGCTGCAGACGCGCGAGAGTATTCACACTGGAAGCGTTTGTACAGTGTCACAGCAGCGGCTCCAAAGCTACATATCGTTAGCCTCATAGCATAATTGCTTAAGTCTTTTTGTGTTTTTTCTTGTTTTCCAAAGACATTGAAATATGACTTCGGCATTATATATAAGCGAGCAATTCTTTACAAAAACAATTATACATTTGTTTTTAGAAGTTGGTCATTTTATAACATTGATAGTCTTGAAAGTTTGTAATGGGGAGGTGTACAACATTCGCATATAAGTTAAATGTAATACAACAAAACAACCCAGAAAATGGCTCCAATCTATTAGTTTCAGTCATACTTTCGATGTTTACAAGACCGCAACTCCGCGGATAAAAAACAAAACACAAATAAACCACACACTCGGGTTTGATTTGGGTTGTGCTAGCTTGTAGCTGTCTGTGTGTTAACGTTACATGAACTAAAAGAACGTTTATATATAATATTTTCTGGCTAGTTTACTTTAGTTTTTTTATTTATATAATACACAACTTTCACCCAAACTGAATAATTAAAAACAAGTTTTTACCGGGTAAATCTTCTATAAATATTTTAGAGTCTTTATTTTCTTTTATTTGCCTACTCAAGTTCTTGTTAAAACTCACTAGACATGCTAATTCTGTGCATTTTGGGCAATTTTTGTGTGAAATCACATTTATTTTTGTCCATCAAAAGTGTGCTTTCACTTTAATTTAGCGTGAGCAATGCAGCAAAAATCAGATTCGAAACCCCGCTTCACTGCTGCTCACGCGCCGCTCCTGCTCGACGCTCACGCGCTGCTCCCGGTGTGAATGCACTCATTGCTTAACATGCACGCCGAAAAAATACGCGCCGCTCACGCATGCGGTGTGAAACGGCCGTTAGATACACGCCATCGTGTAGGCTACACATAAATCACTGACCCATCGGCCATCGTCGTCTCCCTCGTCTAATTTCTGTCGCTCTACATACGTCATCTGGTATAATCGAAACGATTGGCTATGAGCTACGTACAGGCGCATTTGATAGACATTCTTAGCACCCAATAAACGGCTCTGGGCATTCGTAAACCACGCCTCAAATACGAGAAAATGAACATGTGGTTCCCAGACCCAATTCTCAACGAGATTGGGTCTGGCGTTAGCCAGGCTACTAATCCATATGAATTGAGCGGTTCGGTCCAAATTTTCTGGAGACAAGATTGCTTTATTGAACAGATTGAATTTAGGCTTTGTAGCGTCAAAGAGGTAGTTGCATAGCCGTCAATTGATTTGAGGGACAGTAAAGGTCTCATATTTCATCAAAAAGATCTTCATTTGTGCTCCGAACATAAAGCAGTACATTTAACACAAGTGTAATTACATAAATAATTAGCATTTCATATTCCAGATATTCATATTCCAGTTATTTTGGCTCAAACTAAAAATCAAGTAAAACATTGAAGGTCTGTTACATTTTTTAATATGTGGAATTATTTGAATATAAATGTGCCGTGGTGAATAAAGCTGCACTGCCGCCTTTCGCCTGGTTATTATTTATTTACTCACCTCATGGGTCAAAATGTGACAAGACTTAAAGAAAGTTTTGAATTGTAAGACTAGTTTTGTGAGGTCAGTGGAATGGATCTCCCACTAAACAAAAAGTGTATCAATTTTAGTTCACTTATTTCCAGGCTTTAATGGCTGTTGTAAATTCCACGAGCCGATGTCGATCTGCTGTCGATACTCGAAAGCTTTGAATCTTTTTCTGGAAAAAGTCAAGAGTCACGGCGTCATTTCCCTCATGCTTAGGAGCTGTGAGGAAAGGAAGAAAAACAATGGGAGAGAGCACAATGTAGGAAATGAGAAGCAGCTCATGTGTGAGATACGAAAAACACATTTCAGCTCAAGCTAGAAAGGTTCATACACTAGAGGGAGCTAAAGATCATTATAGAAACGCCCCCATAAGGACTATGTCATTAAATGTGCCTAGAATAGTTATCCTAGTTTTCATTTACAATTACATAAATTATAAACCAAGTATGACAAATGTCCAGAGTTTTCATGTTACTAGATTTTAAACAAAAATTTAATTTGTACTCTGACAAAGCAATTTGATTTTGCTGTAAATGTATAAATTAGAGTAGTACAAGCAGTGCTAGCTTAAAATAAAAAAGACAAGCCAAAATAACAGTAGATAAATAATAATCATCCATTTGTTACATTTTCATATAGCGCTTTTCTTGATACACACACACAAGCCAATGGCCGGTGTTAAACCCCTACTCTTTATTCGAAGGACATCCTGGGATTCATAATGACCAAAGAGAGTCAGGTCTTCGGTTTAACTTCTCATCCGAAGGATGATGCTTTTTGACAGTATAGTGTGCCCATCATTATATTGAGGCGCTAGGACAAAGGGTCATTATATCTTTCTTGTCACAGATCAGACATTTTGAATTTTGAGTTTTGGTTTAGTTTTTGAGTTTCACAAAAGAACATCAAGAATCAGCATATGATTCTCAACAATGGTAACATGCTTCATGCTGCAATGCATGCTGGGTGTGACGACCTCTGCTGTTGGTCTTGAGCATTGCAGTTTGGCACCTGAGCCCACTAATTGCCTAAATTGGCAGTCAACTGGAAACACCTGTGACCGTGCCTTAGACGCTTCTTAAGAGATCACCAACTGAGCCAAAGAGAGGGGGAACTTTGGTGTTAGACTTTTGCTTTTGGACTTTGCCTTTTGCTTGTGTTGTATTTTGTTACTTTTTGCATTTACATTTCAACTTCAACATTGCATTACACTTTCAACCATGCATCTTGCTTTTCACACTGATCTGGCTGATGAATACAGAAACACTCTTATTTTCTTTAATTGTTATCATTCTATTATTTAGTCTTGTCTTATAATTTGTAGTTAAATAAACATTACTTTTGAGCTTAAAATTTGGTTTACGTGTGTCCCTTGTTTTTGTTGCTTCCCTTGAGCCAAGGGTCGTAACAAATTGGGGGCTCATCCTTTCTTAGGTTATTTGATTGCGTTACATTTTTGGACAATTAGTTTGATAATTGATTTTTTTTTTGGACACACGAAAAAGTTTTGTACCAAAATCAATTTGTTCACCGTGTGAAATCTCCAGTTGGTAAGTAAATGTGCAATATTGAGTTTTGAACGTGAGTTTTCTCTGATAGGTATAGCGGCATGTTTCTTTTGAGACGTGTCGGATTTGTTATTTTTGTGTAGTGGTGTGGTGAAAGTGGGTAGTAGTAATTATCTCGGAAGCACATCCGTGGTGTTGAAGGCATCGCTGGTTTGACCAGTTGCGTTTTTCACCCAGCGGGCTACAGTGCATAAATACCCCCCACCGGTAATCGCATGAAGACTAGGGTTGAGTTAGGTAGAGAAGTACTGGAAAGGTAGGTAGAGGGAAAACTCTCGTTATTTGATTTCACTGTGTTGATTAAACTTGTTCTGGTGATTTTAGCCTTGCTGAACATTATGAAATTGTGATTAAAGATAAAAGGCTCAAAGAAAATGTTAAAGTAGCTTTGAAAATTGAGTTGATTGAAAAAGGTTTCTTAGACACCGAGATGGAGTATGTACCAGTTGCATCTGAATTAATAAGTCTTTTGAACAGCAAAAAGAGCTGCTACTTTTACAGATGGATCACGAGAAGTTGAAGCAGCGTTCTGAACAAGGTAAAATGGAATTAGAGAAGGCAAAATTGGATTTGGAGTTTCTCAAGCTCAACCTGATGAAAGAAGGTAAGCTTTCTAGTTCTGGTCAGGAACAGAGTGTGTTGTTTTCAATCAATTCAAACCTAAAACTTATTCCTAAATTCAACGAAGAAGATCCTGATACTTTCTTTACTCTATTTGAACGCATGGCAGAATCAAGAAATTGGTCAGATGATAATCGTGTTGCACTGCTACAGTGTGTGTTAACTGGGAAAGCACAAGTAGTTTTTTCTTCATTGTCGCTTGACAATTGTAAAGATTATGATAAAGTTAAATCTCTAATCTTAAAAGCCTATGAATGTGTACCCGAAGCATACAGACAGCGTTTTCGACTGCAGATAAAAGACCAGTTACAAACAAACTTAGAATTTGTGTGTGATCTGAGAAAACACTTTAATCATTGGTGTTCAGCATTAGACATTAAAACATGGGAGGATTTAATTAATTTGATGGTGTTGGAACGATTTAAAAATTCAGTCCCGAGCCGTATAGCCATGTATATTAGTGAGCATAATGTTAAAACACCAGAGGAAGTGGCTATGTTGGCCGATGATTTTGTACTGACGCATAAAACCACTTTTGTTGATTGGCATGCTCGTGATGTTCAGTATATAAAGTCTCCGTCTAACTCTGATCGTGTTTTCACAGGAAATTTTGACCCAAGCAAGATTTGCAATTACTGTCACGAGAAAGGACATTGGAAAGCAGATTGTCCTGTCCTTAAAAATAAATCCAAACATAATCCACAAAGTTCACATGCCTTAGCCTTCTGCTCTTGCGGCACCAGTCCTTTCTTCAGGGAGTGAAAGTGTTGAAAAACAAAAACTTGATGTTGATTCCTCGTCTTACTCGCCTTTTATTACAGAGGGGCGTGTATCCCTGGTTGGAGAGAAAGAGGAGATCCCTGTTAAAATCTTGCGGGATACTGGCGCAATGGATTCATTTATCTTGGAATCAGTATTGCCTTTTTCCTCGCAGTCTCATACTGGTGATGAGAGTGTGTTAATTCGTGGAATAGGACTGAATACTCTGTCTGTGCCTTTTTATAAGGTAAGGCTTAAGTCTGATTTGATTCAAGGTGAGGTTGTAGTGGAAGTACGACCAGCTTTGCCAGTTGAGGGGGTCCATATTATTTTAGGAAATGGATAGGTGAACGTGTGTGGGCTGATACTTCAGTGTTTCCCATAGTGATCACTGAAAATAAAATTTAAACTGAGCCGGGTTCTTTGTGTCAGGATTCAGCGTGTGTCGTGACTCGTGCAATGAAATGTGCCAATAAGGATGATGTGATCAAAAAGAGATTAAATCTGATAAAGTCTGCACAAAGTTGTTTATGCCTGATTTGTCTGCCTTGTCTTTTCCTGTTTCTGCAGAGGAATTAGGAAAACAACAGCTGTCTGATTCCTCTGGATGAACTCTTCCAGAGTGCTGTTCTTCCAGGAGAAGAGTGTAACATTTCCCGTGGATATTTCACTCGCAATGGAGTATTGCTGAGAAAATGGAGTCCTCACAAATTTTGTTGGGGATCCTGTTTTCCAGGTTGTTGTTCCTACTAAATTTCAACAAATGATGATCGAAATTGCGCATGATCAATCAGGTCACCAGGGGGTGCGTAAGACTTATGATCGCCTGTTGCGATATTTCTTTTGGCCGTGTTTAAAACGAGACATCTCTGCTTACATTAAACATAGCCCTCATCTTCATCGGACGCCAGTTGTGCGACTAAATCTGGTTCCCTATTCCCCGTTCAATCTATGACGTACGCGATTTAGATTTGTGGTTGTTTCGTCCTGTTGGGCAGGAGGAAGTAGATATTTGCTGTTGATGACTTTGGGCCTGTCCAAATACTTTCTGCTCTTTTTACTTGACTACTTGTCTACTTTCATGACCAGATTGATCAGGTGGGTGTAAAGACTGCAAGTGTTTTAAAACAATTGTTTACTCAATGGGACCTGCTGATGATGGTTACCTGGTGATGGCTGAATTTAACAATCGATATATACAACAATATAACAATAATTTTAAATATTTGAACAAATATGAAATAAAAAATAAAATAAAAAAGGCTACGCTGACATACACAGATATCAAAAATCAGCACATGAATCTCAACAATGGTGACAATCACAACTATTTAGATAAATAGATTAATGCAGAATGTCGCTGAAAAGTTACTAATTCACAACAAAACCAACAGCAAAAAATAAAAGCAAATATTTAGAAATCAAACAAAATTATAGGACAATGCAGCATAATTTATTCATGTTGCAATGCATGCTGGGAGTTTTGAACTATGCTGGTACCCAGCATGCATTGCAGAAAAGTACTTTTGATTGTCACCATTGTTGAGATTCATACGCTGATTATTGATGTCTGTGTCATCATAAATTGACTTGTACACAGTGCTTGAATTGGGGCGGTACTCACAGGTACTCAGTACCGGCACTTCTACATTTTACTCTTAAGCGTACCTGCACTTTATCTTGCATACCGCTAGCCTGGTTAAAACCAGACCATTCTCAGTTGTAACTGAGTCATGGTCTGGCAAAGCGTCATAGACGAACCATTTCCAGAGGAGCGTCACCAACGGACGTCACAGATAGACCTAAACCCAATCAGACCGATGAAGGAGATGACGTATGCAGAGCGGCGGAGAAACATCTCCGTGTGTTGTTCTTTGCTCGGTTTTTAACAAAAAGGAAACGTTCAAATCGCTTAAAACAGACGCGATAGCTGATTCGAACGAGTGATGTTCGACGGCGGCATCCATCTTTGTAATGTAGGCTACAAAATCTGCTTCAAAATCCCAGTGCTGTCGTCATCCTGTAAAGCCCGCCCCAACGTTTCTGATTGGTGCCTCGATTTCGACGGATTGGAAATGGGCTTGAATGAGCTCTTTGCCAGACTAACTTTCAGAGCAAATCTAAATTTGCCGGAAGTTGTCTGGGTTTTCCCAGGCTAGCGTACCGCTACTTCTCGCATGTAGCCGGTACTCGACCACTGACAGAAAAAGCGTCAGTGCCACACCTGTTTCACATATACTCCGTTTGCAGTGCGGTTCGTCAATGCGCTCCTGGTGCGGTGCGTATACAGCAGTGCAGTGATTGTTCCGAGTCTATTTTTGCTGTGCTGCATGCGCTGAATTAAAGTGACAAGCTTCGTGTTCAAAACACAGATTGACATGAAAATATAATATCACCATAAATGCAGTTAATTAAATAAAATATAGTATCTCACCATAAATGCAGACTTGGAGGAGTTCCGTATTCACACACACGCAAGCACGTGCGCACACACACACACACACACGACTTGTTTTAATACATTTATGTTGTTAATAAATAACAATAAATTGTTGTTGTACCAGCAATATCTCCAAGTTTTGTTTTTCACTGTAGAAATTTCAAATGTCATGATTTGCCAATGCAAGAGAGTACCGGCACCTTTTCCCCACTTCAAGCACTGCTTATACTCATGTTTGTTAAAGGGGTCATATAATGGTACATGCACTTTTACAAGTTGATTGTACTGAAATGTGTGTTGGCAGTGCCTGTACACAACCATCATATAATGATAAAAATCCATCCAGTGTTTTTGTTTTAATCTCCTTATATGTTTTCCCCTGCCTCAAATTGAGCCGTTCGTTTTAGTGACGTCAATAAAACGGACGCCCCTCCCGCGATTGTTGATTGACAGCTTGTGATTCAACACAGACCCGCCCTTGCTAGCTGTCAATCATAGTCTGCGCGGATCGGCGCGGTCATTGTTGATATGCTGGAGCACTGTCTATGAGCAGAATGGCGTCTAAGCGATTGTGGTGTTCTGTTCTTGGGTGCAATAACGAAAACAGCAGGCATTTTAATGTTCCTAAATCCGAACCGCTGAAGACGCAGTGGCTGAGTTTGTTTTCGAAGGGAATATTCCCCACGAGCAACGCTCTCATGTTTGCCGAATCATTTCTCAGTGGACTGCTTTATAAACGAGGATCAGTGTAAAGCTGGTTTTGCTGAGAAGCTGCACCTGAATAAAGGATCGGAACCTATTCGTCTTCCTGCTGAACCTTCAGAAGAACTAAAGTGAGTGTAACGTTTTATTAATCTTTATATTCATATTTATATAATCTTTGCAAATCGCCAGCTGCACGCTTCACGATGGTTTACACTCGGTTTACACTCAGGGTACATTACAGCATGTTTTCTATGTACAACGTTCTCAATATAATTCATAATCCCACGTTTATAATGAACAACGCGTGGTTATTGTGTTATTGTGTTACAAACGGTGTATGCGCAGAACAGAGAGGCGGAGTGAGCAAAGCTCATTATCATTTAAAGTCATATGCACTGAAACGGCGTGCTGAAAACAGAGCTGTTTTTGACCAGGTAAAATAAGTGTTTTCTTACAATGCTAATGAGAATTTTTAATGAAAGTATATTACAAACTTTTAATTTAGACCCTAAAGAATCATATTAGCTTGTACAAAAATGGCATTATATGACCCCTTTAAAGTCTTCTAACTTGTTGTTATAATATTGCTGGAATTCATTCTGCAGTAACACATGGTTTATGATGTGAAAAAAATATTAATTTGACAAAATAATTGTGAAATAAAAAAATTTATTCAATGAGGTTATTTCATGATGATTATAAAACCATCAACAGGTAACCATCATCACCTGATATCATTTCACTTTAACTTTCTTTGCTGCTGCAAATATGTTTGACAAACACACTGTCAGAGCAGTCAAAAATATATAATAAGAGCCCACACTGTTAGACCTTACCAGGTTTTTTACAGTAAAATACTGGCAAAAGGCCAAATTCTGACACTATCATACCCTTTTCCATTAAAACAGTAATATACCGTAGAAAACAAAACTAGCCTACAGGAATATACTGTGAATTAACAGCTCTCAAAGTTGACACTCAGAGGCTGTGTTCCTAATCACACCCTATACCCTCATTCACTATTCCCTACATTAGTTCACTAATATAGTCCACTTGAATGAAAAGAAGTGAGTGAATTGAGACACTGATGAACACCTGATAAGCAGAATCACTGAAGGACAGAGAAGCAAGAACAGAAAAGAGAAACACAAAAACTACAACTGACCTCCAGCAACACTGAGTGTGAAACCAGTTTACAAACCAGTTTACGATTATTTATTTCATACATGTACAAAAGTTCTTGTTGAGAATTAACAGATTATAAAGTAAAAATAATAAAGTTTGTTGTCACCATAATGGAGATCAGTATTTGCTTTAGTTGGTCTCTTGTCCCTGGACTTCTTACATTCATCTCTCTCTGATTGCTGTAACAGTGAGTTTATAAAACACATTAGTTGTAGCAAGAAAAAGTCAAGAGGAAATTGATTTGGTGTTATTGGCTTTTGCGATGATATGAGTCATTCTGGACATGTCTGATTTTCAGATCTTTCCTGTATATATATTATTTTGAATGTATTGGTATTTAATACGAAACATACGTTAATTTATGGGTATAAAATTAATCTGTGAATCTACAACATGAAATCAATATTTCGGTTAATCGTGTCTTCTAAAGAATATTGTAATCACGTAATGCAAAAAAAAATCCTGTTTGACTCAGACACACACAGACATCAAGAAATATAATATGAATCTCAACAATGGTAGCAATCAAAAGTTTAATGCAGTAGTGCATGCTGGGTTCCAGGATGTAAATTTATTTTTTTGTAGGGTGGTAGGGGAAGACTCATTAATATTCATTGGGGAACTAATCCGCAATTGGTTCGCTGTCACACGTCACTCAGATTGACGTGGCAGATCAAGACGGTGTCCCCGCAAAGATACAGAAGTTTGCGAAGTTCGTGAGCGGTCTCCGCACAAATCTTCCGGATTTGGATAACCAAATGTTGACAGGTATGCCTTACCTTCGTGAAAGTGTCTGTTGTCACGAAGGAGACGATGTCCGTTTTCTCTATCACATCTCATTAGAAATGCGTCACAGTGAGCCAATCAGGGATTAGTTCCCCAATGAATATTAACGAGTCTTCCCCTACCACCCTGCAAAAAATAAATAAAAAAATCGCTTCCAGGATAGTATAAAACTCCCAGCATGCACTGCTGCATGAATAAAAAAAAAATATTGCCACCATTGTTGAGATTAATGTGCTAAATTTTGATATCTCTGTGTTTCTACAATACAGTGTAGCTCTTTTTTTTTTTGGTTTATGAATGATGTGTTTAAAAAACGAGTCATTGTAATTTATTTCTGTGGCTTCACGGTGGTGGTAAAGTAACACTTTTAGAGAGTAATTAAACTATGAATGAGTGAGAATGATTCCTTTAATGAATGAATAGGCAATATGATGATTTTCATATTTGGGCAAAACCAATGACTCATAAACTGTGTGTGTGCACAAGTGTGATTTTCAAAAGCACAGCTCAAGCAGCAAAATAAAAACTCATGTTATAGCATCAGCATACCAACTAAAGCAAACACTGATCTCTATAATGGTAACGTACATGTATGACAGAAATAAAGCCATAATGGTTAATAATAAGTGTCATAATTAATGTGTAATGGCTGGAAGTCAGTTGTAGTTCTTGTGTTCCTCTTTCCTTCAGTGATTCTGCTTGTTAACAGCAGGTGTTCATCACTAATGCTCAACAATCACTTACATATTCTCTTAATTATCTCACTGCAACACTGTCAATGTTACTTTTACTCTTTGTAGTGTGGATTTTCCTGTGGGGTTGAAAGGGATAACAGTGAAAGATAAAAAGACACACCCACAAAATGTATTTTAACAGCAATAAACTGTAAGTTATAAAACAGGTTTATACTGGCAACACTGTTGCCAGTAGTTTACTGTAAAATCTTGTTTTTTGGGTCACCATTGTGCTGAAGAGTAGAGCCTGTGCTTCAGTCCAGGAGAAGATCTACAAACATTGATGATACGCTGCATGTTGCTTTATTTAAAAGGCAGTGACTGTGTAGTTGCTGATCCGGTGGAAATCTCTTTATTTACAAAAGTTATTTTTGTGGTTTCTAATTAAATAAGTTCACAATAATACTTTGCTCACATTATTAATGCATTATAAATGTCAGTTAATACTTTTAAATGACAGTTTAAGGCAGTCGGTTTCTGCAAGTGAAATTAGTTAACTCGAGTTTTAGTGCATTTTTACAGTAAATAACTGGCAACAGTGTTGCCAGTATTTTACTGTAAAAAAACCTGGTAAGGTCTAACAGTGCAACTAATGGGAACACTAATCAATGTTATGGTGACTTCAAATGAAACAGAGTTAAACCTCTGTTAATTCTCAATAAAAACTGTAGACGTCTGACAGAAATAAAGTCAGTCTGGTTAGTAATAAGTGAAGCTGGTAATACTGTTTGTGGACTTGTTTAATCCTCCTCTGCTGAGATCTTCAGATTTAATGTCTTCTTTTCTCTTCAGTTGATTTCATCTAAGACTGTGTCTGAAGTCAGTTGTAGTTCTTGTGTTTCTTTCACTTAATTATCTCATTAACTTTAACTCTACTTTAACACTCTGTAGAGTGGGAGCATATGTGCTCTGAGGGATTTTGCTGTGAAGAAACGTCACAGCACTGGCTGGGGGTTTCCTGGTTACAGATATCCAAAGAATACTTTCCTGTTTTGTATTTTTGGGGAAAGGAGCCATGAATAACAGATTGAAGAGACACCACCCAAAAATATGTTTCAGACTCTTAAGTTTTCAATCTTGAACTTCATCTGTGAACAAGGCTGCTGTATTGTATGTCTGTGAGAACAAATAATGAAATCAGGCAAGTATACTGTAAACAAAGTTACTGAAGGAACAACTGGATCACAAACAGAGAGACTCTGGCAGGATGAAGGAAAAGCTAGAATGTGCAGTAAGTAGAAATTTTATTCTGACGTAGAGATGGAGTTGGATATGTAGCAATAATGTTTGAGTAACTGAAAAATGTTAAATAAATAAAAAACGCTGTAAAATCCAACAGTTGTTCTAACTAACACTTTTAAGTTAACTTTTAATTGTAAAAATCTAGTAATCTGTACTATTCACATACTATGGTTATTCAGAAAAAAAACAAGTTAAGATTAATTGATTGGTTTGAGGGCAATTTTGTCAAGCAAAAACAAATAAAAAATACAAATAAATAAATGGTTTTAATAAATATAAAGTGGCGTAGCTGGTGTTGTTAAATGTGTCACTAATGTTTGAGGAAATGTCACATGCAAGTTCAAATTGTGTTTCTAAGAACAATGTCAATGTTTTCTGCTTTTATTTTGAATATATTAACACTTGTACACAGTCCCTTTTCAATATGCTCATCTTTAGATATTTAGAAACAAGTCTTGTAAAATAATATACTGTAAAAGCATATTTTCTAAAGACAAATGTAGATTAAAAGGTTGATTTTAATCCTTTTTTGGAATAATAGGAAGGGTATTCACTGATATGTGTGTTTTGTCTCTGTTTGTCAGGAGGAAGCAGGTGTTTGGTGTTGATGACAGTGTGTCTCGGGCTCATGTGTGTTCTTCTGCTGGTCTTCATCACACTGCAGCACATCGCCATCACAGCAGAGAGAGACCTGTTAAAGAGTTACAAGAACACAGTTGAAGAGTTCAATCACACTATCAACAGCTTACAGGACAATTACACTGATCTAATGACTGAAAAAGACCAACTGAAGAACAAATTCAACTCTTTGAGTCAGAAGAAACTGGAGTTAGAGACCAGAGTCACATCTTTGAGTGAAGAACTAGAGAAGGAAAAATCTAAACAAGGTCAGTACGAATCTGTTTTCTAAGTAGATTATTTTCCCATAATTTTCTTTATCTTAATCCATTTTTAAAAATTGGGTTTCTGTTAGGAAATCTGTGTGGGCCTGAATGTTTGTTCATATCCAGTGAGTCGATGAGCTGGCCTGAGAGCAGGCAGTTCTGCAGAGATCGAGGAGCTGATCTGATAATTATCAACACTGAAGAGAAGCAGGTGAGATTGTGTGAGTGACTGTTCATCAATGAGAGGAATCACACTTACTCCTGTTTTATATTAAACTGAATTATTACTATTAGACTGAATGAGAGGAATATCGCTCTTTACATGACACACCATTTTCAACTAAAATCGGGAAACTTATTATGCATTTCGGGCGTTTATTTACATGACAACTGCTTTTTGGGGGCCTGAAAACACAAACTTTTGAAAACAGGTTTTAAAGTGCACGTTTTGTAGTTTGTGTAAACTACAAAAACGCGAATTTGTGAAAATATGTAAATGTCCTTATTCCTGTTTATATTCACACACAGAGGCACTTAACTTCATTCATCAAGGAGAGAGTGTGGATTGGTTTGTCTGACATTGAGAACGAGGGGATCATGAAATGGGTGGATAATTCAACACTGAAACAAGGGTAAGTGATAAAACCAGTGCAAATGTATTTTAAACATGAGACTCACAACCTATAAAAATTAACTGAAGACACAACTCTTCCACAAACACCACAACCAAAGATTTTTTTCTTCTCTCTTAAGTTTTTGCACTTTCATTTTTGCTCTTGCCTCTGTGCTAAATTTACTCTTGTTGCCACATGTTATTCAGGTTTTGGTATAAAGAAGAGCCAAATAATGCAGGAGACGAGGACTGTGTTGAACTGATGCCTTCAGACTCCATCCAGAACTGGAATGATCTCTCATGCTCTGAGAAGAGGAAAGGGGTTTGTGAGAAATAGGGTTCATCCTGTATTGTCATGTTAATTGTATTATTTTACGGAATCAATCTTATTGTGATTATAAAAATTATGAATTATGATTGTTCCTATCTTTTTAAACAGTCTGCTAATTTTATTTTATTCAAACTGGTATCAATTTAATTGTATAATCTTCTATAACATAAAAAATCACAAATTGAAGTGAATAAAAGAAAAATGTAAAACTGTCCAATTTTTTTTTATTGCTTTAATAAACTTATAACATCAGCAGGGTGAACTGGATCAATAAGCTCACCAAACCTCTAATGTTCATGTCTTCCCAGAAGCTGGTAATGCTGTTTGTGGAGTTGTTTAATCCTCCTCTGCTGAGATCTTCAGATTTAATGTCTTCTTTTCTCTTCAGTTGATTTCATCTAAGGCTGTGACTGAAGTCAGTTGTAGTTCTTGTGTTTCTGCTCGTCTCTTTTTCTGTTCTCTTCTTTCCTTCAGTGATTCTGCCTTTTAACAGGCTTTATTAAGGCTGAAATTACTCCATATTTAATATACACATATTTTGTGGCTCAGATAAGGTCCAGTTCTGGTTTATTTATTTACTCTTGACTGACATGTGGCATTGCTATTCAGAGGTGTAAAGTCCAGGTTCAGAAAGTAAAAGTCCTCCTCAGTATTTTGTTCCAATCACCTGGATTTGCTAATTAGCAGTTTTTCAGTCAGGAGACAGAAATCAGCTGAAATCAACTGTCAATCAGTTCATGGGTGGAATAAACACATGGCAGGACTTCTACTTTTTCTCTACTTCTACTCTTCTCTATTCTCTACTTTATACACCTCTGCGAACAAATAATGAAGTTAGAGGACTACTATGAAAATTCTAATCACATAAATATTATGGACATCAAAGACACTGTCAGGATGAAGGAAAAGCCCGAAATCACAGTAAGCAGAGAATTTAATTTGGGTTCATGAACTGAACTGTTTTTCAGTATATGTTCTTGTTTGCATATTTCACAGTAGTAAAATATTTTACTTACAAAGGTTAATTTGAAACCTTATATAGAAAGTTCTGTGATGAAACTCAATGGCCCTGTCCCAAAGGGCACACTCCGTACTTGTGGACTTCCACTTCGGTGACGTCATGTAGTGCAGACCTATAGGGACCTTTGCGCGAGTCCACGAGGGCACATTGAGAGGTATTTTTGGGACAGACTCAATCGTCACGCTGGAAATGGGTAGACGGTCTGGTTGTTATGGACAGGAGCTGCAGGTTCGGTGAAATTTGCTGCTTTTTGTTGTTTTTACCATTGTGTTTGCGAGATGGCTTGCCATGCAGAGAAATCACTATTTAGCATTAAATGATGATTATGTTAAAACACAACCAACACCATCAGATCACATTTTCTCTTTGATTATCTGGTTATTCACCACTTTCAGCAACCAAACAAAAGTTATAAATGTAAGGGTCAATATTCCAACTAAAGTGAACACTGATCTCCATAATGGTGACTTGAAAATAGTGATTTTCTCCTTCAGTGACTCTGCTTGTTAACATCAGGTGTCTTCAATAATGATCAGTCATCACTCAATGAATCACTGAATTAGCTCATTATCTTTAGTTTCTGATGCCGAGTTCAGACTGCACGATTTTAGCTCCGATTTTGGCTCGCCGACAGGTTTTGAGAAATTGCTGACAAATGCCCGAAATCACAGGCAAATCGGTGCTCGTTCACGCGAGTGACAATCACGCAGTGTAAATGAGCAAAGACGCGATCTGAGAGAATCGCCGACGAGTCGCCGACGCCCGTGAGATATTTGGCATGCTAAATATCTGGACCTGTCGGCGATTCACAATCCTGCTGTGTGAATGTGTTCTGACTGAAAACTACATCGGCGATGACCGACAGCCAATGAGAGAGCAAGATACAGGGAGGAGGAGGAGGAGTTATAGACCAGAATATCAGTATTTTAATAGATAGGCCTATATTTACAATTATATCAAACAGAAACAAAGCACAAACATTTGCGTGACCAGCAGCAACAGCAGGACATTTGCAAAATTATTTATTTACCCCCAACTCTCTTTGCAAAACACAGTCCTTGCTCCCCTCGTCTTCCCAACCATTTCCTGCATAAACTTTTTTTTTTTTTTTCATTTTCGCTACAAATCAGTGCACAGACAATTTGTAGGCAATCACTTTTAATAACAAATTCAGTGTCGCGCGAGAACTCCGGTCTCACGCACGCGTGATCTTGCGTTATTTCCTATCACTTCTCGCGTTTGTTTGGTTGTGAAACGTAGTTTGCGGACTAGGCAGAAGTTGTCGGCGATTCTTTCTTTTGTAAAGTCATGCAGTGTGAAACCTCCTGTCGCCGATCCATCGTGCAGTGTGAACACAGCAGCAACTGAATGTTACCCCAGATAGTCATGCAGTGTAAAAACAACAGTGACCCGATTATTTTGAAAATCGTGCAGTCTGAACTCGGCATAAGTTGAAACAAAGGCAGTCTTCAAGTTGAGTGAACTTCGATTTTCAAGGCAGCAGGTGAACTTGCATTTCCAACTTAAACTAACATGAAATGTCTTACAGTGTACGGACTCGTAGACTCAGCGACCACACGCAATTTAAGTCCACGATACCGAAAATCCACATGAAGTGCGCCATTTGGGACAGGGCCAGTGTCTGAATTCACTCTCTTCTTTTCATTCAAGTGGACTATATTAGTGAACTAATGTAGGGAATAGTGAATGAGGGTATAGGGTGTGGTTTTGAACACAGCCAGTGAGAGTCGACTTTGAGCGCTGTTAATTCACAGTATATTCCTGTAGGCTACTTTCTCGAAAATGACAAATATATCCTAGAATGCATTGTTTTCTACGTTGGATTACTGTTTTAATGGAAAATGGTACGATACTGTCAGAATTTGACAATTTTTTACAGCAAGGGTTAACAGTGTATTTCACTTTACATCTTTTTTTTAAGGCAATCGGTTTGCATACTTTTTTAAAGTAAGACTAACTAATTAGATTTTACAGTGCATTTATAACGCAATACTTTGTGTTATATTACCTTGGCAGTAAATGACAAACAACACTAATCAACGCTCATGGAAGCGTGTTTCTGTGATGGCAAATCTTTCCCTCTTCTGACTGCTGTAATCAATCTCTAAAATCTTTTCTCTCTTTTGTAAAGTCATGGAAACACTATCACGAATTTAGGTTTTTTTCTATTGGAGCAAATGGAAAAAACAAAATTATATTTCCTGTCTTCTCCTATTCACCGCTATAGAAGTTTACTATGACTTCTGCTTCTGAGAACTCTAGAAACATGAAAAGGGTCCATAGCCTGCAGATCCTCACTGAGACGCAGAAACGCTGATAAACCTGCTCTCTGCTGCCCCTGCTGGGCTGGAGGAAATATCTTTATAGTGAAGCAAAGCAGACACACAAGAATGAAATATGAAAGAAAAACAATAATGTTGTGGGTTTACAATGGTAATAATGTAAAAGTAACCATTTAATTTCAAGGGAACCAACTCAACTGAAAACAGTTTTACAGTCTTTCAGTATCAGAGTAATCGTGTGAATCAGGAAACTTGTCATTTACTGCGATTGTCTAGCATTTCAGAAAAATATGAAAAACAGGATGTTGTTAGTTATTTATTATTGCAGTAAAACAGTAAAAAAAAAACTTACACTTGTCTTCTAACAAATATGGCTTAATAGATTCTCTCTTTTTTTTTAAATTACATTAAAAGATAAATTAAAAAAATAATTCTAAATTTAGTTATTTTATGAAACGCTGACAGCAACTATCAAACATGATGACTAATGATCTAATGAAGCTGAAAGATATGAGTCCAAGCTATCATGAAGATGAAGGAATTCATGTTAATTTTCACAAATCCATTTTCTCACTGCTGAGCATGGGATGTCATTCCAGTTGTTCAGGACGGGTTTAGCAGGATTCAGTTCAATACAATCCTCATTTCCATTCAAGTTATTCGGCTCATTACTTTCCCAAAACCTGAATGAAATACAATCAAATTCAGTTCCTGAACAGCTCTAAAATCATGTACTCACTCATGCTATACAAATAAATATGCTTTTAAAAAGAAATGCAAAAGATACTAAGTAAATGTCTGATAGTGATTATCTGATACGTAAGGGATAATGTACATCCAGCTGGTTGTTATCTCAGAATAAACCCAGACAGGTTGATGAGGATCAAAGGTCTTGCATCAGCCTGAAGCGGTTTATTCTGAGATAACAACCAGCTGGATGTACATTATCCCGCTTATTACACGGCAACTTGCCACATAAGTAAATAATTAGACATATTAGGTCTTTAAACACAAAGCTTCCACGGAGAGAGCAGTTTCTGCAGACATGAGATGCGGTATACAGTCATACCACTTATTACACAGCATTTCTCCACATAAACATTTATGGAGATAAGAGATATTGATTTCAGATTACACCATTTTAAAATTGTACCTGTTTGTATCTCATTATCCAATAGTGTACAAAACAATAGACACAAAATGGCAGCAGCTGCGTTTGTATGAAACAAGAGAGAGCGAGTCCACGATACTGGATGGCAATATTAAATAACTGTACACAAAACTTACCCTTGTTTCAGTGGTGAATTATCCACCCATTTCATGTTCCCCTCGTTCTCAATGTCAGACAAACCAATCCACACACTCTCCTTGATGAATGATATGAACCTCTGTGTGAATAAATCAATTAAAGAGTGAGAATCAAAATTACACTTTAGATCTTCATTTGGTATTATTTGAAGGACAGAAGACAAAGACAATTACCAGCATTAAAAATGAATATTCAAAAGCAAGAACAAATGAAATATGAAAGAGGTTTGTTATATCATTGTAGCATTTATTTTCCAAGCAGTGTTAAAACATGAGACTCTTGTGTGAGTTTTAAATTACGGTTGGTTGTTTTGTACGTATGACACAATATATTTAAGTATGTTCACTCACAACAGAATTACCCTAAACTATTTGTCTCCAATCTGACCTGCTTCTCTTCAGTGTTGATAATGACCAGATCAGCTCCTCGATCTCTGCAGTATTTCCTGCTCTCAGACCAGCTCTTCAACTCACTGGATATGAAGAACCTGCCATTTCCTTTCAATAAACATAAACAATTGTATTTATTAATTTAAAGTAATTCCATTCAAAAAGTGAAACTTGGATATTATATTCATTCATTACACACAGACTGATTTATTTCAAATGTTTATTTCATTTAATTGTGATGATTAAAACTGATAACTAATGAAAATCCCAAATTCAGTATCTCTAAATTCAGTAAATTAGAATGTTACTTAAGACCAATACAAAAAAAAAGGATTTTTAGAAATGTTGGCCAACTGAAAACTATGAACATGAAAAGTATGAGTATGTACAGCACTCAATACTTAGTTGCGGGTCCTTTTGCCTGAATTACTGCAGCAATGCGGCGTGGAGTCGATCAGTCTGTGGCACTGCTCAGGTGTTATGAGAGCCCCGGTTGTTCTGATAGTGGCCTTCAGCTCTTCTGCAATATTGACCTCAGAAAACACAGTGGACCAACACCAGCAGATGACATGGCACCCTAAACCATCACTGACTGTGGAAACTTTACACTGGACTTCAAGCAACATGGATTCTGTGCCTCTCCTCTCTTCCTCCAGACTCTGGGACCTTGATTTCCAAAGGAATATTTACTTTCATCAGAGAAGATAACTTTGGACTACTCAGCAGCAGTCCAGTCCTTTTTGTCTTTGCTTGTACACTTTTTTCTACCACATCTTTTCCTTCCCCTCACCTCTCTATTAATGTGCTTGGACACAGAGCTCTGTGAACAGCCAGCCTCTTTAGCAATGACCTTTTGTGTCTTGCCCTCCTTGTGCAAGATGTCAATGGTCATCTTTTGGACAGCTGTCAAGTCAGCAGTCTTCCCCATGATTGTGTAGCCTACAGAACTAGACTGAGGCCTTGTCCACACGGACACGGGTATTTTTATAACCGGAGTTTTTCCTACAGCGTTTTAAAAACAAATCCCGTCCACACATGCTCGGTCTCCGTCTACATGAAAACGCAAAAACACGCTATCAAGCGCGGTCAAGAGCATGCCACGCCAGCAGGCGGCGATATAATCCTTAACCGTAAAGCCACGTTGGCCAATCCAAGGGGGTAATCCATCAGCCGGAAGTTGAAGCTGCCTCTGGGGGCCGCCATTGTAGCTGGCTATCACCTGCTGTTAGCATCCCATTGACTCCCATTCATTTTGGCGTCACTTTGACAGCGAATAACTTTACATCTGAGGCGTCCAAAGACTCCATTTGTCCATTATTTATTTCTAAAGAAACACGACAATGTATAAAAGGCTCCATTACTTTGTATCTTTATGGCCCTGTAGAAACCATTCTTGTAAAAATAGGCTAACAATTGCGTCATAACCACGGGACGCTCTGTCGCACAGTAGAGAAATTACCGTATAGACAGGAGGAGAAGCTCGTAGGCAATCGTTTACTGTCTATGAGGCAATCGGGTGGACATGGAGGCATAAAGTCAAGGGAGAAGCCCATAGATAGAGAGTTCATAAAAGCAACGGGACAAAATATTTCAACAACAGATTTGTTTCAGATTTCAATTCAGATTTGTCTCGGCACAGCTACTAGAAGGTCAGAACGGTTGCTCACGTGACCTCTACGTCGTCAAGCTCAGTTTGAGCCTGCGCAGTGCGCTTGGCTATCAGGAAGTGATTGCTTTTATGGGCTTCAACTTTCTCCGTTGAAATCTATGGGGTCGCTGTGTCCATTTCTTTTACTGTCTATGGGCCAATCAGAAGCGCGAATCTGACGTCAAACACAGCTGATAACGGCGCACACTCTGACGTCGCAAGGCAAAAACCCCGGGTTCACTGTCTACACGACAACACTGTAACCGGCGTTTCTGAAAATCCTCACCCTGGCAGGGGTTTTCAAAAATGTTCGGTTTCAGTGCGTTTCCGTGTGGACGAACGGCCGATCCGTGTTAAAAAAGTCACAGTTATAAATACCCGTGTCCGTGTGGACAGGCCCTGAGAGACCATTTCAAGGCCTTTGCAGGTGTTTTGAGTTAATTAGCTGATTAGAGTGTGGCACCAGGTGTCTTCAATATTGAACCTTTTCACAATATTCTAATTTTCTGAGATACTGATTTTGGGGTTTTCATTAGTTGTCAGTAATCATCATCAAAATTAAAAGGAATGAACACTTGAAATATATCAGTCTGTGTGTAATGAATGAATTTCACTTTTTGAATGGAATTGCTGAAATAAATCAACTTTTTGATGATATTCTAATTATATGACCAGCACCTGTAATTGTACTGACCTCGTTTAGATAACTTCCCTAGTTCAGTCTCTAACTCCAGTTTCTTCTGATTCAAAGGATCAAAACTTCCCTGTAACTGACTTTTCTCAGCAGTGAGATCATTGACTCTGGCCTCTAACTCCAGTTTCTTCTGACTCAAAGAGCTGAAGTTGTTCTTCAGTTGGTCTTTTTCAGTCATTAGATCAGTTTAATTGTCCTGTAATCTGTTGATAGTGTGATTGAACTCTTCAACTGTGTTCTTGTAACTCTTTAACAGGTCTCTCTCTGCTGTGATGGTGATGTACAGTGTGATGAAGACCAGCAGAAGAACACACATGAGCCCGAGACACACTGTCATCAACACCAAACACCTGCTTCCTCCTGACAAACAGAGACAAAACACACATATATCAGTTCAAATGTGTGCTGTAAAATTACAGTAATCTACTTGTCATGAACAACCAGAGACAGGTCCAAGCGCAGCGTGAGTTTATTTACAGGGTAGTCAGACAGGCTATGGTCACAGACAGCAGACACAACAAGGCAATACTCAGAGTCCGATAACCAGGCGGGACGACAGAGGCAGGCGGCAGACGAAACAAAATCCAGGAAATAGGCGATGGGTCAGACACACAGACAGGACTAGACTAGACTAGACTAGACTAGACTAGACTCGGAAAAGCTTGGTGATGTCCACAACAGTAAAAACAAGACTTAGCAATTAGTGATAGTGAGAGTGGGGTATAAATGAGTGTGGAGCTGCGTGAAAAACTCGATGCAGGTGTGAGAGTGATCAGTGGAAACAGGTGTGTGCGAAATCAGTCCCAGGGAAGGCAGTGCAGGGGTGGAGCGCCCTCTAGTGACACTCTAGGGCAATCCAGCCGAACATCGTCACACTACTGGCAGCTGTGCTGCAGACCCGCAGCACCACCAGTGCCAGAACTCCAGCGCCAGACCCGGAAGTGAGGGAGGGGCGGAATTATTTACAATGACACAAGCATGGTTATTTTTGCAAGTATTTCAATTTTTTTTAAATTGTTGCACCTTTTAAATAATATTTAGGGTATGTTTTTATTACACAGTGAGTCACTGCTCGTTGTATGAACTATAACTGGTATGTGACAGTGACAAATAAAGAGCAAGACAGCGTGTTGTTTGAAGACGTGAGAGTGCGCACGCGCGGCCAGGGCTCTCTCTCTCTCTCTCTGCTCTGCCCTGTCATGCGCAGCAGTCATTCTATTCTACATCACTCACCGATCAAAATAGGCTTTGGCGGGACACAAATTTGCTTTGGCGGCCGCCAAAAAGCGGACGATCTGACGGGTTTTAGAAGATTTAATACAACCTGAAACTAAAAAACAGACCCGACCTCTATTTGAGACCGGACTTATATTTACCCAGACCTGCAGCCACACCAGGCGTGTAAGGAGACAATCGTCTATTTGGGACTCGGCTATTATTTGAAGTACGGTACATTTTTATTGTTTCTTTTAAAACAATGCCGGATTTTCTCTCTCTTTTTAGATTTTTGACATTATTTTACATAAAGAAAAATGCATGCTGCACATGTTCGTGAAATAAAGTATATTTTATATAAAATGACCATAAGTTTCAAGCATTATTTTTAACCATCATGATCAGGAAGTAACCCTCATAATACAATGAAACGGATAACTATATAGAATTATATTACACAAAATCAATGTTTTAAAATGCTTATTGTACTATACCTTAATGTATCATTATAATACGTATAAAGTATGACGTTTCGTGTGTATTAATGCCGTTTCGTATCTAAGCAAATTACGCTCCAAAACGTTAGGTGGCGTTACTCGGTTTAGAACGTAAGCTCCGCCCCTCACTTCCGGTCCTGGCGCTGGTGTTAGAACGTAAGCTCCACCCCTCACTTCCGGTCCTGGCGCTGGTGTTAGAACGTAAGCTCCGCCCCTTACTTCCGGTTCTGGCACTGGGGTTCTGAAACTGGTGGTGCTGCGGGTCTGCAGCTGGATACTATTGGGTGTGGTTGCCAGCAATGTACTGTTAATTTACAGCTCTCCTTTTTACAGTTACCGTAAAAATACCATGGAAGGTAACTCATATCATTTGGGGAAACCGATTGCTTTAAACAGTTCGAGTTCAAAAAATAGTATTTATTCTGATAGAACTGTAAACTTAACTTGAGTCCACAATATCTATTCATTTAAAACTGCAAACACCTTATGTGTAATAGTGAATTATTAAAAACATGATTTTTACTAAAGTCTTTGCAGTTCGTATAGCGAACAATAGCAGACATGTATGCAGTGTTGGGGAAAGTTACTTTGAAAAGTAATGCTTTACAATATTGCGTTACTCCCTTAAAAAGTAACTTATTGCGTTACTTAGTTACTTTTTTAGAAAAGTAATGTGTTACGTTACTTTTCCGTTACCTTTTTTCCACCTGGGCTGGGCTTGTTTTTTTATACCAAAAAAGATATATTTTTGGGCAAATGTAAAGACCCTTTCACACCAAAAGTGAAATAATAAGCCTCAGACTGAAGGAAATGCAGATTTACTCCTGTACAGTAGAGTACAGTAGTGTTCAGTAGAGGGCGCCGCTCAAACAAACCTTTCAGCTGCTGCTGTTCTGGGTAACAGAAGAAGAGGATGCAGGAGAAACAAATTTAACACTTACTTTACCAATAAAAACATAAAAAAAATCTATAGTCATTTTTGCTTATGGTTTAACTGAAAAATCGGAGGTCAGAAGCAAGTACTTTGGTCAATAAAGATTAAATGCATAAAAAATTATGTTTTATTTAACATATTTAGGTATTGGAGGTTTGCATAGTGTTCTGATTCTGCATTTTACTGATTTTATTCATTTTGAGGAATATTGAATCTTTTTTGTGCAAGTGAGATGAGTAAATCCATGCTAACATTTAATCGAGAACTATAATAACCATCTGTAGAGACTTTAAGGATGAACCAAACACGAATTAATCTTTCTAATCTCTCATGGGATTCATTCAAATGTGATTCAGCATTTCGGATCTGAATACCACATTCCAAATTCACAAGACTGGCTCCAAATTGTCTAGAAAACCCCCCCAGAGAAGTCTTTTATGGCCCCGCAGGCATCAGAGATAAGCCTAAACAGGAAGAACGTTGTCACTGTTTCATCCTTAAGCAAGACAAAGCTGCTCAGAAATGGTGAGACGAGGCCTGACCATTAAGGGGCCTGACCACCTTTGACCTCCCTCAGCATCACCACTGCTGAGCAGGACAGCGATGTAAGACAGACCCCGCTTCCATGGAACGTGAGAGACTTACACAGACTTTACATATCAAACCCATTAAAACTCACGCAGAACAATGCTCCGTGGACTTAATCAAACATCATAATTCTTGTTGTTCCTACAATTCATGTTTGTATTATGCGTAGATCACATATAAATCATGTAATTGTGATATAACTGTGTGTATGGATGAAAGGGTATCGTGCTTCCAATCAAAAGAATCGTATGCCCTTAATTCAAAAGGTGGCTTGTTTGAAATCTGTGTAAAATGTTTTGTATGATTATAATAATCTATAATGTTTAAACTGGGGTCTCTTGTTTCTCTGCTAAGTGCTGGAACCCAAGCAGATCCCAGATAACGATAAGTAGGAACGATCCACCTCCTAAAATGATGCCATTGTCTCATTGGTCAGAATTCTCTAAAAGAGGTTGGACTAACATTTAAGTTAAAGACCCGAACAAAGGAGTTAGAGTATGTTGAAAAAGAAATTCGGTTCAGAGAGCAGTTCGGGGTTGCCGTTCGGTTTTGAGTTCGGTTCGGTGTTGAATTAAGTTTTGCGCCTCTCTCTACCAACAGCAAGAGAGTGTTCCTGTTCGTGCTTCTCTCTGAAAACACCAACGAGCGTGTTCGCACGCTTCTACATCGACCAGACCAAATTAGACCAGCAGACAAATAACCCATCAAGATCGGGGTTGAAACAGCTCATTCAAGCCATCTAACTCTTCTTACTTTCATTTCTTCCTTTATTTTCTTTTTTCATAAAAGTCTCGGTTCAACGTTAAGTTGCTGCGAAGTTCGTTTAAACGTCTCTCCTGCAACGCGCTTCGAACTGTAAAGACTCTTATTCGCCTGCCAATTACACGTGACCGGCTGTTCAGAAACTTCCATCCAGGCACTTCAGAGACAACCAGCCACACGGACCCGGTCGGGAAACCCCTTTGACGAAGCACCGCAAAAAGGGAACTCCCTAAGCAACGCAAAGACAAGCAAGTAGCAGCTACTCCAGACTCTTAACTGAACTGGTGCAAATGTAAATTGAATAACCTGTCTAAGAAACGAAGGTTTAAATTAATGCTTGGTGGTTCGTTCAGGTCATGTCTTACAAAGTGCATCTCTGAAAACTCTCTCTCTCTCTCTCTCTCTTCCTCTGCGCCTTGTATGAATGCGTGTGTGTGATTGTGTTTAGACCTTAGTTTTATGTGTTTAGAATAGTTAATAAAGTCGTCAATATATTTGAAAAGATATTTGCCTTGTGTTGTGCTTGCACATTTAATGTCTTGTACTGTCGATCTAAAGTTACCTTGCTAATACATAGTGTTTCACTATAGATTGGATATTTATATCTGTTGCCAAGGTTATAATTACGGCCCGTTCAAATGAACTCTAAACGAGTCATTTGCTCGGTTCCATAGTGATTCGGTCAAGATTCATTGCAAATCGATGAATCATTCCTTTTGAGCTAAATTGGCCTTCCGGCCCCCCTTAAATACATTTTATGTATATTATTATTGTGTGATTCGTTACACATCATATTTACACACAACGCCTCTGCACTTTGATTTGTCTCAACATTAGGACAGAAGAACAGTCAGTCAATAAAGGGGAAAACAAAGTAACTTGCGTTACTTATTAGAAAAAGTAACTCAGATATTTTGTCGTAAATTTTAAAAGTAATGCGTTACTTTACTAGTTACTTGAAAAAGTAATCTGATTACGTAACTCAAGTTACTTGTAATGAGTTACCCCCAACACTGCATGTATGTGCTAATATACTAAGCAAGGAGATTGTCACTGCATCAGCAACTACACAGTTACTGTCTGTTAAATAAAGCAACAGGTAGTGTAACATCAGTGTTTCTTTTTCTTCCGTGAAATTAACTTATTTTGTTTAATAAATCTGACTGTTACATTTTACAGTACTGGTTTCCTTGATTTTACGGTAATCTACTGCCAGCTGCACTGTAAAAAGTAATACCTAGATCTAACTTATAAAAAGTGAGGCAAGTGGCTGCATTGGATGTTTTATGTTGATTTAACTTGCAGCCTTTTTTAAGTATATTGAACACTTTAACATTACTTTATACAAACGCAACAAAATCAAGTTGAGTTAACTAATAGTACTAGTATTACTCAGTTAGATAAACCTACTTTTATTGGTACAGGTAACTTATTTATGAGTTGCTACAAGTAACCTGTACTCATTTTAATTAGGTTTTATGAACTTTGTTTTCTTAGTAAAATTAACTTAATCATATGTGAATAAACATTTTAATATATTTTTTTTAATTGTCAATAACAATTACAAATTCAATTGAAGATGAAAAAGATGAGAAGATAGATTGAAAACAATATATAATTTATTCAATGTCAACCAGTGTCACTTTTAACAGTGACTACAAAACAGCAAATAAATGTGGCCGCACATGTACACTCTAATATAAAACAAACACTGTAGAAGTGTATTTTCAACCTGTTCTGAACAGTACAGTGAAATATCCAAACTGCCCAATCTGAAATGTTTGGATCAAGGTAAATGTGAGCCATAACATCACATTGTATCACACTGGAACTGCAATGTCAAAAATGACATGATGATGGTTTAGGACGCACAGGGTCCAATCCTACAAAAAGCCTCTGATATATCTCAAGTATACACCAGTTTTGAGGGATACTTGAGGTTAAGAGCATAGGTAAGTTCAAACAGGAGGCAGCATGCTTTCGACAGGTTTGGCACACCTCTGACCACGGGCTGTCCTTATATTATAATCCCAATCGTGTCGGGGTGATGGCACATGTAAATGTTCAGTGGGCAACTGCCAAGCTCAGCGTGCACCTCTGTTTCAGCCCGACTCTATTGGTGGAGACAAAAAAGAAACAAGAGTTTGGTCAGACAAATAGGAAATGAGATGAATATTAGCAGACAGGTAGAAGAGATAAGACACAAATTCCAAATTGTACTTTTGTTGCTAAAGGTGGTGGATACAAGATGGATACCCTGACTAGAACATGTGACCAGATTGAAGTCTACCATGACAATGCCATAGAGTATGGGTACTAAAATATCATGATCTACTCTAGCATGAGTGTTGTATTTTTCTGGTTCAAAGGATGCATTACAATTAAACAAATGCAATTGTCCTTGCCTGTACCTGATTGGTCATCACATTACTGTTAATTAAGCTACAGAGTTTAAATATCTTTCAAGAGCAAACGTAATCACCCCATATCATCACAATATTAATAAACCCACTAAGCAAAATTATGTCCAAAAGACATCTTTTCAACGTCTTTGTCACAAAGACGTCCACTGAGGAGCCAGAATGAAAGTTTTTACGACTTTTTTTTAGGTGTTCTGTAATGAACGTTCACGGAAGCTCCTTTCAAGGTTGAAAACTAGTTCAGATGTGGACAATGTGGACAATTTTCAACATCATTTAAGGTCTCATTTTTTGACAATTTATACTTATTCTAGACCAAATAAACACTCTCAGGATATATTAAATTAAAACTCACATTTATTTCAATGTAATTTCCATGTGTAATTGCAAAGCAATTCACAGACAGTGAAGTTTCTTTTCATGATTTTTGGACAAACACGCACTGACACCGTTAGACAGTTTAGCATCTGTAATTTATACATATTTGGATCGTGAGAGAAATCAGATTCGAACCAGGGACCTTAAGCTGCCTGCCCTAAGTAGACTGTGTGTTTGTCCAAAAACCATGAAATCATTACTGTCTACTTAGGGCAGGCAGCTTAAGGTCCCTGGTTCGAATCTGATTTCTCTCACGATCCAAATATGTATAAATTACAGATGCTAAACTGTCTAAAGGTGTCAGTGTGTGTTTGTCCAAAAATCATGAAATCATTACTCTGTTTGGTTGAAATAAACATGAGTTTTAATTTAATGCATCCTGAAAGTGTTTATTTGGTCCAGAAACAGTTTAAATTGTCTAAATGAGACATTAGCCTAAATTACATAAAATATGTCCACATATGAACTAGTTTTTAACCTTGTATGGAGGTTCCCTAAACGTCTATTGGACTTACAGAACACGTATAATCTGATCAAATTGTAATTGAATCTATTCTGAAGTTTGTCTTACCTGGATGTGAAGCTCGAAGACCCCAGGTAACAAAAGTGCTTGGGTATCTAAAGACCAGGAGAATGTTAGATGTTAGAAATAAGGTTAAAAAATCAGTTGTAAATGTAACTTCTTTAAGTAATAGATTAGAAATAGTTTAAAAATCTAGACCAAAAATCTGTCATTAATTGACTATGTAGCATTAAAACAACGTGGATCAAATCTCTAAAATCAGACAGACTACTAAACATACATCTCTACAGTCTAATCTGTGCATCTGCTTTAGTAATGCAAAAGTATAATAACATAATCTCTGAGTCCTGTCAGACACACAACACACAAAACAAAGTGTTGTCCATAAAACACCACATATTCCCTTATTTGCCCGCACAACTATTGCCTGAAGGCTCGAAATTGCGACCGTTTCGATCGCATATGATCCCGAAATTTAATCTGTGCAATCTAACAATAAAACTGAGGGCATTTGTGCAAATAATTATTACATACGTAACTTGTATGTGTTTTTAAACGCTGCTGTTGTCTGCCGATCGACCACACTGTGCAGCCATCTTAGCTTACCATGTGTGCAGGATAGCTAGCTATACAATTTGCAAACCTAACCTCAGCTCCCTAGTGGAGTAAGCGATTTTGCGTGACTTTAGTTTACATCACCAGTCATTCGGCTAAATTTGCTCAACTTACCGTGTTAATCAGACCCTGAAATTCAGATCCGCTGCAGCGACCAAACAGTTGAAGTGCCGAGGAAGATATTGCATCTGCCTGGAGTCCCCGCCAGTGAAAAAGGGATAATGCCAACTTATAAAATTTATAATATTTACGTTTGATGAACACACCTGTCACATCGACAGCTGCTCAAATAAATTGTGCATTGTCAACTCACTTTTATAACATTTATTGTACACAACAACCACATACAAATAACTACCCAAATAAATTGCATGGGTTTTATTTAAAATATATTGTTATATAAAAACTGATATATTTTAAGTAAAGAGGAAGTATTTTGATACTTTTTTTGTATAAAACCAATAAAACAAACTAGATTACAAATATTTAAAATATATAAAACCTACTTTGTGGGTGTAGCACTTTTTACAGTGTGGGTTGCAAGTAAATTGCTGTTTATCTACAGTTTTATGACGTAAATTAATTTACAGTTGATTACTGTTAAAATACGCTCAACTGGTTTTTTTTTATTTATTTTATTTTATTTTTATTTTATTTTACACATTTAACTATTTTAACCCCACTGCAAAATCTTCCGTATTAAACAGAGGTGTAGAGTCCAGGGGTCAGCAAGTAGAAGTCCTGCTATGTTTATTCCACCCATGAACTGATTGACAAGTAACTGATTGTACAACTGATTGTAAGTAAAACAACTGTCCATTGTAATTGACCAGTTACTCAGTAAGACCCAACAGAAAATTGCAAACAATATAGTAACATAATTTTAATTTTATAATGGGACTCAATCTTGGTACTGCAGGCATAAAAATTAGGATACATGTTCTTCATTTCCATCACTTGTAAGAAACTTCTCAGCCTCTCCTGAACATAGACGCCTTTCGTTGCTCAAAAACAGGTGTTGTGTCGTGCATTGCAAACTACAGTTGGAAGTTTATTTGACACAAGTATCTTATGAAAACACATGTAATGGCAACTGACCATTTTATTCAAAGAGAATAACAAAAAAAAAACAAAAAAAAAACAGATATACTGTCAAAATCACAATAATAGACTATAATAATAATAATTCATTACATTTATATAGCGCTTTTCTCGGCACTCAAAGCGCTTTACAAGGAAGGGGGGAATCTCCACCTGGATGATGTGACGCCAGAACGCCCACCACACACACACGCACACACACCAGCTTACTGGTGGAGAGTTGACAGTGATGAAGCCAACTAGTATATAGGGATTATTAGAAGGCCACGATGATGGACAGAGGCCAAGGGGCAAATTGGGCCAGGATGCCGGGGTTACACCCTACTATTTTGAAAGACATCCTGGGATTTCTAATGACCACAGAGAGTCAGGACCTCGGTTTATAACGTCTCATCCGAAGGACTATGAATGTTGTGAACAACAATTTTACATTTCCCTTCCGCTCATGATTTCTATTAATTACTACAATTAAATTTGCACAGCATCAGTTTGCATATGACGAAAGTAGATCCTAACAATGACTACATAAAATGATAAATCATTAATATAGAAAAACACATAAAATTGACTAAATAAACACAACAAATTAAACCACAAAATCTTAATTATTTTAAGACATTAGTTTTGATTACATGAACCTTCACCAAAAATGTAATAATAAAAAAAAAAAATTAAGCTGAAAAATATGGGTCAAAGCCTTATTAAATATCATGCAGATGAAGGAATCGATGTTAAGTCTCACAAACCCATTTCCTCATTTCTGAGCATGGCAGATCATTCCAGTTCTTTAAAGGGTCTCTTTCAGGATTCAGTTCAACACAGTCCTCATTTGAACCATGAAAGCTATTCGGCTCACCGCTGGACCAAAACCTGAATAAAAAAATGGATCAGATTCAGTTCCTGTACAGCTCTAAAATGCAAGCAGCGATGAAAAGGGCCCTCGCACCCATGCCACCAACACACGGCGGCTTTAGGAAAACAGAGCACAGTGGGCAGAATGTAAATATAGGAGGACTATGTTAAAGTCATTTGTTTTTGCCACACTTCCTGCTACCAGCAGATGATGCTATTACTATAACTACTGAATTACTGAATATGAGCATGGTCATCAGGACAGGACAGGACACATTTGAAGAGGATCATATCAAAACTGTAGGAGGAGTTTGTTAAAGTACGGAGCCTGAAAATGGCAAAAACTGCACAAAAATCAGAGGGGAAATTTAAAATGGCAGACTTGTTTAGGACTATGATCCAAGAGACTTTTTTGTAGGTATTGGGTCTGGGTCATTACATGTATGTACCGAATTTCATGCCTGTACGTGAAACCTAGAGCCGAGGCAATAAAGTGTGGGGTGGGGGGGATTAAGCCATTTCGCCCCACCCAATTCTGAAACCCACATCACACGTACATTTTCACCACTTCTGAAGCGTATGCAAAGTATCATGAGTTTTCGAGCATGTTTAGGCCCTCTAAAAAGCTATTCATTTTGGAGAAGAAAAAGAATAATAATAATAAACGGAGCAAAAACAATAGGGTCCTCTCACTATTAGTGCTCGGGCCCTAAAGATGCATTTACAAACAAATGCTCACTGAACGCAGTGATTTTCTGTGAGTGTTTTATCACTTACCCTTGATTCAGTGGTGAATTATCCACCCATTTCATGTTGCCCTCAATCACAATATCAGACAATCCAATCCACACACTCTCCTTTACAAATGAAGATATGTGCCTCTGTGTGTAAAGAAAAACAAAAGAAGTGTTATTCCTCGTTCTCTTCTTTAACATTACATGGAATAACATAATTAGCACCAGCAGCGGCTCCTGGCCATAAATGTAAGTGCGGCAGATTCTGGCTCATATATCGTAGGCTGTACGACTAACCTATGATTAACTGCTACTAGTTTTATATTCAAATGCAGAGTTGTATAAAGTAGAAGTAGAAGTACAGAAAAAGTAGAAATCCTGCCATGTGTTTATTCCAGCCATGAACTGATTGACAGTTGATTTCAGCTGATTTCTGTCTCCTGACTGAAAAACTGCTAATAAGCAAATCCAGGTGATTGGAACAAAATACTGAGGCGGACTTTTACTTTCTGAACCTGGACTTTACTCCTCTGAAGAGAACAGAAAAAGAAACGAGCAGAAACACAAGAACTACAACTGACTTCAGACACAGTCTTGAAAAGACAGAAAAGAAGACATTCAATCTCTGAAGATCTCAGCAGAGGAGGATTAAACAACTCCACAAACAGCATTACCAGCTTCACTTATTACTAACCAGACTGACTTTATTTCTGTCAGACTTCTACAGAAGATTTTATTGAGAATTAACAGAGGTTTCATTTCAACAGAGGAATCACTGAAGGAGAAAATCGTAATTGGTATGTTACCATTATAGAGATCAGTGTTTGCTTTAGTTGCTCTCTTGACCCTTACATGATTAACTTCAGATCTTTGATTGGCTGCTGTACCTGAGTTTCAACAGCCAGATGAACAAAGAGAAAAGGTCGCATAACGGTTTTGATATTTTGAACATTATATCGCAATCATATAACCTGAGTAGAGCCTAATTAACGAGTTAAATTTATTTGATTGATTATAGCAGCACGGTCCTTGATAATCATAATATTTGTAACTTTTACAATGTAATTCAAATCTTTTCTTAAAATTTAATCACATACAAAGTTTATTTTTTATTTTTTTTAAGACATGAAGAATCAGCCTGTGAATCTCAATAATGGTGACAATTATAAAGCATTTTGCAGTGTATTCTGGATGCCACCAATCAAAACTCATTCATGGCTCCCATC
Organism: Rhinichthys osculus; assembly: GCA_029959095.1. Classification (NCBI taxonomy): domain Eukaryota; kingdom Metazoa; phylum Chordata; class Actinopteri; order Cypriniformes; family Leuciscidae; genus Rhinichthys; species Rhinichthys osculus. The sequence continues at coordinate 50,149,824 of JARWKJ010000005.1, forward strand.
ATGCATTGCTGCATTAATAAATAATGAGCTTATGTTCAGCCGTTGTTAAGATTCATACGCTGATTGTTGATGTCTGTGTGTATCATCATAAAAAAAAATTTTTTTGTTCTCATGTTTGTTAAAGTCTACTAACTTATTGTTATAATATTGCTGGATCTCATGATGCAGTTACAGGTTGTTTTTTTTTGATAATAATTTGTCAAACTAATTATTAAATTCAAATACCACAGTGAATCAGGCTTTTTCATGATGATTACAAAACCATCACCAGGTAACCTTCATCACCTGATCCCGTTCAATTTTGTTACTGTATATGTGTTTGACAAACACACTGTCACAGCAGTCAAAAGAGATCAAATATCTAATATGAGTAAAGAGCCTGGCTAATGGAAACACTAATCACTGTTATGGTGACTTCAAATGAAACTGAGTTAAACCTCTGTTAAATAAAAATAAAAACTTCTGTAGAAGTCTGAAAGAAATAAAGTCAGTCTGGTTAGTAATAAGTGAAGCTGGTAATGCTGTTTGTGGAGTTGTTTAATCCTCCTCTGCTGAGATCTTCAGATTTAATGTCTTCTCTTCAGTTGATTTCATCTAAGACTGTGTCGTCTCTTTTTCTGTTCTCTTCAGAGGAGTAAAGTCCAGGTTCAGAAAGTAAAAGTCCGCCTCAGTATTTTGTTCCAATCACCTGGATTTGCTTATTAGCAGTTTTTCAGTCAGGAGACAGAAATCAACTGAAATCAACTGTCAATCAGTTCATGGCTGGAAGTAAGACATGGCAGAATTTCTACTTTCTACTTCTACTTTATACAACTCTGTTCAAATGACTGAACAAAGGCTGAACACTTTTGGCAGAGGTCTAGTGTCCTTGCATGATTCAGCCTGGGGGTGGCGCTCTAATGTTGATTTGCAGGCTTTACATACAGTACATACACAATGCTATCTTAGTATTTATTGTCTTTGAATATTAATTTAGAATGTTACAAGTTGAGGAAAAATTCAGGAGAGGAAAACAAAGCCATGTCGATTCTCCGAACAATTTACCAGGTTACGGGGAACTGGGTGAAAAACAAACACACAATCTACAGGCTATTGATTAGTAATTTATTTATTTATTTATTTATTAATCTGTTTGTTAATCTCTCTGGAATGTAGATGCTTTATATATTTCGCTAATTTGATGCTGATTTATTTATATTCTAATTTAATTTGACCTGTTTCATGTTAGAACATGTTCACTATAGTGTTGTCAAGTTCATTCTATATGATTCTATATATAGGGAAATGCTGATATTGTCACATTTTTTAAGTTTCAGTACCAACTTGGTACCGAAGTCTGTAATTTTGACAACATTAGTTCACAATCTATGCCAGTGCAATGCAGATTTCTGAGGGGAGTGATAGCCCGGCAAGCCCCGCCCCAGTGCCGCCCCTGTAAGAGAGTCTGCAGAGCCTCTGGGTGGAGCTTGACATCCAGCTCCCCCTCTCTGGACCTAACCAGTGGAGGTATAAGGTCCAACCACACCCTAACCCTCTCCCTAAATCTAAATTAGGCTAAGCCCCTCCCCTTAGATCTACAGAGATGGAGCTGGACAAGGTCAAGCTCCACCCAAATGACACATTTGACTCTACAGTCCAAACTATTTGAACTGGCAAATTCCACTGGAATAAATATTGAGCTGCTCAAACAATTTACTCACACATTCTGGTTGCCACTGAACTCACCTGCTTCGCTTCAGTGTTGATAATGGCCAGATCACCACCATGATCCTGACAGTACTGCCTGCTCTCAGACCAGCTCTTCAACTCACTGGATGTGGGAAAAAAAACTGGACCACACAGATACACACTTTTTTAAAATGGTGTACACAAAAGACAATGAAGAAAGTACGTCTGTCATGACAACTCTGTGAGAGATTGGTATGGTAATAGAGATTGGCATGGTAATGTATTTGGTCTTGGCGGACTAGATTTGCTACGAGACTTGAAACTGCCAATACATTCATAGAAATTCAGCTGTGAGCATGTAAGACATGCTGCTGCTGTACATAATACACATGAAATAAGCCCTGGAACAGATCTATACAGGTGGAGCTGGGGAGGGTGGAGGGTTTCTGAAAGTGCACTGCATATTGCGAACAGTAAACAATGCTAAGTGTTAAGCCGCAAGTTCATTGGCTGCTGATGCCACAGCAACCAATGAACTGAGCTCTGTAGATAATGATGTAATTGCCAACAATTTGAGTTAAGGACTTATCAGCATGCAGTATCTAGAGTTTCATGACATAACGTTATATTTAGACAAAAAGAGATTTGTACTAACATCGTTTAGATGATTTTTTGTTTAGTTCTTCACTCAAAGACGTGACTTTGCTTTCTAGCTCCAGTTTCTTCTGATTCAAAGCATCAAAACTTCCCTGTAATTGACTTTTCTCAACACTAAGATCATTTACTCTGGTCTCTAACTCCAGTTTTGTCTGATTCAAAGAGACAACATTTCCCTGTAACTGGCCTTTTTCAGCAGTGAGATTACTGACTGTGGTCTCCAGTTCTAGTTTCTTCTGAATCACAAAGTTGAAGATGTCCTGAAGTTGGTCTTTATCAATCATTAGATCAGTGTAATTGTCCTGTAAGCTGTTGATAGTGTGATTGAACTCTTCAACTGTGTTCTTGTAACTCTTTAACAGGTCTCTCTCTGCTGTGATGCAGATGTGCTGCAGTGTGATGAAGACCAGCAGAAGAACACAAATGAGCCCGAGACACACTGTCATCAACACCAAACACCTGCTTCCTCCTGACAAACAGAGACAAACACACAGATATCAACTATTAACCATTCACATATGATTCACCCTTTAATCAACCTTTTTAAGTTTTTGTCTTTTGATAATATAGGACTTTAAGAGAGCACAGTAAGTAAGGGATAATGTACATCCAGCCGGTGGTTCTCCCAAAATAACCCCCTGATGAGGACCCCGACGCAAAGCCTGAAGGGAACCACTGGCTGGATGTACATTATCCCGCTTATTACACGGCTACTTGCCACATAAGTAAATAATTAGACACAAAATATTGATCTGAGTTGAAATATTTTATTAGGTCTTTAAACGCAAAGCTTCCGCGCAGAGAGCAGTTTCTGCAGCAAGTTCAAACTAAACGGACATTTAGGAGATAGTCATTCATACCACTTATTTCACAAAATTTTGCCACATAAAAAAATATGGGGATAAGATATATTGATTTCAGATTAAACTGTTTTTAAATGGTACACAGCAAAATCCCTGTGTTAAATGAACACTCCTCGGTGTACATATGTGTCCACACTACAGGGTGTTAAAAATTAACACTGAAGCAGTGTTGAAGTTCATGAGATAATTAGGTGATTAAATAAGTGATGATTGAGCATTATTGAAGATACCTGATGTTAATAAGCAGAATCATTGAATGAAAGAGAAACACAAGAACTACTGACTTTGAGCCATTACACATTATTGCACGTACTATTACCAGTTTGACTTTATTCATACATCTACTCAAGGTCTTATTTAGATTTAATAGAAGTTTAGATGGTAATGGTCTATAGAATGTTTCGTTTCAAGTCACCATTATAGTGATCGGTGTTTGCTTTAGTTGGGCTCTTGACCCTTTACTTTTTTATAAAGGTTTTTTCTGGCTGCTTCAACTCTGTGTTTATAAAGCACATTTGTTGTAGCAAGAGAAATTATGACCTGGGCTGCATTCCCTGAAATAATTGTAGTGATAATCAGATCGGTAGTTGAGCCAGCTCTGGTATGTTGGAGTGAATTAAATAGATTCTAATGTAGCTAAGTTCCCCTTAACTTCCATTCGTGAAACAAAGGGGATAGTGTTTTGAATTGATTAAATCATTGACTCTGACTCGCACATGCAGCATCTTTCTCTAATGAATGAACAACGGAATGCTTTGCTTACGAGTTGAGCCAGCTCTGGACATGTGACTCGAGATGAGATCATGAGGCTGGCCGAAGGTTCACTCGGAGAACAGGCCCTTAGGGTCTGTCATGATTTGATCACCTCACAAACAGAGCACTGCCTGAATGCTGACGAACAATCACCAATTCCAACACACACACACAAATCTTTCTCCAATATCCTCACTGAAAGACATTTAACCAGATGTATTCGATGTGTTTTTATGTGTGTCTGTTTGCCCATGTCACATGGAAATAACTATGACTTTATCGTAGCATAAAGTGAGTTATAAATACCTTCATTATGCATTTTGAATATAACTGTATATCCCTCTTACAATAACGTTCTTACTACCTGTAGAACACTTGTGGCGTGAACAACGCGAATATGCATACAAATATTGAGTAAAGTGTATTTTTGATCAGTTTTACTCTCATTCAAGATTGAAGTGTCTTTAGACTGTAAACCCTCCCCGCTCGCACACAGAGATGAGGAGCGTGCGCTCTCAGACAAAGAGTAATAAAAACTGAATTCCCGCCTGTGACTTCCAACTCTCCGATTGGCCAAGCCGACAGGGAGAGGCGTGATTTCTCCCAGGTGATATATGTCGGCGCGCTCACTCCAACTCAGTTGCTTCTGAAACCTTCCGGAAAACTCTCTTCCTAAACTCCCTGGCTCTTCCTGCTCTTCGATGCTTCATCATGTGACTCCTCGTGCATTTGGACCTCGCCTTAGTGTGATGATCCATCGTTTCTTTTCTTTTTTTGTTTCTTAAAGTTTATTTTATCCTTTTCGAGGTCTCCTCTGTTCATGTCTTCTCGCGAAGAAAATGAACACAGCCAGACTGGCAAGCTTCACCTACAAGGACATTCAAACACGCCGCGCTCGCGCGCGCTGGACGAACCCGAACTCGTGACACGAGGACAGAGAGAGACACACACGCCTTCTTCACATCAACCACAAAAGAGCTTTACCTGTGCAAGTAACCGTTTACCATTCTTTCGAGGTTTAAGATCTGTGATTCTTGTTGTCTCAAAAGGTTCTGTCTGTGATGAATTTTGCCAAACCAGAAGATCTCTCATCTTCTTACTCTCTCTCTCTCTCTCCCTCCCAATCTTTCTCTCTCGCAACCTCTCTCTCTCTCTCACTCCTGTTTGTTATTCGTCTGTCTCGTTAGTTTTACTGTTTAACTGTACATACATGTATCCTGTGTTCAAATGTAGAATTCTGTATCCGTAGTTTCAATTATTAAAACCATATTCTTGATTGATCCTGAAGTGCTCATTTACAAGTCAATGAAATGATGATCTCATAGCTACAAAGCTTTACAAGTTGTTACTTTTCAGTAACGTAAATTTTATAAACACGAGAAAATTAATGTTCACGGCCGGAACATTGAGATTTCTTGGAGTTTATAAAAAGGGATAACTTTGTTGAGAAGTTGGTAAGTTAATCTTACGGCTGTTTGCTGGACAAACCGATTGTTTGATAACTAATTAATTCCCTTAAAGTTATCTCATATAATCGATCTGTAATGAGACCATTGATATATGAATGAGGAATTATAATTCGTTATGATTTACCATTCATACATACGATCGATCTGTTTTCAATTTCGATAATATAACTGTAATATGCAAATATATTAATCATATTTCATGATTAATTATTAAAATTTCCTATAAATAATTTGAGCTAATTAAGGCACATCTCAATGTGGCTACAGAATCGTAAGCCTATTTTGATCATACAGACTATTTATTGCAATTGATCTACGATCAAGTTAGGCTTAAGATGTTTATGGGAAGCGCAGCCCAGGTCATGATAATTATGTGTCGATGATGAAATTACAATCCTGTAATGTCCTGATTCACTGATCTCACCCATCATTATAAATTGATTATACAAATGCTTTAAAAAAAAATATTACAGTAGCTAATTCCAGTAATGATTTAATAATCTTAAAGTAGGAGAAAAAAATCACACACAGACATCAAGAATCTACATATGAATCTCAACAATGGTGGCAATCACACAAATGCTTCATGTTGCAGTGCATGATGGGAGCCACCAATCAAAACACACCCATTGCTCACATCATGCATTGCAGCATGAATAAATTATGTAGCTGAATTGTCCTGTAATTTTCATTGTTTTTTTTTTCTGTTTGCTTTATTTTGCTATTGTTTCGTTATAACTTTAGTAGCTTGTTTTGTGATGGTCAGAGTTGATTTGTTTGTCACTAGTTTGTTTATTGTCACCATTGTTGAGATTCAAATGCTGATTCTTGATGTCTTTGGGTATAAACACAAGACCTTCTGTGCACACAGTATTTTAAAAATAGTTCATATTGCTGTTGGATCTCAAACTGTACAATCTCAGGGCTACAATCACCAATGCTAACATCAGACATAAAGCATATAGTCAAAGATTTAGAATCTGAATAACATCAGTGACTCAGGTCACTACATGAAGATAATGTCATCATCAAAACATATTGTGAGCAGATCATGTTTTCTCTTACAGTAACAAATGTGCTTTTTAAACACAATGTCAAAACCATCAGAGAAAATCTAAGCTAACATTAAAAAATGAAAAGGGTTAAGAGCCCAACTAAAGAAAACACTAATCACCATATTGGTGTCTTGAAATGAAAAATTCCATAAAACTTTACCGTCTAAACTTCTGTTGAATCTCAAGAACCTTTGTAGATGTATGACAGAAATAAAGTCAAACTGGTTAATATTAAATGCAATAATGTGTGATGGCTCAAAGTCAGTTGTAGTTCTTATGTTTCTCTTTTTTCTGGTCTTGTTGTTTCTCTTTCCTTCAGTGATTCTGCTTATTAACATTAGGTGTCATCACTAATGGCCAATCATCCCTTAATTAATCACTTAATTATCTAATAAACTTTAACACTGCTTCAGTGTTAATTTTAACACCCTGTAGTGTGGACACATATGTACACTGAGGAGTGTTAATTTAACATTGCTAGTTTGCTGTTTGTATCGTATATTCCAACAGTGTACAAAACAATAGTCACAAAATGGCAGCAGCTATGTTTTATGAAACAAGAGAGAGCGAGTCCACGATACTGGATGGCATAATTATATAACTATACACAAAATATTGATTCGACTGAGTTTTAATATTTTATTAGCTCACCAAAAGCAAAACTTCCAAGAAGAAATAACGTTCCTAGCAAGCGTATAGCATTGCTGACTTCAGTGACCCGGATGAGCCTGGGTTATCTGTTTTCAGCAGTTGTTATCTGGGAATAATTTACCGCTGAATGGTGCTATTGACCAATCAGAATCAAGTATTTCACAGAGCCGTGTAATAAGTTATTGTTATTATCTGGAATTGGTGGTAAAATAAGCAAACAAGAACATATACTTAAAAATTAAATAGGAAATGAATACATTTAATATAAGTACATAAACACTGACACATTTTTCCTTAAAAAGCACTGATTTAAATTTTAAGTAACAGTTTTCAGTTTCTCAAACATTATTGCTCAATTACCAACTCCATCTCTACATCAGAATAAGAATTTTACTTACTGCACATTCGAGCTTTTCCTTCATCCTGGGGTAACTGTGTTTGTGGACCAGTTGTGCCTTCAGTGTCTCTGTTTTCAGAATGTACATTATACCTGCCTGATTTCATTATTTGCTCACAAACATACACTACAGTAGCCTATGTGTTCACAGATGAGCTGTGGTCTCTACAAGGACTCTCCATTTTCAGATATTAAATACACATGGGTCACAACAGAATATTTGCATAGGTATTTGCTTCCGTCCAAAATGCAGCTGAAAAGGCACAAGGGAAAATGTATGAAATTTCCCACTTTCTACATTTATAATTGATCTTTATCAGAGGTCACCATTCAAAGATCATCATTAAACCTGTTTGTAAACGACAGGTGAAGAAAAACTTTTAGCCTAAACATCAATGAAATACAAATGAATTTAGGATCTGAAAACAACAGGGGGATATATATTAACGCACCATAATACATCATAAATTATGCGTATGAAAAAATACTAATGATTCCATAAAATAATGCATGTAAAGTAATTCTCAGCTAACAGAATTTTGTTATAAGAGCGTTCTCCAAATATTCAGTGTCGGTTCTGGGAATGTGAAAAATGTCCAGTTTTCTTGACGTTAGAGCAGTGGTTCTCAAACCTGTCCTGGAGGACCACCAACACTGCATGTTTTATTTGTCTCCCTAATCAAACACACCTGATTCAACTCATCAGCTCATTATCACATGGGTTAACTCTGGGGTCTAAGGTGTTTTTGGGGTCCTTGAGATGTTTTGACATGCCCTGACATTTGTGCTTTTTTCAGTTGCTTATAAACATATTAATGGCACACACTGTTAGACCTTACCAGTTTTTTTACAGTAAAATACTGGCAACACTGTTGCCAGTTATTTACTGTAAAAATGCACTAAAACTCGAGTTAACTAACTTCACTTGCAGAAACCGACTGCCTTAAACTGTCATTTAAAAGTATTAACTAAAAATGTATAATGCATTAATAATGTGAGCAAAGTATTATTTTGAACTTATTTAATTAGAAACCACAAAAATAACTTTTGTACATAAAGAGATTTCCACCGGATCAGCAACTACACAGTCACTGCCTTTTAAATAAAGCAACATGCAGCGTATCATCAATGTTTGTAGATCTTCTCCTGGACTGAAGCACAGGCTCTACTCTTCAGCACAATGGTGACCCAAAAAACAAGATTTTACAGTAAACTACTGGCAACAGTGTTGCCAGTATAAACCTGTTTTATAACTTACAGTTTATTGCTGTTAAAATACATTTTGTGGATGTGTCTTTTTATCTTTCACTGTTAACCCTTTCAACCCCACAGGAAAATCCACACCACAAAGAGTAAAAGTAACATTGACAGTGTTGCAGTGAGATAATTAAGAGATTATGTAAGTGATTGTTGAGCATTAGTGATGAACACCTGCTGTTAACAAGCAGAACCACTGAAGGAAAGAGGAACACAAGAACTACAACTGACTTCCAGCCATTACACATTATTACACTTATTATTAACCAGTATGGCTTTATTTCTGTCATACATGTACGTTACCATTATAGAGATCAGTGTGTGCTTTAGTTGGTATGCTGATGCTATAACATGAGGTTTTTTTTTTGCTGCTTGAGCTGTGTTTTTGCAAGTCACACCTGTGCACACACACAGTTTATGAATGATTGGATTTGCCAAAATATGAAAATCATCATATTGCCTGTTCATTCATTAAAGGAATCATTCTCACTCATTCAGAGTTTAATTACTCTCCAAAAGTGTTACTTTACCACCACCGTGAAACCACAGAAATAAATTACAATGACTCTTTTTTTAACACATCATTCATAAACCAAAAAAACAGAGCTACACAGTCTTGTAGAAACACAGAGATATAAAAATTTAGCACATTAATCTTAACAATGGTGGCATTTTTTTTTTATTCATGCAGCAGTGCATGCTATCCTGGAAGCGATTCTTTTTTTTTTTTGCAGGGTGGTAGTAGCCTGGTAATACCAGACTCTGCTACTTCACTTTGCTTCGTACACAGAGTCTGGGATAGCATAATAGAGAAGTGTTTTCTCTCTCGATAGGGGGCGCGTACTGAAATTTAAAATCATTGGTTACCCGTAAGCCAATCAGATAAGTTTGTTTATGACGTATGTTATGCGCCGACACAGCCATCGAACCACAGACATCATGCATCGAACTCAAATCTATGATCGAACTTCCACTGTAAACACTTGATGATGCGAGCGAAATACCCGAGTGAACATGGCTGTAAACGACTTTTTTGATCTGTGAGTGATGTAATAGAATGACTGCTGCGCTTGACAGGGCACAAACGAGCAGAGAGAGAGAGAGAGAGAGAGAGAGAGAGAGCCCCGGCCGCGCGCGCGCACTCCCACGTCTACAAACAACACGAGCGCTGTCTTGCTCTCTCTCCCTCGCGCATATTCATAAAAATCAATCGACAAGATAGTAAGAGGTCGGAAGACCGCGGTTTCACGTGGAGCATTTGGAGATTTTTAGAGATTATAGACTCTAGGAACAACATCTCAATGAACAACATCTCAACTATAAAGGCCTGTCTCATATAAGATAGACGCCTATCTCAAGTACAAGCCGGTGCAGTTCGACGATTTGGGCAAATAAAAGCCCGGGCTATTATTTGAAGTTTTACGGTATTTAAGACCTGGAAAAGAAAAGAGACACTGACCTGTCAAAAGGCTCCCCAGTTTCTCGCTGACGATCGGTAATAGTTGATAAATTAAACTTTTCCCAAAGGGAGTAGGGCCACAACATCACCTCCATTCAAAATGTTTAATACACACTCTTCGTGTTCGGGCTTCAGTTTGCTAATGTCGGGAATATTCTCCACAACAGAGCGAATTGCATCCGCGTCTCCATATCAGCGGTCGTTTTCGATTTCCCTGACCTAATCTTAAACACGGCGCTTACCGACTACGTCACGGCTTTCAGCCCGCCCTCTGTTCGTTGATTGGCCAGGCTGTTTTCAGGCCGGTGGAAAACAGAAAGATAGGCTGCTATCTCAGACTGAGTACAGGAGCGAAATGAAATTAGCGGAAGTAGGAAGTCTGACGTAGTCAGGCTAGGGTGGTAGGGGAAGACTCGTTAATATTCATTGGGGAACTAATCCCTGATTGGCTCGCCGTGACGCATCTCTAATGAGATGTGATAGAGAAAACGGACATCGTCTCCTTCGTGACAACATACACTTTCACGAAGGTAAGGCATACCTGTCAACATTTGGTTATCCAAATCCGGAAGATTTGTGCGGAGACCGCTCACGAACTTCGCAAACTTCTGTATCTTTGCGGGGACACCGTCTTGATCTGCCACGTCAATCTGAGTGACGTGTGACAGCGAACCAATTGTGGATTAGTTCCCCAATGAATATTAATGAGTCTTCCCCTACCACCCTACAAAAAAAAATTCGCATCCTGAAACCCAGCATGCACTACTGCATTAAACTTTTTTATTGTTACCATTGTTGAGATTCATATTATATTTCTTGATGTCTGTGTGTGTCTGAGTCAGACAGGATTTTTTTTAATGCATTACGTGATTACAATATTCTTTAGAAGACACGATTAACCGAAATATTGGTTTCATGTTGTAGATTCACAGATTTATTTTACACCCATAAATTAACGTAAGTTTTGTATTAAATACCAATACATTCAAATGACATACACAGGAAAGATCTGAAAATCAGACGTGTCCAGAATGACTCACATCATCTCAAAAGCCAATAACACCAAATCAATTTCCTCTTGACTTTTTCTTGCTAAAACTAATGTGTTTTATAAACTCACTGTTACAGCAGTCAGAGAGAGATATATGTAAGAAGTCCAGGGACAAGAGACCAACTAAAGCAAATACTGATCTCCATCATGGTGACAACAAACTTTATTATTTTTACTTTATTATCTGTTAATTCTCAACAAGAACTTTTGTACATGTATGAAATAAATAATCGTAAACTGGTTTGTAAACTGGTTTCACACTCAGTGTTGCTGGAGGTCAGTTGTAGTTTTTGTGTTTCTCTTTTCTGTTCTTGTTTCTCTGTCCTTCAGTTATTCTGCTTATCAGGTGTTCATCAGTGTCTCAATTCACTCACTTATTTTCATTCAAGTGGACTATATTAGTGAACTAATGTAGGGAATAGTGAATGAGGGTATAAGGTGTGATTAGGAACACAGCCTCTGAGTGTCAACTTTGAGAGCTGTTAATTCACAGTATATTCCTGTAGGCTAGTTTTGTTTTCTACGGTATATTACTGTTTTAATGGAAAATGGTATGATAGTGTCAGAATTTGGCCTTTTGCCAGTATTTTACTGTAAAAAACCTGGTAAGGTCTAACAGTGCAGGTGAAATTACACTCTATTTAGCACAACCAGGGATACCATAATATGTGAGCAACATGTATGTACATGTTTGTATTTTTGAGAGAATTTTGTTAATGCATGTTTGTTATAAAACTAAAAATTAAAGTTTCTGAAATAAGGCCACAAAACACATACTAAATATGTGTCCACAAGACTTGACTAATGGATGTTGTGGCCTAGAGTTTTTGCTTCAAAATGATCTGAAAATCATCCTGCCTAATCATTCACATAAAACAATAGATTGTTATAAATTGTGAAAAACTTTTTTTTTGTTTGGAAAGGCAATATGCGAATGGGCGTGAACGGCCCAACCCCCTCATGTATAATTAGGTGATTCACCTGAGAAGACACAGACCTGCATAATGAGCCTTTCATTCAGGTGTGTCACACAAGAAAGAATGCAAGGACAATATATATATACATATATACATACACACACACACACACACACACACACATATATATATATATATATATATATATATATATATAAATAAATAATCAAAATATAAATGAAAGTCAAAAGCACATTTAGTCATACCTGGAAACAAATCCTGTTCAAATAGGTTATATGGGCCATTCTATAGAATTGGTTCAAAGTTAGAGTTGGAAACATCTTGAAAATAAAATTTTCTTTTCCATACATCTCTTATAAAGTATTATTTTTTAAAGTAGGTCAATACATTTTATCATAGATATTTCAAAGTTAAGGATTCATTATTTTGATATAGCCTAGCTTGCATTGGAACAAACACTATAACAGTTGATTAGTTTATTTTTGACAAAACATACTATATATTTAACATATGAGCAGAAACTGTCTAACAAAAGCTTATTTGATGTCTATTTTAGAGTAAAAACTTTATAATCTATCCAAAACTAGTCAACGACATGTTGTCATTACAGACACTATTCTTTATCGCGTGATTATCGCGCAAATCTCAGTTGGCTATAGCAATATACACTCACCGGCCACTTTATTAGGTACCCCATGCTAGTAACGGGTTGGACCCCCTTTTGCCTTCAGAACTGCCTCAATTCTTCGTGGCATAGATTCAACAAGGTGCTGGAAGCATTCCTCAGGGACTTTGGTCCATATTGACATGATGGCATCACACAGTTGCCGCAGATTTGTCGGCTGCACATCCATGATGCGAATCTCCCGTTCCACCACATCCCAAAGATGCTCTATTGGGTTGAGATCTGGTGACTGTGGAGGCCATTTTAGTACAGTGAACTCATTGTCATGTTCAAGAAACCAATTTGAAATGATTAGAGCTTTGTGACATGGTGGAAGTAGCCATCAGAGGATGGGTACATGGTGGCCATAAAGGGATGGACATGGTCAGAAACAATGCTCAGGTAGGCCGTGGCATTTAAACGATGCCCAATTGGCACTAAGGGGCCTAAAGTGTGCCAGGAAAACATCCCCCACACCATTACACCACCACCACCAGCCTGCACAGTGGTAACAAGGCATGATGGTTCCATGTTCTCATTCTGTTTACGCCAAATTCAGACTCTAACATCTGAATGTCTCAACAGAAATCGAGACTCATCAGACCAGGCAACATTTTTCCAGTCTTCAACTGTTCAATTTTGGTGAGCTCTTGCAAATTGTAGCCTCTTTTTCCTATTTGTAGTGGAGATGAGTGGTACCCGGTGGAGTCTTCTGCTGTTGTAGCCCATCCGCCTCAAGGTTGTGCGTGTTGTGGCTTCACAAATGCTTTGCTGCATACCTCGGTTGTAACGAGTGGTTATTTCAGTCACTGTTGCCCTTCTATCAGCTCGAACCAGTCTGGCCATTCTCCTCTGACCTCTGGCATCAACAAGGCATTTCCGCCCACAGAACTGCCGCTCACTGGATGTTTTTCCTTTTTCGGACCATTCTCTGTAAACCCTAGAGATGGTTGTGCGTGAAAATCCCAGTAGATTAGCAGTTTCTGAAATACTCAGACCAGCCCTTCTGGCACCAACAATCATGCCACGTTCAAAGTCACTCAAATCAACTTTCTTCCCCATACTGATGCTCGGTTTGAACTGCAGGAGATTGTCTTGACCATGTCTACATGCCTAAATGCACTGAGTTGCCGCCATGTGATTGGCTGCTTAGAAATTAAGTGTTAACGAGCAGTTGGACAGGTGTACCTAATAAAGTGGCCGGTGAGTGTAGTTTGGGTGTGTTCATGTAAAATTAACGTTTACTAATGTAGGAGCGAGAGTGAATGAACGCACAGATGTTGTAGTAACATTGCGCGCGCATCTGTGCCATTCATTCATTCACACACAAACACGCAATTCATATTTAAACAGTCTTTGTGCAGTTTACAGACACTATTCAATAACGCGATTAGAACAAAGCACTTAAAGGATAATTCCGGTATTTAACACTTTGAGTCTATTTTCTAGTTTGTTTTGGATGATCTAGAGTGGTGGACTTAGAAATGTTGACGATGGGTCCTGTCTCGACTTTTTGACTATTTTAGACTCGCCTTTGAGCGCTTCAGAGTGGATGTCTATGGGCATACTCAAACATGTCCTTAAAACAACCCTTAACGTTCGTTTTCAAAACTGTGCAACTCACCGAGTGGTTAGTGGTGTTCGTTGATGTTCCAAAACAAGTAGCGTAGCGAAATACAGTTTCTGTCGTGTTTTATTTGCCATTTTTTAAAATCGCATTGATGTCTGCTGGAGGACTCAGTGCTCGTTGATATTACTGCGCTACAGGAAACGGAAAGGGGTCTGTTTACATTTGGTTGTAGTCTTTTCGCTCGGTTCTCCGTCTCTCACGGGTTCTCTCAGAAGGCTAGCGTGAGCTGATCAACTGCGGCAAAGTGGTTGTCGCCATCAAGTGGCCGGGAGTGTGCTAATGCTTCAGACTCAAATATCGAGCGGAAGTTTATACGCGGTTGTGAGGTATCTGAAAAAATAGTTCCACTATAGAAAATAACACGGATTGAAAGCATACATTGCGCCGATATATTTGTTTTTAATCATCAACGAACACCATAACCACTCGGTGAGTTGCAGTTTTGAAAACGAATGTTAAGGGTTGTTTTAAGGACATGTTTGAGCATGCCCATAGACAGCCACTCTGAAGCGCTCAGAGGCGATTCTAAAATAGTCAAAAAGTCGAGACAGGACCCATCGTCAACATTTCTAAGTCCACCACTCTAGTTCATCCAAAAGAAACTAGAAAATAGACTCAAAGTGTTAAATACCGGAATTATCCTTTAAGAATAAACTTACTTTATCAGCTGAATCCGCGCTCCTCGAAATGAAACTACCAGCACTTCTGAGGTAACTTTTTGGATGTTTTATCCAGCTGATGTGGGCGTTTTCATGGCTTGCCTCAACGTTTGCGTTTGAATAGCGCGCGCTCTCAGTGGGCGTGGTCACATTAATAAACTATAATGAGCTGAAAGGAAAAAGACTGACATCTCTCTCTTTTCATACAAATTACATAAACTGAGAATAGTTATTTTTTATATAAATTACTTCATTTAAAAGAAGAGAATTTCAGTTTCATAACGAAAAATCTTTCGTGCCTGTGTGACAACTATGTACTTAGTTACAGTTAATTTTCGGACGCGTTTCAGAATGAACTTCACTGACAGAGAGAACGCAGAACTCGCATCATGTTTTTTTATTTATTTGGCGAAAAGCAGAATACTTTGTTTTTATTGTGAGTATCCACACACAAAAAATAGACACTTAACAGGATCTAATGATGTACAACACTTATATGTAAGATCAAAATCAACAGAGTAATTTGAGTCTCTTTTGCACTGATAAGAAAAATAGTGAGCCCGTCGCGCGATAGCCGACCCCAGGGGGTTAACACTCTTGAGTCTGGCGCCAAATAAAATCTCAGGAGAGTTCATTTAACACTGGATTTAACACTTTTACTGTGAAACATTAATTTTTATGTTCTTGGAATGTTAGAAATCAACATTACTATCATGTTGAATTTTTAATCGAAAATTAAGTTGAAAGAACGTTTGAGAAACATTATACCTTTTACCAACACTGAATATTTGGAGAACGTTCTTATAACAAAATTCTGTTAGCTGGGTTGTTATCATGAAAATCTATTTTCTGTTATCTGAGCATGAGAGATTTTTTATGATGCCATTACAGTCCTTATTTGCATCTGCGTCATTCGGCTTAACATTTTAGAAATCAACAATACTCGTGTTATATTAATGACCAGTGTCCAGTATAGGGTTTTCCCACTGATCTACATAGCAAAATTCCCAGCAAAATATTCACTGATCTCATCATTGATCAGCAATGCATGCTGGGAGCCTTGAGTTTTATACTATGGTAGCTACCAGAATGCATTGTGGCATGAAGCATGTCACCATTGTTAAGATTCATATGCTGATTCTTGATATCTGTGTGTGTGACTAATTATAATTTCCCCTTGAATTTTTTATTATTATTATTAATATTTCATCTATGACACAAAAGTATTGTTGAGGAAAATAATATTTTAATAACAAATTACCATTTTTGGTCAGAGATAAGATTAGTAAATTCTTTTACATTACGATCCTGTAAACTAAATCACCTGGGGCCTATTCCATGAAGCCGGTTTAGGCTAGCCAGGTGTATTTCAGTGTAGTTTGTGCCAACCCTGTGTTTTAGCAACCATGAAAGTGGTTTGGCTTTTAGCAGTGTTCATCGCTAAAGTAACTCTTGCTCCCTGGCTAACCTGGGCTGCGTTCAGCCCCGACAAAACGTTGCACAACGTTTTTTAAACAGAAACGGTGATGCGTTGAACACACTGTTCTGATGACGCAAGAGTTGCAACTATGGCAGCTGAGAAGGCCATTCTTTGTGTCTGACCTAATTCAGACTAAAACACATCTATTTGGCCTCACATACTGACTTTATTTGTAGTTCATACAGTTTTAATACCCTGTATTTTCTTTCTCATTTTTAGGAAAAGCACTTAATTACCATTGTTTACATCTATACCAAATGTCATACACTTGCAATGAAGCTAAAAATATAAACAACTACATCATTATGTTGATATCCTATATTTTTACAATAAAACTTACGACGAAAAATGTCTTCTAATATCCTCAGTTGTAGGGTATACCGAGCTGCATCGAACACATTTGTAAATGACTTTCCTTGAACCTATTGTGCGAGTTCACTTTAATACTGCGTGCTTTATATACATGTTGCTGCTGATTGGACTGGAGTTCTGACACACCAACCAAACAAGAGAAAACGCATCTTAAACCCCGTTGCACGCCGTTTCCAGGAAACATGACGTTCAACCCGGAAACCGTAGCAAAACGTTGCGCACCGTTTTGAACTTGAATGTGCCCCTGGTTCTACTCCAAATTAAAGGTCACTAGCAAATGATTTTAAAGCCAAAATCGTCTGGCTTTTAGTAATGCTTATTTAGAAAAATAATGTTGTGTGATTTAGATATTATTAATGTAATTATTATACCCTTAATCAATCACACATATACAATTTTAGTTTATCAATTATTATTATTATGCAGTTTAAATGAATAAATATATAAAGGTAATATGAATACGCTTTGGAATCAATAGATAAAGTTATAGAATGACTATATGTCAGTTTAAATGTTCAATTCTCTCTATACACTGTCAGAAATAGGGGTACAGTAGGAGTCCATTTCTGTCCCCCAAGGTACATATATGTACCTTTTTAAGGGTCAAAAAGGTACATATATGTCCCCAAGCATTAATATATATTGTTTCTTTTAAAGGTTAAGGTACAATATCAAAAGACAGCCTCTGCTAAGTAAATTTGTTTTGTAAAAAAAATCGGTTTTTTTTAAAGGTTTTAAGGATACCTTAATCATTTAAGGTAGATTTTAACTTATCACTATATTTAAGTAGCTTTAAAATAAAGGAAATAAAAAGTTTGTAAGTCAATTTACTGATATTAAATCATTATAAAACAGCAAAAACTTCCGTGTTAAATTAACTCTCCTGTGAGTTTATTTGGCTCCAGACTCAAGAGTGTTAAAGTGTTAAAATATGAATGTTAAATTAACAATCAAGATTGTTAAAGTTAATGAGCTCATTAAGTGATTCACTGAGTGATGGTTGACCATTATTGAAGACACCTGATGTTAACAAGCAGAATCAAGGATGAAAAAAAAAATCACCGTTATGGTGATCAGTGTTTGCTTTAGTTGGGCTCTTGACCCTTAAATTGATAACATTATATTATTTTTCTCTGTTGTATCTGAGTTATAACTACCAGCTGAACAAAGAGAAACATTGGTCAGGTGGTATTGGTTATGCTTTGACAATCATAATTTGACCTGAATCACCGAACTCATTTCAAGTCTAATCTCTGACTTAAATGTACATAGTTGATTACAGCAGCTTGTGATTCAGAATAAGATCCAGAATTTTCTAATCGTAAGGATTTCTTAAGTTTTTCTGATAAAACAAATCTTTATTTTAGGCACACACAGACATCAAGAATCAGTGTATGAATCTCAACAATGGTGACAAAAAGAATATTTAATTAGGGAAAGGAAATTAGTAACACAATTCATAATCAAACCTGCCCTTTGGGTTTTCAAAACTTTGAACTCGGTTTTGGATCTATTTGGATCTATGGATGATAAAAAAAAAACAGGATTACCCTGATCCCATCAGAAGGGTGGATTCAGTTGTGATTTTCCGAACCAAATAAAATCAGTGAGTTTTTTTTTAAGTGAATGAACCATAGACTCAAAAGGGCCTAATTTCACTGTGGCAGAAACCTGTGCACTGCTGGAGGGTGTTCGGGCCAATTTTGCCTCGATAGTAGGAGGTTTCAGCCCTGCAAAGAGTGAAGAAGAGACCAAAAAAGGAAAACACAACATTTGGGAGGACATAACCAATCAATGCCATGGGGACTGGCCAAAAGAGGACCATTAAAAAAGTTATGTTGCGATGGAAGAACCTTAGGGCCAAGGCAACGAAAGACATTGCTGAAGCCATGAACCCCCAAACAGGTACCATATAGTCCAGTCATTTTATGAAAAAAGGTTGAACAAATTGCAAAAGAAGCAAACTCAACTGATTTTTGTATCCTCAATATGCCCTGAGTAAGGGGGAAAAAAAAGCCCAGAAGAATCCCATTAGGGGAAAGTTTTGAAAAAGACCCAAATATAGCCTATTCATATACACCTGTTCATTATTTTTCTCACATGAATAGGGTAAAGATTTTAACCTTTAGATATCATCATGAAAATTACTGAGTTGATTACTTACATCAAGACAAACAAAAAATGTATTACACGTTTTTTATTTTTTATTGTTTGTTAACATGGACAATCAGTGCATAATCTAATTATGTATGTGCTAATTTGCACAAATACCCAAACAGATCTAAACATTGGGTATAGCAAGTGAAAATGTCTTGTTGAATCTTGTTGACATATAACAGTAAAAGACTTAATGTTAAGGTCTGAATGGAACCCATTTAGGCTACCCATGAGCATTAATATATACATAGAGGCAGGAAGAATTACTTTAGAAACCAGCCTTTATTATTATTGCAGAGATGGGGTTTGGGCATTGAGTGCATTGTGAACGTAATTCGATTTTTTGATCCAGACACTTTTTATTTGACCTACCTGTTGTCTTCTGCATCTCCTTACCCTTGTCTACTGTTCTTCCCTCACATGTATCCCCCAGAAACAGTCCCACAGACCCAGCCCCAAACCCCATTTCTGCAATAATAATCGGATGTCACCAGGATGGGGACAGCTATCATTTGCTTCTGAAACGGGAAACTGAAAGAGCAGAAGTACAAATTGATCTGGGTAAAGAACAAACCCAACTGCAGCAGAAAAAAAGTGCAGATGGAGATACATCTCCTAAAGGCAGAGATGGAAAGAGCTGGTATCTGCCCTGTAAATTAATTTTGACTATTGGATAGTATTGTTTTTGTTATAAACATTTTAACAAAATAAGGAATATAAAATGTTTCTGTTTAGTACAGTGTTTCTGTTTCTTAAAATTAAAACAGTGTGTGTGTGTGTGTGTATAAATATATATCGATATATATCTTTATTATAGATCAGTGGGTTTTCACAAACTGCGTCCATCAATTCACTAAAGTCAAGGTATAGCAAGTTCCTACAACATCAGTCCATGTCCTTCACATTTAAATTCCTCCTGAACATATAAATCTATATACTAAGTTAAAAGTTGACTATATTACAAATCTGTGCAAGACAAATGTAATAATTCACAATCATTAGGAAACAATGGCTTTCATCTGTTTTATTTACTCCGCAATTCTGTGACTGGGATAGTTGACAAAAAAAATGTAAGTGCCCTTTTTAGGTTTTCCAGATATTAAAAAAAAATAATAATAATTCTGAACAGCCTGAAATGAGTCATCAGTAATTCCAATCTCACATCCTGCTTAACCTGTTGGTTTGTAAAAAATTTGCATAATGCCTACATATGGTGTTCATTGGCTGCCAGCAAACAAAGTCTACTTTGTCCCTCAAACAGTGTAGTTGTAGTTGAGACTGGAAGAGTTTGGTTCCTGTTGTCAACATGTCGAGAGGACCACTTTGATGCACTTCCAAAGGAGGAGGACTTGCGTAGGAAGTGAAACAGTAAACCCAACGCTAAAGTTACTGTTTGTGTCATTGTGTATTAAAGGGTTAGTTCACCCAAAAATTTAAATTCTGTCATTAATTGCTCACCCTCATGTTGTTCCAAACCCGTAATGCTTTAATGTTCGGAGCACAAATTAAGATCTTTTTGCTGAAATATGAGACCTTTTCTGTCCCTCCATTGACAGCTATGCAACTAGCACTTTGACGCTACAAAGCCTAAATTCAGTCTGTTCATCATATAAAGCAATCTTGTCTCCAGAAAATTTGGACCGAACCGCTCAATTCATATGGATTAGACTTACGATCTCTTTATGAACTTTTTGAAGCGTCAAAGTTTGTGTAGCTGTCAATGGAGGGACAGACATCTCACAGATTTCAACAAAAATATCTTAATTTGTGTTCCGAAGATTAATAAAAGTCTAACCGGTTTGAAATGACATGATGAGCATATTAATTTTGACATTTATGATGACATAATTTTCATTTTTCTGTGAACTATCCCTTTAAGTGCTGAGGAAGATCTGTAGCTGAAATTCAGATGTGATAATGGGCGTTTCGTTTCCGACACACTGTAAGCGGTAGACCAAACACAACAGACTGGGTCATCTAACCAACCAGAGCAGAGGAAATGTTTTTTACGATGGATTCATGTAAAAAATGTGTAGGACGCCTGCAAAACAAAATTATGAGGAGCCTGTAAAATAGCATAATAAGGACACTTTAAAATTCAGTAATTATTTACTCACACTGTGTTCAACACCAAACATGTTCTTCCTACTGCTAAATAGGACGAAAACATACAAATATTGAAATAATAATTCAGACCATATTATTCAAAATAATGATTTAAACTGCTCTTTGTTTATAATCCACCTTTCTTCAGATTATAGACAGGCCTTTTTAAAGGTCCCCTGACATGGGGTTATTTTATTATTTTATAATGTTTCCTGGGTTGCCCTTATAATGTTAGTATGTTTTTTAGATCAAAAATAGTCATAATTTAGAAATAAAAGGCATTTTTTCCTAGCCTGATTTTAGCCTGTGATTTGAAGGGGCGTGTCTGCTGTGGGATTCAGTGTAGGAAGCCACTGCTGTGATTGGCTGACATGCTTGCATAAGAAATGGCTACATATTACATGCGAAACTCTCTCGAATACTTTTTACTACAGCTATTATACGTTTTTACTATTACAGCTATCGAGATTAACGAATCGCGAGAAGTTTTTTTAAAGTTTTTAGATCTATTACCATCACATAAAATGTTGCCGTGATGAGCATTGAGCAGATGACAGTCTGTTGATCGCGAGAATGAAGATCTTATCACTGTAACGCAGTTTCTGCACTCTCTCTAATGCTTTCACCAATGCAAACACAATGATGTACATACAGTAAGAGCTTCGTTGTGCAGTGTAACGTGCGTCATTGATTTCATAACGAGTGGTCAGATAAACTTGTGCTGTGTAGAAAGATTGTTCTTTTGACCGATTTCTGTATAATTTGTTCACAGATTAAATAAGATTATTTTCATCCTACTAAAAGAAATGATGTGAAGTTGATATTTTAGTCACTGGCTTGACCGTATTGAACGATTTTGAGAGAAAGATTACCTGTCTGAACTTGAACAGTTAGGCTACACATCAGAAATTGTTGCTTGGTAGCTCGATCGATTTATTTTCAGACGTTCATCGAGGCCAGCTCTGTATTGGCCTAAATTGAGGAAACAGTCGTCTGTGAAATATTTGGACCATACAAAACTTTGGGAAGTTGTGTCGGCGCATTTCCAGAGAAAATAAAATTAACCCATTGTTTCTTCAGAGGCTCAGATGAAGGAACTAAAACATACATTTGTGTTCATTTGTACACCCGAACACTGATCATTTGCCATGCTTCGCTCGTTTGCAAGACATGATGTAGCTTGAGGAAAAACTCAAATCGCGCTCGCGCATTCGTACTTCCTAGCTCATTTTCTCATGGGCGAGCCAAATTCACTGGGCGGGCAAAGCAGAGAAAGGGGAGGTAACCTTTCCTCCTTATGACGTCATAAGGAAGAAAATTCAAGATCAGCGCGTCTGAGCTGCAGAGAAGAGAAAAATAGCCAAAGCTCGGTTTACACCGATTTAAATTTCTAGCCACTGGGGGACCATTTACAGGTTAGGGGAACTCATATTAATGTTAAAAAACCTCAGAAAGTGAAAATTTCATGTCAGGGGACCTTTAAGGAGGATGTTGTATTACCGTAAAGCTTCAAATAACAGTCCGGGCTTTTATTTTCCCAAATCGCCGAACTGCATCGGCTTGTATTTCAGACAGGCGTCTATATGAGACAGGCACTTTATGGCCAGCAATATTGTTATGTTTAAGGACATTATGGAATTAAGATAATGTCTGTACCATGTTATGATTGTACTGTACAATTAAATACAATCGTGCTAAGTCTGCAGTTTGAACACTTTACCTCAGAGCGTCTGTTAACTGAATGAATTGGGAATAATACCTTGAGTGATCATAGACGTGACTCTGCGTGACGCTGCGCTTCTCGTCCGGTGTGCGACCCCCTTTAGATTATCGGCAGCATAAAAAAATGAAACGATGTGACAGCCATGGGCTGAACAATACAATTTACCGGTAATATCCATTGAGCCTATGAACTTGTTGTCCGAAACACATCTACAAGAAAGAATGAAGGCTACTCTGTAAAACAACTGCAAACGTGTGATACAAAATGACCACTATCATCATCACCATCATCACCGTGATCCTCAACTTCAAGTTCATTGGCGAATTCCTCCTCCTCGTCACTCCTCCACTTCTCCCTCTCCTCCTCCTCGTCGCTCTCCTCCACTTCTCCCTCTCCTCCTCCTCGTCGCTCTCCTCCACTTCTCCCTCTCCGCTCTCCTCCACTTCTCCCTCTCCCCCTCCTCGTAGCTCTCCTCCACTTCTCCATCTCCTCCTCATCGTCGCTCTCCTCCACTTCTCCCTCTCCGCTCTCCTCCACTTCTCCCTCTCCTCCTCGTCACTTTCCTCCACTTCTCCCTCTCCTCCTCCTCTCCGCTCTCCTCCACTTCTCCCTCTCCTCCTCCTCGTCACTCTCCTCCACTTCTCCCTCTCCTCCTCCTCGTCGCTCTCCTCCACTTCTTCCTCTCCACTCTCCTCCACTTCTCCCTCTCCCCTTCCTCCTCGCTCTCCTCCACTTCTCCCTCTCCGCTCTCCTCCACTTCTCCCTCTCCTCCTCCTCCTCGCTCTCCTCCACTTCTCGCTCTCCGCTCTCCTCCACTTCTCCCTCTCCCCCTCCTCGTAGCTCTCCTCCACTTCTCCCTCTCCTCCTCCTCGTCGCTCCTCCACTTCTCCCTCTCCTCCTCCTTGTCGCTCTCCTCCAATTATCCCTCTCCGCTCTCCTCCACTTCTCCCTCTCCTCCTCCTCACTCCTCCACTTCCCCCCTCTCCTCCTCACTCTCCTCCACTTCTCCCTCTCCTCCTCCTCGCTCCTCCACTTCTCCCTCACCTCCTCCTCGTCGGTCTCCTCCACTTCTCCCCTCCTCCTCCTTGTCGCTCTCCTCCACTTCTCCCTCTCCTCCTCCTCGCTCCTCCACTTCTCCCTCTCCTCCTCCTCGTCGCTCTCCTCCACTTCTCCCCTCCTCTTCCTCGTCGCTCTCCTCCACTTCTCCCTCTCCTCGTCGCTCCTCCACTTTTCCCTCTCCTCCTCATCGTCACTACTCCCTCTCCTCCTCCTCGCTCTTCTCCACTTCTCCCTCTCCTCCTCCTCGTCGCTCCTCCACTTCTCCCTCTCCTCCTCATCACTCTCCTCGTCGCTCCCCCACTTCTATCTCTTCTCCTCCTCGTCGCTCCTCCACTTCTCCTTCTCCTCCTCCTTGTCGCTCTCCTTTACTTCACCCTCTCTTCCTCCTCGTCGCTCCTCCACTTCTCCCTCTCCTCCTCGTCACTCTCCATCACTTCTCCCTCTCCTCCTCCTCATCGCTCTCCTTCACTTCTCCCTCTCCTCTTCCTCGTCGCTCCTCCACTTCTCCCTCTCCTCCTCCTCATCACTCCTCCAATTCTCCCTCTCCTCCTCCTCGTCGCTCTCCTCCACTTCTCCCTCTCCTCTTCCTCGTCGCTCCTCTGCACTAGAACTGGCTTAAACAGACGATCTGACGGGTTTTAGAAGATTAAATACAACCCGAATCTAAAAAAACAGACCAGGCCTCTATTTGAGACCGGCCTTTATTTATCCAAACAGGCGTCTATTTGGGACTTGGCTATTATTTGAAGTTTTACGGTATAAGAGAAACACCTGTAATTGCTAGTACAAGTAAATAGAAACAGTAAATAGAAAAAAATAGTGCTAACCCTAAACAGAAAGTGATTTCATTTCACACTGGCCTTGCCCTTCGACAAGAATAAAGACTTGCAAAGACTTGTCCAACTTAAAAACTCCCTGGAGACTCATACTACTGTGTTTGTGTATTGGACGTTCACCCACATGTTATCAGCTTCAAAAGCCAACAAGCAGAGGTGGAAAGTCCAGGGGTCAGAAAGTAAAAGTCCTGCCATATTTTTATTCCACCCACAGCAAAAACTCCAGCGTTAAATGAACTCTCCTGTGAGTTTATTTGGATCCAGATTCTAGAGTGTTAAAGTTAATGAGATAATTAAGTGAATAATTTAGTGATGATTGACCATTATTGAAGACACCTGATGTTAACTAGCAGAATCACTGAAGGAGAAAATCTATATTTTAGTCACCGTTATGGTGATCAGTGTTTGCTTTAGTTGGGCAGTTGACCTTTAAATGTTTAACTTAAGATTTTGCTTGGCTGTTTTAACAGCTGGATGAGCAAAGAGAAAAGGTGATCAGATGTTGTAGATCATGTGTATACATAATCATCATTTGACCTGAATCACTGAACTCATTTAGAGCCTACTCTCTAACTTAAATGTTTAATGATCATAACAGCATCACAGTGATTCTATAACATTAGATCCAGATTTTTCAATATAAACCAAATGATATCTTAAAAGTTGTTCTGAAAAAAAAAAATCTATTTTTAGGCATATACAGACATCAAGATTCAGTGTATGAATCTCAACAATGGTGACAAACAGAATGTTCAATTAGGAAAAGGAAATTACACTGTCAGAAATAGGGGTACAGTAGGAGTCCATTTCTATCCCCCAAGGTACATATATGTACCTTTTTGAGGGTCAAAAACGCGATTTGTTTGGAACTATTGAGAGCTACATGAATAACGTGACAGCCCGGCGGCGAGATCACTGTCACAACCATCTATGTTCGCAACTCTCATATTTAACGGCTCTGGTTCGCGCTTAGTAGATACCGCCAAGGCAAGTTCAAAACAAAGCGCGCTGTACTGTGATTGGTGGCTCGTTTGACCAGTTACGTTTTTATCCACTCATAAATAAAAAGGAACGACTGATTTTGAAAATGCAGTTGAGTAAAAATTCAGATATTTGACTTTGAAATGTAGTGGAGTTAAAGTAAAAGTCTCCCAAAATTCAAATACTTGAGTAAAGTACAGATACGCAAAAAAGCTACTTAAGTACAGTAACGAATTACATTTACTTCATTACTGTCCACCACTGGCGACAGAGAGTCGCGTGTTATGACGCAATCGTTAGCCTATTTTTACAAAAACGGCTTCTACGGGGCCATAACGTAAGATACAAGGTAATGGAGCCTTTTATACATTGTCGTGTTTCTTTAGAAATAAACAATGGACAAATGGAGTCTTTAAACGTCTCAGGTGTAAAGTTATTTGCTGTCAAAGTGACGCAAAAATTAATGGGAGTCAATGGGATGCTAACAGCAGGTGAAGGCTTGTTAGCCAATGGCGGCCCCCGGGGAGACTTCAGTTTCCGGCTGGTGGATTACCCCCTTGGCCTGAATCTGATGTATCTGTTCCTCTCTGATCACTTCAGTCTGATAAACCTGCTCTCTGCTGCGCCTGCTGGACTGGAGCAAATACAGCCACAGTGCTATAAACAGATACACAAGAATGAAATATGAAATAAAAACAAAAATACAGTTCACTGTTGATAATGGTTATTGACCATTTTATTCAAAGTGAAAGCAATACAACTCAAAAGCAGTTTCACACACAATCAATATCAGAATAACTGATGAATCAGAGCAATCTGGGAGACTTTAAGCTTCTATATTTTACTGTGATTTTCACCTCAACACTTCAGACCGGCAAATGAGATACATAATGTTACGTCCTAGGGACGTATTATATAAAAAGTGTTTTTGATATGTATTTTACTTTGTTAAATTGTTGTATTTGTTATGCTCTGTCAGTCTCTCCCTCACTATCATTGCCTTGCAGCTAATTAGCCACACCTGAGGCTCATAAGGAGAGTTGCAGAGCTACACTATAAGGCCCTGTCCACACGGACACGGGTATTTTTTATAACCGTGACTTTTTTTACGCGGTTCGGCCGTTCGT
This sequence comes from Rhinichthys osculus, assembly GCA_029959095.1. NCBI lineage: Eukaryota > Metazoa > Chordata > Actinopteri > Cypriniformes > Leuciscidae > Rhinichthys > Rhinichthys osculus. The sequence continues at coordinate 50,176,836 of JARWKJ010000005.1, forward strand.
CCACACGGAAACGCACTGAAACCGAACATTTTTGAAAACCCCTGCCAGGGTGAATATTTTTAGAAACGCCGGTTACAGTGTTGTCGTGTAGACAGTGAAACCGGGGTTTTTGCCTTGCGACGTCAGAGTGTGCGCCATTATCCGCTGTGTTTGACGTCAGATTTGCGCTTCTGATTGGCCAACGTGGCTTTACGGTTAAGGATTATATCGCCGCCTGCTGGCGTGGCATGCTCTTGACCGCGCTTGATAGCGTGTTTTTGCGTTTTCATTTAGACGGAGACCGAGCATGTGTGGACGGGATTTTTTTTTTAAACGCGGTAGGAAAAACTCCGGTTATAAAAATACCTGTGTCCGTGTGGACAAGGCCTAAGAGAGCAGAGTAAACACTGTTAGAGGAGGTTCACTTCTCCCCTGCACCAGACTTGTGTAACTAGTGTGAAACTGGTGTGTTGTCCCCGTGTGGTACAGTTGAGCTTGTTTTTGGTGTGATAAAGCAATCTCTCTTTTTTTTTTCTTCTTTATAAGTTTGTTTGGTAACTAAAAGGTATTGTATATCAACTTTTTGTTAGGTTGTTTTGGACAGCAGTAGGGAGATTGAGTCACCTTTTTCTTTTTATATATTAATCCTTGTTTTTGGTTAGTCAGAGTGGAGGGAAGCATATGTTGTTTATTTATTTTCTTTTACCTGTGTAGGTCATTTAGTTTTCCTTCCAATAGTAAGCTTCCTCTTTTGTTTGTTGTTTTGGTCTGACCTTCTCCTGAAGATTGAAAGCTTCCATTTTCTTTGTTTAAATACAATAAATAATTTGACTTTATTGCATCAAGTGTTGGCTCACATTTCTGAGGCAGAGGATTAAAGGGAACCCTCCACGCTTATGTTTACATTCTTTTTTTTTTATATAAGTTTGTTACCGTCTCCCAACCCTGGGAGTAGATCGTAACAATAATAACAGCCAGAAGAAGGTTATGTTGGCATAAATCTGCTTGTGATGGACACACTAGTCCCAGATTACCCAGTTCACCCTCCTGGTGTTTATTACAGTAATACTTTTTTCTCTTTTTTTTTGACAGTTGTCCATTTTTCTATTACGTGGATTTCCATTTATGGTTTTGTATGTTACAAAATAGCCTAGTATAGAATGAAACTGATATCATCAAAGCAGTTACTAATTACTGTAGCAGACTGTTTAAAAGACAGGAACCTTAATCAAAAATCAATAATAAGAGTGATGATTCCATAAAAATACAATTAAAAACATGAGAAGGCGGGATGAACCCTATTTCTCACAAACCCCTTTCCTCTTCTCAGAGCATGGGAGATCATTCCAGTTCTGGATGGGATTCGAAGGCATCAGTTCAACACAGTCCTCGCCTCCACCGGCATTATTTGGCTCTTCTTCATACCAAAACCTGAATAATAGTGAAAAGTGCAAAAAAAAAATTAAATACGATAGAGAAGATTTCAGTTTTTTCTAAAAAAAAAAAAAATTCTTTAGGGTGTGGTGTTTGAGGAAGCCTCATGTTTAAAATACATCCACAGACAGTGTTTTAGCACTTACCCTTGTTTCAGTGGTGAATTATCCACCCATTTCATGATCCCCTCAGTCTCAGTGTCAGACATACCAATCCACACTCTCTCCTTGATGAATGAAGTTATGAACCTCTGTGTGTGAATAAAAACAGGAATAAGTGATTCCTCTCATTGATTAACACACACTCACACAATCTCACCTGCTTCTCTTCAGTGTTGATAATGACCAGATCAGCTCCTCGATCTCTGCAGAACTGCCTGCTCTCAGACCAGCTCTTCAACTCACTGGATATGAAGAAAAAACCAGGACCACACAGATTTCCTAACAGAAACACACTTTTTTTAAAATGGATGAAGATATAGAAAAAAATTGGGGGGGGGGGGGGGGGGGGGGGGTGGGGGTTTACTTAAAAACATATTCATACTGACCTTGTTTAGATTTTTCCTTCTTTAGTTCCTCACTCAAAGACTCGACTCAGGTCTCTAACTCCAGTTTCGTCTGATTCAAAGAGTTAAAACTTCCCTGTAACTGACTTTTCTCAGCACTGAGATCATTGACTCTGGTCTCCAGCTCCAGATTCTTCTGACTCAAAGAGCTGAAGTTGTTCTTCAGTTGGTCTTTTTCAGTCATTAGATCAGTGTAATTGTCCTGTAAGCTGTTGATAGTGTGATTGAACTCTTCAACTGTGTTCTTGTAACTCGTTAACAGGTCTCTCTCTGCTGTGATGGTGATGTACAGTGTGATGAAGACCAGCAGAAGAACACACATGAGCCAGAGACACACTGTCATCAACACCAAACACCTGCTTCTTCCTGACAAACAGAGACAAAACACATATCAGTTAACAACCATTCACTCCATATTATTAGAGATTATGTTTCAAATCAACCTTTTTGGTTAGTTGTCTGTAGATAATAGAGTAAATAGACAAACATTGCAATATGATAAAATATCCAAGGAATACTGAAAAACAATACAAAAGTTATTTCATGTTTACTTATTAAATATAAAAGCAGAAACACTGACATATTGTTCTTAGAAATTGTATATTTGAAATAGTATGTAACAGTTCTCATTTCCTCTAACACAGCGACACCATTGACAACATCATCTGTGACATCATTTCTGGTTTAAAGTAATTTTCTGCTTACTGCGCTTTTCATCTTTTCCTTCATCCTGGCCGTTACTCTGTGTTGGAGGTCCAAATGTGTCCTCAATATCTCTGTGTTCAACATTTTGATAAATGTCCTCTGAACCCATTATTCGCTGTGTCTGACAGTACGTCTTCACAGATGAGGTGTGATCTTTTAAATGATGAGTAGTGTATTTACAGTAGTGCTAAACCTTCACAGGAAGTGGTTTCATTTCACATTGGCCTTCAACACGAATAAAGACTTCAGTCCAACTTAAAACCTAACCTCCCTGCAGACTCATGCTACTGTGTTCGTGTATTGTACATTCAACCTCATGTTCTCCGCTTCAAAAGCCAACAAGAGGAATCTGTGATCACTCAAATAAACTCAAACACACTTAAACAGGCCAAACTGGACCTTTGTATTGATGATGCAGAAACAGAAGAAAGTGCCTGAATCTGATGTTTCTGTTCCTCTCTGATTAATTCAGTCTGATAAACCTGCTCTCTGCTGCCCCTGCTGGACTGGAGCAAATATAGCCATAGAGCAATAAACAAATGTGAAATAAAAAACAAAATGCTGAGATAATGACAATTGGCCATTTTATTCATAGAGAATGTTTCAAAGACACACCAAGAAATGTAGTGATTAAAGTGTTTCCATAAAACAATAAAATAATATAAGTGGGAAAATAAAATCAGTTAATCTACCCAGTCAACACGTTGATCTCACAGTGATCAGTGAACGTCAGGAATCTTCAAAAGAAAAGAGTTCTTATGATGTAAAATTGTAACCTCACAGCGCTCTCACTGTGTGCTCAAACCATGGCCACAATATAAGCTCATCCCAGCTATTGTTATGAAATATTGTACTATGAATGTTTTGAGAGCATTATCCCAGCTAACAGAATTTTGTTATCAGAACGTTCTCCAAATATTCAGTGTTGGTTCTGGGAACGTGAAAAACGTCCAGTTTTCTTGACGTTAGAGGAACGTGTTTTAAAAGGTATAATGTTTCTCAAACGTTCTTTAAACTTATTTTTCAATTAAAAATTCAACACGATAGTAATGTTGATTTCTAACATTCCAAGAATATAAAGATGTCCAGTTTCGTAAATGTTACTATACCCTTCACTAAAAGTCCTGAGAGAGGCACTTCGTGGTGTCGTTGCTCACTTTCAGTTTCGGTTGGAACGACTGTTGTTCAAGTGGTGTTGATCTTCCAGCGGGAGCTTATTAAAGGCGTGGAAATGCCTTTTGGTATTCTACACTTGTAATTGATCACACAATTCTCTGAAAACAGTACAAATTACAGTTATTGTTTGGAAATAGAATTATATTATTGTCAAATTAACTTTCTTGTAAATGTTAGTGCTTGGACTTGAACACAAGTACTGTACGTCTATAAAAATAAAATAAAATAAATTGTTGGATCTGGGGTTTCTCTTTCTCTCTGATGATTACTTAATGGATTAAACTGTCTCTCTGCTGCATTCTGCTGGGCTGGAGGAAATCTCTCGCCATAATTACACATCAGGTACACCGAAGTAAATGTAAAAACGCAATATGAAATTAAAAAAATATATATCATATGGTAATATTGTTATTGACTATTTTATTATATTTACATTATATTGGCCATTTAAAGAGAAAACAATTCAACAACAAAAAATTCAAAGGCATTCAATAACAGCATAATACAATTAATTATTGCAGTCTGGGATACTTCAGACTTCTTTAGTTTTAATGGCATTTCCTTTCAATAAACACAAACACTTTGCTCATTATTTGTGTTGTAAAGTGCAAAAAACCCCAAATAAAAACATTTATACAAACCTTGTTTAGATAACTGCCTTAGTTCAGTCTCTAACTCCAGTTTCTTCTGACTCAAAGAGCTGAAGTTGTTCTTCAGTTGGTCTTTTTCAGTCATTAGATCAGTGTAATTGTCCTGTAAGCTGTTGATAGTGTGATTGAACTCTTCAACTGTGTTCTTGTAACTCTTTAACAGGTCTCTCTCTGCTGTGATGGTGATGTACAGTGTGATGAAGACCAGCAGAAGAACACACATGAGCCCGAGACACACTGACATCAACACCAAACACCTGCTTCCTCCTGACAAACAGAGACAACACACACATATCAGTGAATACCCTTCCTATTATTAGAAAAAAGTATTAAAATCATTTTTTAATCAAAATTATTTTACAAGACAAATATTTCTTTACGGTAAAATATCTAAAGATGAGCATATCGAAAAAGTATTTGTGTATAAGTGTTAATACATTAAATATAAAAGCAGAAACACTGACATTGTTCTTAGAAAAGATATTTGAACTTGTATTAGTGACACCTTTAACAACATCATCTACGACACCATCTGTGACATCATCTCTGCTTTAAAGTAATTTTCTGCTTACTGCGCTTTTCATCTTTTCCTTCATCCTGGCCGTTATTCTGTGTTGCAGGTCCAGTTGTGTTCTTAACATCTCTGCATTCAGGATTTTCACAAACAGTGTCTATTTCCATAGTTTGCTATTGTGTTAGACGGTATGTCTACACAGACGAGATGTGATCTTCAGAATGAGTTGTGTTTTTGAAATGCTGCAAACTCTATTCTTGTTAAAGGCCAGTGTGAAACCACTTCTTGTTTAAAGAGCAACGTGCAGGTTGAATTTATAACTGAATTAATACTTGATATTGTCTGAAGAGGTCTTTTAAAAACACATATGTAGAAATTACTAATAAAATCTCATTTGATGTAGAGATTTTGATGAAAATGTGCTAGGCTCTGGAATACGCCTTTCCCGCTAGCAACGCGTCATATGACGTAGGCCGAGGCAAACAAGAGCTTGCGGTCAGCTGTAGTTGGAGCGGTAGTGAGAGACAGAGAAAGTTTTAGATCGAGTTTTAGAGATGCCATAATGGTAAATTGTTGTGTTTGTGCTGGTTGCACGAATTCCAGCCTGTCATGACATCGTGTCCATCATTTTCCTTCTAGGAAAAACAAGGCTTTTCGTTCTTGGGTGCGTTTTGTGCAGGTGAAGAGAGCAGACTTCACTGCCGCGTCTGTCACCACCGTCTATGGTCACCACACACTCGGTCGTTTGTAACGCACATTTCACTACGGAGAATTATAGACCTGGAGATGTTTTGCATCACAGACAGATGGTTTAATTAATACGGATTTGCAAACAGTGCATTTTGCTGTCTTGCTCTGCGGTGTTTCCAGTGTGAAGTATTTACACACAGCTCAATGCTGTCCTGCTTGCTGGCTGCAAACTAGGGAATGGATTTCCTGAGAGGATTCTCTGTGTCTCATTGAGCCGCGCCTCCGTTCAGGAAATCCATTCCACAGTTTGCAGCCAGCTAGCAGACTGGCCGGCGGGAATCACTTTTGGAGTCATTTCAGCAGGATATCGGATATCTCCGCAGGTTGGATCGGGAAAATCCGTTACATGAATTACACTGGTATCTGTCCCGATACCGACACTGGATCGGATAGGATCGGCCCCTTCCCTACCTGTGGGCCATAGGCATGCTCGTCAACATCGGAGAACTCGGTTTCTTCATTCACATCCATTGTAACCTGAGCTTCAACTTGACCAGACTCCCTCGCCCATCGTCACTTCCGGTTAGTGCTTTATAGACGCGGAAGTTATTTTATCACAATTTATCTCAAAATATCGTTAATGGCTAAATTATATTACTCCAGTTCAGAAAATCGAGTTGTTTTATCATCAACATACACTATGCTATATAGGGGTGTCCAACCTGCATGTTGCTCTTTAAAGACTTGCAGACCAACTTAAAAACTCCTGCAGTTTGATACTTTTGTGTTTGTGTATTGTACATTCAACCACATTTTATCAGCTTCAAACAAAAGCTCCAACAAGAGGAATCTGTGATCACTCAAATAAACTCAAACACACTTAAACAGGCCAAACTGGAGCTTTGTATTGATGATGCAGAAACAGAAGAAAGTGTCTGAATCTGATGTTCCCTTTCAGTCGACAAGGTTTGTTAGAGTTCAATACTGTCCCGATTTCCACTTTGGTCATTTGGTTCACCTATGAGCCAAATCCTGAATATGTATGAAATTTTCAATTATTAGTATGCCCTTTTGTTACCTTCCCCTAACCGTCTAGGGGTCGGGAGGGGAGTTAACAAAGAAAAGAAAAAAAAGGCGAGAACACACTTCAATCCTCTGTCCCAGAGTGAAGAAAATACACCACTAACCACTCGGTGAGTTGCACAGTTTTGAAAACGAACGTTAAATGTTGTTTTAAGGACATGTTTGTGCATGCCGGTAGACAGCCACTCTGAAGCGCTCAGGCGATTCTAAAAGAGTCAAAAAGTCGAGACAGGACCCATCGTCAACATTTCAGTTCATCCAAAACAAACTAGAAAATATATTCAAAGCGCTTAATACCGGAATGATCCTTTAAGCAAGAACAGCCAGAGAAAATGTGATCAGATGATATTGGTTACATGATAATTAAAATAAATTATCATCATAGTGGTCTGATTCATTGATCATAATCAGAGTTTCTTCTTTGCTTATATAATTGTAAGAGAATTATTTTACTTTATGATGGTGAATATCTTTATTTCTGGTTCCCTTTTTAACAAATTATGCGGTTTTAAGACCACAAACTCACTAAAGCAATTCACCCAACTAAAGCAAACACTGATAACCATAGTGAACACCAAACATCTTCAATAAAACATCAACATCTAAACCTCTGTTAATTCTCAATAACAACTTCTGTAGACGTCTGACAGAAATAAAGTCAGTCTGGTTAGTAATAAGTGAAGCTGGTGTTTGTGGAGTTGTTTAATCCTCCTCTGCTGAGATCTTCACAGATCTGTTAGTGTTTAATGTTGTGAGGTTTGTGGGTCACCATTGTGCTGTATTTAAAAGGGTGAAATCTATTGCAGCCATTTCTATTAACTTATTTGTTAAGTTGATGTTTTTATTTTATTTATTCAGTTAAAGCAACATCAAGGAACTTTTCCTCACACTGTAAAACCCAACAAGTTAAGCTAACTCATTTCATTTGAAGAAACCGATTACATCAATTCATTTAAGTTTATAAAAACAATAGTTATGAGTACTCTGAAATTATTTCAGTTGAGTTCACTAAAAGTAGATATTGCAGTCAAGAAATTAAGTTATTAATTAAGTGATTGTTGAGCATTAATGATGAACACCTGCTGTTAACATCATTGAAGGAAAGAGAAACACAAGAACAACAACTGACTTCCAACCACAACATTAGATGAAATCAACCGAAGATAAAATATGTTTAAATCTCTCAAGATCTCAGAGGAGGATTGAACAACTCCACAAACAACATTACCAGCTTCACTTACTAACCAGGTTGACTTTTATCATGCGTCTACAGCAGTGTTTCCCAACCCTGTTCCTGGCGGCACACCAACACTGCACGTCTTCTTTGTCGCCCTAATCAAACACACCTGATTCAACTCATCAGCTCATTAACCCATGTGATTATGAGCTGATGAGTTGAATCAGGTGTGTTTGATTAGGGAGACAAAGAAGACGTGCAGTGTTGGTGTGCCGCCAGGAACAGGGTTGGGAAACACTGGTCTACAGAAGGTGTTATTGTGAATGAACAGAGGTTTAGATGAAGATGATTTATTGAGTTTCATTTAAAGACACCATGATAGTGGTCAGTGTTTGCTTTAGTTGGGGTCTTGACCCTTGACTTTATAACACCAGTTTTTCCTCTGGCTGCTGTAACCGAGTGTTTATATAACACATTTGTTATGGCACAAAAGCCAAAAGAAAATTTTATTTTGATGATTTATGGAATGATGAATCATCATTTGGTGTCTTGATTCTCTGATCTTTTCTAGAGAGTAATCTCTGATAAACAGGTGATATATAACTTGTATTATTCATTAAAAAATAAATGTGATTCTGCTGCAAGGCCCTTTCAATCAGATTTTAAAAACCTCTATGGTATCATGCTGACTTACACAGACATCAAGAATCAGTATATGAATCTCAACAATGGTGACCATTAAAAAACGATTCATGCTGCAATGCATGCTGGGAGCCATGGACAAGGTTTGTATTATGGTAGTACCCAGCATGCATTGCAGTATGAATAGTTTTTTAATGGTCAACATTGTTGAGATTCATTTGCTGATTCTTGATATCTGTGTTAGTTTTGGTAATGAATTACATTTTCTGTAAAATACTTCATACTATCTGAAATTCATAACATTTCTAGTTGTTATGTTGTAGAATCTATTTTCAAATGCAACTAATAATATAATCAGAGATTAGACTTTGAATGAGATCTGTGAATCAAGTCATTAAGTGATGATTGTCATCATCAAACCTTGACCATCATCACCCGATCATACTTTTCCTTGACTTTTGTGCCATAACAATTGTTTTATAAACACTCAATTACAGCAGCTAAAATTACAAAGACTTGTACTCAAACATCAAGGGTCAAGAGCCCAACTAAAGCAAACGCTGATCTCCATCATGGTGACCTTAAACCTTGTATTTCTTGTGTTTCTCTTTCCTTCAGTGATTCTGCTTGTTAACAGCAGGTGTTAATCACTAATGAGCAATCATCACTTAATTGATAATTAATTAACTTAACTATACAATTATTATTCAATTATCGTTCTGGGATCTAGAAATGTTCTATAACTCATTCAGTTTGAGTTCTGTTTTAGTCATTCAAGACACTTCAAGTTTCGGTATTATTTGAGTGCAGTGACCTCAATTTAATTGAGTAAATAGTACTGTTAGGTTTTACAGTGCAGCGGTCGCCCTACAGGTTGGAAGCGGAATTGTCCATTACTGCTGTCGTAAATAATTTAGTCTTTCGCAGCCTACGGTCGCACGCGCACGCTCGCTGCTTATCCAGCACCGGCTTTGGAATCAACAATGGCAGACATCCCAACCTGCAAGAAGTCATTTCAGGGAGGTATATCTTGGTGACTGGATTGTTGGGGGCGGGGCGGGTTGACTCACGCTATGTAACGTTATGTTATGCGTGCAGTATGTTCTGTCTTGCATGCGCGCTCTAGATTCCGGCAGACTTGGGAAGTCTGCAATGGCCATAGACAATTTGAGGAAGTGGTGGGGGAAGTGATGTATGCCGTAAAGCAGTCGAGTTTTGTAGTTCTTTTTGTGCTCGGGTTACTACCCGAAACCCGAAGTTACACAGTGCGAGTAAAAGCGATACAGACCGCGTCAGGCTATGGCAGACGTGTCATTTAACCTATTGTAAGTCGATGTACCATCACAAGGGTCTTGGAAATATATTATGAAGGTTGAAAAGTTACATAGTGTTACATAGTGTATGGTTTCAGTTTAATAAATAGAAATAAAATGCATCATTGTCTCAACACATGTTGAGTATGTTTGTATGTTGATATATTAGAAAATTAAGACTTTGAGTAAAACATCCTTGAGAATTTTAAGGCAAACGTTTTCCACGTTTTCTAAGTACACTCAACTAATTACATTTTACAGTGTGAATATATTGTAAATATATTTTTCAATATATGAAGAGTGGCAATTCCTTATGTATTATTAAATATGCTGTAATATATAAAAATATATATGTATTTTTCAGTATATTTATACCATATAATATATTGATCATAAATATATGGAAATATTTTTTTTTTCCTGTAAGGGTAACTCCAGTTTCTTCTTTGTGTTAAATCAGTGTATTTGTCCTGTAAGCTGTTTATTTTATTCTCATTCTAAAACTCTCTGTATACTCATACTGTATAATTGAACATATATTGCATATTTAATATACACACTAAAACAGGCCGAACTGGACCTGTGTGTTGATGACCATAAACTGGAAGTGAATGATGATTTACATCACTGTTGTGTTCAGGGACAGAGAGGATGATGGGAAATAGAGATTGTGAGACGAAGACTTCCTGTTATTAAACACAAGTGGGTGACAACAGGAGATTCACTTTTCCCTTTTCTCAGTAGATGTCACTGTTCTACCATTTTCACTATGATGGGATGTATAAATAAATAAATACATAAAACTTTCTTAATGTTACTAAAACATATTTTACATTAACTCAAGAAGTCCCCCCAATGAAACACACTGCAGGCCTTTTTCTAAAAAAAGTTTTTAAAAAGTTAGTCAAAGGGACGGTGGTGGGAATCTGTAGTAGCTTAAAAATCAGTCCATTGTAATTGATCAGTTACTCAGTAAGACCCAGTGGCGGTTCTGGCCCATTTCAACTGGGGGGGCCAAGCTGGGGCCAGTTGTACTGTTAGAGGGGCCAGTTACATTTAGACCTTATTGTTGTCATATCATTTTCTGCACTGCTGCAGGCATTAACAGGCAAAATACCGTGTTTATAATCATTCAACAATGTATTTGCATTTCCATTATATTTTTACATTTGCATTACATATTCAGTATTAGTCACAGTAACTGTAATAGACATGATGTCCTTCTTTCTCTTCATTTTGAGAACTATAGAGCAAAAGCAATGGGGACCAAGAAGCTTATTAATTCATTTACTGAAAATAACTGACTTGATATGTATAACCGTTTACAGGGTTCCTGCACACTTTTTAAAGTCAAATTTAAGGCTTTTTAAGACCTAAAGAAATCAAAATGAATACCGTACATTAGGGGTGTGCTATATTGACAAAAATATATTTCAATATTTTCAACATTTTGTTAATAATTAGATAATATTTTACTGATTGTGTTTTTGTGCTGGTGCCATGGCTGGTTTAGGCCTGTTGTTGACAGCTGACTCACGAAGATATTAATATTTTTCATATTCTATGCAGTGGTCAGTTCACAGCAGTGACAGAAATACATTTTTTAATTAAGAGGCAATATTTGCCACCTTAAATTGATTTCCAGGGGCATTTTCACCTATATATGGACATTTTTTCTAAACTTATTTAGAGTTATGCATCACCTTTTATGTCAAATACTAACATTAAAATTATACAGTAATTATACTTATTTATACAATAATACTTAATTATGCAATAATTATACAGTACCACTGTTACCAGTCAAATTAATTAATTCAATCAAAATCCATCTTTGCAGTGCAGAGGTGACACAGAAGTGGCATTAATATATTTACACTCCATTTACAATTGCATAAATAAAGCTATGAGATTTTTTTTAAATCAATATTTAAAAATGAAATTATTTCTAATTTTAACGTTTAATTAAAGGATACTTTAAATATGAAACTAAAACCGCCAGTAGGGGCGGCAAGTCCCTGTAAGAGGGATTCATTCATTCAAACGATTTGTTCAAACGGCTGATTCATTCGGGAAAGAAGCAAGTGATTCGTTTAAAACGCGGATTTCAGTCAATAAATCATCGCTGTGTTGCATTGAGACTCACTACGGTTTCATTATGAATTTCTAGTCGGCGAAATAAAGGGAAAACAAACAATATTGACAATATTGTGTCTAAAAAGTAACTCCCAATGTTAACTTATTGTTAATTTAACTGTTGTATAACATAAATATCACAGTTGCAATTGTGCACGGGAAAACGGCACTCTTGCTGATGTGATATTCTAATATAAGAACATAATATGATATAAATATAAGACAAAAACTAATTTGGGGACATAGCCTACCTATGAACTGCACACAGCAGTGAAAGGACGATAGACAAATGCTATGTCAGCTCACAGTGCCTCGTACATAGTAAAAACAATGATTACAATATCATAAAAGACAATACACATCGCACACCCCATACACAGCAAAATCCCCAGTGTTAAATTAACACTCTGAGTGTGGACTCATATAAACACTGAAGCAGTGTTAAAGTTAATGAGATAATGAGTTAATTAAGTGAATAATTGAGGGATGATTGAGCATCATTGAAGACACCTGATGATAACAAGCAGAATCACTGAAGGAGAAAACCGTAATTTTAAGTCACCATTATGGTGATCAGTATTTGCTTTAGTTGGGCTCTTGGCCCTTTAATCATTAACTTCAGATTTTGTTTGGCTGCTGTACGTGAATTATAACAGCCAGATGAACATATAAAAAAAAGGTGATCTGATGGTGTTGGTTGTGTTTTAACATAATCATTATTTCACAATCATTTGACCTGAATCACTGAACTCATATATAGGCCAATTTCTGAATTAGGTTTATTTTATTAATTATAGCAGCACTGTCCTTGTATGGCATCATATTTTTAGCCTTTTCAATGAAACCAAATGATCAACAAAAAAAAAAACACGTCAAAAATATTTATGTTGGCACACACAGACATCAAGAATTAGCATATGAATCTCACCAATGGTGACAAACAGATCACTTCTGAACATAAGCTCATTATTTATTCATGCAGCAATGCATGATTGGAGCCATGAATGAGTTTTTATTGGTGGCACCCAGAATGCACTGCAACATGCTTTAATAATTGTCACCATTGTTGAGATTCACAGGCTGATTCTTGATGTCTAAAAACTGTATCAAATAAATGAATTTTTTTTTTTTTGTATATGAGACGTGTATAAAATGAATTTCTGTGGATTACTTTGTAAAAGTTTAAAACACTATGCTGTGCAAGAATAGTGCTGCTATAATTGATAAAGTAAACCTAATTTGGGCTCTATATGTGTTCAGTAATTCAGCTCAAATGATTGTGAAATAATAATTATGTTAAAACACAACCAGATCACCTTTTTTTTATGTTCATCTGGCTGTTATAACTCACGTACAGCAGCCAAACAAAATCTGCAGTTAATGATTAAAGGGTCGAGAGCCCAACTAAATCAAATGCTGATCACCATAATGGTGACTTAAAATTACGGTTTTCTCCTTCAGTGATTCTGCTTGTTATCATCAGGTGTCTTCAATGATGCTCAATCATCCCTCAATTATTCACTTAATTATCTCATTAACTTTAACACTGCTTCAGTGTTAACTTTAACACTGCTTCAGTGTTTATATGAGTCCACACTCAGAGTGTTAATTTAACACTGAGGATTTTGCTGTGTACGCACATAAAGAATGAACTTACAACTGAACTGACATTTACCAACTTTCTTCTTCTCTCCTCTCTCGCGTGCAGGAGACTGTGAGACCCGCGAATGTGATGCGAAATGTCACGTGAAAATGCAAATCCACAAAGATAGAAAAATAAAAAAATAATACGCATACAACGATAGCAAAAAACAGTTTTGTAAAAATTATTTCAAACTCTGGGGGCCAAGCTTTTTGTCACAGGGGCACGGGCCCCCCTGGCCCCCCCTCTAGAACCGCCACTGGTAAGACCCAACAGAAAATTGCAAACAATATAGTAACATAATTTGAATTTTACAATGGGACTCGATCTTGGTGCTGCAGGCATAAAAATGAATGTTAAATGATAAATGTTCTTTATTTCCATCACTTCTAAGAAGCTTCATGATCATGATTACATGAACCTTCACCAAAAATGCAATAAAAAGAAAGAAAAGAAATTAAGCTGGAAAATATGGGTCAAAGCATTATTAAATATCATGAAGATGAAGGAATCGATGTTAAAGGGATAGTTCACTTTGAAATAAATTGTTGATATGTTTTAGCTTACCTCAAGGGCATCCAGGATGTAGGTGTCTTTGTGTCCACAGTATTTTCAATTTTGTTATTTTTTAGGTCAAAGCGTTCTTGTCTGTCAGTCATATAATGCAGGTCTATGGTCACCACCTCAAAGAGCATGCACAGAGAAGTCCAAATTAAACATGATTTAATGACTCGTAAATGTAAGTACACATTGATGGCCTAAGACACGAAACGAGCGGTTTGTGTGAGAAAACGAACAGTATTTTTTTTTACCTCTTGTAATCACAGTCACATCCAAGTACTCTGATGGCGCGGGCGCCTCTGTCTGCGCAAGCGCCGGCAAGCGCCTTAGGCGCTTAGGCGCTCCCAGAGTCACCCCCCTCCGTCCCCCACTCAACTCAGCGAAAAACAAAATGCTGAGATAATAATGTCAACTGACCATTTTATTAAAACAGAAGCAGTTCAAAAGCTGTTTCGCAGACACTCAATATCAGAATAACAGGGTGAATCAGAGCAATCTGGGTGTCTCTACACTCAAAAAAATGATATGTTGGCTTTACTTAACTTTTTTATGTAAACAGGTTCCACCGGTTCCACATAACTATGTTTCGTTAAACAAACATAATATGTTCATGTAACTTCAACATCATGGAATTTGGTCATTTTAAGCGACCCAATTAAACTCTGAGCTAATGAGTTAATTAAGTGAATAACTTAGTGATGATTGAGCATTATTGAAGACACCTGATGTTAACAAGCAGAATCTCTGAAGGAGAAAACCGGAATGTTTAAGTCACCATTATGGAGATAAGTGTGTGTTTTAGTTGGGCTCTTGACCATTAACTTATTATCTTTACACTTTGTTTGGTTGCTGTACATGAGTAATAACAGCCGGATGAACAATAAACAAAGGTCATCTGACGGTGTTGGTTATGTTTTAACATAATCATTTTTTCACAATCATTTGACCTGAGTCACTGAACTTATATTAAACTGAATATTTTAGTTAAGTTAACCTTTCGAATAATAGCAGCATTGTCATTGTAGAGCATACTATTTTTAGACTTTTCAATGAAATTCAAATGATCAAATCAATAAATAAAAAAGAAACTTCCTAAAAATATTTTGAGTAGGCACACACAGACATCAAGAATCAGCCTGTGAATCTCAACAATGGTGACAATTATAAAGCATGTTGTAGTGCATTCTGGGTGCCACCAATCAAAACTCATTCATGGCTCCCATCATGCATTGCTGCATGAATAAATAATGAGCTTATGATCTGTTTGTCACCATTGCTGAGATTCATATGCTGATTCTTGATGTCTGTGTGTGCCTACTTAGGAGATTTTTTTAAGAAAATTATATTTTATTTCTTGATTTGATCATTTGAATTTCATTCAAAAGCCTAAAAATAGTATGCTCTACAATGACAGTAAGGTAAACTTAACTCAGAAATTGGGTTCAATATAAGTTTAGTGAGTGATGTCACATGATTGTGAAATAATGATTATGTTAAATCACAACCAACACCATCAGATCTCCTTAGTACATTGTTCATCCGGCTGTTATAACTCACGTACAGCAACCAAACAAAATCTAAAGTTAATAAGTTAATGGTCAAGAGCCCAACTAAAACACACACTGATCTCCATAATGGTGACTTAAACATTCCGGTTTTCTCCTTCAGTGATTCTGCTTGTTAACATCAGGTGTCTTCAATAATGCTCAATCATCACTCAGTTATTCACTTAATTAACTCATTAGCTCAGAGTTCATTTGGGTCGCTTAAAATGACCAAATTCCATGATGTTGAAGTTACATGAACATATTATGTTTGTTTAACGAAATATAGTTATGTGGAACCGGTGGAACCTGTTTACATAAAAAAGTTAAGTAAAGCCAACATATCATTTTTTATTAGTGTAGACTTCTGTACTTTACTGTGATTTTCACATCAACACTTCAGGCCAACAATGAGACGCATAATAACAGCTAGAAGAATGTTTATGTCAATATCTGCTTGTGAGCAAGTTATGAACACATCAGATGTAAGTGCAGAATTTCACATGAAAGCAGTTAATGATTAAATAAACTGACAGTTTTAAAAGACAGGAATCTTAGTAATGAATTATGTGATCAAAATAAGACTTATTCCACAAGATAATACATGTAAAAGCATGACAGGAATGGATTAAATCTATTTCTCACAAATACATGTTATCCTATCTGAGCAGAGGTAATCATTCCAGTTGCTCACCCTGTCTCCTTCAGGATCAAGCATGACGCAGTCCTCATCTCTGCCCCAGCTATTCGGCTCACCTTTTAACCAAAACCTGAATAAAATGTGTCAGATTTTTAATTATTCAGAACTCCAAAAGTTCAAGCAATCTGAATCTTTTGATGGCCGTATAAAAAAATAAAAATAAAATACAAACAAATAAACCCACAGTGGATTTATGTGAGTGTTTTAGCACTCACCCTTGTTTCAGTGGTGAATTATCCACCCATTTCATGATCCCCTCAGTCTCAGTGTCAGTCAAACCAATCCACACTCTCTCCTTCACTAATGAAGTTATGAACCTCTGTGTGTGAATAAAAACAGGAGTAAGTGTGATTCCTCTCATTAACTAACAGTCACACACACAATCTCACCTGCTTCTCTTCAGTGTTGATAATGATCAGATCAGCTCCTCGATCTCTGCAGTATTTCCTGCTCTCAGACCAGTTCTTCGACTCATTGTATATGAAGAAAAAACCTGGACCACACAGATTTTCATACATAAACACTTTTCAAAACTGTAAACATATACAGTAAAGATAAAGAGAACTAGAAAAAAAGTAATTACTTAGACAAAGCTGTTGTTTACAAACCTCGTTTAGACACTTCTCTCATCAGTTCCTCTCTCAAAGACGCGACTCTGGTCTCTAACTCCAGTTTCTTCTGACTCAAAGAGCTGAAGTTGTTCTTCAGTTGGTCTTTTTCAGTCATTAGATCAGTGTAATTGTCCTGTAAGCTGTTGATAGTGTGATTGAACTCTTCAACTGTGTTCTTGTAACTCTTTAACAGGTCTCGCTCTGCTGTGATGGTGATGTACAGTGTGATGAAGACCAGCAGAAGAACACACATGAGCCCGAGACACACTGTCATCAACACCAAACACCTGCTTCCTCCTGACAAACAGAGACAAACACACACACACACACACACACACACACACACACACACACACATCAGTTAACAAGCAATTCATATTATTAGAAATATAGGCTCAAATCAAGCTTTATCTTAAGATAATACACAGGCCTTTCTAACAAAAACATTTATTCTTTGATAATGATAGCGGAATATCTACAATAAAAAACGCAAATAACAACATATGTTGAAAAGTTAAATAAAATGTTAATACATACCATAAAAGTTCTTTGAAAAAAGTTACGTTTCTCATTTCCTCAAAAGTTAACAACACCATTTCTTCTTCAAATGAAACTTTACTTACTGCACTTTCCATCTTTCCCTTCATCCTGGCTGTGATTCTGTGTTCGAGCTCCAGTTGTGTCCTTAATATCTTTATTTTCAACATTTTGATAAATGTCCTCTAAGTCCATAATTCACTCTTATGTCTGACAGCAAGTGTTCACAGATGAGCTTGAATGATAGTCGTGGTTTCTTTTAAATAGCGCTAACACTAAACAGGAAGTGGCTATTAGTTCAGACACAGAGAAAAATACTTTCATTCCCACAACGAAACTCTCAGAAACTCTGCAGAGACTCAAACACCTTTAAACAGAACTTACTTGACCTCTATAATGATGGGAATAAACTGGAAGGGAATTAATAAACGTTTTTAAGATGGGATGAGAGGATGATGGAAGGAAAAACAGAGATAACTATTAAACACAAGTGGGTGTACATAAAAGTTTTCAATGTTCAAATATCACAATATTTAGGGTTGGAACAAGTCTCACAAATCCCTTTTATCACATGTTCAATACAGTTCAATACAACGTCCACTTTGGTCATTTGGTTCACCTTTGAGCCAAAACCTGAATATATGTATGAAACTTTAATTATTTGGACGCCCTTTTTAAATTATAACTGTCAAATTGATTTCAGTGGAATTGCGTTACAGAAATAAAAGACATAAACACATAAACATAATCCAAAACCCCGAACCAAACGTGACAATTACAGACCCACAGTTTTATTCAGAAACCAAACAATAAGAATAATTATATTTCTATTTATTAATTTGGCAGAAAGCAATTAAAAATGAAAAACATCACAAGCAATATTTTGTAAGAGCCAACAGGACTAACATTATCACAACAGCATGTTTCAAGAATATGCTAAAGGGTACAGAAGTGAAAGTGCAGAAAAGTATTGCATTTATATGTATTTGCAGTTCAAGTTAAGTGGTTGCAGAACAGGTGTGATCTTCAGAGTGATGAATGTTTTCACACCAGTGCTAACGCTAAACAGGAAGTTGTTTCAATTCACACTGGCCTTTCCCTTCGACAAGAATACAGACTTGCAGTCCAACTTAAAATACTCCCTGCAAACTCACACTACTGTGTTTGTGTATTGTACATTCAACCACATGTTATCCGCTTCAAAAGCCAGCAAGAGGAATCTGTGATCCCTCAAATAAACTCAAACACACTTAAACAGGCCAAACTGGATCTTTGTATTATGATGCAGAAACAGAAGAAAGTGCCTGAATCTGATGTTTCTGTTCCTCTCTGATTAATTCAGTCTGATAAACCTGCTCTCTGCTGCCCCTGCTGGACTGGAGCAAATACAGCCATAGAGCAATAAACAGATACAATGAAATATAAAATAAAAACAGAAATACAGTTTATAATAATAATGGTTATTGACCATTTTATTCAAAGCAAAAGCAATACAACTCAAAAGCAGTTTCACAGACACTCAATACCAGAATAATTGGGAGAATATGGGAGACTTTAAACTTCTATATTTTACTGTGATTTGCACCTCAACACTTCAGACCAGCAAATGAGACGCATAATGACAGCTAGAAGAAGGTTATATTGGCATAGATCTGCTTGTGATGGACAAGGTGTGCCACACTCTCAGATTACCCAGTTCACCCTGCTGATGTTTATCAGAGTTGTATAAAGTAGAAGTAGAAGTACAGAAAAAGTAGAAACCCTGCTATATGTTTATTCCAGCCATGAACTGATTGACAGTTGATTTCAGCTGATTTCTGTCTCCTGACTGAAAAACTGCTAATAAGCAAATCCAGGTGATTGGAACAAAATACTGAGGCGGACTTTTACTTTCTGAACCTGGACTTTACTCCTCTGAAGAGAACAGAAAAAGAAACGAGCAGAAACACAAGAACTACAACTGACTTCAGACACAGTCTTGAAAAGACAGAAAAGAAGACTGTCAATCAGTGCATGGCTGGAAGTAAGACATGGCAGAATTTCTACTTTCTACTTCTACTTTATACAACTCTGATACACACAGACATCAACAATCAGCGTATGAATCTTAACAACGGCTGAACATAAGCTCATTATTTATTAATGCAGCAATGCATGATGGGAGCCATGAATGAGTTTTGATTGGTGGCATCCAGAATACACTGCAAAATGCTTTATAA
This sequence comes from Rhinichthys osculus, assembly GCA_029959095.1. NCBI lineage: Eukaryota > Metazoa > Chordata > Actinopteri > Cypriniformes > Leuciscidae > Rhinichthys > Rhinichthys osculus. The sequence continues at coordinate 50,196,714 of JARWKJ010000005.1, forward strand.
TTGTCACCATTATTGAGATTCACAGGCTGATTCTTCATGTCTTAAAAAAAAATAAAAAATAAACTTTGTATGTGATTAAATTGTAAGAAAAGATTTGAATTACATTGTAAAAGTTACAAATATTATGATTATCAAGGACCGTGCTGCTATAATCAATCAAATAAATTTAACTCGTTAATTAGGCTCTACTCAGGTTAGATGATTGCGATATAATTATAATGTTCAAAACATCAAACACCATTATGCGACCTTTTCTCTTTGTTCATCTGGCTGTTGAAACTCAGGTACAGCAGCCAATCAAAGATCAGAAGTTAATCATGTAAGGGTCAAGAGAGCAACTAAAGCAAACACTGATCTCTATAACGGTAACATACCAATTACGATTTTCTCCTTCAGTGATTCCTCTGTTGAAATGAAACCTCTGTTAATTCTCAATAAAATCTTCTGTAGCAGTCTGACAGAAATAAAGTCAGTCTGGTTAGTAATAAGTGAAGCTGGTAATGCTGTTTGTGGAGTTGTTTAATCCTCCTCTGCTGAGATCTTCAGAGATTGAATGTCTTCTTTTCTGTCTTTTCAAGACTGTGTCTGAAGTCAGTTGTAGTTCTTGTGTTTCTGCTCGTTTCTTTTTCTGTTCTCTTCAGAGGAGTAAAGTCCAGGTTCAGAAAGTAAAAGTCCGCCTCAGTATTTTGTTCCAATCACCTGGATTTGCTTATTAGCAGTTTTTCAGTCAGGAGACAGAAATCAGCTGAAATCAACTGTCAATCAGTTCATGGCTGGAATAAACACATGGCAGGATTTCTACTTTTTCTGTACTTCTACTTCTACTTTATACAACTCTGGTGTGTATCATCATAATTTTTTTTTTTTTGTTCTCATGTTTGTTAAAGTCTACTAACTTATTGTTATAATATTGCTGGATCTCATGATGCAGTTACAGGTTGTTTTTTTTTATAATAATTTGTCAAAATAATTATTAAATTCAAATACCACAGTGAATCAGGCTTTTTCATGATGAATACAAAACCATCACCAGGTAACCTTCATCACCTGATCCCGTTCAATTTTGTTACTGTATATGTGTTTGACAAACACACTGTCACAGCAGTCAAAAGAGATCAAATATCTAATATGAGTAAAGAGCCTGGCTAATGGAAACACTAATCACTGTTATGGTGACTTCAAATGAAACTGAGTTAAACCTCTGTTAAATAAAAATAAAAACTTCTGTAGAAGTCTGACAGAAATAAAGTCAGTCTGGTTAGTAATAAGTGAAGCTGGTAATGCTGTTTGTGGAGTTGTTTAATCCTCCTCTGCTGAGATCTTCAGATTTAATGTCTTCTCTTCAGTTGATTTCATCTAAGACTGTGTCGTCTCTTTTTCTGTTCTCTTCAGAGGAGTAAAGTCCAGGTTCAGAAAGTAAAAGTCCGCCTCAGTATTTTGTTCCAATCACCTGGATTTGCTTATTAGCAGTTTTTCAGTCAGGAGACAGAAATCAACTGAAATCAACTGTCAATCAGTTCATGGCTGGAAGTAAGACATGGCAGAATTTCTACTTTCTACTTCTACTTTATACAACTCTGCTCTCGTGTAATGGAAATCATCCCTTTAAGTGCTGAGTGTTACATTCCACGCGTGTTTTGTGTTTGTTTTCATTGTCCTGTGCACGCTAGTGTACTTTGCACGTGTTGGCTGTTGTGCTCATTATCTTCTCTCTGTCTCTAGCTCCCTCTCTCTGCTCGCAGGTTGCTGTGATTGGCTGAGTCGGACGTCAGTCATCATCAGTCATCATTAAGGCGGCGCTTGAGAACTAATCGGAGGCCGCCCACACAGCAAAATCCCCAGTGTTAAATTAACACTGAGAGTGTTAAATTAACACTGAGAGTGTTAAATTAACACTGAGAGTGTAAATTATATAAACTCTGAGCAGAGAGTTAAATGAACACTGAAGCAGTGTTAAAGTTAATGAGATAATTAAGTGAATGATTGAGTGATGATTAAGCATTATTGAAGACACCTGGTGTTAACAAGCAGAATCTCTGAAGGAGAAAACCGTAATTTTTAAGTCACCATTATGGTGATCGGTATTTGGTTTAGTTGGGCTCTTGACCCTTAAATCATTAACTTTAAATTTTGTTTGGCTGCTGTATGTGAGTTACAACAGCCAGATGAACAAATAGAAAAGGTGATCTGATGGTGTTGGATGTGTTTTAACATAATCATTAATTGACCTGAATCACTGAACTCATCAAGAGCATAAATTCTGAGTTAAATTTACCTTATGGGTTTTAGCAGCACGGTCATTTTAGAACATACCATTTTTAGCCTTTTTAATCAAATCCAAACGATCAAATAAAAAAAAAAATCCAAAAAACATTTTATGTAGGCACACACAGACATCAAGAATTAGCGTATAAATCTCAGCAATGGTGACAAACAGATCACCTCTGAACATAAGCTCATTATTTATTCATGCAGCAATGCATGATGGGAGCCATGAATGAGTTTTGATTGGTGGCACCCAGAATGCACTGCAACATGCTTTATAATTGTCACCATTGTTGAGATTCACAGGCTAATTATTGATGTCTGTGTGTCTTAAAAAATAATTGTAAAAAAAATAGTATAAGATAAACTTTTAAGAAATTAGTTTGATTACATTGTAAATGTTAAAAATATTATGCTGTACAAGGTCACTACCGCTATAATTAAGTAAACCTAGCGCAGAAATTAGGCTCTATATGAGTTCAGTTATTTAGGTCAAACGATTGTGAAATAATGATTATGTTAAAACACAACCATCACCATCAGATCACCTTTTTTATTTGTTTATCTGGCTGTTATAACTCATGTACAGCAGCCAAACAAAATCTAAAGTTAAAGATTTAAGGGTCAAGAGCCCAACTAAAGCAAACACTAATCACCATAATGGTGACTTAAATTCAGGTTTTCTCCTTCAGTGATTCTGCTTGTTAACATCAGGTGTCTTCAATAATGCTCAATCATCACTCAATTATTCACTTAATTATCTCATTAACTTTAACACTGCTTCAGTGTTCATTTAACACTTGTTACGATTCTTCTTAAAGATCGCAACAAAAGATCGCAAACGCCACACAACCGCTGCATAAACCATAGATTTATTTACATAAAGTAATTAACATGTGGTGTCAAGGGATCAGTATAAATGTTAGTTAGTGTGTCAGCATGTATTTGTACGTGGAAAAGCTCAAGAGATGTCAGTTCAACCAAACATAACCAAAACATAATCAAAAAGTCCAAATCAGAAGATCGTCAGCAGGGGAAGTACATCACATCAGCTCTCCAAAGCGATTGTGCTCTCCCGTGACCCATATGTCCTGTGAGCTCTCTGGAAGTTCCCAGAGCTGCAACATCACCCGCGAGCCATCGAACTCCCGTCTCTGTTTGACCCAGTGTCTTTTAAAACACCATAATCTGGTTCAGGTGTAAAGCCACGCCTCCCGGCAATCAGCCTATAACTCAGGGACAAAACACACGAGCACTCACTGCACAAACACTCATTGAACCGTCACACACCCCCCTTTAAAAAGATCCGATATCTTATGAGGATCCTCAGAACTTCTCAAAAAAAAAATCTGAAAAATAAAATAAACAAATCATACTTTCCTTTCAAAACATTCTTTATGATTCCCGTGTTACCAGTGTTTTCCCACAGTCACCTCTAATCTCCTAGATTACTCAATTTATTTCCAGCAATCTGGATCCTGAAAGCATATTAAGGCAACAAACAGAGCGCACAGAAAAATAGTAACAACTGTTAAAACACCTACAGTACACCATTCAATCTACTCAGGAACACGAGATAACGCATCTGCCACTACGTTATCAGTTCCCTTGATGTGTTTTACAGTTAAACTGTAAGGCTGCAAAAAAAGAATCCAGCGCATTAACCGTTGACTCGGAGACTGTAAAGAGTGTAAAAACGTTAAATTTGCGGTAATCAGTGCAAAATCTATAAGTAGAATCTGGCTTTTTACCAACAAGCATGGTGAAGCCCAACTGGAGCATGAAGGAACAGCAATCTCATTATCAAGCATATACTGAACCTCTGACTCCAACACATTCCGCTTGTTGATAGGAACCCTATAAAAACGCTGACGGATAGGTCTCGCGTCTCCCACATCCACATCATGCTGGATCAAATGCGTACGGGTGGGCACATCTGCAAACAAACTAGGAAAATCAAACAACAACTCTATCAATTCTGATTTTTTTAACTCTGACAAATGTGCCAACAATGCATCTAGACTCTGAAGGGTCTCTGAATTCTTTAACCTTGGAAGCAAAACACAGTCTCCAGGTACAATCACATCCTCCCCTCCCTCTACAAAAAAAAGGTTGAGAAGTATCCAGAGGGACAGCAGCAACAATAACAGCTGGCTTAACCAGTTGAGTGTCAGATTTACGAGAATGATAAGGCTTAAGTAAATTTACGTGAAAACACTGTTTAGCCTTACGCCGATTTGGGGTTGCAATTTGATAATTTTGGTCAGTCATTTTTTTAAGAACAGTATACGGACCAGTAAATCGTGCGCAAAACGGAGATCCAGATGAAGGTAACAAAACCAACACCTGATCACCCGGCATAAAAACACGGCATTCGATATGTTTGTCAAAGCGTTTCTTCATCTTATCTTGTGCTCCGACAAGATTTTTCTGAGCACTCATTCCAGCTAAAAATAAACGTCTACGGAAACCATCTACATATTCCAACAAATTCTGAGGAGGATCCTTTTCAACCAATCCTTCCCTCCAAACAGAAAGAGGACCCTGTACACTGTGACCAAATACAAGATCATTCGGGCTAAAACCCAAACTCTCCTGTTGTACCTCTCTAGCTGCAAGTAATAACCAGGGTAAACCCTCCTCCCAGTCACGATTCAACTCCACACAGTAAGCACGTAGTAACGATTTCAATGTTTGGTGAAACCGTTCCAGCGCACCTTGACTTTGGGCGTGATATGGGCTTGATTGATTGTGCTTGACCTTAATCACTCTCAAAATCTCAGCAAACATACGTGAAGTAAAATTAGACCCTTTATCGCTCTGAATAATCTTCAGGATCCCAAAAATAGAGATGAATTGGGTTAACGCTTTCACAACTGCTTTAGTTGTAATTCTTCTAATTGGATACGCTGCCGGGTATCGAGTTGTTTGGCACATCACAGTCAGCAAATATACATTACCTGATTTAGATTTAGGTAATGGACCCACGCAGTCAATTATTAGGTGCTCAAAGGGTTTACTTGTGACCACAATAGGACACAAAGGCACCGGTCTCAAAGACTGATTCGGTTTCCCTGTTAACTGACAGGAATGACATGTTTTAATAAAGGCCGAAATATCTTTTTTCAGACCCGGCCAATAAAACTGTCTCAAAACTCTGTTGTACGTTTTATTTACTCCGAAATGACCAGCAACTTCACCATGTGAAACTCGCATTACCACCTCTCGAAATTGCTTTGGCACCACTACTTGAATTACAGATTCCTCAATCAAACCCTTAGCACAGGGAATAAATTTCCTCAAGAGTAGCTCATCTTGGATAAAACATCCACTGGCAGCACTTCTTACCTCCTGCGATGGAATAACATTCTCAAACAGTTGTTGTAACCCAGGATCGTTCTGTTGTGCAGTCATCAGCTCCCTATGAGTAATAGGAAAAAGAGTAGACAAACCTGGCACAACACAATTAAACAATTCTTTCTCTTCACAAGATGCCTCATGACTCCTCGAACGAGTTACTGCACACGTTACAAATACCTCAGGGAATTCTTGCTTTAGCACATCAGACTCTACCATCAACGGAGTGGGCACTACCACAGGTGGTGGAATTACCTCTCGCCATACCCTATCTCCAGCTAAATTATTCCCCAATATTACCATGACACCATCCACTGGCAAGGATGGACGGACTCCCAAGGTTACTTCTCCACAGACCAACTCTGAAGTCAAGTTCATCCTGTGCAAAGGGACAGAAAGAGTCTGTAATCCAATTCCCCTGATTAAAACGTTCCTCCCTTCACTAGATACATCAGAAAAAGGCAGGACCGATTCAAGAATAAAGGATTCTGAAGCTCCGGTATCTCTCAAAATCTTAACTGGAACTTTTTTATCTGAATTAATCAAAGAAACAAACCCCTCCGTGATGAATGGTGCAAACTGTTTTGTACCATCACTCTTTGACTCAGACACTGCGTTCCCTACTCCCATAGGAGCACCACTCGCAAAATCATTAATTCCTGTAGTCTCCGTCAGCAATACAGGACTAACATTTGCATTCGTCTTACTCTTTGGACTAAATTTCAACTTTGAGGCCAAAATAGGACACTTATTTTTCCAATGACCAACATTGAAACAATAATTGCATACCAAGTCTCGGTCACTCCTCCCACGATTTCTCTTCTCAAAATTTGAAATATAAGATTGTTCAAATCTCTTTGATGCCGTTCTATTTTCACTAAAGTTACCATACTGACGCCCTGGTCGACCCTCTTGGTACACGCTCTTATGTGTCAATATGTAATCATCTGCCAAGACTGCAGCTTCACTCACGTCATTTGGCTTATTTTCGTTTATATATGTAGCAATATAGTCAGGAACAATGTTCTTAAATTGTTCTAAAATAACCAAGTTACGCAACTTCTCGAAATTATCAACATCGGAAGCACTGCACCAACGATCAAAATGTGAAACAAGTTCTCTTACCACCTCAGAATGTGTTTGCCGTTCACCTTTTCTCCAACCTCTAAAACGCTGGCGGTATGCCTCAGGAACTAACTCATACGCTTTTAGAATAGTCACTTTTACCTTATCATAGTTCCTTCTGTCCTCCATCGTAAGCGCTGCGTATGCCTCTTGTGCTTTGCCTGTAATGACAGTTTGAAGCATAATAACTCGGACTGCACTTGGCCATTTGCCTTCTTCCGCTACAGTCTCAAATAAAGAGAAAAAAACATCAGGGTCATGTTCGTTAAATTTAGGGAGCAGTCTTAAATTACCAGCAAAGTCAAAACTGCCAGACAAATGTAACCTTTCACCACCCTCTGATGGTAATAGACCATCCTTTATTAATTGCAAACGTTCCGCCTGCAGCTCAAACTCCCGTTCTGATTGTTCAAGCTCTATTCTCTTCTGTGCCAATTCAATTTCACGCTGTTTGAGTAAATTATCTGTTCTTAATTTTTCCATCTCCAACTCATACCGTTTAGTTTCCAAGGCCAAATCTCTATCATGAGTCTGTTGCATTTGCAAAATCTCTTTCTTCTGTTCGAAAGACAACCCTGAAAATATATCTAACGGAGTTTTCTTTTCAATATCATGTTTTTTCTTTGCGGGAATAATCAGAAGATTATTTTTGATTAAACAATCTCTCACAATAGAACGAAGTTCGTTCTTCTTTATCTTTTTATCCACATCACCAATTTTAAAATGCTCTACAAGTTCCCACAATTGTTGCTTCACGAACGAATTTAACACGTCCTCTGACGGAGCTTTAACAAATTCTTCAACGGATGTCATTTTATATCTTAAACTCGTAGATTTAACCTACACTCTCAACTTAAAGTAAGTGCATCTACAATTCCAATAAGGCACAAATACAACACTCATTCACCGTCTCCCCTACTACCCTGCCTATCAACCCACTAAACTGCATTTATGCCTAATCTTCATGCAGCTTTCAAGAGCAAAGCGACATTAAACACCAGATACCGATGGTTCCGAACTGAGCAGTACAGCCCAACCCGTAGCCACGGCGGTGTGCTTCACCCAAAAGCCTGCACAAAAATAAAAAAGGCAAAATAACAAATCAACGCAAAGCGTTGCTAATACCTACTAGGGGAAAAATGAATGAGGTTTCATCTGTACCCCAATAAAAAATGCACTTACCTTCAAATAACGACTACCTTTAACTCACAAAACAAATATACATCTATCTCAAAAAACAATACGAATAATCAAGGATTAACTTTTCCAAATTATCATTCAACCGAGCACCTAATCAACCAAATGAGCTAAACAATATCTAATCGAACGAACTCTCATTTGTTATCAAATTACTCTTTTGGACGAGCCCCCATTTGTTACGATTCTTCTTAAAGATCGCAACAAAAGATCGCAAACGCCACACAACCGCTGCATAACCCACTGAATGTGGTTATGTTTTGGCATAATCACGCTGTGATCTGAAAAATGAAGCTTTTTGAAATAGTTTGGTTTATCTTGTTAGTAACAGTTTTGTGATTCTACAGCATATTATTATCAGTATTTTTCTTATAATCCAAAATTTTTAATAAACATCATTCTTATAAAAACACTTTCAAAAGAATTTATTTAGAAACACGGATATCAATCAGCCTGTGAATCTCAACAGTGGTGACAATAATAATGCTTGTTGCAGTGGCTGCCACCAATCACAACTCATTAATGGCTCCCATCATGCATTGCGGTATGAATAAATTATGATCTGAATTGTCTATGTAATTTACTTTTCCTAATTGAATATTCTCCTCATCACCATTGTTGAGATGCATTGACTGAATCTTGATATCTGTGTGTGCCTAAAACAAAGATTTTTTTTTTTTACAACTTTTAAGAAATCCTTTATATTATATCATAAATTCTGGATATTTATGCAGAATCTCAGTTATGCTGTAACCAACAGCATAAATCACAAACAATTAGCTCAAATGATAAATGTCATAATATAATCATTACCATTAGCTCATTGTTTTTCTTTGTTCATCTTGCAGGTATAGCTCGGATACAACAGCCGAACAAAACCTAAAGTTATGAATATAAGGGTCAAGAGCCCAACTAAAGCAAACACTCATCTCCATAATGGTGAACTGAAATTCCGGTTTTCTCCTTCAGTGATTCTGCTTTAGGTGTCTTCAATAATGCCCAATCATCACTCAATTAATCACTTAAATATCTCATTAACTTTAACACTCTTGAGTGTGGACTTATATACACTCCCAGGTGTGTTCATTTAACACTGAGTTTTAACATAACATAATCGCATGCGATATATCGCCCAGCCCTACTTCAAGCCATTACACATTATTGCACTTATTACCAGTTTGATTTTATTTCTGTCATACATCTACACACAGTCTTATTTAGATATACAGAAGTTTAGATGGTGATGTTTTATGGAATGTTTAATTTCATGTCATCATTATGGTGATCAGTGTTTGCTTTAGGTGGGCTCTTGACCCTTTGATTTTTCAAGAGGGACCTGTGCTGTGTTCCCCAAAAGAATCGTAAGCTTAATTTGTACAGACCATTTATTGCCATTGCTCTATGTCTCAGTTAGGTTTAAAATGCTTTTGGGAAATGTATCCCAGGTGATGTTTAGATCAAATCAAATCCAACAATAATGTAGTGGCCTGATACATTGAATCAACAAAAGTTTTATTCATATACAGTAGCTAATTCCAGCTGTTTTAATAATCTGAAGGTTTTACAATCACATACAGACATCAATAATCTATATATGAATCTCAACAATGGTGACAATCACACAAATGCTTCATGTTGCAGTGCATGATGGGAGCCACCAATCAATAAGCATCCATGGCTCCCATCATGCATTACAGCATGAATAAATTATGCAGCTGAATTGTCCTGTAATTTTCATTGGTTTTTCTTGTTTGCTTTTATTTTGCTATTGTTTTGTTAGGACTTTATAATTACAAGAAGTGCACTGTTAAAAATCAAGAACATATGTTGAAAATTACTGGTATTCAATATAAACATAACTAAAATCACACTAAATGTCTTACTGTGTTTTTGAGCTGTTGCTTCACTCTGGCTGAATTTTCGGACCTTATTAGCATAAATATATTCATCTCTGTCCAGTCCCCTGTCGTTACTCTTGCTGCAGGTCTCGCTGCCAACGCTGTTATAAACGCCCTCCAGTTCTATTATTACTTCTGCGTCTCTTGGTTGAGCTGTGGACTTTAGGAGGGCGAGTACAGGGTTTAATATAGAGAACCTCCCCTAGAATTTACATATTGCTGACCAACAAAAATTCAAACTTTGATGCACTGTACATCTTCACAACATAAATGTGATGAATGTCAAACATGTTGGGTTCATGCCCCCGCCCGCCCGCCCGCCCGCCCGCCCCATTTCACTAAAACTTCATTTCATTCAGAGTTCAAATGTATCATAAATATGTCTTACATATTCATAAAAAAAATCCTTATAATCTTATAATTACCTGATTTTAGAGCATTTTTTTCTTGCATAGTGACAAACAGCACAGCTCATTGTGCAACTTTCTTAAAATACTGGTGAAAATTAGTACAATAATTCTTGCCTTCACATATTTTTGTGAATTTACTCACAATTACTTCAAACATGAATGAATCTTTAATACTTTCTTTTTGTTTTAAAAAAATGCAAAGATAAGCATTAAAAATGAACTTGTACAACCACTCTGAACTTTCTATTGAGTATTATTTGCGCTCAGTGTCACTATGAGGTGATGAACTTCAGACTGACGTGCTGAGTTAAACACAAATGTACATTTCCTTCCAAAGAAACTTAGTTTACATCCTGCTGAGCTTGAATTATTGGAAAATTACACGACATAAGGTTCATCACACAACATAAGGTCACTCTGTTGAAGATTATACAGTAAATAATATAATATGTGCATTTCGGCATCAATATTAAATCAGTTTACTCTAAATGTTTATTGTTTTGGGACAGTAATCAGAATAGATGACCTTGCTAGACTTCTTTTATTATGGAAATTTGCATAAACATTGAAAGTCAAGCTGGTATACATTATTTAATTTGCTGAGTAACAGGATAGTTATTAAAAAAAGCAACAGTCAAAATGAACTCATGTTTAACATACATTGAAAGTTGAAAATTAAGCTATCCTGAGTGTTGTAATATATATGATCTTGTCATCAAAAGCAGTAGTCTGGCATTAGGGCCGTTTTGACGGATTATCTGCAGCCGAAGCGCAGATCCTGCTGGAGACTCAACATGCCGTCATATTTTTCTTTAAGTTCAGCGCTCGTCTTGCTCTGCTCCAAACTGGGCCAAAACTCGACCCAGGTCCTCTCACCCAGAGCGTACTGAATTCTGAAGAGGAAGCAGAGGAAGTTCATGTTAAACACGGTCTTACATGACAAACTTTAATGAATTAATTAAATCCTTTGTCCTTGATTATTCTTCAAAATCAAAAATTCTAACATTTCTTTCACTCTTCTTACTGTAGTTCTCACTTGTCTTACAACAACTTAGCATTTTTCTAGCATGCCTTTTTCTATCAAGCTTTTAATGTTGTTTATATGTCTATGTGGTGTTTTTAATATGCTTTAAGACAAACCATGTGTAAGTTCATAAGTCGACAGCATTGCTGAGTATTTTCTGCTTAAAACTGCAGTGAACCAAAGACAGTCTCAAAAACACGGTGTGAAATCACTGGTGTTTCTGACGTCACACCCTACCTTGTAACCAATCAGATCAACGTGTGATCGTCAACCAGTGGATCTCTGAGCTGAGTGAGTGAGTGGAGGCGGGGCTCATTTGCATATTCATAGAACCGCGAATACTAAATGAGGCAAGGGTGTCGAGTTACATTCAAGATATTTTAAGGCATGACAATTTTTTCCCCAAGGAAAAAACTTTTAAATATGTAATTTTGGTGAAGATGAGTTTTAAGGGATACATGATTGACTACAGGGGGACTTTAACATTTTCTAGCATGATTTAGTTAGCATCTTTAATGATTCTAGCATAAATTAACACATTGCTTGCATGTTTAAAACATGTTGCCAACATGTTTCTAATGTGATTTAACACAATGTGTTTTTAAATTAGATTTTTTTTCTGTGCATTTTCTAATGAACATGAGAGCAACATTTATTTATAATGAATACAGATATAGCTACAGTACATGCTTTTTTTTGTGAGAGCAGTGTAAATGCACAATATAGGAACTACGCTATGCAATTTTTTTGTCATGTTTGCAACATTACCAGGCTTTCATACTTCCTTCAGTGAATTGAGTATTACAACAATTCAAACTGTGCTTTAAAAATGAAAAGCAGGCACATTTAACTACCCCAATAATGTTTAATTGTAGTTATTGTCTACAAATAATGTGATTGCACACTAACCATTCAGAAAGTGTTTCATATTTCACACTCTCTCATGAATACAGAAGCATTTTCACAGATCAGGACACACACACTTTAGACCACGGGTCAAGTGCACTTACTTTCCACCTTGCAGTTGTACATCCTCAGACTGGCCCATGATCAGATAGCTCTCACCCCGCTTCAGATCCAACGCTTCTTTGCATGAGATCTGTACGGTGAAAGTGCGCCGCTTCCCCTCCACACCGTTTTCCAGCTCTACACAGATAAGCAACATTTAAATACTGTATGTAACACAAATACACAAGTATGGTGACATATTCGAGGCACTGAGTTTGTACTGGCACAACTTAACTAAACAAAATCTAATTTGTTTCTCCCAAAATACTGTAAAGGCCAGACGTGAGTAGCTTATTTACTGTGGGTTATTAAACTTAAACAAGATATCAGCAGAACATTTGTATATCACTTTAAAATCTTACACTGAAATAAGCGGGAAACTTAATCATTACATTGACAGAATTTACAAATGTATACACACGGTGGTTGGAGTGAGGAATTATACCTTTTTTGAGGGCAATTTCAATCCTCATATTGTAATAAACCGCTGAAGCGTCGTCATCTTCACTCACCAGAACAGCCTTATAAACTGTAAAAAATTATAAGTATATATGCTGAAGACATTCTCATTAGCTGCAGTGTGTTGTCTCTACAAAAAACAATATTTTCATAATTTATTACCGTAATTTATTTTTGGCTCGCATGCTTTCTTATTACGCTGAGCCTCATGAATTTTCTCCTTCCGTTGAAGACTGCAGTTTTCTGTATCAGCAATAGACAGATAAATGAACCTGCTGTAGATTAACAGCATAACTTACTCAAACTTTCATAAAAAAACAAAGTGCACATTACCTTCGGCACACTGACAGACATCATTCTTACAGATTTTCTGAAGAGCTCCTTCCTTCCTGGTCGGATGATAAAACTTCACACAGCGATTTTCTAAACATTGAGGAATCATGACATCGCATGGTCACACATGTATACAGTGATCATTGTGTTGTAGCATCTGAGATATAGCAGTCAGCCACGAAAATAATATCCAAATAAGTCAAAAATAGGTAAAATAAGCAATAAACTTAAAACATCTTTTACTGTAATCATGATTTGAATGGAATTTTAACATGCATAGTTAATCATAATTTTAAAAAGTTATTGCTTTTTCTTTATGAACCTACTGTTGCAATGCAAATGATATATTGTAGGTGAAAAAAAAAAAAAAAAAAAAAAACTTGGATTTGCCAGCGGGAAAAATATGTAAATAAGCTGATAGTGCGGGAACACGCGCAATTTTAAGTTTAATTCTGTTCATTTTTCTTCTGGTAATTGTGGTTTTATTCTTTCCTGCAATAGCGAGGATTCAAGTGAGTACCACACGGACACACGGACACACACACACACACGGACACACACACACACACGGACACACACACACGGACACACACACACGGACACACACACGGACACACACACACACACACACACACACACACACACACACACACACACACACACACACACACACAGCCTACTTCTTGTTTTTATACAGCTACAAACTGTAACCTAACAGAAAACCTTCTGCATTTTTACAATGAAAAAAATAATTTATTTTTAACCAGGCTTTGTTTCCTGGTGAACTGATACAATCTTTTTGCAATTAATGTCAGACTACTGGAGTGTTTGCATGCACATCAGTGTCATACCTATAGAGTAGTATTCATACACAGTGACCGCTGCTGGTTGAATAAAGCCTCCATTCATAATCCTGTGCAGCCTGAAGGCGATCCTATCTCTCCGGTCATGAGAAATCTGCAAGTGTAAGTGCAAACAGCAGACACTTTATAGCAGCGATGCGGGAGGGATTTTGAAGTTTCATTTTTAGTTCAAATAAATAAATGTTATAAATGAAAAAAAAAATGAAAAAAAAGTTCTGTTCAACCTACTTCCTTTTGACTCTGAACAATAAAATATACCTTATTCTTTCCTCTTTCTTGCACTTTCAGATGTGCTTGTGCTGTACTCATGATCATTGTTGGTATTCTGATGAATATATCTTGACTAGATGTTATTGAAAATACACAGCATAGTGTAATCACTTTAAAAAGCTTAGTAGAATGTATGTATTCATTCTTATAGTAATTATTATTTATAGTAATTTAGGGAGTAATCTAGGACTGTGAGTCATATTCTGTTGATGCGAGTCTCACTTTGCCTTTCACTTTTTCGAACCCCTTTATATGAGTGTTTTCCGAGTAAAACTGCCACAGAGACCTTGTCCAGGTAGATGATGAGGGATCCTCGCTCTGAAAGCTGCTTGTTCATCTCAAATTTCTGAACCAGCCTGTCCCGTCCAGTTGACAGCTACAAAACAGGAACAGAAAGTTATTTTTGGAGAGTTTGACAACTTTTCTGTTTATGCGTCTTTGTGACCTTTAATGCCAATCGCGTCTGCATTAAGCCTCGGTGGCCACCGCAACTATGGAAATTGTGAGAAAATTAAGCATAAAACTACATTTTGGAAATTTCCCACAACAGGACAAAGCGATATTTATAGGATTTACCTTCACACTAAAGGTATGTTTAAATATAATATGCTAAAATGTTATGCTTACTATACACTTTAAAAAATAAAATCGTAAAAAAACGGTCAATGACTGGCAGCTACGGCTGCCAAACAAAAACCGTAAAAATAAAGTAAAATATCCTAATTTAAATTGAGAGCAAAAAACTTTTCCAAACTTTGTCCTTAAATGTTTTACAAAAAAACACTGTTATTTTACAGTTATTTCCTGAATTATTATGATCAAACACCTTCACTGTGAAAAAAAGGTCAAATGACTGTCAGCAATGGCTGCCATACAAAAAAACATAAAATGAATTTAAAATATCCTAATTTAAATAATAAATACTATTGCAGAATTCTTCATTAAGCTTTTTAACAGAAACACAGTTATTTCACAAATATATATATATATATATATATATTTACAGAATTTTTACTAATAAACATATTCACTGTAAAAAGTAAATATCTTGCTATAAACTACATTAACTACACAGTTACTGTCTGTTAAATAAAGCCACACAGCATTTCATCAGTGTTACTCTGCTCATCCTGGACTGAAGCTCAGGCTCTACTCTTCAACACAATGGTGACAGACACAAAACACACCATACAGAAACACTTTACATCCCAACAGAACATTAAACACTAACAGATCTATCAAAATCTCAGCATCTTCACTTATTACAATCCTTCTTTCATACTAACATTCTTATTGAGAAATAACAGTGGTTTAGAAGTTGATATTTTATTGAAAATAATAAAGTTTGATGTCACCATGATAGAGGTCAGTGTTGGCTTTAGTTGGGCTCTTGACCCTTCAGATATTCACATTAGTTTTTATCTTAACTGTGCATGTCTTTGATGCATATTTGTTATTGTAGGAAATCGAGAGAAACTCAGATCAGATGATGTTGGTCCCTTAATAGTGATAATATTCATCAAAAAGTTGTCTGCTGTATTGATACCACCTATTTGGTATGACTTTTAATGACTGATTAAGTTGTAAATTGTTAATTTTGAATGGCAGTATTGCTATAGAAGATCCTACAATGCTGTTATATAAGATTTTATGAAGTCATTATGCAAACAATGTTTTGAGAGGATCATACAGACTCACTCAGACATCAATAATTAGCGTATGAATCTCAACAATGGTGACAATGAAAAAAACCTATTATAAAGTCACAAAAAGGCTTTGTTGATTGTCACCATTGTTGAGATTCATATGTTGATTATTGATGTCTCTATACTCCTAACAAAATAAACCAACTCAAAAAATTGTATGTAGAATTTTTTTTTTTTTTTTGAGATTGCAATAATACTGATCCCACAATATTTCAACAAATCATGTGAAAAAAGTATGATAATAATTGCCTTTGTATAACACTGAAGTCTATCTGAACCATTTGTCATTATCTACATATAATGTATTCACAGCTAATAGAGATTTGACTGTCATATCAATGAATCAGATCATCATATGATGACCATAAAATCATCAATAAATGACCAAGATCATCTTATAGTTTCTCTTGCAAATATTGCCATAATAAATATGCATCAAAACACAGTTAAGGCAGCCAGAGAAAAGGTAATGTTGAAACTCAAGAGTCATGAGCCCAACTAAAGCAAACACGGATCTCAATCATGGTGACATGACATTTCTATTAAAGTTTTTTACACTTTATTTAAATTAGGATATTTTACTTTAATTATATGGTTTTTGTTTGGCAGCCATAGCTGCCAGTCATTTGACCTTTTTTTTACGATTTTTTTTACAATGAAGGTATATGATCATAATAATGCAGGAAATACCTGTGAAATAACAGTGTTTTTTTTGTTTTATTTGAATTAGAAGATTTTACTTTAATTTTATGTTTTTTGTTTGGCAGCCGTAGCTGCCAGTCATTTGACCCTTTTTTTACGATTTTTTTTAGGTATATGATTATAATAATGCAGGAAATACCTGTGAAATAACAGTGTTTTTTTGTTTTATTTGAATTATAAGATTTTACTTTAATTTTATGGTTTTTGTTTGGCAGCCGTGAAGGTATATGAGTGTTATTTTACAGGTATATCCTGAATTATCACAGTGTTTTTCAGTTTATTTAATTTAGGATTTTTTACTTTAATGTTACAGTTTTTGGGGGGCTGCCAGTCATTTGACCATTTTATCATTTAACTGTTTTGTTACTGTTTAATTACAGATTATATTTGTAATTTTACATAAATTTGTATGTAATTTAAGAAAACAGAAAAAATACTGTATGAAAAATACAATAAATTTCCTGTATAAAAAATGTGAAATACTGCAATTTGTCATTAATGTCACAATACCTAAAATAACAGCTGAATTTTTATTTTACAGATATTATTTGTAATTTTACAGTGTTTTGAGTACAATTTAAAATGAAAGAAAATGATCGTCAAAAAATCACAGTTATTTTCTGTAAAATTAGGATTTTTTTTTTACAGTGTAGTTAATAACATATACTATATTATAATTAGTTGTGATTAGAAGTTATTAGAAATATAACGTTTGCTACAGTACTTCCACAGTTTACTGTGGGACAAATGTAGCACTGAAATTGTTGCGGAAATATTGGGCAGTCCATTCATATTTTTTCGTAGTGGGAAAAAAACGCAGTTTGTTGGGACTAATATGCGCATTTCAATTGAAAGCCCATGGACTTTCCATTTTGGCAATAGCAAATGTGATAATAATGAAAAAAAAGTGATCCATACCGCCTTCAGATCATTCTCATCCACAACAAATCCCGTCAGTAATGATATGTCCAGTATAGACATGGAGGCGTCCTTGTCCGCGGACAGATATCTGTGGAGTCAAAGAATATGTGAACTTTCAATTGCACTAAAATATGAGGTTCAGACAGTTTTCTCCAACTCTCCTCTATATGTGAAGATACACAACATGCACACATCAGCTTTAACAGAACAGAATAAATGTCATGATAAAGTACTGTAATTCCAGCCAAAAGTTTGGACTGTCCACAATGTTAGTTAAACTAAACTTAATAATTAATTTGATCATTTTCAAGGATTATTCACTGAACTTAGATATTGTTTAGTGCAAATGAACTTTTAATATTCAGTTGATTAGAACAGAGTATTGTGATGAAAATGGCACTTATTTGCACACCTGGTATGTATAGTGAGTTTATAACTCTCAGTTGCTCCCCGATATGTAACTAAAAAGAAAGAAAGAAATGGTTTGTGATTTTCCTCATTTGTAAGTCACTTTGGATAAAAGTACATGCTGATTGTAAACATACACTCAAGAGGTGAATATCACAAAATGTGCAGGGCATTTCACCAAACACAAAGCAAAAGCAAACATTTGTTTTAATTATATTTAATTTTAATCTTATTATATATTTCATTTTGCATCAAGAAAACAAAGCCTGTTTTAGGAACATTAATATTACTTTCATGACAAATAAAAAAAATGTCTTTAAATAAAATAGTATTTATTTTTGGTTACAATACAAAATATTGTAATTTTTTTTTAATTGTAAGCTAAAGTAAATATAATGAAAAGGCCTAATTTGTATTTATGCAAAACATGTTGACATAATGACACCTGTGAGGACCAGCATGATACATTTTTAGATATATTGTATTTATGATCATGTCCCCCCCTGAAAATTGAAGACACAAAAATCTGACCTTGATCATCCCTTTCAAAGGTCAAATCAAGCTCAAAGTTCTTGCAAGTGCCACTGCTCTCTTTTGGTTTTGCATAGTACTCAGTCACAACCTGCAGAGGAGAAAACACAGTTTTTAAGATCTGGCGTATTGGTATATTTTCAGCTTTTGCCTTCTTCAGTCACTCACAGTTACAGCGGCCTCTCCAGAACCCCTGGCACTGATGGTGATCTGCCGGCTAGATGGAAGCTGTTGATGGACAAAAATTATAACGTACACTGTAAATGAATTAATCTTGAGAAAATATATCAAATGTAGCTGATCAATATAAGAATTACAAATAGAGGTTTCATCTTAAACCAGGTACAGTTGCTCATACAATATGACTTGTGTGAAATTAAAGCTACACCCTGTGACATAAACGGTCATTTATATCTGACTGTACGATATACATCTTAGGACTTTATTAACTGAATGACATTAAAATGGTAGCGTGCAAACACGTTTTCCACTTCCAGCACAAACTCACCTTGGTTGTCTGTGCGAGATGAGAGTTGTCTTTGTTGAACCTCCACACAATCGGCTGCCGGCTGCCTTCCACTCGGATGGTCATCTCCAGGTCTAACAGCTTTATGTCCTTCACTTTAATCCTGTACTCGGCTACAGCCTGGAACACCATGATGGTGGCCTGGGAGGGAAGAGACACGTTTGAACTGTTTTTCGTGTGTAGGTTTTGCCCTTTTGGTCCCTCATCCTTCGCTCGGGTCATTATTATTTTTTTTTAATTAAATGTTCATCAGAGGGGTACAAGACCCAAGGATTTTTGTCGCACATGAACCACAAATAGGCTACACACACACAAAAAAAATATGGATTCGAGGAGTTTTGTGGTTGAAACTTAAAAAAGTAACAAATCCTTCCCTCACGGGTCAATTTGACCCCCTATGAATGGAGCGCGAGGAATGCTTCAGTACACATAGAAAAAACAAAAAATGCTCAAAATTCAAATTAAAAATGCTAAAACTTATGTTACAATGTCTACATGTGTCTCTGAATGCATACTGAAGTGACTTTAGGACCCAGGGGAAACAGCTCATCAGCCATAAGGCCATCTAGTGGCAAGAATGAGGACGTATCATGTTATATTATTATTTTTTCCACAAGAGGTCGGCAAAAACACCCAATGTAAGCTATTTTGAGCTGAATTGGAAGAGTTATGCATGACACTGTGAGTTATTTTGAATTTAAGTTGAAAGAATGTGAGGAATGTGCTTAAATTACTATTTAATTGTTATTTACTGATCAAATCTAGTAATCTAGTAAAAATTTAAAGATAAATAAAATATCAAAAATCAAAAAATAATTGCATTAAAAAATACATAGGTTAATAGTTTGTCTTACAGTTTGTTTGTTTTTTTGTTTTACAATGGGTAAGACCACTTTCCACACAGTGAGAACCACGGGTGTCTATGTGGGCTAAACTGTGGATCATTTATCATTGCTTTGGCACAAAAGGCATCAAATGACTATATCGTTCAAATTACATGAATCCATTTTTCACTTGGACAAAAACACCACCAAAATGCTGTGTGCTCAAAACTTAACATAATACAAAACTGAATAAGACAGCAATATCCTACATTTCTACAGTAATACATTTCCATAATGAAATATATTCCAAATCTAAAAAAATGAATACTATTTTAAAAAATGAGATGTACGTATCTGAACACCTTCACGGTGCACCTACAAAGGGGACATCTTAGGGATCCTTTTGCACTGTAATGTAATGTAAACATGGACCATGTAACAAACTGTGTGTCATTCTTTTTTGTACATGTGTTTTTAAGAAAATATTGTATAATGCTATCTGTTGTTCGTGTTTTGTTTTGTTTTTGAAGTCATTGTTTTATGAGTCAGTGTGTTTGTTGGGTAAAAACCTTTGCTAGTTTTATGGAAGAAATAATTTATTTGAGACATGTATGAAATAATTTAGAAGTTTTAGTGTATTTGGGATTTACTAACAGCTTGCGCCAGCGCAAACCCTCTTTTGGCGTTAAAAATCTACTGTCAGGATTTACTAAAGACACGCAGGTAAAATTAGCGCTGAAAAGCTGTGGACATGGTTATTTTTGCAGCTGAGCTTATTGCATATGCATTTGTAAGAGTTTCCCTTTCAGACGCAAATATTTATGAGAGAATATATTTAAATGAATCATGCAAGGTGATTTACTAAGGTTTGCGCTAGTCAATTTACTTGCTTTTTTTGGGCGGTAAATAATGACGCAAATACATGTCTTAAACCAGATGCTAATTTGTGCTGATCTTGGTTGTGTTGGTCATTATGAAAATGATCCGGCTGCGTCAGTCGATCACGTGCAGATCCTTCCCATCCGTGCTTTTCTGGGATTGAGCTTTCACACTAATTTGCCCTGTTTAGTAAATCTGGCCCTACATGTGAAATTAACTGGTAAGTGAAAGCCGGTAATGAGAACTGAAGAGTTTTGAAAAATTGAGAAATGTGTATATGGAGTATTGAGAAATGTGTCCTCGCTTTTGTAAAACAAAAACAAAACAAAAAAACAAGTATGTTGGGTAACACTTTACTTGAAGGGGTGTACATAAGACTGACATGACACCTTCATAACCATGACATGACATATGTCATGAATATGAAGTAGGGTTTAGGCATGTTTATGACAACTGTCATTAAGTGTCTTTCGCTCAATAATGACATTTTGAATGCAAATATGACATTGTTTAAGATGTCTTTGTTATGACATCTTGACATAAACCATAACATCATAACCTGCCAGTGTCTTTGTCATGACAACTTGACATTAAATTAAATGAATCTGTCATGTGGTTGGTTTTGACATTGGCTGTCATCAGTCCATTATAACTGTGTCATGAATATTTTTCGTGACCTCAACTACAGTGGTACAAATTGAATTTGTCATTAAACAGTTATAATGGCTTCATGACAACCAATGTCAAAACCAACCACCTGACAGTTTAATGTAATGTAAACCAATAAAGCTAAGTGGTTTCTTAAGTTTGATAATTAATCTGCTATGTCATGTTTATGACAGGTTGTGTTGTCTTAGTAATGTCAAGTTGTCATGACAAAGACACTGACAGGTTATGATGTATTGGTTTGTCAAGGTGTCATAACAAAGACATCTCAAACAATGTCATATTTGCATTAAAAATATAATAATTGAGCGAATGACACTTAATGACAGTTGTCACAAACATGCATACAACTTCCTTCATATTCATAACATGTGTCATGTCATGATTATGAAGGTGTCATATTAGTCTTATGCACACCCCTTCAAGTAAAGTGTTACCGTATGTTGTTGCATAATGAACATACTGTATGGACAGCTTCACAATGTTTAATGTACACTACAAACCTGAGTCGTGCCGTATCCTCCATTGGACTGCCTCTGGTTGTTGAGCCAGTTTACGATGGGAGCTGCGCTCTGAAAGTCTTCAGCTTTAACAAGAGCCAGGAGCGCATAAGCCGAAGCCTCCAAAGTATAGCTACTGCTTCCAGGCACGGGCCAGTGACTTCCATCTGTATGGGGTCAATTCAGTTTAATTTTGTACAGCACTTTTCGCCATAAATATTGTTCCAAAGCAGCTGTGCTTCATTGTTGAAATAGAGTATAAAATACAAGACATCAAGCACATTTTATACTTCTTGACTTTTAGTTTTATATTGTGTCATCATTGATGCTTTGTTTATGTTCATTATCATTACACACTACCGTTTAAAAGTTTAGAATTATTAATTTTTGAGAGTCTTTGTCTTCATTGCTTTGAACAAATGTTATATGTTGTTCTCAGGGCCTGACATTTTTTTGCTCACCAGACACTGTGGCTAGGGGCTTTACAAAGTACAAAAACTGCCGTATAGATTTTTATTATATAATCTCATAATTTGACAACTGGTATATTAGGCTGCTGTCACTTTAAGACATGACGCACAAACCCATTATACAGTTTTACATAGCCAATATAGTGTATTTATCAGAGTTTCCGCTAGAAAAAAATGGTTTCGTTTTACGGACATTTTGATGATATGCCGGTCAAATATCGCCTCTTAATTAGTCAAGTTGAGGGAAACTGGAGGCAGACTATGTAACTTAAAAAATGACATAATCAGGCCGTATAGAATGCAACATGTTATTATTAGCCTAACTTTCAAATAGACGGAAAAAAACATGAACGTCCCATTGGCGTCAATCAACACCAATTGTTTTTTACTATGGTTTCACACACATTCACTTTTTGAAACATTGAGGCACAGATGTACCTAATACAAATAAATAAAACATCTCCAGTTAACTAGCAGATCATTCATTTAGTTCTCTATTAAATAAGAGATCTAGCGCTAAAATCAGTTGTTTTTGAAATCAAGCTGAGCGCTCGTGTCCGCTGCTATCAGTGTCATGGACGACGCGCTGCGCGAGTTGCGCAATCTTCACTCGGACGCGCGTTTCAATCTATCACCGTTGCGGAGACTCTCTATTCATTCCGGTGAAATCACAAAATAAAATGCACACAAACGTGTCCCTGCTTGATATAGGCTGTAACCACTGATGAACATAGGCTATTCAGTTTTGATGAGAGAAAAAAAACCTGTATCCTACGAGTGCGCGGATTAGAACCACTGATCTATATAATGAGACGTTCCTGATTCACCATCGTCCGTCGCGTCTGGCCTCTGAAAAAAGCTTTTAAGGCTATAGCCTGCCTGGCCTGGCCATATTTGGAACATCTCACTCAATCGTTCGTTGTTTAGGTCTATATTACAGCCGGTTTAGGCGTGCGCTTTATTTGAAATGCAGCATGCAATGTTGTTTAATAACTTTCAAACGGTAGAGGCTGTTCCTTTATAACATAGCCAAAGGTTGGTGTATTTTTGCTTTATACATTTTAGGCTTATTCTCAAATTCATATTGTGTTAGGGGGGCGGGATTATTACGCTATTTTAATCGGAAAATTTCACCGGAGAGATTTAATTTTGTCGGACATTTTCATTTTTTTCCCGGCCAATGTCCGGTAATTACCGGACAACGGAAACCCTGGTATTTATGTGCACACACTTTGGGTGTGAACAAAATCTGCAGGAATGAGTAAATTATGCTTAATATGCGCAATCCCTCACCGGAATTCAAGCCCTGTTACAACAACAATATTAATCCGGAGCAAATTAAACGAGTGAGTAAAGGGTCGCGGATTTGTGTGTCGACTCGCTATCGGAGAGATCCACCCACAATCCACCCGCATTTGGCGGGTTCGCGGGCGTTAATGTCAAGCCCTGGTTGTTCTGCATCTTAATCACGAAAAACAAGAAATGTTAATTCTGATAGGATGATATGGGTGCATTTCAAGCACAAATAAACATAAGAAATCTTTACCTGCAGAGGCTTTCCTCAAGAGGACTTGTTTGTCAAGTGCGTTTCCATTGACTAGAGCATAAGATGTCATAGCCACTGAGTATGTGTTCGTCAGACCATGTAACTGAGATCTAAGGTATGCGATGGCTTTATAAATGCTACTATCGAGACTCTAAAGAGGAATAAAAACAATAAGATTGCGAGAATAAATTACATGCATGACATATTGAATGAAGCAAACATATTTTCACTTTTTTTTCAAGTGTTGCACATTAACTCAAAGCCTAGCAGGACTCACTGAGATCCAGCCAGCACATCGGCTTCTCCCCTCCTGTAGGGCAATGAGCACAAATGCCGTCATGGATGCTTGTGAGTTTGTCCCACGTACGTTCCCCTGTGTCACAGTGATGTCAGAAACAATGCATAAGTAAAGGTGTGGTCACAATTACCATTGCAGTGAGAAATTCTGCACGTGAAATCCAGTCATTTAAATGGGAACTGGCGCAGTGAAGAATTTCGCTTCCGGTGACAAAAGAAAAAATTCGGGTTTGATTGTTGGTTGATGTTCGACAGCGATTTCTGTGTGAGTAGAGACTCATGACTTAGCAACAAAGCAGAACAAAAGAACCACAATGGACAAGCTGCATCTACACTGCCCTTTTTGTACAACACTACACTTAAATATTATTATATTAATAAAAGAGAGTGTTTTTAAAGCAGTTAATTAGGGATGGTCTGTTTGATAGCTGGTAGAATTATCCTTGGACGTTTATTTTGTCATTAATCTTGTACTTCATTTGTGGTATTTTGTAGCATCAGATGCCACTTTCTTTCGCCTGCAAAGTTTCGCTGAGAAACGGTAACCACACCTTAAAACTGAGAAGATACATTGTGAAATAAATGCTTTCCATCTTAATCAGCTGAGAAAACACTCACTCTGTTTGTTTGAAGAGTTCAAAATGTCCACTTCTAACTCAACTAATGTAAATTGAAGTCTTGGGAAAAGCTTTTTTTTTCTTTTGTCATTTTTTTTTTTTTAATTGCATTGTAGACCTTAATAGATAGATATATTAAGGTAACAGTTTTTTTAAAGGTTTTACACCTGGTTTGATGTCAGTGACAAATCACCATCTGTTTTTTGTTGTTTAGCACAACAAAAGTGTTTTACTACTTAAAACATAGCACATAAGTTGTATGGACTACTTTTTGGCACTTTTTGAGTATGACTTACATTTTTCAGTTTATGGGCCACTGAAGAAAGAAAGTCATACAGGTTTGGAACAACATGAAGTGTTATAGTGTTTAAAACAGGTCTCACTCACAGTCATCTCTCCATGAATTACAGGGGCATCTTCTCTGAAAGCACCATCAGGTAACTGCTTGTTCATTATGAGCCACTTGAGAGCAGAGCAGATCACATTCTGGTCTATGTTTATGATGTTACTGGCCATGGCGAATACTTTAGCAACATACGCTGTCAACCTTTAGGAGAAAGGAAACTAAAATTTAGTTTCAATCATGGCAAGATGCTTGATTAATAGCTCTTAGGAAACAAGCAGAGCTATTGAGAAACATATGAGTTACCAGGTGCTGCTTGGCCGACGAATCCATGCGCCATACGACCCGTCGGTTTTACGATACGCCAGCTGTTGATTATAACCTGTACATCAACACAATTTAGATGGCCGGACTCTATACAAGAATGTGAAACAAAAGTTTCAGAGCACAATAGTTTGCTTTCCAGTCTTATGTTTAGTTTACCTTTATTAATATAGAAAACAGCTGTCTGTCTAAGCCCAGCCTTCACGGTGTGCCACTGATTGGTTTTATCCAAGTAATGTGTTGCAGTGACAGGCATCGTTAGGCCAATCATATTCTGCTCCCCACAGCCACCAGGCTGGATAACCAGGGAACCCATGGCATGACCACTTATAGCCGCCTCTATTGTTATGCTGATCGTATCTCCTGTGCACAAAGAGATTGACATACTGGTAAAAAACCAAGCCATAGTTTGTTCTACTTACAGCTGATGTTAGAAGAGTCACCTATTGCTGATACATATGTGCTCGCAGGTGTTTTGGGCGCCTGGTCCCTCAGTATAAGGCTCCTGATAACCTCCACGTGTTCACCACCTGCTCCAGAAAAATGGGAACTGTGTAGTCATGCTTCACTCTTATTTGTACATGCAGGGTAGGTGGTTTTGAATGACTAGTGGCCTTTATTTATTATTTACAAAGAAATCATCCAGAGCTCAAGACAAAAATTATAAAAATTTTAACATTCACAAAACACTGAATGTGAAGAAAACACTCCCAACAACTCATGAAATGCCCATATAAAGGTAAAAAATATATATATATCCTTGACAATCAGTTCCAGAGGCTACGCATTTCCCCTTCAGGTATTAGTCTATCCAAAAATTAACATTCAGTCAAAAAAGTAAATGACAAAAAAATGATTTGTGTGCATTTCTTTGTTTTGTTGGAATCATCTTACCTTTCTTAGAAGGGCTTAACTGTAGATTTGCATTAAGTTTGGTCAAAACGCCTTCAGCCTAAAGAAATTAAGAGAAGAGTGAGTGAGTGAAAGAACAAATTCCCTGTGTTCAGAATAAACGGTCTTTTTGTTTTCTGATCAAGATGTATTTTTTTTCTTACCACCACTAGGAGATCTTTCTTCACGCCATCGCTTCCACGTCCCGAGGCGGCTGCCTTCACCTCAATTGCGTGGCGTCCCAAAGCCATTGGGACAATGACAAAAGGTACTGAATATGATGATTTAGCATCTACCGTCACTACGATTTTGTACTTTCCTCTATTACTGGCCGGGCTGCAGATGTCCTTGGTTTCCTTCAGTTCCACACGTACCTAATACAAGAAATGAAAATCACATACTCCTTAAGAAGAAAGGAGGGCTGGTAATAGCCAAAGCATATTCGATCATCATGCTGAGCGCCTCTCTGATAAGGTTTGCCATAGTAAAACAGTCTTCCAATCTGACCTTTACTTTTCTGCTGTAAAAGTTGTGGATAATAGCCTTGATTTCAATTTGCTCGTTGCGCACGGCTGAATATGGAATCTTTAGGTCAATAAAGAAGTTCTTCATCACTATCATCTCATGAACATCTGCCACACAGATACCTTTGTAGAGAAAAAATAGAGCAAGCCGTCACAGAAAGCATTAGATATTTTGTAGGCCTAGAACATTTTCTGACCAGGACATAGAAAATGGAGCGATGCATTGAAATTATTGTCTGGGGTAATGAACGGCATGCCACAAATGCAATGCATAAGGATGGAAAATTCGCAGGAATTTCCTTTAATATGGACAAGTGGTTTGTATGTTTACAACATCAGTCTGTACCATGAGTCTTGGACAAGCTGATGGCTGTGATTTCCCAGGTAGTTATGGAGTCTTTCAGCTGTAGGCCATCTCTGGGTACGGTGGTTGTTTGACTAAAAGAGAGATCATCTTTTACTTAAACAGGATCATCACTGGCTGAGCACTGACTGTTGAAAACTGCAAGTCACACTCACCACTGACGGTTAGTTGACGGACAGTTAGGCAACACCACTTCCTCCCATAGCCAACTTTCAGGGAAGAGCGTACGTGACACAATGTCATCTGAGTTCACAAAATCTTCAGTTTCACCTGTGGGTCAAAGGGTGGTTGATTTATTTAGACAAAACAGAAGCAACCCTTAAAAAAGGTAGTTTTCCAATTGGATCAATTCCTGCAATTGCAGAACCACAACTTGTAAGAGCCCTGCCTGCTCAAGACACACCTGAAGCAGGATTTGAGTCCAGGTGTATTCGCTCGAGTGTTTCAATTGAAATATGTATGCTATTTTTGAGAGTGCTCTTACTGCGGGATAGAGTCTGTTCGCCCTGTTTATCCGACTCTTTGTTGTGGCCGGTCATCTCACTGCAGCAGTTCAGGAACGCCTGCCTGCACTCCTCTCCATCCACGATAAAGCTTGCCCGATACTCACAAGTGTATGTCAAATCAACCATATTCTTCATTCCATCCAGACAGCATTCCTTCCCTAGGCCAGAGTACTTGTTCACTAAAGGTGGATCAGGAAAGAGAAATGGACAGAGACTGATTACATAATATTCTATTAGTCTTTTTTTGTTTTGACTTATCTTATACATCTACTGATTACAAATGTCTATTCAATTGGGGGCCAGCACCAAGGGCACATAGGCACATATTGTTTCTGTTCGTTTTCTTGCCATCACCCTCATCTCTGGCTGGGAGTCCATGTACTGCATGAACCCTAGAACTGTATGGTAAGAAGTTGTGATAAATGACACACTGATTGTGGGGAGTTACAAAGTTTTTCAGGCCAAATTTAAGGTCTCTCTCTCTCAAATTCTCGAGTGTTGAACTTGCAAAAAAAAATCAAATGTCAAATATGTACTTTCTCAAATTCACTTTCTTCATACCATCCTCAAATTTGTGTCAAGTACAAAATACTTGATACAGTGCTGGTCAAATGCTATTCACATACAAACCAAACCATTCATCTATGATGCATCTGAAGTAGTTGACAATTATTTGGATTCAAATGAAACCTAGTAACTCAACTTAGGATCATTCCCTGAGTGTTAAATTTGAGGTTTGCTATTTGTGGGTGTAAATGGAGGAATGCAGCTTTCTAACCTAGAGTCTCCCAGAGTTGTGTTATGGTCACTTCTCGTTTTTTCCTTCGAGATGAAGAAAGGCATGCGGCATCTGGAACAGATCAGTTTTAAAAATGGAATCAGTCCGATGCATTCATTGATAATAGTGAAGTCTGTACTTTGATCATTTTGAATAGGTCAAGTAAATGCAAGTACTTTTTCTGACGCTAGTGCCTCCAGCAGAGCTGGACTCAAACAGCAGGCCGGCATCGCTAAAAACTTGCATGCTTTCTTTTCCACTTCCTGCTGTGCAGCCAGTGTCATGCGACTCAACAACGTCCCAGATCTGTTGGAGGAATTAATGACAAAGTGAATGAAGTCAATATGTTTAGGTAAGAAAATCTGGCCTCATCCCAGTTACAATGCAAGGATTCAATTCCTGATCTACCAACCTTTGTTTGAGTTAGTCTGTTCTTGTTGTTGAGAACATAAACGCCTTTATCCACAGCAACCAACCCAACCTTGGCCCCAGGGTCTCCTGTTACTCTCAGGCCAAATTCTTCACCAGGCTCATAGACATTCTCAGGATTGTGGACTTCCACTTTAAGCTGGGAGAGCAAAGAACATAGATCAGAAAACAAATGAAGATCGATTCACAGTACCGTATGTCCACCAGGGCAAAAATACCGTTCCCATGCATGTGTCCTTCACGTCGACCCAGACTGAATCAGACACCACCTCCGAAGAGCCCACATGATAATAAGCCACAAAGCGGAAGGACGGCACCATGTCTTTGGTTACAGGTAGAGACAGAGCCACTAGAGATTGTCCTCTCCTCTTAAATCTGTTTGCTTGAACAATCTGACCTTTACTTAAGATCTGAAAATGAGGCAGATAAAAGACACTGAATACATTTTTGGAAACATTTTCACTGCTTGAATCATGACATGTCTGTCTCTCACCATGTATGTGTAATCTTGATCTTTGACTCCTGGACTTTGTCCAGTGTTCAGATAGACTGTCATTTGATCACCGATCTGAAGCTCTGCTGAATCAATGCCGATGTGCAAGTAGTTGTTGGAGCCTCCTTTGGGAACGTAAGCGAGAGCCGTCATCTTCTTCACTGCCTGCTGGTCGTTGCTTAATTGTGGATCTTTGGTTTTTGCCTGAAAAGCATCAATACATTGTTATCTGATGTGCTGTAATATACTCCACTGTTTCAGATCTGTTAATCTGACTGAACATCAGTGCAGTTGAGATGGAAGATCTTACAGTGATCTGCAGTGTAGACGATCGTCCTGGAGTATTTATGGTAACCTTCGCAATGCCATTGGCTCTTGTTTGACCTCTGACCCCTCCAGGACTGACCTCCACTTCCACATTTTGAGCAGGCGTCTGGTCAGGATTTGTTACATAGACCTTTATGCAAAACCCAGAACAAAAAATAAGGAACACAGTAATATTTACTTAAAGATTGGTCTTAAGGTTATCAAATCATGTTTTTTGCTTTTTAGCCTATGCTTTATACCGAGACATCGAAGGGCATCCCAGGTTTGAAGAATTGTGGTGTTCTTTTGAAGTGGATGGTGTACGGTGACGTTACAATCTGGATGCCTTTCCTGTGAGCTTCCACCATTTCACTGCCTGAAACACACATGCGTACGATAATAATCGGAAATGAACACATGCACATTACATAATATTTCTGAGGTCCACGTTGTTGTCCAAGAAAAATGCATGCCAGAAATGGTGTAGTTCTTACCAGTGTCAGTCAGCAGACTCACTGTAATGTACAGTGATTGGCCAACAAGCTGCATGATGTTTGGGAAGGTCTCTCGGATGTGCTTTCTTCTCAGTTCTGCAGTTCCACTTCCATCAGAGATCTGACATTCAACAGGAAAACTTGATCAGATCTGTGCAATTTATGCTGTATTTGTCAACTATCAACTGTCATATAGGACTCATTATACTTTGTTTGTGTGTCTGCATATGTCTAGGTAGAAATTATGAACACGTAAGACGTGTTTCTGAGTTTACGCCATTCTTGAAGAGGGCTTTTTTATACAGAAAAGCCCCTACAGAAATTATTCATATATGGAGCAAATAATCCTAAAATCTAAGTTTAGTATAAATCTCTGGTATTTTCACAAACGTGTGTGTGTGTGTGTGTGTGTGTGTGTGTGTAGTACCTTCACTTTCTGTAAGGAGCCTGGTATACTTATCTTCCCTTTATCTTCAATAATCACACCAAATACAACAAATCCATGACCATTGACTGTCTCCCCAAACAAATACCTTTAGAATACACAAACACACATTTACTTTAATAGCTAATATATTCTAAAACACTATTGCAACTGTATTTATATTTGCTAGTCATAAAATTAGAAAACATGCATATGGCCATAATATTCAGTACAAAAAAAGTGCTGTACTTTGCTTCAATATCGACTGATAGACTGTCATCGTTCACATAGAAGAAGGCTTTCTGTGGTCTCAAAGAGACCTCGAAGCTGGGCAGGACTGCAAGAGGAAAGGGAAGAACCTGAGTTGATAACGGATTGCAAATGTCATGGGTGTATTGTGTAATGCTGTTTCGTAACAGCTCGCAAAGACCCATCCAGTGACACCTACCGTATTCCTTGACCTCAAACTCACTGGAGAAGTTTGTCTGTGGGCTGTTCTGGTGCCACGCCATAAGTTTCCACATCCCTGGGCTAATAAACGTCACAATTGTATTAAAAGATAACAGGTTCTTTCCACAAAAAGCACTAAAAAAAGTATATGTTGGCTTTGATTAACTTTTTTATGTCAACAGGTTCCACATAACTACGTTAAACAAACATGATTTGTTCATGTAACTTAAACATAATGGAGTTAAGTAATTTTAAGCGACCCAATTAAACTCTGAGCTGAGTGTTAAATGAACACTAAAGCAGTGTTAAAGTTAATGAGATAGTTAAGTGAATAATTGAGTGATGATTGAGCATTATTGAAGACACCTGATGTTAACAAGCAGAATCACTGAAGGAGAAAACCGGAATTAAAGTCACCATTATGGGGATCGGTGTTTGCTTTAGTTGGGCTCTTGACCCCAACATCATTAACATTAGATTATGTTTGGCTGCTGTATCTGAGTTATAACAGCCAGATGATCAATTAGAAAAGGTGATCTGATGGTGTTGGTTGTGTTTTAATATAATCATTATTTCACAATCATTTGACGCAACCCAGTTATATGGAACCTGTTGACATAAAAAAGTTAATTAAAGCCAACATATCATTTTTTTTGAGTGAGGGTACAACATTTTTCAAAAACTGGTCAGTTAAAAAGGTGCCTACTCTTCAGAAAATTACGTTATCATATGATATCAAATTATTTATTTTAAATGAGGTTTTCAATTTATTTTATCTACTTTCAAAATAAATATTCAACATATTGAACGGTTTTAATTCCAATGAGATTTTAAAGCAATAAAGGCACAAAGATGGGACACCAATTTGTACAGTGCTCTATTTTTTGAAAAGTGCTAACAAACTGACTCAGCAATATTGGGTTTTAAGTATCTTCAAATCATTTGAAGTACTGAAATAAGATACTCACCTGGCCGGATCAGTCAGGCTGAATGTGCCTGACACCAGGCCTCCATTGGGATAAACGGATTTGCTCTGAAGGCTGATGCCATCAGGTGTCTGTCAACATTGAAGACGTTGCATTGAAATTGACGAACACGTATATAAACATATTTGTGAGTAACAAATTTGTACTTGCATGCACAACCAAACTAAATCAGCTATTCACATTCACTGTAGAGTACAAAAGTCTAAAAAAAATGGCTGTGACCCCACTGTACTTTAATACACAGACGGAGGGCACATTTACCAAGATCTCCACTCGGACTCCACTTTCTACGGCCCGTGTCATGCCTGGACTCAGTGAAAACACCCTGTAAAAAACTAGAAGGAGAAGACAAACATCTGTGTCATTGCATCTAATATCTCAAGAGATGTGTGTGGCTCCACAACAAACAAATGTAGAACAGCAAATATTTCCACCTGTGCTGTCTGGAGTGTAGATGGTCTTATCAGTCTGTAAAACTATGTGTCCAGATTGAAAAATCACCATGACCTGTTTCTCCAGCAGCTTCTGTGGAAACTGAGCTTGCAGGATGGCATATTGCTCCACCCCCTTCTCAAAGGAATATGCATTACCAGGAATCTACAGGCACACAATACACAGACAACTGAGAAACAACACGCTGAAGCAGTGTTCACACAAAGACCAACCCTCGGTTTAAGTCTGTAAAACACATCCTCTCTGATTTTTGACACATAGACAACCTTCTCACCTCTATCTCAACCAGATCCTGGTAGTTCATGGCAGATGTCAGAGCAACTGATGTACTCGTCACTTCACGCTTATCTTTAGAGTTTCTCACTGAGATTTTAACATCCAGACTGGCTCCAGTATAGTCCTGCGCCTCCACAAACACTCTCTCTGGGGACCCGACTCTCAGCAGGTTCGGGGCCGAGAGAATGTAGCTGAACAATACAGGTTCATTTAGGAGGAGCAGGGGGGAATACAGAAGAATATATCGGTCACACTTCATTTTAGGGTCCAATTCTCTACTACTTTTGCCTCGATAAACTCCTGATTACATCTTATTAATAGTTTGTAAGGTAGTTAAGTTTAGGTATTGGGTGAATTAAGGGATGTAGAATATGATCATGCAGAATAAGGCATTGATATGTGCTTTATAAGTACTAATAAACAGCCAATGTCCTGCATGCTAATGAGCCACTAGTTAATAATGAGAATTGGACCCTAAACTAAAGTGTTACCAATATGTCTCATTTCACAGCACTTTTACAAAGGATACAGCACTAATTAATTTATTATTTACAACAACAACAAAAAAAGAGGGCTTCCAAAGTTATTTTATGAGATTAATTAATAGAATACTGTATGTTTAAATGAACAGTTCACTTTAAAAAAAAGTAAATGCTGTCATCATTTACTCAAGTTGTTTTAAACCTGTATGAGTTTCTTTTTTCTGCTGAACATAAAAGAATATGTTTTGATGAATGTCAGTAATAGACCCCATTGACTTCCATATTTATATTGTTTCCTACTATAGTCAATGGGGTCCATGAACTGTCTGGATACTGGCATTCTTCAAAACATCTTCGTTTATGTTCAGCAGAAGAAAGAAATTCATACTTGAGGGTGAGTAAATTATGACAAAATTTTAAATTTTAAGTGAACTATTCCTTTAAAACCATTTAACAGTTACATTTACACAATTATCTCATTCTGTTCTGAGTGATTTGGTTGGACTTATCTTTGCAAAACAAGACACAACAATCCTGTAGCTGGGATCTGATTTCTTAAAGATGGAGAAAGACCTTAACAGCTATTTTAAATAATATTTTAAATCCATTTCATCACAACTCAACAAGCATCAGTTGTGTGTGTTTATACTCACAGGGGGTCGCAGAGAGAGAGGAGGGGTAATGAGACGACTACAGCCGCCAGCCACACAGAGTCCACACACATCATGCCTGTATCTGAACTATATCAGACGCTTATTCTCAATATATTCATCCTCATCCTCAGTCCCCCCCTCAGTAAAAACAGCATCATCATCATCCTCACTGTCAGTTATTGAGTAACATGGGTGGAGGGACCTGAACTATGATTCACCATGATCATCCTGTGCGATTAAAGTTGGGACACCTTCGCTTTCCTCTCCTCTGGTTCAGACCATCACTGAAGCATCACGCTGTCATTGAATGATGTGCTTTTAAATAGATCGATCAATCAATCAATTAATCAGAGTTTATACTATGTACACTCAAAAAAAAAAAAAATGTTTAAGTCACCATTATGGAGATATGTATTTGTTTTAGTTGGGCTCTTGACCATTAACTTATTAACTTTAGATTTTGTTTGGTTGCTGTACATGAGTTATAACAGCCGGATGAACAATAAACAAAGGACATCTGATGGTGTTGGTTGTGTTTTAACATAATCATTATTTCACAATCATTTGACCTGAGTCACTGAACTTATATTGAACCCAATTTCTGAGTTAAGTTTACCTTATGAATACCTTAAAGTGACTCAGGTCAAATGATTGTGAAATAATGATTATGTTAAAACACAACCAACACCATCAGATGACCTTTGTTTATTGTTCATCCGGCTGTTATAACTCATGTACAGCAACCAAACAAAACCTAAAGTTAATAAGTTAATGGTCAAGAGCCCAACTAAAACACACACTGATCTCCATAATGGTGACTTAAATATTCCGGTTTTCTCCTTCAGAGATTCTACTTGTTAACATCAGGTGTCTTCAATAATGCTCAATCATCACTCAATTATTCACTTAATTAACTCATTAGCTCAGAGTTTAATTGGGTCGCTTAAAATGACCAAATTCCATGATGTTGAAGTTACATGAACATATTATGTTTGTTAAACGAAACATAGTTATGTGGAACCGGTGGAACCTGTTTACATAAAAAAGTTAAGTAAAGCCAACATATAATTTTTTTGAGTGTAAAGAAAGCAGGTGTGTTCCCATTGAGCTCGGCTCTTGGGGTCTATATGACCCCAAATCGACTTTTCCGTAGTTATTAAACATGGTTTCCCTTCATCTCAGTTTCATAACATTTTGTGACTTTTTCTACATTATCTATAAATGTAGAAACGTGAATATTATGCAAAAGTTCATGTATTTCAGTAAATCAAATTAAAAGATGAAACTAATATGTTTAGTATATATAACTATATACATATGCATGATTATACTTTTCAGAGGGCCGACATTTCTGTATTTAAAATCTTTTTTTTTAAATTGATTTCATGTTATATTCTAATTTTCTGAGATTTTGAATTTGGGGTTTTCATAATCTGTAAGCCATAATCATCAAAATGATAACTTTCGAGTTTCACCTGTATATATTCATAACAAAAGCTGTTATAAGAGCAGTAAATCACATCTGGAAAAATGAACGGATCTCTATGGGGCCGCCGGGCCTCTGCTTGAAGTATATGGCAATTACATTTTCTGGCTGAAACTATATTATCTGCACAAAAATAAATCTAACCGCCAGATGGCAGAACTATGCATCTAACACCTACAGTAGATCAATATCCAGAAACAAATTATATTCAAGTTTGCTCATCATTAATGTGTTATTTTTTTCATAAAAATGTATATGCATGCTAATGGTGTAGTTGAGGAATTTTGCAGTAAATAGGTAAAAAAAAAAGGATGTCATATCCCCCAAAACACAGTATAAACGTATAGATGAGAAGTAAATAAAATAAATTATATATAATTTTTATTATTAATTATTTTTTATTTTTTTTGTACGGCCATACTGACCCCAAATGACCATTGTATGCACTGCACAGGAGACGTATGAGTGTAACATCGAACACCGGGTCATCTGTGGTTATCAGCCTGCACATGCAAACTCACAGTGAACATGAAATAATAAACACAATTGCTCAACAGGTCAAGTTGCTGTTAGTGTTTGTAACACTGCTGCTCTATTTTATTAAAAAAAAAAAATCTAAATCTGTATTATAGCTCTAAAGGACTTGTGTGTCTTTCACCTTCATCAACCTGATTTAAATTATGATTAATACTGAGAAATACTGAGTTGTTTGATCTCATGTAACAATGCCATAATTCTACTTTTCAAAGGTTTGAAAGTTCAGAAGTTGATGCAGATATCCGGTTTAGACGTTTATCATCATGTCTGTCTTTCACAACCAGTGTATTTTGCTGTTGTGTGTGTGTGTGAGTAATACATAATGTCTATTTTTGAAGCCAAATAGATGAGAACAAATTCGTTTTATCTGTCTTACTTCTTTAAAGCTCAATTAACTTCAGAAAGTCCAAATGATACAAATAGACTGGGGCGACTGAGGAAAGCTGTCATTATGACTAGATCACAGTCTAGTCCCGTTACACTAATGCGTTTTTACTATAGCAGTGGTTGCAGATTAAAACACTAAGACATTTGTCAATACAATAATTCATGTGAATTCAATGCACATACCCTGCAATTGGGGCATGTTGTCACAAAAGTAAAATGTGTTAAATGAACTCAATGTAGAATGTGTGATACAGAAAGGTTAACGTCAATAAATTGATCATTTCTTTCAGTGAATCTGGAAAAGAAATCAAATAAAGCAAAGTTCACAGTTTTCACACGTGACGAGGATCTTTATGTTGTGCATCCGAGGTTGAAGAGCTGGTCAGCGAGTGCAGCGATGCCGACGTACTTGTCTTTGTATTCTTCAGTTCGGGCCTCCTCTTGTGTCGGCCAGTATTCAATCCAGGTCTGCTCACCCAGGTTGTACCTCAGTCTAAAAACAAACACATACACACATCAAGATCGAACAACTCTAGTCTCATAGATGACGCAGTTTGGAGCGTTTGAGCATCGGGTTCAGACCAAAACAAGTGAGAGAGAGAGATTGTCCTCGTAATGTTCATACTCCTACCTTCCACCAATGCTAGGAAGTGATGTGGTTTGGCCCATGATCAGGTAGGTTTTGCCTTCTTCAAATTCAAGAAACTCTCTACAGTAAGGATGAGCCAAGAAAGACCTAGTCTCCCCTTCCACAGCTGGATCAGTGCCTGAAAACCACACACTCTTAAATGTGTTGGAGATTTATTTTATAGTAAAAAACAACAACAAAAAAACAGCCTTATGGCACTTAAGAAGTTTAAATATGTGACTAGTATGTGGAACCGTTGGCGTTTTAGCCTATATGTAAACCTGTGGTATTGTGTTTTGTATCTTTTTTTTTCTTTCTTTTTTTTTGCATTTTTGTATTTGTATGTTACTTTATGTTTTGTACCTGTTTGTGGTTGCACCATGCATGTCCTTAATAAAGCTTTGATTGATTGATTGATTGATTGACTGTTTGCTTTCTGTATTGCATTCATTAAGCTTTACATTCAATGTAAATTGGAAAAAAAATACTGACTTTTTCATAAGAGAATCTATGCTAATTCATTATCAACAATCATTTTCATCAATCATTATCATCATATCACTGACCTTAACATTTTTCTTAATTGTAACAATTAAAAATATAATTATTTATTATTTATAGTTTTTACATGCCAAGCAATTTTGCATTCTGTTCAATTATTATAAATATAAAATTATAGAGGTTAATGGCAACAGTAGGCGCGTTTCCATTACAGATTTGGGCAAAACTTTTGCGATTTTGTCGACAAAAAACGATTGCGAAATGACGGCGTTTGCATTAACCGATGTTATGCGACTAAAATGTTATGTGTTTTCCTCTCTCGATAAGTCATTTCCAAAAATCAGGGCGACGGATGTTGGTAGTTTACGTATTTCCCAGCCACCGCACTGGCTTTTGCGTATTCTGTCCAAACATACCGTGTCATCTACGTCAGGTGACCTGTATATGCGCAAAAACTGTTTCTTTTGCAGTTTTGTGAAAAATTTATTTTTCGAATTTCCTGAAAAACCACCTCATGCGAGCGTAACAACTTTTTTTTTGCCATAAATGGATGTTTTTTGCGAAATTGACTTGTTTCCATTGGGCAATTCGCAATTTCAATTTGCGCAATTTGAAGGGTACTCGGCTAGTGGCTGAATCAATACAATTACTAATAAAAATATGAGAAATATTGAAAAAGAGGCATTATTTACAAATTCGTGCATATTCCTTCACCCTATATTTGCATATCCATAC
The DNA here is from genome assembly GCA_029959095.1 of Rhinichthys osculus. Lineage (NCBI taxonomy): Eukaryota > Metazoa > Chordata > Actinopteri > Cypriniformes > Leuciscidae > Rhinichthys > Rhinichthys osculus. The sequence continues at coordinate 50,234,966 of JARWKJ010000005.1, forward strand.
TCTCAGAACTGAAACTATATTTCCAATCTCCCACATATTTGATTTTACTGTGACTTGTTTTCTGCAGATTACAGTGCACTTCATAAGGCATCACACCTTCTAGGGACAAATGTTGCAAATTAGCTTTAGCTACAAGCACTATGATACACGCATTGGATGGCTGTTGTCACAGTTTTGTATCTGTCCCTTTACAAATAAAACATTAAATAAATACCTTCCTTCAGCACTTGTTCAATGGTCATGTTGTAGATGTCTGCTTGCAGTGAAAGCTGCTTTCCCACCACCCTGGTTTTATAAACTATAAGAGAAGTGTGTAACAGCATATAAACCCCAGCTCTTCACACAGACAAACACATCTAGAAAAGCATAAATCCGTGTGTTTACCGTAGTCAACTCCAGGCGCACAGGCCTTGTCAGCACGCTGAGACTCTTTAATATGATGCTTCCTTTGGAGACTGCAGTTCTCTGTAAACACACACATGTTTATCTACAAACACAGACACACACCAGCCTCACAAATCAACTCAAACAGTGTGTATTCAGCTCAGACGCACGCACCTTCGGCACACTCGCACAGGTCTTCATGGCAGAGTCTGTTTAGCGCACCGTCTCTCTTATGAGGATGGAAGAACTTCACACAATGATCGTCTGCGAGTTAGATTCAAGTCACCATGAAACTGGCCAATCTTGGAATATTGCATTATGCCTTTTGCAATAAGGTGACCTATTATGCCCTTTTACAAAGATTTGATTTTGTTTTTAGGCTCATTATTTCCCTCATAAACACATTATTTCCCTCATATTCTCCATTGTTGCGGGTCCTCTCTTCCCAGTCTGTCAGTAACGCTCTGTTTAGTTCCTGTCTCTATGAAGCCCCTCCTTCTGAAACGCACACTGTGCTCTGATTGGTCGGCTGGAGCAGTGTGTTGTGATTGGGCGTGATCGAGCGCTTCGAGAGTGTTTGGGAAATGTCCCGCTTCTTACCATAACCACCAGTTTCAACACACTTCTAACTAACTCAACCAGGCCCCGCCCCTTTATTCTGCGTATGAATTATTTAAATGAGGAATATTGTGACGTGTTCGTTCCCGGAATAAAACTCAAGATTACAATGGAGGCGTTTCAGGGAGTTCAGAAACACTGACACTGATATAGAGAAGAACTTTTGAACTTTTCAGACAGCAACTTTACACACTAAAGAAAATTTTAAATGTAAAAAAAATATCATAATAGGTCCCCTTCAAATTCATGTGCCTCAATCTTTAATTAGAATAACTTTTCCTGCAACGCCATCTCTTCTCTGATAATATGAAGAGTTTGGTTCCAAAACGCGATAAACGCCATTTCTAAAAAAAATTAGTTACTACAAAAATCAGTATTGTATCTGGTTGGTATTGAAAAGTCAATGTTTAATTTGAAGTAAAATGCGATATCCGCCGTGTTATTCTGTCATGTTTTCTCCCTTTCTTCCCAAACCGCGACAAACGCCAGTCTCCCTTCTCTGCAGAATGCGATATATCCGCTCTCAGCCAATCACAACGCAGCATTCCGCTCTCAGCCAATCACAACGCACCATTCCACGCAATGTAAACAGTAACGGCAGCGCCTTAAATACACCCGGCTTCCTAGTTTTTCTTATCTATTTTGTACTTTTCGATCAACAAACAAACAAAAAAATGAATAATTTTGACGGCATTGATGAACCTGTGATTGTTTCTGCGGTGGGTAAGAAACGTAAGGCATCGAAATCGTATCATTTACGTGAGGAGATTAAGAAGATGAGGCACTCAGGAGGAGGAAAAATATTTTCAATCTTCTTTACAGTTCTTAATAAAAATATTATACTAATAAACTTACGTTGTTGTGTATTTTCAACAGTTTCAATATGAAAAAAAAAACTTTTATATTGATTCAATGGATTAATTGCATAGATTAATTGCAAAATCAAAACCTGGATTTAATTATTTTTTTTTGTTATTATGACCTACAAATGCTATGTGAAAGTTTGAAACAGAAAATAGTGGTTTTCATCTTTCCACTTTCTTGGTAAAGAAAACACACTTTTACTCAAATTAATCTAAATGGATTTATTGCGTTTTGGAACCAAACTCTTCATATGTTTACTGGGAAGAGGACGGGGCAACATGAGATCGACCAATAGCAAACCACAACCATTCAATCAATTGCCTATGGACAAAATTAAGTCCCGCCCACATATTATCCTGTTATCCAGAAGCTGTTTCACTTGGGTATACGTCTCAATAGTGAAGAAGACTAATGCAGCTTCTGTTTAATGATGTTTATACAATATTTATACAATACGCCTTTTCCACTTTCTTCCACTGTTTTCACTGTAAGCTGTGTATCGAGTGTGTGAGTGTCCATGTGACATCATGCACCTGGAGCGCTGTACTCGTACACAGTGACACCGGCGGGCTGCAACATTCCCACTTCATTGATCTTGTGCATTCTGAAAGCAATCCTTTCCCTCTCTTTATGAGAAACCTAATGAGACACACTGACAATTATTATGACTTTACATTCACAAATCACTTTTGCATTTGTGCAATCCAAGTATTTCCATACATGGGTAATAACTTTGTCAGCCATCATTTTAAAGAGAGATTCATATACCACCACACAAGTGAATGTTATAAAGAAAATATTAACAAATTTAATGTGTATAAATTCAATGCATGATCAAATTTAATTCAGCCAAATTGTGTTTATGTCACATTATGTTATATATGGAATCATACACATCATATTGTCATTTCATTCTGGCTACACATTAATTTTCCTGGATGTTCACATGTTTGGTGTTCAGAGTCTCTCGTTTAGTTTTCAGTACCTTATTCAAGAAGATGATTAGCGATCCCCGCTCTGAAAGCTCCATGTTCATCTCAAATCTCTCAATGTACTTCTCTTTCCCTTTAGATAACTAATGGAATTAAAACAGAACAGTTCAAACACTGAGAAAATGATCCATCATAAAACCACAGCCATAATATTGCCAGTCAAAACCGAGAATTATACTGTATATAAAATAAAGGTGTGGATGAATGCAATTTGATTGTGGCTCAGTGAGTTTCAGCTAGCATCCACACTAAACCCTAATGTTGTCTTTACTTAAGCAATCAAGTGTACTTGACTAAACATTACTTTAAACTTAACATTTTGGCCTCAAAAATGTAAGTTCAAATAACTTATTTACCTTCAAAATACATAAACTTAAGATTTCAAGTGCTGTGAGCTCAACATCCTGATTAATCCTTACAAAAGGTCATTTTCACAAATGTTGTGATAATAATGATAATACATTCATACATGCTTTCTTCAAGTGCAAGGTGTCATTCTTATTTTACCAGAAAACGAATGGCTTTCATTATATTACAATTATTGATCGTAATGGAAATAAACAGATTTTTATTTTTAAATCTGATACTTTAAACTTGATAAATAAACTTTAATCCCCATATACAAGTGTTTTTGTAATATGTACACTTGAAATTAACACTAAGTTAAGTGAACTTTATACATTTAAGTACATTAAATAATCGTCAAGTTTAGTGAACTAAACGATTTAAGTCAAGTCTACATAAGCACCAAGTTAAGTAAACTTAAATATGCACGTTTTGGGAGACCCCATTACTCAATTAAATTGAGGGAACGAGTTTACTCAAATCAATTGGGTTAAATCAACTTATTAGGGTTTTCAGCTAACAAAAAAAAGTTCTTAGAGCTTTTTGCTAATGTTCCCATCCCATGTTTACATGACAGCGCTTTCACGGAAAACTTTTTATGTGTTTTGGCCATTCATTTATATGACAATGGCACTTTGGGGTCTTGAAAACACACATTTTCGAAAACGACATCGTAATCGTCTCTGTGTAAACTACAAAAACGGGAATTTGTGAAAAACGGTGACGTCATGGGCATGTTATGTGTTAGTGTTTCTTCACAAAGTGATATGTGGTATTATTCAACTTCTGAATCATTTTTACCTTTGAAAGATCAGTGTCATCTACTTTAAATCCTGTCAACAGGCCAACATCCAAAACAGACATGGCAGCATCTCTCGCTGGGTTCTTGAAACTGCACAGATGGATTAAAACAACACATGTGATCTAACTTTCCATCAGTCCATGCTCACATTCGGCTGAAGATGCAAATCTAACAGTCTTACAGCTGACATACGGATGGACGGATCAGCTTTTACTCTGCATTAACGTTTACTCACTAGGTTTCAATGGTGAGCAGATAACTTTCGATGGCTCCTGGATGTGACACTGCATGCAATGCAGATTGAGAAGATATAACACTGTTAAACGTCACTAATAAATGAAGAAGACATGAATACAGGTGAACTGATCAATCCTACCGTCAAGCTGTTTCTCCATCTTCACACTGAGATCAAACGCATTACAGTCATTTTCTCTCTCTTCAGGCAGGGCGTAATACAGAGAAAACACCTGAGGACAGATCAAGCTGTAAATCTGTTTAAATAACATGTAACTGAAGTCGTGGGCGCTCACGAATGCTCACCGAGAGAGTGGCCATCCCGTTCCCATGAGCAGTGACGTTGAATTTCTGTGTCAGTTTGACCTGTCGTGAGAACATTTGACATGTTCAATTATATGTTGCGTGATTTGAAATCAGAGAAATGCATAAGAATTGAAGGGCACGTCTGCATGTCTGTTCACTCATATTTGTTCGATCACCTTGTCTGATCGCGTCACATGCGTGTTGGAACGAGTGAAAGTCCATCTGTTGTGTGTTGTTCTTCCCTCCACAGAGAGTTCAATGTTCAGATTCACGTCCTGCTTCTTCGCTTCTGTACGATATTCAGCCACGGCCTGGAAAACCATGATGTTCGCCTAAGAGACGAGGCAGAAACATATACAGCATTCCCTTATTCATGAAGCAAATGCTCCAGTGTTTTAGACCAGGGGTTTTATTAAATACACAGCAAAAACTCCAGTGTTTTGGACCAGGGGTTTTAAATAGGGTCCAAGAAAACATTTAAAACATGAACATAAATATAAAAATAAAAAAGTATTATTATTATATTTTAGAACATGTAATGGTAACACTTTATAATAAGTTCCCATTCTTGAAAGTATTAACTAGTATTAACTAGCATTAACTAGCATTGAGCAATACATTTGTTACATCATTTATTAACCTTAATTAAATATATAAAAGTCTCCTGAAGTTAGACGAGAGTTCAAGAGATTTCCACGACGCATGCGCGAGAACTGAACAAGAAGTAGTAGAAGAAGAACGTCCTCTTCTCAGTTCTCGCGCATGCGTCGTGGAAATCTCTTGAACTCTCGTCTCAAGCCCACAAGGAAGAAAAGGAATAGTCTAATAAAGTCGTTATTTTTGTTGTTTAGTTGAGCCACTGTAGTCACTTGGAATATTTAAACATTTTCTTCAATGACTTTCTGGGCCGTCAAGTTTCACTCCCTTAAGAAGCCTATGGGGGAGTGATCCAGCTCTCAAATTTAATCAAAAATATCTTCATTTGTGTTCCGAAGATGAACGAATGTCTTACGGGGTTGGAACAACATGAGGGTGAGTAATTAATGACTTAATTTTCATTTTTGGGTGAACTAACCCTTTAAACTGGCAACCCGCGTGAGTGTCGAGTCTGAGCAGGAAGGGGCGGGAGAAACAATTTTGACTGCAGTACCGATTTCGAATGTTTGTCATTCTTACATACAGCACCTTTAAACCTAGTCAGCAGGTTTATTTTCATGCAGTAATGATCAGCTCTGTACCTGTGTGGTTCCGCTGGCTCCATAGTGAGGTATCTGTGCTCTCAGCCAGCGGACGGCCGCTCCGGCGCGCTCAAAGTCCTTCACCTTCACCAGCGCGAGAAGCGCATACCCTGTGGCCTCCAGAGAGAGCTCACGCTGTCCAGGCACTTGCCAAAACCTACCGACTGTTCAGAAGACACAAATGGAACAGGTTGACATGGACACAGGGTTGTTATTTTTTATTTTTTTAAGTTTATTTGAATACGGACAAGTATGTTACATAAACTCATATTCCATACTACAACATTTTAGCCGAGGCTAATTCTCAATGTTAGTCCCTAGTGGGTCTTTACATAAAATTAAACAATACATGGTTAAAATAAACATAATAATACAGTATAACACAATATACTGTATAGTTATAGTTTTACAAATGTTACAATTCGCCTTTGGCTAAGCCCCGCCCCCCTTAGTTACTGTTGCTACGTCCGACAAACAAACTTCATCTGGGCTCTGGTATCAACATGGCTTATGCTGTGACAGCTCTTCCTGCTGAAATTTTATCAAACTTTTATAAAGCAGCAAATAAAGTGTCCGATAGAAGTAGGCAAAAGGGGCTGCAATATACGTTCGAAGGCTATATTCACGACATACAGGTGAAACGCAAGGAACAACAAGGCATCCAAATAGAGGCAAAAGCATACGGTCACAGTCAAAAAATGACCCACCGCATATCCTACTAATCGAGACGGAGGCTGGGACTAACCATATCAAGGAGCAACACTGTTCATGCAAAGCTGGAGGTCTCTATTCACTTCTATAATCGTTATTACAAAGCAAACGGACTACGCAAGTATAACGGTGTATTTATTAGCAGCGTGTGCTAGAGCTAGACGACACTTGTCAGGATTTGACTTCGGTTTGGGAAGGGAAAAAACGGACACCCCCCTCCAACCTCTCTGGGAAACGCGTATCTGTGTTACAAATGCCCCAGGCACAACGTTTAACCATATTTTTGATAAAACTACGACGGTAATAGCCGACCGAGACCAAAAATATGAGACGCCTGTGTTAAAGTCAATGGAGCGCTGTGAAAAAGTGTCAGACCACTGTGGGAGCTCGTTCTTGGCTGCGCTGTGATTGGTCAATCTACATTCTAGGGTGTGGCTTAGCCAAAGGCGAATTTGTTATTTTCAAATCAGTTAGTAATTTGTTTGCCATTTCTGTTTAGGTTAGCAAGTCACCATGAAATAAAAATTAAGAATTCTTTATTTTTCTCTCGCAGTATTTATAAATGATTTATCTGTGTGCAATTTAAAAAAAAATCATGTTCCCTCGTAATCTAGAATCAAAATAACTTCCCCTCCCATCTTGCAGCTTCTCTTCTCTGATGACGAGGGCGGGGCAATAACCTGTCACTCACATCAGATCCACCAATAGCAAACCACAACCATCCAATCAATTCCCCACAGACAAAATCAAGCCCCGCCCACACTTGTTCTTGTTTGAAAAGCCGTTTCACTCGGATGTACATCACAATATAGGGAACAAAAGACTATCGTAACTTCTGTTTCATGCCGACTTTAACAATCAATAGTTTTTATTTTTATTTTATTTACAATAATCAATCGCTTACCTCACTGTAACATTTATAGTATTAGTTTTTCTTCATTTATAACTCAAAACACAAACTGTAGTTATAAAAACACAACTGACACTTAATCAGAAAATGCAGGAAGTGAACAGTGACTGGCTGTTTTACATTTCAATCAAACAGCTGATTGGTCCTTTCTGCAACTCACTGATAGGCTAAAGGATTGAGGGAGTAACTGAAAATACAAAAAGTCTTTTACTAAGAATTTTATTAGTATTTTTAGTCTATTGTCCGTCCTTCCATCCATTATCCAAACCACTTGTCCTATGTAGGGTTGTGGGGTAATTTATTATGTCATTGGTGTGTGTTGGTTTATTTATGTCATGCTTATAGTGGCTGTAGTTGCACTGTTGGTTTGACTGTATTGTCACTGACCTTCGTTCTGGCTGGAATGACTCATCAGGATGTCTTTATTGAGTTTTCCAGCATTGGCCAAAGCGTAAGAAGTCATAGCGACAGCATAAGTGCTGGTCAGACTGTGCACTCTCAGCGTCAGGTAATTAACGGCTCTGTTTATACTGCCCTGAAGACTCTAGAATGGAGAGAGAGAGACTCAGTGACACTGATGAGACGTATCATAGCGCTGTTTGTTTCCAGGAATCACACTTACAGATTCAGTGCAGATCTTACTGCCCTCTTGCAGTGCAACCAGAACGAATGCAGTTAGAGAGGCGTCGCTGTCTTTCCCCTGTACGTCACCCTGGAATTAACATACACTCGAATAAACCAGATCCCAAGCAATTGTTAGGAAAAAACTCAAACATTAGTGTGCATACTGCAGGATTTCACAGCATATGATGTCTTTCTTTAGAGCTTTTTCTCCAAATCATTTAAAGTTATTATATATTTAAATGAATAACACCCCCGACCCGTCAAAGGAGAAATTATTTTTCTGAAACATAATGAACATTTCACTGCAATTTCAAGTGCTTTATTGTGTTTGACAGCCTTCTCTGGTGGAAATTACATTATTAACATTTTTGGAATTAAATGGCTGACTTTGTCTGGCATTTTATGTAATAAAAATTATTATTATTATAAAATATATTTTATTATATTTGCTTTAATGTTGTTAATAAAAAAAAAAAGTCTAGATAAATTATAAATATGTTTTTGACAATGGCTGCAGAGAAATCGTGAGCTTATAGTAACGGAATATATCAAAATTAAACTGAGATAAAACAGTGTTATTATTAGCAAAACCTTGTCATTAAATAAAATGTATTTGTTTACTTAATCCAAAATAACGTACAAGCATCTCTTCGTGTATAACGGGTGCGTCTTCTTTAAACGTGCCGTCTGGCAGCTGTTTGTTTATGGCCAGCCACTTGAGAGCGCCGCAGATCACATTCTCCTCTATGGTGATCAGATCGCTGGCCATCGCAAACACTTTCGCCACATATGCCGTCAGCCTGTAATGACCAGGAAAGAAGAGGTAAGAAACGACATGTAAATAATTGAGCAGATGAATATGGCAGGAGCGCTCGTCTCACCATGTGCTGCTAGTCGCGCTCATCGAGGCAGCGAACGACCCGTCCTGTTTACGGAAAGTTAGCTCTCGCTGATAACCTTGACAAGAATGATACAGTAAATAACTTACGACTGTATAGCTATTGTTAGCATGATAGAGAATGCAAAATTTAATCTTACATGGTTTTTGAACATTACTTTTTGTCTGCAGTTTGTGTACACAACAACCACCCACTCCTTTTTTACATTCCCCATAAATCAGAAACACTGTCTCTCATGAAGTCAAAATTATGACATTAAAAAGTTGAAATGACAAAAGTTAATAAAATTATGACAATCATTTGAGAAGTCGAAATTATGACAAAGTAATAATTATGAATAAAAAGTCGAAATTATGGAACACTAAGTCACTTGAGACATAAAGTCGAAATTATTAGTCATAATATTATAATTAGTCATGGCATTAAAAAGGCGAAATTGTTGCCTTTTAAGTCGAAATTGACAAAGTCAAAAGTTTTTTCTCTCAATTTCAACTTTTTAAATCATAATTTAAAATAATTATGACTTAGTATGTCATAATTGTGACTTTTTTTTGTCATAATTGGGATTTACCAAAGCATGATTTATTTATTTATTTATTATGTGTAAATAGGCTTCCATAGGATAAAGCTATGCCCTGCCCTTCATTTATACTCATTATATATCATGTTTCTCTCAGAAATGCATCAGATTAAAAGTGAGAGTGGTCAGCTGACCTGTGTTGATATGGTTAATGGCTTCATTACGGCGGTCCATGCCCACAGTCTCCCATTGCTTAGTGCTGTCCAGATAATGAGTGGCAGTGACAGGTAGAGTCATGTAGATCATAGTCTCCTCTCCATCACCGCGGGGCTGGACAATAAACCGGCCCATGAAGTCTCCACTGATGGCCCGCTCGATCATCTTACTGAACTCCTGGCCTTGAGTAACACACAGCAGGTCAGGACTGCATGAGCGGATGGACAAGCAGAATAAATAAGCGTTCGGATTCCTCCTTACTCTTGACTGTGATGTACGTGTTGGCGGGTGTGTTGGGGACCTGAGTGTCTGGTTTGAGACTCCTGACAGACACTTGTTGTACTCCACCTGTCACACAGGTTCAGATTGAAAGAAGATAAGGGGGATTTGGGGATATTTCGGAGGGGCATTTTTGAATATTTTGGAGGAAAGACTCCAATAACTCACCACTCTTAGCAGGATTGAGCTCGACATTTTTCTCCTGTATCATAGTGAGCACACCCTCAGACTGAAACAAAGAGATTGGGTTTGATCTGTTTAGGGTGTTTGAGTCACATCATGAAATCAAGCTTCTATAATGACAGTAAATGAATGGTTGTATTGAAAACCAAACAATACATATGTCTTAAATACTTCATAAATTAAAGCAATTATCATATCGTATCTGGTCTTTAATAATGTTTTCAAAATGTTAGTACAAAGATGTTTACATCATTCAGGGAAAGTTTTATTCTGAAATGGTTTAGTTTGACGTTGGTCTAATGCTTTTTAACCCTCTGGTGCTATTCGCATGTCCGTATATTTTAGTTCGATAATGTTTTTTATTTAATATTTTGTATTTTTAGTGGATTTAATGGAACTAAATTATATTTACAATGTATTTTTAATCCATTTATTACGTTTTTATAAAACTTTCAAAAGTTCTAGTATTTTATGTTTGTTTAAATACTATTTTAAATATTTATATGAAATATATATGTCAAAAACACGTTTTACTTTAAAACTGAAAAAATATAAAAAATAAATCAAAGCCATAAATCTAAAGAAGTTTTAGCGTGATATCTCATAAAAATTAGCCTGACTTTGTCAAACTCATATTCTATTCAGAATGTGAGTCTGATACTGCTCCATAGGGCTTTGATTATGAGGCGTGTCTTAACCGAACCAGGAAGAAAAACCTCTGCACTCAATTGGATAGACCTACAACCAATCAGAGCAGCGCAGTAAGTGACGTATGTTGAGCGACTCATATCAACAGAACTGAACTGCACTGCACGCACTCACGAAAAAGTATTTAAAAGAAAAATGAGCGTTAATGACCTTTGCCGGTGTTGCAAAAAGGAATTAAAGGATTCGCAGAGTACTTGCAAACTCGAAAAACATTTTTGAACAAAATAGAAAATGTGAATGTATATACGAACAAGTTCTCCGTTTAGGATTAGATCTCGACAGTAAAGCCAACAAATCTAACGTTACCCGCATTTGTCTGACCTGTCCATAGGACCTGTCTCAATTTTATAACAGGGTTGGAGCGCGACTTGACTGATTTTAATAAATGGAGAGACGACGAAAGACACCAGGCTGAAGAAGCGTGTTCATTTGAGTCTTCAGAGAAAAGAGACCGGGAGCCAAAATTATGTTTTAATGATGATTTAAATACAAAATGATGAGTAATTCTTGTACTTGTACTTTGTCTTGTTTATTTGTTCTGTCTTGCGTGGTGTTTTGGACATGAGTCTGGCAAATAAACTGAATTGAGTAACATCATCTAATTATTTATATTTCAAAAATAAACCGCTCATAAGGGGTACAGTGATTACCAGTATGGGTATGGTGTGCGAGTACAGTATAACAAAGCGTCACCATTGTTTGATGTAGTGATGGCTTTGACATGAGTTGCATCGCCCTGATGCCCATTTCGGTTGCTTCTTTTACTTGGTCTTCTACGAGTGCGACCAAAGGAGAAACCACAATGACAACAGGCTTTTCATTGCGTCCCATATTCTTAGCGACCATCGGAGCCAGCGATAAATTAAACTTTTGCCGAATCCTGTAGGAAGGACGGCAAACGCATCTTGACGATCGACAAATGCCTTGATTGCAGTTCTCTTTTCGTCTTTTAAAATTAATGCCCTGTCGATTTCTTTTACAACAGACGCGATAGCGGAATCTCTACATCTCAGTTCTCCAGCGGCAGTCATCTCTGAGGGAAACCAGTTCAAACCAAGCGCTCTTTGATAACGTGATGATTATGTAACTGCAGATCATCTGTCCATCATCGTATAAAGCCCGCCCTGGCAATTTGATTGGCCCGAACATTTTTTGACTGATCATAATTACTCCTCAATGGATCGAGTCCAGACCGAACTTCCCGACCAAAAAATTTTGTGGGCGGGGTTCGGGCTGGCATCCAGGCTACATAAAAATAGCTTTCAGTAAGATTTAGTTTGGCCGCAGTACCAAAGGTTTTCACTAGGATGAAATTCGTCTCCCATTCATTTCCAAAGGGTCATATTTGAGGAACATCTAACCTTTTCGAATCATGTCCATATTTTTTTTGTGTTCACATAGCAAGTGCCAAAACCTTTACCAAGTTCCGTACCATTCCGATAAAGTAAAAAATTAAACTTTTCGGTCAAAAATGACCGCAGAGCATCAGAGGGTTTTACCGTTACCAGTTGTTTCAGAATGTTTAGAGAACGTTCAAAAGTAACGTTTCCATAATGTTTGCACAATAAATTTTCCTTAATAATCACATACTGTAACCAAGACAAAAAAAGACATATTTAAAGCTTTTAAAAAAACGGACGTTTTGAATGTTCAGGGAGCATTCAGAAATAGCGTTTCCATTTTCGAAGTCCATTTTTAGGTGTCTGAAATATAAATGATAGCAATATAAAGTAGAACTGTTGTTGTTGTTTGTTTGTTTGTTGTTTTAAATGCTGTAATTTAGCATATTTATGGGAGGCAGAAGGTAAGTTCACTCACCACCACCCTCAGGATCTTCCTCACTCCATCACTGTAGACAGAGTCATACGCTGCTGCCTTCACATCGATCCAGTGACTGCCCAACTCCAGGGGAATAACCACATACGGGACGGACCTGGAGGACATGGACTCGACCTCCACTTCTGTTTGGTAGGAGCCCTTTCTGCTGGCGGAGCTGCAAATGTGTTCAGTCTCCATGAACTCAAGCCGTGCCTGAAGGAGAAGCCAACAGTTGGACAAATGCACCCATGTGTTACACCAGCGTGTTTTTGAGACTGTCTTTGGTTCACTGCAGTTTTAAGGAAACAATACTCAACAATGGTGTTTACTTATGAATTTACACATGGTTTGTCTTAAAGCATATTAAAAACACCACATAGACATACAAACAACATTAAAAGCTTGACTTTCACTACAGGGGGACTTTAAAAAATAAAATGGTGCCGTAGTTGTGGTTAAAGATAGCTTGTTTACTTGTTACCTAAAAACACTTGGAAGCGTTAGCACCTAGTTCTAGTCCTTGCTGTACTAGCCTGGTCCTTGCAAACAACAATGTAAAACCTGTGAACTTGGACTCCCAGAAGTAATGCATGATTAAAACAACTCTAATTTGCCTCACTGGCACATTTATCCTCACGTTAATTGTATCTGACACCACATTGGGTGATTATCGGGGACCAAAATGACTGTGTTACTGTTTACCCTAATTTTCTTCTTGGTGTAGTTGTGAAGGATGGCCCTGATTTGTAGTTGCTCATTGCGCACAGCTGAGAACGGCACCTTCAGGTCAATGAAGAACCTCTTATAAACTATCATCTCGTATGGATCTGCCACACATATGCCTTTGGAGAAAAAGACAGCAATGGAGTATTAGCATGATGCTACAAGTCTAAAACGAGGTGAAAAAAGTGTGTTATATAAGTGTACTTTATCCTAACATAACATGTTTTACCGTGAGATTTTGACAGGCTAAAAGCGAAGATTTGCCAAGTAGTGATGGATTCTTTCAGGTAGATTCTGTGTCTTGTGATCGATGTTGTTCCACTGGGACAGGAGGAAATAGAAAAAGGTTAAAACAGATAAAGAAAGAAATTACCCACAAATGTTGACAGTGCATGTAAGACTATCTAAGTAACTAGTAACGAAAAACCATTTCCCATCGCTTCTGCTCATTTAAAATATTTGTTTTTGTCTCGTACTCACCATAACTTGTTATTAGTTGGGCAGAACGGCAGAATCTCCTCTGTCCAAAGCCAGCTCTCTGGAAACTGTGTACGTGATGTGATTTCATCAAAACTCTCATAATAGTCACTGTCCTCACCTGTCCAGGTTAACAGAAAAAAAAATATATATATATATATACTGTGAGCAACTAGGAATTCACTTCACTCATTTAATCCATCATCAATCCTGGTGTTTCTTTAGGAAATCTGTAAACTCAAATGAACAGTACTTCCAGTCTTACTTCCTGCTTGAACCTACATAGGTTTGTAACAAATTTGCATAACACCACTGATTGGCTGCCTGCGAACAACATCTATGTTAGCAAGTCTGCAGACAGACAGATGAAGATCTAGCCTAGAAATCTAGACGCACCCTAGCGGCAGCAAAAATTATTTTGCAGCCAGTGTGGTCTAGCAACTCTCCGTTGGCTTGCGAGCTGGAAAAACCAAACTCTGGTCAGGCCAATCACATCGTGTATAGAGTTGGTGGGCGGGCTACTTGAAAACAAAGAAGATGCTGCTGGCGAACAGCGGTCTTTCGAATCGGCTTTGGCCTCGACTCTGGAGGACTTGGAGTTAAGAGAACGTCACTTAAGTCATTCTTAAAAAAGGAAGATATGTTCAGAGTTTTGACGACCGGATACGGCAAAAGTTTAAAATATCAACTAGCTCCGCTGGTGGGAAAACGCATGGGACTCACTCGTCCACAGCCGTTCGTTGCTCTGGTTGGTTGTAGCGCTATCCTATTGCGTGCCGAGGGATATTGAAAGACAACCGTTGCTCCCGCCCCTCGGATTGAGGTATGCCAATTGTGAGTTCCCAGACCTATAATCATGATGTAGGTCTGGCTTGCCAGGCTAATGAAGATCAGGATAAAGTAAAAAATATGAAGGTTTAATAACAATAATCCACAGGGCAAGACAGAAGATACTCCAACAGAATGCTAATGCAAACAAGACCGAAACACCACTGAGTGAAGGTGAAGAACTAAAACACACAGGGAGAATTAACTCATTGACGAACAGCTGTGATAAGGACTAGTGTCCATGGAAGCTGATGACTGGAGGGAAAATCAAACAAAGGAACACATGTGACTAATGAAAACATACTAAAAGTCCATGAAAGCTAAACTAAACACAAACACAACTGAATAGGTGTAACAGTCTACTTTGACCCTCAAACACTGTAGTTGTAGCTGAGACTGGAAGAGTTTGGTTTGTGTTGTCAACATCTGACCAATCAGAGCACAGTAGACCAATCACAACAGACTGGGCCATCTGACCAATCAGAGCAGAGTAGACCAATCACATCAGCCTGGGCCATCTGACCAATCAGAGCAGAGTAGACCAATCACAACAGACGGGGCCATCTGACCAATCAGAGCAGAGTAGACCAATCACAACAGACTGGGCCATCTGACCAATCAGAGCAGAGTAGACCAATCACAACAGACTGGGCCATCTGACCAATCAGAGCAGAGTAGATCAATCACAACAGACTGGGCCATCTGACCAATCAGAGCAGAGTAGGCCAATCACAACAGACTGGGCCATCTGACCAATCAGAGCAGAGTAGACCAATCACATCAGCCTGGGCCATCTGACCAATCAGAGCTGATGCTGCAACTAATATTATGAGAAAATTAAAGTGTTTTTTGACCTTGCATGTAAACCTTTTGTAGTAGACCTCAAAAACAAAATTAGGAATCTTTAAAAAAGGGAGGCAATTTGGTTGTTGTGACTGATTTTTATATTATTAGAATCCGGGTGTTTGTTTGTTTCTATTGTCTGTAATTGTTTTATTGCTTGATGCTTGAAATTCCCTAAAGGGATGCATAAAGTATTCATCATCATCATCACCACCATCACTTTAACAAGACCTGCAGTGTTTTATTCCAAATAATTATTTCATTATTAACTATTTTATTGCCATCTTATATGCATCTTGTAAAGAAAATGGGTTTGTTACCCTGTGGAAACATGACACAGTGTTAAGATCATGAGTTTGACAATCAACTGAACAATATTTAAAAACGTACTCCGAGCCAGAATCATCTCCTCCTCTCCGGCCTCCACACTGCGAGCCACCACGTCATTACAGCAGTGCAGGAAGGCCCGGACACATTCCTCTCCGTCCACGATGTACATGGCTCTTCGTTCACAGGTGTAGCCGAGTTTATTATCCCTCATGCCATCCACACAACACTTCCTCAGATCACCAGAGTACTGACCAGCTGAAAAGACAAAGACAATCAGAAGAACGGCTGAAGAACGAGTAACTGGAGCTATTCATTCATCATCTCCCTCCACATCATTTACTTTCAAGTAAAAAGAAAAGCTCCGGCTTCTTCTCACCCAGTATAGTGGTGACCCGCTGAGTACTCTCAGCTCTTCTTCTTCTCTTTGAGGGGACGGGACACTCTGGTACTAGAGGATGTTTAAATAACAGGCTAAGAGATTTGTACAGCTTTAGAAAATTGAAAGAACATTATTTATATATACCAGTTCTGGTGTTGGTTCCTCCTGCAGTGCTGGACTCAAACATCAGACCTGAATCACTGAAAACCCCCATACTGTCCCTTCCACCTCCTGCCGTACAGCCGGTGTCATGCTTCTCTACAATGTCGTAAATCTAAAGCAGCAAACAGATCATTTATAAGACAATCACAAGCGTTCAATGCCTGTTGAGATGTTGATGTAGCATCTCCACCTTCATCTGAGTGAGTCTGTTCTGGTTCAGTCCATGCACAGCTTTATCCACCGCCACCAGCCCAACTTTAGCTCCAGGATCTCCAGTTATCAGCAAGCTGAACTCTTCTCCAGGCTCGTAGATTGGTCGAGGCTCCTTCACCTGAACCTTCAGCTGTGAAACACAAGAAACACTAAGGACCCTACTGGAAGAATCTACTGGACCCTAGTGGTATCTATTCCTGCTGATAATGGTTGTTGACCCACCGTTCCCATGCACGTGTCCTTCACGTCGACCCAGACTGAATCAGACACCACCTCAGACGAGCCCACATGATAATAAGCCACAAAG
Source organism: Rhinichthys osculus (assembly GCA_029959095.1). Lineage (NCBI taxonomy): Eukaryota > Metazoa > Chordata > Actinopteri > Cypriniformes > Leuciscidae > Rhinichthys > Rhinichthys osculus. The sequence continues at coordinate 50,251,879 of JARWKJ010000005.1, forward strand.
CGGAAGGACGGCACCATGTCTTTGGTTACAGGTAGAGACAGAGTCACTAGAGCGTGTCCACTCCTCTTAAATCTGTTTGCTTGAACAATCTGACCTTTACTTAAGATCTGGAAATGAGAGGGAAATTTGACATTTAACCTTGACATTCATGCAGTAGGTTTTATTCTTCTAGTAAATGAATATTTATTTTTATCAACTGATATGCCAATTAAAGGTGGGGTATGTGATTTTCTTTTTTGACCCTTTTTTTTTCAAAATCACTTGAAATCCTATTCCTAGCCCACTTACAGCCACTGAGTTAGAAGCACAGAAATGAAAATTAAGCAATTTAATCATCTGTGGAACGGGCATGACTCGAAAAACTCCAGCCAATCATTTCCAAGACAACCTAGAATCATTGGACAGTAAGTTTGTCAATCAAACTGTCGAACCATACCCCCCTCCCCCTCGCGCACGTGTCCCCTTTGTGCGCATACTCAAAGCTCGTGACCCAGTCACACTAAGTGCAAGTCGCCCCAGTACAGAGAGAGAGAGAGAGAGTAAGTGCAATCTCACGCATCTGAGTTTTGCAGTTGATTGCACGTCCATGTTCTTCGAATGGGTGGAGTCAGGGCCAGCGTTGGAGGAAAGAAGGTAGGACCTTTTGAGTTGTGTATTTTCAAAATCTGCCGGACGTTTTGCAAATCCCATACCCTACCTTTAATTTTTCAATTAATCAATGAATACTAAATGGACATTACAGAAAATGGTTTTAGAATTCAACGTATAGTTTGTATAATGTAACTCTGTCTGATTGAGACTTTGGCACCTGATCAGTTTGTGCTATTTTTGGATTGTTGGTCTATATAATATGTCCAATATTTAAATGCTTTTCTAATTCACTTTTCCATAAGATGGCACTTTTCAGAGAAAATTCATGCTATATTTGTTGCGACATTTGGTTCAAAAATGCATACATATTTTTGTGATCGATTAATCAACAGCATTGCTACTATGCTAGCATGTATCAGTGGTAACATGATATTGATGCTTTACAATTAATTTCAATTAGGCCACAGACTGAAACAGGTCTGTCTCTCACCATGTAGGTGAAATCTTGATCTCGGACTCCTGGACTTCTGCCCAGGTTCAGATTGACTTTCATTTGATCACCGATCTCAAACACTGGAGTATCGATGCCGACGTGCAGGTAGTTGTTGGAGCCGCCTTTGGTCTTGTAGGCCTGAGCCGTCATCTTCTTCACTGCCTGCTGGTCGTCATCTAATTTTGGGTCTTTGGTTTGTACCTGGAAGTGAAGAGATTGATGATTTGATGGTATTCTAAGCTAAAAAACAAACAAACATAAAATGACAAGAAAAACGACAAATCATAAGAGCCTAAGCTTGTGTCCAGGGCTGGTCTCTATTGATTAGTGTTAAAGACCAGCTTAAAGCAGTCAAGACCAGTTTGACCAGACTATAAGACAAGCTAGACTAGCTTAAACCACATAAAACCCACAAGCAATCTTAGGCTGGTTTAGGAAGAGTTATTTTTTTCAGTAAGCCTGAGACAAATTCAAACTCAGTATCTCAGTAATAAATCAGAGATCAGGTCTTACAGTGATCTCTAGTGCGGAAGATCCTTCGTGAGAATTGACTGTAAGCTTCGCAATGCCATTGGCTCTCGTTCGGCCTCTGACCCCTCCAGGATTGACCTCCACTTCCACATTTTCAGCAGGCATCTTGTCAGGGTCTGTTAGATAAACCTATGAAAACATTTCAATTATGTTTTTGCTAGACCTGATTGACTGTTTCTAAATGCCATTTAATGGTGTGTTCATGTTGGATAGACGTATTAATGAGTTTAAAGTACATGCTTGGCACCACAGAATGGTAATAACAAGTGGGGGAAATAAGTCAAGATTTTCTGAGTTGGAGGCAATGATAACATGGCCGACAATGGATGCAAAAAAAAAACATGGCGGACAATGGATGCAGCGCATGTAGTTGCTTGATCTCATAATCATGAATTACAAAAAAAGCAGGCCTATTAGTGTATTTTTCCAAATTCTTTATGAATATAGACTTCTTATTCTTTTTTGCAAGAACTGAAATATTTCATACGGAGACACTGAAGGGCATCCCAGGTTTGAAGAATTGTGGTGTTCTTTCGAAGTGGATAGTGTACGGTGACGTCACGATCTGAATGCCTTTCCTGTGAGCTTCCACCATTTCACTGCCTGAAACACACACCAAATTGTGACTAAAATTGTATAATATTATATAATATATTTTAAATCAATATAAAATAAAATAATAAAATATACATTTATTTTATTTGATCTTTTTAAACATAATAGTCTGACAGTTGGAGTTGTTTTTCCCGCATCTCACGCCATTAGTGCTGTGTTTTACAACTTTTCGGTGTAAAATTAAAAATAGTTACAGTAGAATTAAAAAAAACTTGAGATCCTACTGTGCAAATACAGATTTTATGTACGGCTTAGAGAGTGTATTGCATTATTTAGTAAAAAATATGTTTATTTAATTTTTTTTTACATATTCACACTAAATAAATGCATTACAGTATTTTATTATTATTATTATTTTACATGAAATGCCACTTTTTAGGGCTACATTTTGTGACATGGCTCAGAAATGCATAAATTACTGTAGATTGGGACTGCACTTTTAATGACACTTACCAGTGTCAGTTAAAACGCTGGCTGAAATGTAGATCGATCGTCCAACAAGTTGGCCGATATCTGGGAAGGTCTGAAGTATTGTCTCCTTTGTCAGCTTGGCAGTACCTTCTCCATCTGATATCTGTGTTTTATGTAAATGCCATCACTTTGTCTGCATCACTTTAATACGTCAGGTGTGTTTTCATGTGGGAAGCTCACCTGAACTCTTTGAAGTGAGGAAGGAATACTAGTTTTCCTCTCAACTTCCATCACACCAAACACCACAAACGCATGTCCGTTCACGTTGTTTCCATGCAAGTACCTAGACAAACAGACTTCATGTGTGACATTATTGAAGTGCTTTGGTAAGTATACAACTTTATGGAGTAAACACAGCAAATGTGGGAGAATATGAAATTAAACATATATCAATGCATGGAGAGAATAATAAAACATAGATCAAGAGACAAAACAATTAAAGCCTTACCTGGCTTCAATGCTAACCGTCAAGCTAGCATCTTTCACACCGAAGAACGACTGACTGGGTGATAACGTGACTTCATAAGTGGGAAGCACTATAATAATAAACCCACATAACAATAATGAACACTAGAAAGATGACCATGCGTACGCTGTCGGTTACTAAAGTCAAATGTCACACTGCAAAATCTGCCGTAAATCGTTTATGTAAGAGGAATAAGAAATATCTGAAAAATTTATATCAGTACCATTGTTGTCATTGTTAACTAAAACTAAAACTATTAAAAACATTTTCGGTAACTGAAATAAAGCTGATGAAATTAGATGAAAAACTTTCAGTTGAACTAAAACTGAAATAAATATAAAGCTAAATGGCAAAAGCACATTACAAAATTACTAAAACTTAACCTAAAATGAAAAATATTACATTAAAGCAAAAGAGACACTAGCCAAATATAAAGACATTCTCAAATTCATGTGTTGATGATCTATTAAATAATAATAAAAAATGAAATGTGAAAGATATGTATTTTTTACAAGTGGTCTCAGATTTTTTCGGTCCAACTGTATATACACTCACCGGCCACTTTATTAGGTACACCTGTCCAACTGCTCGTTAACACTTAATTTCTAAGCAGCCAATCACATGGCGGCAACTCAGTGCATTTAGGCATGTAGACATGGTCAAGACAATCTCCTGCAGTTCAAACCAAGCATCAGTATGGGGAAAAAAAGTTGATTTGAGTGACTTTGAACGTGGCATGATTGTTGGTGCCAGAAGGGCTGGTCTGAGTATTTCAGAAACTGCTAATCTACTGGGATTTTCACGCACAGCCATCTCTAGGGTTTACAGAGAATGGTCCGAAAAAGAAAAAACATCCAGTGAGCGGCAGTTCTGTGGGCGGACATGCCTTGTTGATGCCAGAGGTCAGAGGAGAATGGCCAGACTGGTTCGAGCTGATAGAAGGGCAACAGTGACTGAAATAACCACTCGTTACAACCGAGGTATGCAGCAAAGCATTTGTGAAGCCACAACACGCACAACCTTGAGGCGGATGGGCTACAACAGCAGAAGACTCCACCGGGTACCACTCATCTCCACTACAAATAGGAAAAAGAGGCTACAATTTGCAAGAGCTCACCAAAATTGAACAGTTGAAGACTGGAAAAATGTTGCCTGGTCTGATGAGTCTCGATTTCTGTTGAGACATTCAGATGTTAGAGTCAGAATTTGGCGTAAACAGAATGAGAACATGGAACCATCATGCCTTGTTACCACTGTGCAGGCTGGTGGTGGTGGTGTAATGGTGTGGGGGATGTTTTCCTGGCACACTTTAGGCCCCTTAGTGCCAATTGGGCATCGTTTAAATGCCACGGCCTACCTGAGCATTGTTTCTGACCATGTCCATCCCTTTATGGCCACCATGTACCCATCCTCGGATGGCTACTTCCACCATGTCACAAAGCTCTAATCATTTCAAATTGGTTTCTTGAACATGACAATGAGTTCACTGTACTAAAATGGCCTCCACAGTCACCAGATCTCAACCCAATAGAGCATCTTTGGGATGTGGTGGAACGGGAGATTCGCATCATGGATGTGCAGCCGACAAATCTGCGGCAACTGTGTGATGCCATCATGTCAATATGGACCAAACTCCCTGAGGAATGCTTCCAGCACCTTGTTGAATCTATGCCACGAAGAATTGAGGCAGTTCTGAAGGCAAAAGGGGGTCCAACCCGTTACTAGCATGGGGTACCTAATAAAGTGGCCGGTGAGTGTATGAGGTATGTCATTTGTTATAAAACAACAAAAATATAATAAATATAGATAAAGCTTCTACCATATTCTTTGACTTCGAAGTCAGCAGTGTAATTCTTTTGCGGCGTGTTTGCGAATCTTGTGACCACCTTCCAGATCCCAGGGCTACAAATATAAGCAGATCAAAAACAGATGATTACAGACCTGCAAATTAATATCCTTTTCTCCTCTCGACAGTCTCAAGTCTCAGTTTTCAGCATGAACACACCTGGCAGGCTGAGGTACGGCATATTTCCCTGATCTAATCCCTTGTTGTGGAAATATGGTTTCTCTCATAGTTGTGATGCCTTGAGGATCCTTCAAAAAAAAGAAAGAAAAAAAAAGATTAATAATCATATATAATTTTAATTATAATATTTTTGTTTCGTTATAATCATATAGCTAATTATCAGCAGCCAGAACAGATTGTGCACCATAAAAACAAAACCAGTAACATTTACATTTTTCACGAAAAACAGCAGTTGCCAGAAATTTACCGCAAAAAAATAGAGTAGCAACAATTTAGGTATTACGGATTTAATTTAAATTTACAGTAAAAAAAATATATATATATTTGATTATCTGATATCATTTTAATATTCCAACCAACTGAAGTACTAAAATCTGTTTTGTACCTTTATAATAAACTGACAATCACCCAAAAACATATGTGGGAAAAAGTTTTTCCACAAACAAATAAATAATAATATAAAATGTAACAAATGCAAAACACCATCATGGTAAACCACATGACACTAAAATCATTACATAAACATGAATTTAACAGTAAATGCTATGATAAAAACCTTTTAGGTTAAATTTTATGTTGTTTCGATGACTTTTAAAGTGCATGAATCATTTTTAGGAAAGTTTTAGTGCAGTTTTCTTTTCACAGTACCATGATTTCCACTGATATTCCAGCATGTTCAAGTGGTTTCAGACCAGGCGTCAGCGAGAAGATCCTGTACTGAACTGCAGAAAGGATATTTTTTCTTTTTTTCTTCTTTTTTTTTTTTTCCAGAAGTTGTTTATTTAGTGCTTTGCATCATGACATTCAAGGGGGTATCTAATGCTGAAGCTGTTTCTTACCTGTGCTAGCAGGCGTGTAGATGGGCTTGTCTGTCTGTACAAATATATATCCAGACTGGAATGAGACCATGACCACTTTCTCCAGAGTGTGGGATGGAAACTGAGCTTGTAGATACACATACTGCTTCTCCAGAGGATCTTCAGAGAAATAGTCCCTATCACTGGGAATCTGAACAGCAGTACATAATAATGAAAGATCTACAACATGCATTAAAACAAACTAACTGTAAATAAAATAGAAGATTGTTCAAATATGAAGTTTACCCTCTGATGAATGACACACATGTTTACATAAGGACAAAGTATGTCAGAGTGGCATCACCTGTATATCTGTAAGGATCTGGTAATTGTTTTCTGCAGTCAGTGTCACTGCTTTGGACAGTATTTCCAGGTTCTTCTTTGGGTGGTTCTTCACTGAGATCCTCACGTTCAGATCTCCCCCAGAGTAATCCTGAGCCTCCACAAACACGTTCTCTGAGGAACCCACTCTCAGCAAATTAGGAGCTGACAGAACAAACCTGAGGAGATCAAATCAAACAGCTGTAAATCCTGAACACACGAGGGGCACTGGTCTAGTTGTCACTTCCAGTGAATATTTAGCATGGTAGGTTTATTTTTTTTTAAATGAATTATCAGCAGTGGCGGATCTAGAAAATTTTACATGGGGGGGCAAAGGGGTGGCAAGAGGTCTTGGCAGGGTGGCAGGGGTAGACGGTACATGGGAATCCCTATATGTGAATTGCTTTAACAAAACAAACACAAAAACACTTTTAATCATTATTAAATGATTAATGTTATTGTTTAATCATGCCCTTACACACTACAAAGGTTTTTAGGAATGATTTATTAACAAATCCCTCTGAAAATGTCTTCAGAATACTGCTAAGTGTATAACTGGAAAGTTTGGTGTACATAGGTGCTACACAGGCTGAGATGTTTGTACTGGAGAATGACAAAAAAAACTAATTTTGAGAAAACAGCATTTAAAGATTTGTAATGTAAAAATTCATACTTTTTTTAGTGGAAACAACTATTTACAGACACAATATCTTATCAAATCATTAGCAACAACAATACAAACCACCTAAATCACAGCATTTATGGCCTTCAACTGAACAGAAAAACAGTCAAAAACGCATATCTAAATGTCAGAGCACGTCACGTGATGCATCTGAACGAATCACGTTGTCAGAAATTGACATCAGCCAATGAGATTTCGGTTTTAGAGTTAAATGCCCATTGTACTTTCACGATTGGTTGCTGATTAAAAGGAAATTACCATATTTGGATACGACAACAATGTACAGGAGAGAGAGCTTTCCAACGGAGATGTATGTGATGACATTGACATGCAGCGATCGCGGAGCAGCATGTTGATTTAGAACGACAACTTTTGTTGAATTTAGGAGAAATCTACTGACGCAAATAGACAAAGTGTAGTAAAATAAAGTCCTAAATGTGTTTTCTTTGGAATTTTTTTCACCACAAGTCTGAAAGAAGACATGTTATTGAAGACAAATAGCCCAAAATCTTAAAATTAACCAGTGAAAAAACCCCGATGTTTTTGTGTCTCGCCTTAAGCTGTTCTTGTCTTTACTAAAATCAAAATTAGGCTAATCAAAGGGAAGAGTGCTCTTACAAATCACGAGGGAGCGAATTGACCGCTGCTTTTGGCTAACGTAATAGACGCGCTGTTTTTGCTGATGCTGAATCGTCTTTAGTATACAATTCATTCATTACAAATGTAACTTTAGGTTAAACGTGTGTGTTTAAACTACACCTGGGGAAACTCACTTCACCTTCAGAGCCGCCAACGCCGCCCGCTCTGCACGTTTGAATCAGGGACGCAGGGGGGAGGGGCTAATAATATATTTAAAATAAAAAATTTAATTGTTCACTTTTGGTAAATGTATTGTTTAGTTCATTGTTTTGAGAAGCTTGTGGACATAGTGGCAGGTTGTTTTTACAAGTACAGTTTTTGGATCATCAAAGTTAGGGGGGCAGCTGGGGGGGCAAGGCTCTAGAGTGGGGGGGCACCTGCCCCCCCTTGCCCCCCTGTAGATCCGCCCCTGATTATCAGTATAGAAGGATAGCTTAAAATTTCACTGCTATGCAGACAAAAAAGATACATTGAACACATGTTGATAATTTGTGACAACATGCCCGAATATAATATGGCACAGAGTCTCACTATGTGGGACGGGGCAAGTTGTCACATAAAAAAAGCTGTATAGGCAATATTAACTAAACTTATAGGTACTAAATTAACTAAACTAAACAACCTCGGTCTCACCAAATAATAATTAACCTATTCATTAAAACGATTTGTTTAATACTCACAGCGGGTCACACAGTGTGAGGAGGGGTGAGGAGAGAACAACAGTCAGACACAGCAGCTTCACCTCCATCGTGTCTCTCTCTCTCTGTGTGTGTGTGTGTTTGTGTAAGTTCATGTTTGTGCAGCTCTGATAAACTCCTCCCATTAGTAGCTCAAATTGCACTCGAGCGTGTCAGTTATAATAATAATGCGATTGAATATTACATAATGCGTTCAATGTAGGGGAGAGTAAGGAGTCCCCTACTAAACACAGCGATTTCTTTTCTTTAAAACAGCTTTTTAAAACTGATGAGGCAGATTTCAACAAATCTTCAACAAAAGGAATCTAAAAAGAACGACTTTTAACCATAAAGGTTTCTAACTTTATTCTCAAGAGCTCAGAACACCCTTCATTGACTTTTTAATAAATGCTGTTTTTTTTTTAAATTGCATTTTTTATTGCATCACATGTTTGTAAAAACACATATAATGTACAAAAACAAACAACAATATCCTTATATTAAAAATGACTTTGTTAGCAGTTTTTGTTACCCCCAGCTGATGAACGGTAAAAACACTGACAGCCAATCAAAATCCTCCCTCATAAAGCGCGCTGCCGCTGAGGTAACTTTGAAATTAAACAGTTGTTTGTCTGTTGGTGTGTGGATGCAATCGGAAAAGTCTACCGTTTTCGTTCTTTGTGTAAACCGAATTTAAATTCATAAAACCTTAGTCGTTGTCAATCTAACGGTTACTTTGATCAGAAAAGAGATTCTTACGGAGCTTTATGGGGGAAAGAACAGAGTTCACTGCAGCGAGATTTCCCGTAAATGACCTGCACTGTTGTGCAAATGCAACCTTTGGTAAGTCTGCTGCTCTTCTATTGATCAGTCCGGGTTGGAAAACATCCCAGTATTTCAACTGGATTATGCTGTTAAACAAAGTTATTTTGGGGTTTTCCCAGAATTGTGTTGAATTATTATGCTGTGAGATTTACTTTTACGTCCACGATTCAAAATTAGTTGTAACGTTACAAAACCAAAACAGTTTAGCCTATGATGGATAAAACTCTCTGTAAGGAGTTTAAAATTCTCTAGCAACAATTTAGTGACAAACAAATGTTCTCCCCATTTATTTTTTAGGACTGAAACCCTGTGGTCCAATCCGTCAAATGAAAGAAGGCAACTCCTCAGGAAAATGCTTTCAGATTTCCAAGGTAGGTCTACCATAAGACCTAATGATCTAGAACAAATCCAAAGAGTCAACTGCGTTTTATATTATGGTTGGCACTTACAGTTCAGGGAAGTTCCACTTTAAAAGACTACAATTTCAAAATATAAGGTTTTGCTACAAATAATAGTAGGTATGTGACAAAAAAAAAAATACTAGAAAATTCATATATAATCATAACCATATGATAGATAGTAAAAATACCTTTAAAATGGTTTTTAAATGATTAAAATCGGATAATATTTAAGAAAGTTATGGAATTTTTAAATTCGGAAATTAGGGGTCATTTTTGTACCTAATTAAAACAATAAAACAATGAAAAACTGTGACCTCTTCCGCTTGACCAAACACTTCAAAATATCATAACTTCCTCATTTCTTGGCCTATTTGTATAATTCAAACACCACAGTGTAGGTAATTAAAAGCCCAACAAGATTAAGATGACCTATTTTTAAAATTAATATATAAAATTTTATTATTTCTAATTAACCACTTCCTCTGATGAAACCGAGAGCATCAATCCACACATATCTTTCCCATATGAAATCAAAATCCTCTCAAATAAAAGCTGTATTCACATATTTATTGTATTAAACAGACAATTGGCATTGGCACATGAATTTCATTGTTTCTTAGGCCATTTCTTGACTAAATGCTGGCAAGCAATTTAAATGGTAAAATATTATTAATACATCTTAATCTACAAAGCAATTTTACTTCTGCTTACATATGTTAGAGATTAATTTACATCACAAGATCTAAAAAGACAGGGTTCAAGGTTTCATCAAAAAATAAAAAATACAAAATTTTATTTTAATTCTGGTTAAAAATCAGACAATTCTGTCAACAAAACGATTACTAAAATAGTTGACGATTATTTTAATAATTGATCAGTCGTCAATTAATCGTTTCAGCTCTAGGATAATGTTAGATCTTGGCATATAAAGTCTGCTGCTAATTCATACACCGACACTTCAAAGTCTACAGCATCATCATACGATTCATTCTCACCCCAATAGGCAATTACATAAGTTCCTTTTTTCTTTTTTTTCAGTTTCTCGACACGTCCTGAGAAAACAGTCTTCTCCCCAGAATCACTATCAAACCATACATGACAAATATTACGGCCCACTAAAGCACCAGAGAGAATCTCAGTCACAGCAGAAATGGAGTTTTCTTCCAACTCAGGAAACTCACTCTCGATCAGGGACACGTCTAACACTTTAAGTTTGTTTTCAATTGCTTTTCGCTCCTTTTGATCCTTCTTTTGACGCTTCAGGGCAGCCCTTCGTGATAATTCACGCCTCATCTCCACATGACTTTGCCGATTAATTTGTCTTTTCTTTCGAGCCATACCTACTGCCCAATAGATGATCTTTTCCTTTTTAGGATATTTCAGTTCATCGAGGTACTCAACTAGATGGTTTTTTTGAGCCCTCATCCTAGATGACATGAAGCATAGGGTGGCATTAGTAGCTCGGTGTTTGGCAGCACTAAACATACCGGTACCCATAATTTCTTCAGAGTCAATGTTGTGTGGCCTAGGTGTTTCTGTTTCTTTCCGTAATTCATCAGTCACAACCAGTTCTAAATATCGTTTGTACTGTCTTTCTATGACAGCAGTTGTAGCAGAAAGACAGACAGACATCATACTGACAAAAGAATCTTTGTCCGATGGAAACTCTAGGAGTCTGGCTAATGTTGAGTCACACTTGTCAAGAGTGCCACCAAAAAAATCGGTATCACGAGTGAGGACACTGATTGGATCCTGTTAAGCTTCTTTGAGGGATGACAGAACATTTTTGACAATACTTATTCCTTCCAGGTGATCAACTTGCTTTTCGACGGAAGTGTAAAACTTCTTCATCCTAGGGCCTGATAATAGTTTTCCATTCAAGCCGAGGACCTGGATTTACAACTTGGCAGTTGGGTAATGAAGTCTTTGTGCAAGCCTGACAGCAATCCACCACATGAGACGGTCCCAGTTCTCAAAAACTTCTCAAACAGTTCATAATGCTCTATGTATTTGCCACATAGGTGAAAAAGTACATGGAGACGATTCCCGCGATAACGGGGTAACAAGCCACGGGGCAAATTGACATCTTCAAGAAAAGTAGTGAAACCCTTTGGGTCTCCTTTCCCATCCTTATAACGAAGTTTGTTCATTTGGAGGACAATGTTTGCTGCCATACAGTCTTTACCAAATACATGTCCCTTAGAAGTCTCCAATGTCTTCAATGCAGCCCGACATGAACTGGCAATGGTGTCGATGGGATGAAGGTGGCAGTTAAGCTCATTAAGAGGTTTGCCCCACGACTCTGAAATTCTCTGGATTGCAGCGTGATTTACAACTGCGCGGTCTGTCATAACATTTGAAATGTTGCTGATAATAGATTTACGGCAGTCTTGGTAATCACAGGAATATAAAACTGAATAAACATTAGCCAGTTCATCAATAGAACTTGTCACATGTTCAGCATAGTCTTCTGCAGTGCCACCGGGTAACTGATCGATGGCTACTACAAAGCACTTTGTTTTAGTTGTAAGATGTATGCTATTTATATGAACACCTTCCTGTGTTGTTGAGTCAAATCCTAATGTAAGGTTCTCGGTAGTCATTGCCACTTCAGCGGTTTGTAGGTCCGATATCACACCAAGCTCTCGGGCCATCTGCTCGACAGTATTTCTGTGGGGAACAGCAGTAATCTCTACTCCAAATCGCATAGCAAACCTTCTGATGAGTACTGGTATATTCTTAGTAGGAACTTGGTTGATTATTGAATCATACACCATCTGTCTCATATCTAATGAGAAGGTTTTCTCATCTTTCTTAGTTTTTTTCTCCACAACAGACGCTTCATTAGTAATGGATTCTTTAAGACAGAGTGTTTCATTCTCTAAGTACCTTATCTCATCATCTTTCTCAGTTAACAAGTTTGAGAGTCTAGTATGGTCATTCTCATTACGTTTTTTACTAATGGTAGTAAGACGCCTGTTCTTGTTGGACTGCTTCAATCTCCGGTGCTTCTTTATCAGTCTGGCCAACTTAAATTTAGTTTCCTCTAGTTCAATAGCCCATTTTGTGGTTTTCAGTTTATGTCGAATAATCCTAATTGTAGATTTTTTCCTCTCTATGATTTCATCTTTCCTTTTAAGACACTGGTTCAGGTACTTCACACTCTTATGCGGTCTCAGCTGCTTTCTTAACAACTTCATCTCTATAGCATGCTTTTGCTTCATTTCACTTCTAGATTTTGCCATGAATTCCAGTCTTCTCCTCATTTTGAGTTTTCGTGGAGTCAAGACATCTCCCCTTAGCTGTGGAAGGGTGATCGATTCAGGGCTCAAGGCTGAGGGTGAAGGTGTATTCTCAACTGATGATGTAGGTTCTAACTGTGGAGAGGTGGGTTTGTCACTCATAGAGGTAGGAGGATCAGTCTTGGAACTAGTGGAATGATGTACAGGGAAAACTTCATTGCAGATCTCCTTAAATTTTTCCATCTCTGCATCACGAGAGAGGTTCTTAAATCTGTGTAATGATGTGGACACAAGGGACACAACTTGATGCTGTAGAATTGAGATTCCAGGAATTTTGTTGCTTACATCCCGGACAACATTTGTCCAAGAATGGTCATTAGAGATGAATGAGAGTAACACGTGACCATTCTTTAGCTCCTCATGATTAGCTGGTACAGCTGTGAAATGTTCCATCAAATACTGACGAGACAGGCCAGGCTGAGGAGAAAACGATCCCCGCTTTGACTTTTTCTTAGGTGGCATGATGGTATAACTTAGGGGGAAAAAATAAGTTATTTAATTTATATCCAATTTAATTCATGAATATTGAATGTAGTTCCAAAATCGCTCATCTAGAAGAAATTTCTATTTCGTTGTTGTGGAAATATAAATATGCAAACACTAGGGGTGGAACGGTACATCGGATCGGTGTGTGTGTGTGAGTGGGTGAGTGTATGTGTGTGTGTGTGTGAGTGTGTGTGTGTGTGTGTGTGTGTGAGAGTGGGTGAGTGTGAGTGAGTGAGTGAGTGAGTGAGTGAGTGAGTGAGTGAGTGAGTGAGTGAGTGAGTGAGTGAGTGAGTGAGTGAGTGAGTGAGTGAGTGAGTGAGTGAGTGTGTGTGTGTGTGTGTGTGTGTGTGTGTGTGTGTGTGTGTGAGGTGAGTGGGTGAGATAAATGCCTAATACATTTTTGTTTTGCACCAAAATCGTACCGAACCATGATGTCTGAACCATACCGTGACTTCTGTGTACCGTTCCACCACTAGTAAACACCACAGGACCTACTCCAGTTTTTCAGTATAATTTAAAATAAATATATATTAAGATTACTATTCCATAATTCTATTTATTTCAGTGAAAAACGACTCACCTTGGATGATATGGACGTAAAGTTATTTTCCCACCACTGGCATCGTTTCATCAAGAAGTAAAAATATTAGTAAAAATACCTACAAAATAGACAATTATTTATTTCTCATAAGTAATATTAATTGATGATTATGTTATTTATCATTTACAATTTATCATTTACAAATCAATAAATGCATCGCATGTATGTTGAATTTTGTTTAAGAATAAACATCAGTAGGCCAAAGAAATTCATTCTCACAACACACAGCTATGAGGCCTTCAAGTACTACAGAGATTTGGTTGTTTTTTCTGCTTTGATTTACTTTTGAAAAAAAAAGAAGACATTTCAGTAATTGTGCAAATAATTAAATTTGACCAACTCTGTGCAGAATAATACAGCACACATGGGCTGAAATGTTTGTAAGATTCGGCCAATCAGCTTGCTAGAAACGGGTCACATGACCTGGCAGGCAGCCAGAAGCACAGTTGTTCCTAAACAAATCTATAACCATCCATGGCATTTATTTATATATTTGACGAAATCATGCCAATAATGTAATCTAGAGATTCTAAACCTTCGTTTTGTATGATTACTTTTAAAAATACTGCACGGATCAATGAAAACTGGGAGAAGTTTTGGAAGCCAATATGATCGAATGGCCGATTCTGCTTTTGACAACAACGTCACTTGCGGATCGTAAAAAAACACATGCGAATGTTACAATCAATCCCAAACTTCACCTAATTCTAGTTAAATGTATAATCTATCAAAAGTATTGGGTTTGAAACAAAAAAAATACTCACCTTCATAGCGGATTTTGATGCCAAACTTGAGAGAAATTTTGCTTTGCTTATAACTTTCTTCTTACTACAGCCATCTTGGAAATTTGAACGTGAGAATCAACGTGATGACGTAATTTACGTCACTAGTATATGGGCTTTAGAGGTATTGACAAAGCAAAGATACGACATATTTCCTAAGTCACCAACGCGTCTGGCGCTGATTACCTTCTGGGAACACAGCCGCGGGAACAAAGCGCTCGTGCGTATATAGGTCAGTTGGTCACATACCTAATAATAGGCCCGAATGAGCAGTAAATTTTCCTTCATGTTCTCTTTTCAGACT
Source organism: Rhinichthys osculus (assembly GCA_029959095.1). Taxonomy (NCBI): domain Eukaryota; kingdom Metazoa; phylum Chordata; class Actinopteri; order Cypriniformes; family Leuciscidae; genus Rhinichthys; species Rhinichthys osculus. The sequence goes on from JARWKJ010000005.1 coordinate 50,266,949, forward strand.
TTCCCCCCAAATCCTCACTCTTTTCATGTTTGTTTTCACACAGATGCTTTAAAATGTAGCCCAATTGTCTCCTCTTTTCACTTCTAATCTCTATAAGCAGTGCTTTCTGAAGCAGGTATACAATATTGTCTGTCAAAAATGTTGAAACTGAAATATCAATCACACAATGTTGCAGTTAATGAAAATTTTTCATATATATATATATATATATATATATAACTACAGTGTTATTTAACACATCTATAATATTACTACGCAAATAATCAGGTTATTCATGGTCTGTTGTAGTAATTTGTTAAAGGGGTCATATAATGCCATTTTTGTACAAGCTAATATGATTCTTTAGGGTCTAAATTAAAACTTTGTAATATACTTTAATTAAAAATTCTCATTAGTATTGTAAGAAAACACTTATTTTACCTGGTCAAAAACAGCTCTGTTTTCAGCACGCCGTTTCAGTGCATATGACTTTAAATGATAATGAGCTGCGCTCACCCCGCCCCTCTGTTCTGTGTGTACACCGTTTGTAACACAATAACACAATAACCATAACGCATTGTTCACAGAGCCATAGAGATTGTTCAGGATAAACGTGGGATTATGAATTATATTGAGAACGTCGTACATAGAAAACATGCCGTAATGTACCCTGAGTGTAAACCTTAGCCGCATTCATTGTGAAGCGTGCAGCTAGCGATTTGCAAAGATATAAATATTAATATAAAGTTTAATAAAACGTTACACTCACTTCAGTTCTTCTGGAGATTCAGCAGGAACACGAATATCTGGTACCGATCCTTTATTCATTGCAGCTTCTTCCTTTATTCGAGCAGCTTCTTAGCAAATCCAGCTTTATACTGATCCTCGTTTATAAAGCAGTCTGGTGTGAAATGATTCGCGCAAACATGAAAGCATTGACGTTGCTCGTGGGGAATATTCCCTTCGAAAACAAACTCAGCCACTGCGTCTTCAGCGGTTCGGATTTGGGAACATTAAAATGACTGCTGTGTTCGTTATTGCACCCAAGAACAGAACACCACAATCGCTTAGACGCCATTCTGCTCATAGACAGTGCTCCAGCATATCAACAATGACCGCGCAGATTGACAGCTCTAACGAGCGAGGGCGGGTCTGTGTTGAAACTCCTGTGCTGACTCCTGTCAATCAACAATCGTGGGAGGGGCCCGTTTTATTGACGTCACAAAAACGAACGGCTCGATTTGAGGCAGGGGAAAACATATAAGGAGATTAAAACAAAAACACTGGATGGATTTTTATCATTATATGATGGTTGTGTACAGGCACTGCCAACACACATTTCAGTACAATCAACTTGTAAAAGTGCATGTACCATTATATGACCCCTTTAATGCTTTTACACTTTTAAATATCTTTTTAATGTCCGATGGTTGAAGGGTGAGTATAATAATGTCATCTTATTGTACCCCGTTTTTGAAAATACTTATTAGTGTGTTCATATAGGGCGAATCTTTCGCTGACTGTTTACAGTTAATTAATGGAGTTACACTCATAATTCATGCAAATCATCATGGGCCATCAAAGGTGGATACAATACAGCTGTTTGTTTACACTAAAATTCACTTCACTTTTATGTGCTAAAATGCTGACTTGCTGTCCTAGCGTGTATCACATATTTATATAGGGTCCGCTTGCTTGCATGCTTTTCGCCACTTGGCTCGATCCAGGGCATCTTCAGTGGTGAGATTTACTGCGCGCATATCCTCCGCCAGACGATCGAGCCACCGCTTTTCCGGCCGGCCACGCGGTCGTCGTCCGGGTGGTGATAGATTGAAGGCCGTTTTCATCGTTGTCTCATCGCCACTTCTGATGACATGGCCACACCAGCAGAGTCGGGCTTCACGCATGACTCGAATAGAAAATGCTGAATGCAAAATGCTGACTCTAATAGAAAAATACACTGCCTCAGCCAATCCCTCCTTTCCACAATCAGCACAGGCTTAAGTTCCAATTCAATCCCTCATAAAATTGACTGTGTGAATCTTTAGGAAGTTAACAATGTTATTTCGACATCATCCCATTGGAAGTCTCAAAAAATCAAGAATAAAGTCAGTTGTATGTTTGCAAATTTTATTTGACAAATGGCGATAAATGATTACATTTTAGTTGATAGATATCATGTTGAACTAATTTAATTAAGCATACTGCATGAACTTAAAAAAAAAAGAGAAAAAAAAGAGGCTGTAAATGCTTGTAAATCTGGGATTATACTAGAATTAAAAGCTTGTTAAGCTGATTAGTAAATTAATTTAAGCTCCTAAAAATGCTTATGTGGAGCATCCAAATCGGATGAGCTTGTCGGCGAGCGAGGTCATGCCGATAAACTTTTCTCGATGTTCTGCCTTCTGGCCTTCCTTGTTTGTCGGCCAGTATTCAATCCAGGTGTCTTCACCCAAGTGGTACCTCAACCTGAGATGATTGAGAAGAGCGAGAACATTTTTCATTAGGAGTATTTATGCACCAGACATAAGCCATAATAATATTTCTATTCAAAATGCAAATCATCGTCAAACATCTCAAAATTGAAGTATCATCCTCCAAATGTCATACTTTCCGCCAATCTTTGGAAGGGTTTTGGTTTGGCCCATGATCAGGTACGTCTTGCCTTTTTCAAATTTCAGAAAGTCTCTACAGTAAGGATGACCCAAGAACGACCTCATATTCCCTACCGCATCTGGATCATTGCCTGAAAACAGACACACACACACACAAACCTTTGAGGATAAAGCCAGTGCGATGGAGACTGTCTGACCTTCCATGATCAGAAGTCATGAAACACAGCTGACCTCTTTCATGTCCAGTTTTTCACTGACACAGTAAATCAGAAAGAAACTGGCAAACCGTACCTTCCTTCAGCACTCGTTCAACCGTCATGTTATAGATGTCTGCATGCAGTGAGGAGCTCATTTCCAACAACCTGGTTTTATAAACTACAAGACAAAAAATTGTTAAATGATCATCTACAAAACAGCTCAATTGGCAAGAACTGTAGGCCATACTGGGACTTTATTAAGGAGAAAACTGTCCTGAGAAGGAACGCTATTGTACAAGACATAATCAAACATTCTCTATTGCTAATTCACAATAAGCTTTCATACCGTATTCCACTTCACGTTCACAGGCCTTTTCTTCACGATTCGCCTCATCGATGTGTTCATTCTTTTGCAAACTGCAGTTCTCTGTCAGGATATTTCATACGTTTACCACATTTACTCTCTTTCTTTCTCATGGAGACTTCATGAAGTTTGTTGAATGTTCATCTTGCGTTTAATGAATCAAAGTGTACGTACCTTCCGCACACTGGCACAGCTCCTCACGGCAGAGTCTGTTCAGTGCGCCGTCTTTCTTTTGAGGATGGTAGAACTTCACACAACGCTTATCTGTTCAAATATTAAAGTGCAGAAGTTATAATAAAGTGCAGCATATCGAAGCTGTCGGACGGAAACCTTTTATGTCCAAAACCGTTACTTTTCAGGAAATAGAGAAAACACTGTAATTTTTAAATAATTAAACACAGCGTTGTTAAAAGTTGATGTTGTTGTTTTAAATGTGGTCAGACACTTGCATGTGTTATATTCATAACATTTTACCAAAATCAAGCTCAAATGAAGTTACAAGGTTTTTGTCAACAGAACGGCAGGTAATCTGCTAATCTGAGGCAGTAAGCGCATTACATTTTACGTTTTCATCAACTTCAGGTTATATAGTTTAATGTGGTAACTCAGTTTTTTCTGTCATTTGACCAAAATCTCATGTTTGATTGAGTGCTTCGCACATGCTATTTAAGGCACTATTGGCTTTGCCTCTACAACAAATGCTATACTAATAATACCTTCACATGCTATTGGAATTATCATACTAGTTTCCTAGTTAAAAGTAAATTGGACATGAACAGCCCCTCAAGTCAAAATTTGAATGCGATGGGCTCGTAAACACGACTAAAGAAGTGGGAAGTAGGAAATTTCCGATAGCATATTAGACACTCTTCTCCGTTCCTCAAATACATAAGAAACACTATAAAGGCTATTTTTTTTTAAGTAAAGAAAATGCTGTACTTATTTAAACAACCAGTTCTTTATTTATCCTTGCATTGCAATCAAGCAGAGACGGTCCAAACTGTGTGCGTATATTTAATTGAATTGCAGCGTTTGAGATTTTACAATAGCACTATATGCTTTATTATGATTTTTAAATGGTCTTAATATATTGCAGTGTTTCCGCTACATTCATTCTGCCGTGGCGGGCCGCCACACCAAAAATCATCCCGCCATCCCACTCTCTTCAAGATCAATGTTCCCATTATTATACTTTATTTGTAGATAAAGGTCTATAGTTTGGATAACATGACTTTATCTTGCTCGAGTTTATTGTGCTTTCTAAATCATATTCCTTTCTCCCGGGTGTCTGTTAGATTACAGCACTGGAGTAGAGAGCACTATGAATTGTTCTTCATGCTTGTTTGTAACTGGAAAAGGCTAGAAAAGGCTCAATAAACTGTTGCATAGATAGAATACACTAAGCATAGATAGATATAATCTCTTCGCTTTGTGCTTTGAACTTTTCAATGCGAAGCACTGCACGCTGTGACTTTGCGTTGCTTCAAGTGCATCATTCTGCGCACGGGATGCGCATAATCGCTTTGCCGCTCTTATTGGAGCCTGCCACCACAGCTGGAAAAAATCCTAGAGGAAACACTGTATTGTGCAACCTTAGAAAACAGTCTAATAATATGTGGTTCATGGTTTCTTGTCCGTGAAATGCAACACTTCCGGTATTTTGCAGGTGTCTTGACAAGGAATGCTGCCTATGATTGTCACTTCAGTTCTACTTTCTGAGTATTAATTATCGTAAGCAGCAAAAGACACAAACTCAACTTTGACATGGTGATATTGTGAGACAGTAGGGGTGTAACGATACACGTATTTGTATTGAACCGTTCGACCATTTTTCCTGCCGACCAAAATTTCGTTATTTCAAATGTAGGCGTGTCGCGTGTGGCAAGCGCGCTCATAATGTAAGAGACGCTGGCGTGACCACAACATTGCCCAACATCAAATGGCAAATGTAATGTAAGCGGAACGAAACCACTCGTTATTGTGTGGTTGACGGACCGTTTATCAGTCTGGACCAATGCAGCGCGAGCCGATCTTAATCATCGCCACTGTTACTACACAGAGGAATCCAGTAAAGAAAGCATTTGAATTCGCCACTGAAGTAATAACATCGCTGCGAGATCTAGTGAGAAACATTCGCATTTCTCCGTTATTAACGAATCAAACAGCGCTGACGTGGAAACCAGGAAGAAACATTGTGCCTTGAATGAACTATCCAGTGTCCACAGATCAGCACATTCACCATGGATTTACTGTAGTAACACTACTAACTGTAACCATGGGAGTTTGGCAGGAATATTAGGCTATAATGCTTTCAAGTAACATCACGTCGGTTTTATTTTTACATTATGAATACAATTGCTGCCCTCAAATGTTAATCTGAACTAAAATAAACCTTTGTTTATAACTACTACAATATTACATTTCATTTTGTCCAAGGAGCTGTTTTGTTTTATAAGCTCATAAGAAAAGTCAAGTATAGCTCCATCATTGCTCAAAGTTAAAAAAATATCATACTTTATGATGTTAGTTTTAATAAAAATATAATAAAAAAATAAAAATAAAGGAAATTTCTCTGGCATTTCTTTCTTTTTGCTGTATCGGTAACGTACCGAATCGTACTGAACCGAACCGTGAATTTTGTGAACCGTTACACCCCTATGAGACAGCTTTTCACCTCCATGAGAAATTTGGTCACGTTTTAATGTTGCGAGATCTCGTAGCACATGATCTCGTCACACCCCTAGTTAGATGCTTTTCTTTTCTAGTCCTCTTGACACAGATGTTTGTTGGTATGCTTCATGTGTGCGACTGTAATGTACCTGGAGCGTTGTACTCGTACACAGTGACACCGGCGGGCTGCAGCATTCCCACTTCATTGATCTTGTGAATTCTGAAAGCAATCCTTTCCTTTTCTTTATGAGAAATCTAAAATGACATTTAGTAAAACACTAAAATTAATTATTAGAGCATTCACTATGCCATACAGCAATTTACCAAATTGCTCACAGCAAAGGAGATAGAAGTCAGTTGCAATCATAAAAAGATAAATTAAACTAATGAATGGGAATAGTGGCATTGATTGTACCTTATCTATGTAGATGATAAGAGATCCTCGCTCTGAAAGCTCCTTGTTCAACTCAAAGCTCTGAATGTACTTATCCTTACCAGAAGATAACTGGTGAAAAAATCAGGAGGGAAAAAAAACGGCTGTGATATCAAAGTTTGAGTATAAAATGTCCATTATACGAATTTAATAGCACTTTACCATGGAATAATTCAATATGTTGGACTCGTAAATATTCGGAGTTTACAATTTTACAATCAACTTTCACAATCAACTTTCACAAGCATTGACATTATCTATTTACCTTTGAAAGATCACGTTCATCCACTTTAAACCCTGTCAGCAGGCCAATGTCCAAAATAGACATGGTTGAGCTTCTTAACGGGTCCTTGAAACTGCAAAGGAGGCACACATTTATTTATTTTATTTATTTGGATCCCCATTAGCTTCCACAATGTGGTTGCTAGTCGTCCTGGGGCCCATAAAAGCACTGAAACATATGTACAGTTAAAATGCACAAATATAACATACATAAATATAACATTAACACATGTATACATTTATCCACATATACACATCCACATATACACATTCAAACTCATACAGCATTTGACAATATCAGTACCTATAAACAGTCACAAATTAACTGATGTATTACTATTAATTGTAATCTGTTTTAGAGTCTTCTTAAAATTACATATGTTGGATATATGCCTTGTTTTTAAATCCAATTTATTCCAAGCAGCTGACGATCTAACTACCGGTAATACTTTTCTTGCCATACAACTGGACCTTGCAGATGGAACCACTAACAGACCTGAGCTTATTGTCCGTGACAATACCCACTAAAAACCAATTTATCTACAAAAGATTTTGGATTGTTTTTAAATAGAGCATTGTGCATATAACAGAGAAGACTTATATTAAGTTTGTCCTGAGGCTGACTGATTGTTGACATTGGCACTAACCATCAGTGTCACTTCCTCAAAATGATCACATGTTAATCATCATTTAACATTGCTTCGCCCCATTTGCTAAAAGTATTACAAGGTTAGATAGATGCCACAACATTCTTGATAAATATCTAAATCATCTAGACGTTTTAATTCTGGTCTTTCCATACATTTCAGAAAAAAAGAAGTCAAATTAAATGGGACCTGTAAATCTTGTTTAAAGTTAGAATCTAACACTTTATTTAAGGGTCCACTTCTTATTATCTAGTGGCTCATTAGCATGCATATTACTAGGATATTGGCTGTTTTTTAGTACTTATAAAGCACATATTCATGCCTTATTATGCACAACCATATTCCACATTTCTTAATCCTCCTACCCGATACTTAAACTTAACAACTACCTTACTAACTATTAATAAGCAGTAAAGTAGGAGTTTATTGAGGCAAAAGTTATAGTTAAATGTGAATATGTATTCCCCATATTAAACTGTTACCATTAGAATAGTTGTATACTCACATGTATTCAATGGTGAGTTGATAACTTTCAGTAGCTCCATCATAAGACACTACGTATAGAAAGATAACATCATGATCCAACTTCATTTTACAACACAGGAGTTCAAATTAGTCATGTCACGTTCTCACGATGAATCCTACCGTCAAGCTGTTTTTCCATCTGCACACTTAGATCAAACACTTTACAGTCGCCGTCTTTCTCTTCAGGCAGAGCATAATACACAGAAAAGACCTGTGAGGAAAGTACATGAGCTTTTAACGCAGAACGACACGCTGGAGAAGATTTCATGAGTGCGTTCGTGAACACTCACCGAGAGCATGGCCACCCCAGTCCCTTGAGCGGTGATGTTGAAGCTCTTCGTAATGTCAAACTGTGAAATTCAGTCCATAAAGTAGACAAATAAAGACAACGCACTTTTAGGTGAATCAGTTAAAGGGATAGTTCACTTTGAAATACATTTTTGGTATGTTTTAGCTTACCTCAAGGGCATCCAAGATGTAGGTGTCTTTGTTTCCGCAGAAGTTTCAATTCTAATATTTTTAGGTCAAACCGTTCTTGTCTGTCAGTCATATAATGCAGGTCTATGGTCACCACCGCAAAGAGCATGCACAGAGTAGTCCAAATTAAACATGATTTAATGACTCGTAAATGTAAGTACACATTGATGGCCTAAGACACGAAACGAGCGGTTTGTGTGACAAAACGAACAGTATTTATATCGTTTTTACCTCTTGTAACCACAGCCACGTCCAAGTGATCTGAGGACGCTTCGGTCTGTGCAAGAAGTGATCTCTCGCGCGTGTACGTCACTCATTGTTTACACAGAACAGAGATTGTAGGTAAGACGGCTAATTAAAATGGTACTAATTTGCGCTCATCCGGGATGTTTAAACCGTCGTAAAAGAAAACAATAAAAAATAAAACAATTGTATGAGTGACGTACACCCGCGAGAGATCACTTCCGGTGCTTGCCGGAAAAGACCGAAGCGCCCGCGCCCTCCTCAGATCACTTGGACGTGGCTGTGGTTACAAGTAGGGCTGTATTGTCCTAGTCGATTAGTCGATTAATTGGTCGATACGTTCTGTTTCGACCAAAATTCTGATTGGTCGATTTTTTCCCCGCGTTCATTTCATCAGTTTTGCCGGGCTGAGGCGCGCTCATTTCATCAGGTGGAAAGCACTAACTGCTAATGGGGGTGTTTTCAGAGTACCCTTGTTTCACAGGTAACAGTCTGTCTTCAGAACACCCCCCTTGTTTTCACCTTTTTTGGATTAGCCCAACCCAAGAGAGAACGATAAGTAGGCTATAGAAGGTTTGCTGCTGAATATTATTTATTTAATTGTGAGAGCGTTTAATACTCAGTCCTCTTCTAACATGTCAACAACAAAGAAATCGACAGTGTGGCAGCATTTTGTTAAAATTGAAACGGGAAAAAGGTCGAATGCAAAGTGTGCAAGCAACCACAGCTCGATGACAAACATGACATATCATCTAAAAGTGGTAAGCTTACTTGTCTGCGTTAGCTTGCCCGTTCTGTTTTGAGTAGGCTATATGAACAAATCAGAATTTGCATATTTCAATGTTTTAGTGTGATAACCTAACTTTTTTATTTTTTGTTTGGAGCCTAATGCGCAATTGCGCTGTGCCGACTGTTTGTGTTAGTTTTGAGCCTAAGATGCTTTATTTTTCAGTTATGCACTTTATTTCGTTTCTGCTCTTGATCTGGTTTGTTTAATAAATATTCTTTTTTTTATTAAAGTGTGTTTATTAAGAGTAAAAGCTTTAAGTTTATAGTCTATTCGTGTCTCAGCCGCGAAGCTGATCTCTCCTATGTTCAGCCTGTGCGAGGACATGCACAGAGCGGCTGAAATGATAGTGTCTGACAGTTATAACATATGACAAAAATAATTGTCTAAATTATGTTGCATATTCCTCAACAGTTCTTGTGATGATATCACTAGTTGACAACATAGTACTATCTTCGGAAATCATAGGCTATGATATTGCGCAGGTGCACGTGATGCAACGCTGTCAGAGCCGACAGACTCGCGTGTCAGACTCATTTCAGTGCAAAATAATTCGGTCAAAAAGATTTAATATACTGCAAATAGCCTACTAGTTTTTTTATGTTTATTTATAATTCATTTAGGCGGACAACAAGGCTACCAAGTACTGCGCACTGTGCGCAGCTAATTAATTTAACGTTGTTTTTTTCTAACGTCGATTTTAGTCGATTTTTAGTCGAAAATGTCAGGACTTCAGTCGACCAAGATTTTCTTTGGTTGAGTACAGCCCTAGTTACAAGAGGTAAAAACGATATAAATACTGTTCGTTTTCTCACACAAACCGCTCGCTTCGTGTCTTAGGCCATCAATGTGTGCTTACATTTACAAGTCATTAAATCATGTTTAATTTGGACTTCTCTGTGCATGCTCTTTGAGGTGGTGACCATAGACCTGCATTATATGACTGACAGACAAGAACGGTTTGACCTAAAAATATCAAAATTGAAACTTCTGCGGAAACAAAGACACCTACATCTTGGATGCCCTTGAGGTAAGCTAAAACATACCAAAAATTAATTTCAAAGTGAACTATCCCTTTAACACATAAACATGTGAATCAGACTTTTGTATGCATTTTAATTCTATTTCTCAAAAATACTATTGAAATTTGCTAACTGAGTGCTGTTTTAAGACCACAAACTCTGGTTCATACAGTCATATTTCCAGACCTTGTCTGTGCGTGCAAGACCCATGTTGGAATCTCTTATAGCGATTTTCTTTTTTTCTGATCTCTCCTGCACAGCGAGCTCCAGGTCCAAATTAATGTCTGCCTTCTTAACCTGAATGCGGTACTCAGCCACAGCCTGGAACACCATGATCGTTGCCTAAACAAACGGGTAATTAGACAAGATCATTTTTTCAGTCATTGAATCATTCATTCAAACTTTTTATAAATAATTAATTCAAATTAATTCAACATTTTAAATAGACTGCAGCAATTAACATTTTTTTTCAGAACCTCTAGTTAATTACAAGTTATTTTGTTTAGTTGTCTGTTCATAATCGTGGGAGAATCGTGATCTCGGTTCGGTACATTTTCGATGCAGCAAAAAAAAAGAAATGACAGAGAAATTTCCTATTTATTAAAAGAAAAAATATTTTTAAATAAGTTTGAGTTTTCCTACATCTTGAAACGTTCAGGTTTATAAATGGGGGTAATCTTTGAAGGATGAACAAATAATGTTTTGGTCATCACATTAAAAATAACATTTAAATATAGGCCTATATTTATATATATATATATATAATATTTAGATAATATTTGAGTTTTGAAGTGCTGGAAAAAGATGTGCGAAATACTTGAAAGCATTTCACTATTCCAGCCAAACTTCTATGGTTACAGTTAGTGTTACTATATTAAATCCATGGTGACTGTTGCTGATCTGTGGACTTAAAGCCTATAAGTAGATCATTCACGGCACAATGTTTCTCCTGGTTTTCACGTCAGCGCTGTTTGATCTGATAGAGATCTACGGTTAATAACGGAGAAATGTGAATGCTTCTCACTAGATCTCGCAGCGATGTTATTACTTCAGTGGCGAATTAAAATGTTTTCTTCACTGGATCTCTTAGCGCTGTGTAGTGACAGTGTTGCTTGATCAAGATCGGCTCGCGCTGCACAGATGCTGCTGGTCCGAACTGATAAACGGTCCGTTAAGCACAATATAATGAGTAGCGCAGTTTCGTTCCGCTTTCATTACGTTTGCCATTTGATGTTGCGCAACGTTGTGGTGGTCGCGCCAGCGCGAATTTTGTCGTCAGGAAAAATGGTCCAAGGAATCGTTCAGTTTGTATGCGTACCGAACCGGAAGCCTCGTACCGAAACGGTTCAATACGAATACATGTACCGTTACACCCCTAACGAGCACATAAGCCATTGTGCAGTGCGGCTTGTATTTATCAACACATTGTCTGCAGCACTTCAGAGGCGATAAGTGGAAGGAGAATTTTTTTTTCATTTATTACACAATATTCAATAACAACAGCTCGTTCTGTCCGTCATACGTCATTATGCCACTTCTACAACATTGCACATGCACAGATCTTTCCAGTTTCGGTTTTTAATCCGGTCAAGTGTTTGCATGTACAACGAATAGATTACAAAAGGTTTAAACCACTCCTTACAATCCGAATTAAATTTCAATCAGATTTGGCCAATTTGTTCCATTTGACTACAAACGGATTATTAGGGTCCATTTAAACACACTGATTTACTAATATCATTTGAAACATGTATTATTTTCTGACACAAAACTTTTTCCCCCAGAATATCCAAGCTGTTCTCTTCCAAACAAATAAAGTCTTGCAATTCACACTCAGACATTGAAAACTTCTGGAGGATTTGTCAGTCTGGGTAAAAATGTCCTCACGGGTATGTAGATATACTAAGTGACGTTTTTTTGGTATATCGATAAAATGCAGTTAGTATGCACTGTTCCTTTAAGTTAAATAACTCCTAGGGATGAACAAATGTGAACAAATCCAGACACAAGGAACAAAATGAGAAGGACAATGTCAATTGTAATCTATATAAATCAGTTAGTCCACAAGACCTTTCATTCATTTGTTATTTGATGAAATACCTGTGTGGTGCCATAACCTCCGTAAAGGGATTGTTGCTTTCCCAGCCAACGCACTGCCCGTCCGGCTCGCTCAAAATCCTTTGCCATCAACAGGGCAAGAACTGCATAACCTGTGGCCTCGAGAGAGTGATAGTGCTGCCCAGGAACTTGCCAAAATATGGCATCTAAACAAATTGTGATATCGCAGTATCACAGTTGATTTTTGATAAAAATATGCGTCACAATACACATTTTATACAAAAGTGATAAAAAAAGTTATAACATTTTGAGAACTGTTGGGAAACAATTGACATATACAACTCATTTACTTGAACAATCATGTAAATTGCAATAAAAGTAATATGTCAAAATTCATTTAAAATACACATTTTCAAAAAAGACTTGTCTACATCGCAAATGTGACTATCATAAATGCAATTCTTTCTATTTCCTATTTTGGATGTTGAATGAGACCTTACTGGCAACTATATATGATTACCATATGTAAATACATTAAGGTTCAGGTATTACTCAAATTTACACAAGAATGGCAAGAAATTTACTGTTTTTAACAGTATTTTATACAACCCAACATTATTTAAGTATAATTTAGTTACTGTTATAGTTTTTATTAATGGTTTGAATAACTTCCATTTACTTTTTAATTTTAGTTAAAGGTTTAGTAATTTTGTTGTTGTTTTTGACATTTTTATTTTTAATTAGTATTTTTTTTTTATACATTTTTATTTCAGTTTTAGTTTAGGTATTTAAGTAAATCAAATTAAAATGAGAAGTGTTTCCTTCACAACTAGCTGAATAAAAAAATAGATTTTATTTCAGTTGTTCAATTAACAAATGTTTTTTTTTTATGTTTTTAGTTTTAGTTAACTATAAGAACCCTGGTATAACCAAATTAGAAAGCTTTTGCCATGGAAAAGTTTTTTGTTTTTGTTTTTTTGACAGACTGTAATGTCACTAACCTTTGTTTTCGGTGGAATGACTCATTAGGATGTCTTTATTGAGTTTTCCAGCATGGGCCAAAGCGTAAGAAGTCATAGCGACAGCATAAGTGCTGGTCAGACTGTGCACTCTCAGCGTCAGGTAATTAACGGCTCTGTTTATACTGCCCTGAAGACTCTAGTATGGAGAGAGAGAGACTCAGTGAGACTCAGGGTGCTTTCACACTTGATTTCTCAAACCTGGTCCAAACCAGAGTTTGATGGACTGTTCACATTACATTATTTGGGTCTGAACCACGGTGTGTTTGCATCAAAGCAGCAGCGTTTTACCCCTGTTGCTTGATAACGAACGACACAGGAGAAGTGTTTGCTCGCGCGTACCCGAGTTCGGAAAACAGTATTTTTACGTCCTAAATCAGTGTATCCCAACCCTGCTCCTGAAGGACCCCCAACACTGCACGTTTTCTTTGTCTCCCTAATCAAACACACCGGATTCAACTCATCAGCGCATAATCACATATACAGGTGAAACTCGAAAAATTTGAATATCGTGCAAAAGTTAATTTGTTTCAGTAATTCAACTTAAAAGGTGAAACTAATATATTATATAGACTCAAACAAAGGCTTGAAATATCTCACTTTGCATGTAATGAGTCTACGTATATAATATATTAGTTTCACCTTTTAAGTTGAATTACTGAAACAAATTAACTTTTGCACGATATTCTAATTTTTCGAGTTTCACCTGTATCCCCGTGTTATAATGAGCTGATGAGTTAAATCAGGTGTGTTTGGTTAGGGAAACAAAGAAAATGTGTAGTTGTTGGGGGTCCTTCAGGAGCAGGGTTGGGAAACACTGCTCTAAATGAACTAAACTCTTGATGTCCACAGAGCACACTAAAAGTGCTAGTGTGAAAGCACCCTCAGTGAGACTGATGTGACATATTGTAGCACTGTTTGTTTCTAGGAATCACACTTACTTGAACAGATCCAGCACAGATCTTGCGGCCTTCTTGCATGGCAATTAGGACAAATGCAGTTAGAGAGGCATCGGCATCTTTCCCTTGTACGTTACCCTGGAATTAACACTCAATTAATAATATGTTGTATAATGATATAATACGAATGTTGGGATCCTTCTGAAGTGCAGAGCAGTAGGTGCTACACAGCCAGAACCAGCCCACAGTTTGGCAGACTTTCTCACATTGTACTTGTTAGTTCTTCTGGACTGGTGTTCAGGATTACATTAATGGGCTCCGACTGTTGTACTTGATGTTTGAAGAGGAATTCTTTGGAAAAAAAAAATCACACATTTAACTTACAACCATCTCGCTGTGATACACAGGTGCGTCTTCTTTAAACGTGCCGTCTGTCAGCTGTTTGTTTATGGCCAGCCACTTGAAGGCGCTGCAGATCACATTCTCCTCTATGACAACTAGATCGCTGGCCATCGCAAACACTTTCGCCACATATGCCGTCAACCTGTAAATGGACACAAGATTAAGTATACTACAAGAAACGCAATCATTATCTCACTATTTTTTCATAATTGATAAGCGTTGCAACATTTACAGTTATTGAACTGAATTGAATCAACACTGAACTGAAGTGATATAAATAATAACACTATTCTCTTCTTAGAGCTGCTTCACAGCTGAAATAGAAGTTGTTTCATCAGTGCTGAAATTTTCAACACTGTTATTTTCAAAGTAATTTAGTAGCATTATTTCACCATGTGCTACTCGGTCTGTGTATCCAGGCAGCATAGGACCCATCAGATTTACGGAAGGTCAACTCCAGCTGATAACCTTCACAAGAACAAAAAATGCATGACATAGTGGCATGTGCTCGGCACTTTAACTCAATTTAACAATTGAGAGCACATTAATGTTGAGGCTGACCTGTGTTGATATGGTTAATGGCTTCATTACGGCGGTCCATGCCAACTGCCTCCCACTGCTTGGTGCTGTCCAGATAATGAGTGGCAATGAGAGGTAGAGTCATAAAGATCATGGTCTGCTCTCCACATCCGCGGGGCTGGACAATGAGCTGACCCATAAAATGTCCACTGATGGCCTGCTCGACTGTGCGCGTTATCTCCTCACCTGTGAACATGGAGGTAAATGGCTGTGATTGGCTTTTGATCGTCATATTGGCATGCATGAACTGATAGCTTGTAATATGTGTCCAACAGGTTGATAAGAAGGTTTGCTTTGATTTGTGCAAAGTCAGTAATTTGCCTGAGACACTATACATGTGTAGAAAGAATTCAATAAGAAGGGCAGACATGACTGCAAATATTTGTATTTCAAAAGCATTAATTGTTTTTTCTAAGTATAATAAAAGGAAATATGCCTTCCAAAAAAACATTCAATATCATATTGAAAATAAAAAGGACATGAGCAAATATAAGAATCACAAAGATGTGTTATAAGGAAAAGACAAAGAAAGTTTGTAAAATTAACTTCAACTGTCAGAAGGACAGCTCATAAAGACAGTCCACTTCGTGTATACAGACAGGAGCCATCTTTGGAAAACAGACTCGACTAATCAAACCACGAACGCCATTCATACAGTTCAGAAGTTCACTGAACTTCATACAGTTCAGCTCACTTTGCACGTCGTTCGTGGTTTGATTAGTCGAGTCTGTTTTCCAAAGATGGCTCCTGTCTGTATACACGAAGTGGACTGTCTTTATCTTTATCTTCTTATTAAACGGTCTGTACACTTACAAAGTTCTCAATGCTTCGTTTTGCATGTAGGGACCCTCATTATGTTACTGTGTTAGTGTGGGGCTATTTTGAGTCTTGTTAGTGGTATAAACTAGCGATTTCTTTTTACTTATTATATGCCCCCATTACTAGCATTATACGCTAAACAGTTTTTAGAGATAAAACTCTTTACATTCGATTATCATGAAAACAAATCTTAGAGACCGGTTGACTAGGTACCAATGTTTTATTAGACCAAAGGTTCATTTTGCGCCGGAGTTCTCCTTTAAAACAATAAAAGACCTGAAATATTTCAGTTGGTGTGCAATGAATCTAAAATATATGAAAGTTTAATTTTTATCATTACATTATGGAAAATAATGAACTTTATCACAATATGCTAATTTTTTTAGAAGGACACAACCAGACACTGTGGCATTTATGGCGTGTAATACACACGTACTCCACATTCCTAATTCTACCCAAGGGGTTTACAGTGCGTATCATTAGCATTTTCTGCCGTATAAATGGTACGAGAAATTAAATTTGTGCTATAGATGCGCACTCTCATAAGATCGTGTTGTTTTTTTTGATATATTAGGACATATAAATGTTAATTTGCAGTTTAATACGTTGCTTATACAAAGACATTTTATTTCAACATATTTCAGTCGATTTTTACTTATTTCAGTATAGCAATATAGTTTGGTAAAAGTTGTTAAATTATTCACACACAGATGCGATTCATATTTAAACAGTCTTTTTGCGGTTTACATACACTATTCCATATCACGATTAGAACAAAGCACTTAATAATAAAAAATGTAATATTCACAATTCTCAGATGGATCCTTTGCTCCTTGAAATTAATTTAAACCAGAACTTCTGATGTAAATTTCCCAGGATTATTCCTCACAGCCTCGCAAGACAACGTAAAGTACTGTAATCTTATTAAATTTGTTGTGTTCTATCGAGTTGATGTGGGCGTTGACACGTTTGCATGGATCGCCTCAGATCATTTGCGTTTGAATAGCATGCGCTCTCCGTGGGCGTGTTCACATTAAAAGATAATAAGCTATAATGAGCTGAAATGAGAACGACTGACATCTCTCTCTTTTCATACATAAACAGAGAATATTTGTTTTTGTTATGAATTAGATCATTTAAAAGTACACACCTAAATGATTATAAAGATATATAGCTCATGCCTGGGTAAATAGTATTCGCTGAGTTTTGTTTAAGTTTAGAGAGGTGCTCCAAAAAAAAAAGTTCACAGTGACGGAGAGCCAGAAAGCACAACCTGTTTATTTTCTTTATTTTACGAAAGCTCAATGTTTTATTTCGATTGTAAGTGGACACATAAAAAAGAAGACATTTAACAGTTTATTTTTTCATATTTCTTAAGTCTGTATGACCAAAAATGACGGAGTATTTTAAGTCTATTTAGCTGCTATGTGAAAAAAATCTAGCAAAACGTGCCGGCGCGTTTGCCGACCCCAGGGGGTTAATGAAAATGTTGTCATCATTTACTTACCCTCAAGTTCTTTCAAACCTGTATGTATTTCTTTCTTCTGCTGAACATAAAAGAAGATATTTTGAAGAATGTCAGTATCCAGACAGTTCATGGACCCCATTGACTTCCATAGTAGAAAAAAGTCAATGGGGTACATCAACTGTTTGGTTACCGACATTGTTCAAAATATTTATGTTCAGCAGATGAAAGAAATCCAGAAAAAAATATTATGGAAAAAAATAAAATGGATTTCACAGGACCCTATAAACCTCAGAAGAATGAAATTGCAATGAGATTTTCACCTATCACTGTGATCAATGTGGAAGCAGGTGTGTTGGGAACCTTTCGGCGTGGGATGTCACTCCTCATCGACACGACCTGCACGCCACCTGTTCCGATCAAGAGGGAATAGGGAGTTTGAAGAGGATTTCAACCATCAAATTCATTGCATATCCCAGCTGGCATTCGACTGACATTAAACATTTAAATGTGGTTGAAATAATGTCAGTTTATGAAAAAACATTAATTCAACGTTAAAACAACGTTGAACGCCAAATAGTTGAAGTTGACGCACTACGGATAGAAATATCGAAACATAGAAATATCAAAGAAATTTGAGTTGTACGTCAAATCAACATTATTTTTACAACCATTACTTTTAAACATTTTGTTGAAATATATCAGTAGAAAAATAACGTTATTCAAACATCCAATTTGCAATCTGATTTGCAAAATCTAAACAAAATTCAACGGTTATCCAACACTGGGACCTGACGTTGATTCAACAGTGACTCGACGTTAAAATGCCAGCTGGCCAGCATGCGTTTCTAAAAAACCTGCACCTGGTTGCTTGGAGGGGTTGATCTCCACAACTCGCTCTTCGACTTCAGTTAGCACACCTTCAGACTGAAAGAAAATTGGACGCAAATGCAATTTGGTGGACACATTAAGAAATCTTCAAATAAAGCAATAAAGTGATTCCTGAAGCCACAAGATCCTTCCTCTAAATGTTGACATGGCAGACTCACCACCACTTTCAGATTCTTTCTAATTGCGTCATTGCGATTGGAGCTGTATGCTTCAGCTTCGATCCATTGGTCATGGAGGTCCATGGGGATGATGACGAGAGGAACAGCTACGGAGGACATGGGGCCAACGGCAACTGTAATTTTCTCTTTCTGTTTTTTTCTGGCACTGCTGCAAATACCCTCCGACGTCTTGAATTTGATACGTACCAGCTGGAATTAAGACAAAACGGGATCTTCAGCCGTACAATTTAACCATTTAAAGCCTGACATATAAACAATAGTCAGACAAACACCTCTATTTTATTAAGACGCCCAAACTGAGCAAAAATATGCTATTTGTAGCAGATGCTAATATTTATATCGATAAAAGTTCTGATTGTAATGTAAAAGCCTGTGATGTAAATAAACAAGATATTTTCAACAGTACAGCAGACTACTTACATAAAATGCATATACATATCAGTCGTCACTCTATATCTGCCAATAATGTCTTAGTAAGATAATATTCAAATGCTTAGGTTGATGATCAAAGCTCTGTAGTTTTAAAACATAGAGTATAATGCAGTACAACAATTGAGAGATACAACAAAAGCCTGATGGTCATATTTGATACTCACATTTTAACAAAACAAAAAAATTATGTATGGATAATCAAGTAAACCTAAGTTTCCTCAGTCCAGTGTTTATCTTGAACAGTATCAAAGTTATTCTTACTTTTTTTTTATAAAAAAAAGTATAATTTACTTGATGAAAATCAGTGCAGATTTCACAGCAAAAAGACACATGAATCACGAGCTGGCATTTGTACAATTATATAAGGCCTTTTACTTGCCCTCTGTCATCTGATTAATAGTTTAGACTTTTTTTTTAGCATATAGTAGATAACGTGCAACAGGATTTTCAGCTAAGTTTTGATCCTGTTGAT
This sequence comes from Rhinichthys osculus, assembly GCA_029959095.1. Lineage (NCBI taxonomy): Eukaryota > Metazoa > Chordata > Actinopteri > Cypriniformes > Leuciscidae > Rhinichthys > Rhinichthys osculus. Next base: position 50,286,405 of record JARWKJ010000005.1, read on the forward strand.
CATTTAAAGGCCTTAGAAATTTGCGTATCAAATATTAAACAGCAGGTTCTAAAGAGTGAAAACAATGTGATCAGTAAACTGCACATACTTTAAGCTTCTGATTGCTGTAATTGTGAACAATAGCCTTTATTTCCAGTTGTTCATTCCGCACTGCTGAATAAGGCATCCTCAGGTCGATAAAAAAATCCTTCTTAACGGTGATTTCATAAGGACTTGCCACACATATTCCTGCATTGAAAATGAGGGAGTGTCAGAATAACAGAATAGAGTGTGATAAACAGAATAATAAATGAACTAGAGCTGTGCTTTTTACCGAGGGTCTTGGACAGGCTGATGGCTGTGATCTGCCAGGTTGTGATGGAGTCTTTCAGGAATATTCCAGTTCTTAAGGCAGACGTTTCATCGCTAGGTACAAATGAAGACTGTCTCATGGCCAGATCTTTTCAACATCTATAGCCTATCATGAGTATGTTTGTTTCATTCTGTTCTGATGTAATTCTTCCCTTTGCTTGTTAGTTTCCATGGTTTCAGATTAGTTTACACACCTGTTTCTGTTCCAGTTAATTATTTTACCCAGTGTGTTTAAGCCATTAGTTTCCCTTGTTCAGCGTTCGGTCTCGTTTTAGTTTGCATGGTTGTTGATATCTAGCTCATGCATGTTCTCGGTTTTTATTGATTATTAAAGACTGACTTATGCTACTCCATATTCGTGCGATTCATTACAGCCACCAATTTGTTACATTGCCAGTTTCTTCAGGATTTTGCAAACTAATCTCCCACACTATTTACCTTAAAAATGATAGCATATCAATAAAATTAATGTTTGAAGCTTATTTTTAAGACAATACAAATGTGTCCGACATTTCCTGTTCCCTTTCAGTCGGTCACGTTTGACATACCGACGTATTGGGATCACATCAGAGAGCCCCAATCATTTTCGAGTGCAACAGAATGAGCCAATGCACAAGATTTGCATCTTGCACTCCGTCCCGCATAGGAAGTGGATGCAAGCACCTGTTGTCTTTCGCTTCGGAGCATAACAGATCTTTCTGTATGCAGTCTCTGAGAGTACTAACAGTCAACGAGTGTCAAGTGTTCTTCAGGAAGAAGCCTCTCCGGTGTTGGTGTGACAGCTCGTGCCGCGGTGGTCGCGAGCTCACAGCTCTAAAACTGCTGTTTTCACAGTACTGTTTGTTTCCGAGGGCATCTTCTTGGAGATCGCTGTTTTTTAACAGCAGAGTAAGTGCTTCACTGTGGCGGCTGGAGATGAAAACTCGGCTGCGCTGCCTCCTTCTGGGAGAGTAGCGTTGCCTGAGCCTGATCCAGAATTGACGGCTCCTGGGTAGGGATGTAACGGTACATGTATTCGTATTGAACCATTTCGGTACGAGGCTTCCGGTTCGGTACGCATACAAACCGAACGATTCCTCGGACCATTTTTCCTGCCGAAGAAATCCGCGCTGGCGCGACCACCACAACGTTGCGCAACATCAAATGGCAAACGTAATGAAAGCAGAACGAAACTGCGCTACTCATTATATTGTGCTTAACGGACCGTTTATCAGTTCGGACCAGCAACATCTGTGCAGCGCGAGCCGATCTTGATCAAGCAACACTGTTACTACACAGCGCTAAGAGATCCAGTGAAGAAAACATTTGAATTCACCCCTGAAGTAATAACATCGCTGCGAGATCTAGTGAGAAGCATTCAAATTTCTCCGTTATTAACCGTAGATCTCTATTAGATCGAACAGCGCTGATGTGGAAACCAGGAGAAACATTAAGTCCACAGATCAGCAACACTCACCATGGATTTAATATAGTGACACTAACTGTAACCATGGAAGTTTGGCTGGAATAGTGAAATGCTTTCAAGTACTTCACACATCTTTTTCCAGCACTTCAAAACTCAAATATTATATAAATATTATATATATAAATATAGGCCTATATTTAAATGTTATTTTTAATGTGATGACCAAAACATTATTTGTTCATCCTTCAAAGATTGCCCCCATTTATAAACCTGAAAGTTCCAAGATGTAGGAAAACTCAAACTTATTTAAAAATATTTTTTCTTTTAATAAATAGGAAATTTCTCTGGCATTTATTTCTTTTTGCTGTATCGAGAATATGCCGAACCGTGACACCACTTTATCGTATCGAACCAAACCGTGAACCGTTACACCCCTACTCCTGGGCCGCCAGGAGAGTTGGGCTTGAGTGGAACCACCGTTTCCCGAACCCTTGAGGCTGGACGATTGGTATCTCGGGCGGGCCGTGCTGGTTCTCAGCGTGCCGCCCCAGTGCCTTTCTTTGCGGTGTGCATGAGGAGGTTACCAGGTTGTGGACGTCACCTTTTTCTTCCCAGAAACATAGCTGGTACCTCCTCGCCCCCTCACTACCGTTGGCGGTGGTTCGGCCAAAGGTTACGTGGATATTCCTCTGGTCTGTCGTGATGCAGCTGTGTCCGTTGACCACTACTTACTGGAGGGGTAATCCGCATCTCCTATCCAAAGCCTGTAAGTTCTTGTCTGTTCTCACGGGCAAGGCTTACAGAGCCTGTGGACAGGCTACTTCCTCCTTGCATGCCATGGCGGTGCTGCAGGTCCATCAGGGCAAAGCACTCATGGACATGCACAAGGGTAGACCTGACCGTGAGCTCATGGCTGAGCTCCGTACGGCAACTGACCTCACCCGGAGGGCGACGAAGGTTGCCACACGTTCAGTTAGCCAGGCGATGTCCACACTTGTGGTCCAGGAGCGCCATCTCTGGCTGAACCTGGCGGATATGAGGGAGACCGACAAGTTCCTGGACTCCTCCATTTCCCAGGCCGGCCTTACGGTAATGCAGTAGAGGACTTTGCCCAGCAGTTCTCTGCCGCCCAGAAGCAGACGGAGGTGATTCTGGCCCGGATATGTGCCCAAGGTTCCTACCACTCCCTTCCGGGACCAGGTAGTAAACCTGCAAGCACTGCCCTTGAAGGAGGCAGACCCAACCCTAGCTTTTCTCTGTCCGGTCCTATACGTGGACAGAACGCAAAGCCTCATGACCTCAGACCACCTATTTGTCTGTTACGGAGGCCAGCAGAAGGGAAAGGATCTCTCCAAGCAGAGGATGTCATCGTCTTGTCGTACCAAACCCAAGACGCACCATGTCCCTTCAGGTTGCAAGCCCACTCCACTAGGTGTGTAATTTCTTCTTGGGCGCTGGCACAAGGTAAATGGACTGCATTTATATAGCGCTTTCAACAGACCCATGGCCACCTAAAGCGCTTTACATATTGCCTCACATTCATCCATTAATTTACTCATTCATAACAATTTACTCAGTCAGCCATGCAAGGCACCATCCAGCTCGTCAGGAGCAGCTGGGGTTAGGTGTCTTGCTCATGGACACCTCGACACTTGGTTGAATCACCACCAATTGAACCACCAACCTTCTGGTTTGTAGACAACCTACATGAACCACTGAGCCACTGCCGGCCCAACACCCGTATACTCGCTTCCCATAGCCAGTAAAACACAGGAGACCCCGCTCAAAATGTCGGCTTGCTGCGCCATTCCCCACCTATGGACCGGTGTTGCCTCCCCCTACATAGGCCGGAGCCACCTCAGTAACATTCCATATGTTGTACTGCCCTGATGTACATCTCTGTTCCCTCCAGGGAACGAGGGTTACATATGTAATCAAGTTTTTTTTTTTGGTAGAACAGCATTACGGTTCTCACAAAATGTCAAGTCAAATTTATTTAACTATATAATCTTTCACTCACCACGACTGTTTTGGAGGGCATGGGGGTAGATTGATCTCCTCCCAGAGCCAGGTTTCAGGGAACTGTGTACGTACCAACACGTCATCTGGTTCATCATCAATATCATCTTCCTCACCTGAGCAAATAAACTAGTGTACACTTCCATTCAAAGTTTTAGGGCCAGTAAGATTTTTTTTTTCTTAAATATGTTTACTCAGCAAGAACACAGTAAATTGATTAAAAATGTAGAATAAAGAAATTCATAATGCTACAAAAGGTTTCTATTTCATATCAATGTTTTTTATTTTATTTTATCCAAAACCTCAAAATAAAGGATCACAGCTTCCACAAAAACATGAAGCAGAAGAGACTATACTTTAAAAGTTTAGGATCAGTAAGATTGTTTAATTTTAGTGTATTTATATCATTACTTCAACTTGAAGCTACATTTAAAAAAAGTTTTAGATGCAAGTCTAATATTGGAGAAAAATAATAAATATAAATGCAATTTAGGGATGGGACGGTATGAAAATTTCATATCACGATTATAGTGTCCAAAATTATCGTGATTATCAATATTATCACGGTTTTGTTAAAATGAGATGAAAATGTTCAAAAAGAACTGATGCTCACACTGAAAACATTTCAACAAGTTTATATTTGAAAATCAACAAACAACAAATAAAACAAGCAGCTCTATGCAGTTTTTTAAGCAAGATTCTATTCTGTTTCATTTCCTTCTTTATAATGACCGTCGTCAATAGCAACGCATTATTACACAGCGCGCACATCCATCTATCACAACGGACGCGCGCTCTTGTTTCATTCAAATACAACTTGCCGTCTTGCGTCTCCCATATTTTATTGTATTGAAAATGAAATCAGAGTTGATTTATTGTTTACAGAGTTTGATAATATTGTTGTGATCATCTTGTCTGGACGATTGTTTTGTACGCTGTACAAAATGGATTTATAAACAGGTAAGATTTAAAACATTAATCTCAATTCAATATGTCCCTGTAATTATGTGGTAAAAATAAAATCAGTGTAACAAGTGTACAATGAAACTATACATTACTATCCCTTAAAATGTCACTCTTAATAATAGTATTGTTTGAAGTTGTTCGTTCGTCTTTGGCTCAAAGCCACTTGCTGCGAACCTTTCTTCGCGTAAGCTGCATGTTTATTTCAAGTGGGTGACATAAAATATTTCAACTCAAAACAATATTTCGTGCCCAATTATTTCCCAGACGTAGTTTTGGTATTGAGGTCCAAGTTAACTTGCCTTGCGTTCGCTATACAACACTGGGTGATGGTCACACAAGACGACTCGGAAAATTTGAAGTGTTTCTATTCCATTCCTTCTCGAAAAAAACAAAACAAAACATTGCGCGCTGCGTCTGCGTCAGACTGTTGCTGGCTGGACAGGATTTACAGTGAGTTACTAAAATTGCGATAATCAAACACCGTTTTAATGACAATTACATTTTAATAGATAACACTAACCGTCAGTACATTTTATCGTGGTTTATCGTGAAACCGGTAATCGTCCCATCCCTAATACAAATTCATCTAAAAATCACACTAATGCTAAGTTTATTCTGGTGGGTTGCAATAAAATGAGAATTTGTGATCATAATATTGTCATAATATTGATTTATGATTACAAGCTATAATTAATCCCACATGCACTCAAACTTTACAACTGTTTCTACATATTATAATATGCGTAAATTAAATTTAGGACATAAAGCAAGAAAGAAGCGTGTAAGAGTAACGCAGGTGGATAATTCTCCTGCTGAAATCACTGAATGATTGAGAGCTGTGAGAATGCATTTGCAAATGAGGCAAAAATCTTACTGCGGGACAGATACATCTCCTCCTCGCCGGAGTACGTCGTCCTGTGGTCTTTGATCACTTTGCAGCAGTGCAGGAAGGCCTGGACACATTCCTCTCCATCTAAGATGTACGTGGCTCGCCGTTCACACGAGTAGTCGAGTTTATTCTCTTGCATGCCGTCCACGCAGCACTTCTTTAGTTCTCCAGAGTATTTACCAGCTGAGAAAACAATGTTAGTGTAGAAGAGATGGAGAGCAGACAATGAGGGCAAAAGGAGAGAAACTGCATACAATTATCTTCAATAAAACATAGGGCTGCACGATTTGAAGGGGATATCTAATTGCAATTTTTTTAATAAAAATTGCAACTGATTTAAAGCTGCAGTCCACAGTTTTTCCTCTTTGTCACCATCTCTGTTCAAAATCTGCAATTGCAGTTATTCGCGGAATTATCCACTTTACGTGAGTTGTACCTCGGCATGGCACAGCACGGATGAACACAATGTTTGAGGAGAGTGTGCGGCTGTCAGACACCGCCGGTGTCGATACTGTCGTTCAGAATCACAGATTATTCTTTTTGGAAGTATGACCAACATAATAATTTTCACCGGAAAATGTCATCTGAACAAGCAAGTAACATCCACTTTTGTTCTGGTTCAGACTTTGCAGTAAATCGCGCTGATTAAATCAAAAAATCGCTTATCATATCACGCAAAACCGTGAAAATTATACTTTGTTCTCAAATTGTTAATGTTAACAACGTCAGCATTGCGTGACTAATTGTAATGTCCTTCCGATATTATCCTTGTTTTTGCATGTTTTTTTTTTTTTTTTTTTTGTAAGTTAGTTACTCCGAAGTCCTGACGAAGTCTTTTGCATTTTACAGCGGGTGAATCTCTAGTTGTCACTGGTGATTGTCGTTTGAACCTTTCTGGATCCGCCATCAAATTAATAAGTTTAATTATATCAAGTGCTGTGAGAAAAGGCTGTAAATCTCCACCTCCAACATCCTCACTCGCAATATAGCTTATACTAACCGAGACCTTTCTTTATGTGTACAGATGTGTGTGTACAGATGTGACGTAATGACGCAAAGACATGCTCGAATCTCCCACGGAAATCCACCAGTGCCACTGGAGTTAAAAAACATTATTACAAGCTTACCGCTTTGAATCGAGCTAAGGCAAGCAGATAGTTTTGAACACTGGCTGGTTATGTATTTTCTCAAATATGTATTTTGGATAACTTTTAACCCCAAAATAGGTACGGACTGCAGCTTTAAAATGCAAATGTTAAAAAATCTAGGTTTGCTGTGCTTGTTTTTTTTTAGGGCTGACCAATTTGGCCAAAATGTTGATATAACTAAAAAGTGGCTAAAAAATAACATGGCCATAAAATAATAATAATAGTTTTTACAATTGTAATATTTCACTGTAAAATACAAACATCAAGTATTTAATAAAATAATATACAAATTAGTATTACTACTAAATAAAAAAAAAATAAAAAATCTGAATACAAAATATTTCTAGTGTAATATTTCACTGTAAAATACAACCAATGGAGTATTCAGGAACAATTATTTAATAATAACAATATAACAATAATAATATTTTACATTACAACTGTAAAATTGCAATTCTATTATTTATGGCTGTCTTAATTTCTTCATTTTCAAACGTTAAACCACAGAACGTTTATTTTGACTGAAATAAAACTATTCTTTACCCAAAGTTGTGGTGACTTGCAGAAGACTCTCGGCTCTCCGTTTTCTCTTAGCTGGGGCAGGGCACTCGTTATCTACAAGAACATGAAATATTTCTTTAGAAATGTAGAGCAAAAGAGAAAACAAAACAGTTCAATTCCAACTAAAGGAATCAATCAATACTTGTTCTGGTGTTGGTTCCTCCTGCAGTGCTGGACTCAAACATCAAACCTGCATCACTGAAAACCCCCATACTGTCCCTTCCACCTCCTGCCGTACAGCCGGTGTCATGCTTCTCTATGATGTCCCAGATCTAAAACAGGAAAGAGACTAGGTAATTTTAAGTCTGAAACTACTGAGGTTATTGTACATGAGGTTAATTACCTTAGTCTGAGTGAGTCTGTTCTTGTCATTAAGGACATAGACACCCTTATCTACAGCGACCAGCCCAACTTTAGCCCCAGGGTCTCTGGTTATTTTCAGGCTGAGCTGATCTCCTGGGCCAAATTGCGCATGGTCCTTTACCTCAACTTTGAGCTGCGATTAAAAACAGTAAAGAGATACTTAGAAATTTTGATGGTAATGGGATAACTTTTTCTTGGTCATGGTTAATCAGTTCACCCACCGTTCCCATGCATGTGTCCTTCACGTCGACCCAGACTGAATCAGACACCACCTCAGACGAGCCCACATGATAATAAGCCACAAAGCGGAAGGACGGCACCATGTCTTTGGTTACAGGTAGAGACAGAGTCACTAGAGCTTGTCCTCTCCTCTTAAATCTGTTTGCTTGAACAATCTGACCTTTACTTAAGATCTGTGGGAATGAAGATACATACAGCCAGCGTTTATCATAAACACATTTACGGTAATGTGATAATTTATTTGAAAAATCAGTGGCATTTGCCAGGTACAAAGACAATTTGTGGCCACATTAAATATGGCTAAACTAAATTTACTTTAAAGTTCACTTTTAAGTGCAATTAGTGCCTTTGACTTAATTTATAAATGAATAAAACTGATAAATGGTTTTAACACATCCACAAGAGGAGGTGTTATTCAACTAAATATGTATTCCACAAACAGTTGTAAATTTTATAAAGTAGTGCCACTGCTAAGTCGCTTAGACTCCAGCATGGATGTAGGTTTTTAAAAAAAAAATGGCAATGCATGCACATGTATGAATATAATTTGCATAATAACTCATCCCTAAATGGATGTAAAATATTTAACTAATATCAAACATCTAAGATGTACAAAGTAGTGTATGAGCACCAATTGCATCATGTGATCCTCACCAAATAGGTGAAATCCTGGTTTGTCACTCCGGGGCTGTTTCCCAGATTCAAATTAACTTTAATTTGATCACCGATCTGAAGCTCTGCAGCATCAATGCCAATGTGCAGGTAGTTCTTGGAACCGCCTTTGGGAATGTAGGGCAGAGCCGTCATCTTTCTTATTGCCTGCTGGTCGTCGTTTAATTGTGGATCTTTGGTCTTTGCCTGGAAATAAACAATTATTTTACAGGTTTGCGAAATTTCAAAAGTCAATAAGACTATGAGATTTTTCACTCAAGCTCAGATCTTACAGTGATCTCCAGTGTAGAAGATCCTCCTGGAGTGTTGACGGTAACCTTCGCAATGCCATTGGCTCTAGTTCTGCCTCTGACCCCTCCAGGATTGACTTCCACTTCCACATTTTGAGCAGGCGTCTGGTCAGGATTTGTTACATAAACCTTAATAAGAAATAAAAAGAAACATTAAACAATAGCTTAATGTATCTTAGGTCAGCGGAGAGGAGTATGAAATTTTTAGTAAATTTTTTCATAGCTTTATACCGAGACATCAAAGGACATCCCAGGTTTGAAGAATTGTGGTGTTCTTTTGAAGTAGATGGTGTACGGTGACGTCACGATCTGAATGCCTCTCCTGTGAGCTTCCACCAGTTCACTGCCTGAAACACACACAGAGTCATTTTTCCAGCTGAAGTTAACAAGGCCAAAGTCACCTGTGCTGCTAGGATATAAAGACCTTGTAGCAACTCTCAAACAAAAATCCAAAGGTTGCCGCCTCTTAGTTAAATTTTCTTACCAGTTTCTGTTAAAACACTGGCTGAAATGTAGAGTGACTTCCCAACTAGCTGTTGGAGATCTGGGAAGGTTTCCTTGACCATTCGTCCTGTCAACTCTGCCTCTCCTTCTCCATCAAATATCTACTGAGTCACAAATAGGGACATCAACTCCCTTTACAGTAGTTTTTTACTATTTCTTTTTTTTTTAATAAAATTTTATTTTTATATAAAGATTTTTTTTAACTATTTTACAGTATTGCTGTAAAACAGTGGTCGCAAACCCTATTGCAATGATATTAAAAGGTATACTATTTTATAAAAATTAGATTTTTATACATTTAATTCTGTCACAGTCAGTTGCAATCAAGAAGTGTTGTTGAGGCAGGATCTAATTGCAACAGTCACTTTTATTAACAATAGCACATGATAACGCAGTAATAACGCAACCAACTAAATATCAGCATATGAAGGCTATTTATACACACTAAAGAGAGGGATAAAACATGGAACAGGTGAGATTCATCAATAAACAAATGAGTAAACATAGCAACCAATGAACTGGGACAAGTGAAACGTAAACTAACACAGGAACAACTGGGAAGTACAAACTAAACAGGAACCTCACATGACATATACATTCTTACTATTTTAAAAATTATACTTTTTTTTTACAAAATTACTATAAAAAAAAAAAACTTTGTACTATTTTACAGTAGTACTCTAAAAGTACTCACAAACCCTGTTTTGCACTTACGCTAGGATTGCGATACGAATTGCACATCTCATATTTTTTGTTGCTTAATCTTTACGCTAAAAGAAAACGCATATTCATACTGAAACTGCAGTTATGGTGAACTACAAACAAACTGTACAAGCGATGCCTTTTTGTCTCCAAACGAATATGTTTGCGTTATGTGGGATTATAATATATAAATGTATAAATAGGACTCGCCTGAACCCTTCGCAGTGAGGCAGCGATGCTGATTTTCTTCTCGTTGTCTATCACACCAAACACCACAAAAGCACTTCCTCTAACCTTATTCCCAAACAGGTACCTAACAAAACAAATATGATGTCAAAGTTACATTTGAGTACATCGCTTGTGATAAATCTTCAAACAACCACTTCAAACACAAACTACTACTGAAGAGTACTAAATTGCATATTTGCACAGTGAAACAGTGAAATAAACAACTAAACTCCTGTCTTACTTAGCTGATATGCCTACTGTGAGAGAGCGCTCATTCACATAGAAGAAGGGTTTGCTTGGATTTAAGGTCACTTCAAAGCTTGGCAACACTGCAAAAATAAAACAAAAGTTCAGCGATTATTACATTTTTCACACAGCTTTAACAATAGAATAATTTGTTCTCAGTAAACGTACCATATTCCATAACTTCAAACTCAGTAGTGAAGTTATTTTGCGGTGTGTTTGTGTATTTTGCGATCAACTTCCAAACCCCAGCACTTCATAACAACACCAGCAGAAAACACAAGAGTCTTATCAACAGAGACTGCCTGCACTATAATAATTGATAATTCACTGATTAAACTTCAAATAGTGAAATAGTGCAACAAACCTGGCAATTTCAGGCAAAGCAAAGTTTTCGGCCCTGATGCCTCCCCTTGGTAGGAATTTATCTCTGTCGAGTGTGATGCCTTGAGGATTCTTGTTAAACAGTAAAAAAGCAACACAAATTTAGTGTCAAGTGGAAGCAATAATGAACAATATAGGTGCTTGTTACAGTTCAGTTATTTCATCTATGCTTGTAAATTTAGTATATAACTGAGTACCATGATATCGACTGAGACAGAAACTCCATCAAATGGATGTTGATCAGGAGTTAAGGAGAATACCCTGTAATTAACTGGAAAATAAGTTGTAATCAAATATTACTTCATAAGCTTCATTTTATGTAAACTGTAATGCATATATCTTATGATGCTTCTCCATGGAAAAAAGCCTCCTTTAAAAGACTGTATTTTTACATGACTGGGAAATATATCAAGTTCTCGACATCCTCTCTAAAATTAAAATGCAAGGCTGTGCTAAAGGACCTTAATGTATGTGTGATTCTCTCGTCATAGAAATTATAATAACTTTTAGTAATAATTTATCAAAAGAACTTCCAATATCACAGAATAGATAGCAACAAAACAAGATTTTTTAAACCTTTTAAGATTCCTTAATTTGATAAGCCAATTAAAGCATTGTGACCCATTAACTAAACCCAAGTCTTACCTGTGCTAGCAGGCGTGTAGATGGGCTTGTCTGTCTGTACAAATATATATCCAGACTGGAATGAGACCATGACCACTTTCTCCAGAGCGTGAGATGGAAACTGAGCTTGTAGATACACATACTGCTTCTCCAGAGGATCATCAGAGAAATAGTTCTGATCATCAGGGATCTAAAGAACAGAAAATCAGTCTGAATTAAATCTGATGATAAACTAATGAGAAGCACTGCACTATAGAGCTCTCACCTTTATATCTGTAAGGATCTGGTAGTTGTTTTCTCCATTCAGTGTCACTGTTTTGGTCAGTATCTCCCTGTCTTTCTTTGGGAAGTTCTTCACTGAGATCCTCACGTTCAGATCTCCTCCAGAGTAATCCTGAGCCTCCACAAACACATTCTCTGAGGAACCCACTCTCAGCAAATTAGGAGCTGACAGAACATATCTGAGGAAGTGAAAATTAAGATTTATATTTGTCTATCACAAGAAACAATCCTTTTTTGGACGTTTCGAAAATTAATGTACTTACAGCGGGTCACATAATGTGAGCAAAGGGAAGCACAGAACGATGGCAGTCAGCGTCACTACATCCACATGCATCATGTTCACCTGCTCCTGTGTTTGTGACTTAAAGCGGAGCATTGTTTCGACTTTTATCATTTATCCATGTCCCTCCTCATTTCAAGATATCATCATTGTCCTCAGAGCTAACTGTTGAGTAACTCGAGTGGAGGAACTAAAGTATGATCAAGCAGAAAAGAGACTATGGGTACGTGTTTGTGTTGTGCAACTCTTTTCAAAAGAAAGCGTTTAAGGCATCCGTTACATTGTTGGTTGCTTAAAATCTTGTGTTCTCCACCTAGTTCCACAACAAAGGTTGCTTGTGTCTCGTCTTCAAACTAAGGGTGACGTGTCCTTCAATTGCTTATTTGTACATTCTTCTTTCCTTTCTTTGCTGGAGGACGAAGGAGCAAGGAAGCATCAGTTTGGATACTGAGAAGCACCCAACGAAAACCGTCTAAATGCAAGCAGCAGGCCTTACCCTTGCCAGTAAAATGTGATCAAACGTGCTTCCATTGCAAATAACATGAGTGCTGGAAATGTCTCACTCCAAAAGAAATGCCTGTTAACCCAAACCATTAGGTCGATTAAAGAGGTAATGACATGAAACCAAACAAATAGTAAAATGTCAATCAATTAATAAATTGTTTGTTCTTGTTATGTCATTGGAGAATGTCTAAAATGCATTCAACATGCAACTACAAGTTATTTACTAGTTTTTCAACTGGCTTTTTGAATATTTTAATTTAAAATAAATGAAAGATGTTGACACACAAACTTTTTTACTGACTTCCTGATTTCTCCACCCATAAGTTATTTTTCAAAAGTGTTGTGCCTTCACATGCAAGCTCATAGTAAACCTGAAATTAGAGGCCACAATTACTCAATATAAAAATGATGCAATATAAGTTCATGTTACAAGAGCTCTCCAAAATATGAGAGAAAAAGTTAATTTTTAGCTTGGTTGCCATGCAAAATGAAATTAGAAACGTCCATCTATCCTCCAGTATTTAACTTTTTTCTTTTTTACTATGACATTTGTTTATTTAGATTCAAAAAGGAACAGTGTACATTAATAAACATTCATGAATGTAAATATACCCCAATTAGCCCAAAGGCTAGTTTTCATTGGTAGTCCCTTTGCCAGATGTTATCAGGCATACAAACTAGAGAAACGACGAAAAAAAGAGAGAGAAAAACAAACGATCTTGGACTTAGAATATTATATGAAGCTTTTTATCTGTAAATGCATCATGAGAACTGGAAGCAAGTTTCTGCTTTACTGTATTTAATGCCTTTATTGATTACTAAATCAATTTAAGCTCATGAAAACATTTAGATGGTGAGTTTGGCAGAGATGGGGACTCGAGTTTGAGACTCGGACTCGAGTGCGACTTAAGTCGCACACACAGTGACTTCAGACTCGACTTGAGACTCGTCCTCGAAAGACTTCAGACTCGACTCGGACTCGTCCTCGAAAGACTTCAGACTCGACTCGGACTCGAGCTGCAGGACTCGTGAACAATGTTTATTTTTAGGAAACGTCTGATGAGCTCGCTGTTATTCCCCTCCCTCCGTTACCTATAACCTGCCTACGTAACACGTACTACGTATCGGCTGCGCGCGACCACACATAAGAGAACAAACAAACATGTCAACTGCACCGGTCGCTGCTGTGCCATTCATTGTAAGCTTTGGGTTTAAAAACTTCAAACAAGACGGGCCAAATAAAAGAAGTGCTCAATGCTAAATATGCGGTATCAGGATAAACGATTCTGGCTCAACCACATCTAATTTCATCAGGCATCTGAAAACACACCCTGAGGTCAGTAAACATGTCTAGCTCAGCATTGACCATCTACCGTTAGCTTGCTTCTTGCTTTAGCTACAATCTAACGTTACGGGAGGTTAACTCCGACTGTCTTCCTTATGAAATATTAATGAGCATTTGTTTATTTGCCAAACTTGCGGTGGTCGATTAACGTAATAATTTACGTGCCGCTGGCTTCCATTACGTTAATTATTAACGTTGTCTGCAAACAGGTTACAGGATTATTGTTGTTTCATTTAGTTATAACGTTACACTGGTTTGAGAGTCTGGGATGTGTGGCTGACTGTAGTTTATAAGCTGTGATTAGTTGCGTAGGCAGTGCGCATTAGGCCTACATGGATCTGCAAGTGATGGCGGGGGCGTGGAAATCACAAGCCACACACGGCTGAGAGATCGCACACATTTTTTCATGGCAAAATACAGATATTGACATGAAAGTAAAGCATTCTTGTTGTTTTTGTCATGTTGCAATAGCCTGTTTACACTGATTATATACCAAAATCAAAGCTGATACTTTATGCTAATAGATAAAGGAGTCATAATAACATATTAGATGCTTTGAATTCCTTATATATAGATATGTAGTGTTCTATGCAGCCTGGATGGGTCGCTGTACGTGATGCTGTACACTTATTATAACCACAAGAGACTTCAGACCTGACTTGAACTCTAGCACAGAGACTTGAGACTTGACTTGGACTCTAGCACAGAGACTTGAGACTTGACTTGGACTCTAGCTCAAAGACTTGAGACTTGACTTGGACTCTAGCTCAGAGACTTGAGACTTGACTTGGACTCTAGCTCAAAGACTTGAGACTTGCCTTGGACTCTAGCTCAGAGACTTGAGACTTGACTTGGACTCTAGCTCAAAGACTTGAGACTTGACTTGGACTCTAGCTCAAAGACTTGAGACTTGACTTGGACTCTAGCTCAGAGACTTGAGACTTGACTTGGACTCTAGCTCAGAGACTTGAGACTTGACTTGGACTCTAGCTCAGAGACTTGAGACTTGACTTGGACTCTAGCTCAGAGACTTGAGACTTGACTTGGACAGTGTACTTGACAGTGTATTAGTTTGAAACATCACTAATACATGTGGAATCTTATTTGAGTGTTAGTTCGCCTTTACAAAAGTTGCAAAGTGCACCAAAAAATTCTTACTGGAAAGTAAAAAAAAAACGGTGTTCATACTGTTGAAAGAGTTTCCCATGGTTATTTAGAGTCCCTGACAAGAGTTCATACTGGAATGAAGCCGCATCACTGGCTATATCAGTACATCACACAATGAATAACTGGAGTCCAATACAAACAACTTCTTTTCAGTTTTTATTCAGTCAGTATTTTCTTTATAAAATTACAACAAGTATTTTGGACAAAACAATATTATGAAGATTTATTGAAAGTTTGCAAGATATTTTTCATTTTCTGTAATCAACAAATGTTTATATAATTATGTAGCACATCCTTCTTTGAGGAGGCTATTCTCAACTTCAGAGATGCCGATGTACTGATCCCTGTATTCCTGAGTTTGGCTTTCCTGTTTTGTCGGCCAGTATTCAACCCAGGTCTGCTCTCCCAAGATGTACTGCAGACTAAAACAACAGAAAAGTGAAGACATGAACGACTTGGCGAAACATGAATCATTTCCAGTATAAAGGTCAATGACAAAGAAGGATGTACAAGGTGATAAAAACCATTGTATTAAATTGTGTCATGTAGCTTGATGCTAATTGTAGCTCTAATGCACCTGTTGCGCCAGGAGCTATATATTTTGAATGATTTTGTTAAAAGAATTCACATAAAGTCCCAAGAATACTTTTTTTGTTTCTTTTCTAGAAAGACTTAAGATAATATGTGGATTAATGTATAGTGGGATGAAAGTGGTATTGATGGACAAGTATTGCAATGGACAATATAGGCTAACAATGCTGAATACAAACAAAAGAATAATGAAGATTAAGTCTCATTCACAGCAGAAGTGTGAAAGGTTCGTTGTGTGAAAACAATAGAACATGAATTGCGCAGTTCTCCTCGTCAGACATTACTCAATAGACTGCAAATGGGTGTTTAAAGGTCAATCAAATATTTAAGTAGCATCTTAATCAGCCTTCTCTAAAAACTCACGACATGGTCTTACAATATGCTTCATAAAACGCAGACTTTTAGAGATATCATCCTCAGATTTAAACTGAAGCATGACCACACTTGTGGCCTCAATTTAATTGTGGTTATAAGTTGTTAATACTACATTCCAATAATATTTTTATACATTTAAACGTTATATTCTTAAAAGTCTTATGTTTGATCTTATGTATCTGCATATTTAACAGTTGGGGTTAATTCAGAAAATGTGTTCATTATAGATGTGTATTCAAGCCATTTTTTTCTAAACTATATTTCTTAATGCATCTCTTAAATAACAGAACAGAACTTTGAATACATTTGAACAAAATGCTTCACATCACTGAGCCAAAAACAAGCTTGTACAGACTTGAAATACATAAAGCTCAGGCAAAATCCTGTTATTTACAGACACAGAGTGGACACTTACGTTCCTCCGAGCCTTGGCAGGTCAGTGGATTTGCCCATGATGAGGTACGACTTGCCTTCTTTCAATCCCAAATGATCTCTGCAATTGGGACGACCCAAAAATGGTCTGACTCTCCCCTCAACATCCTCATCAGTGCCTACAGGACAGAACAGTGTTTTAGGACACACTTTCACTGCAATGCAAATTAGCCTCATGCTGAATATGTATTTGAGAGAAAAAACTGCATTTAACAAGAATCAGACAAATTTCATATGCATTTCATGAGCATGGAGAGACCATTGCACCTTCTTTCAGCACTTGCTCCACCTTCAAGTGATAGATGTCAGAGTCCTGTGCCAGATCCATCCCCACCACTGAGACTTTATAAACTGTCAAACACACATGTTATATCGTTATCTACATGTAGAGCTGTAAGGCTCAGGTCAAACTTTTTAAAATTGCATTTACACAAGGGTTTAAATAGCCTGGTTAAAACCAGACCATTCTCAGTTGTAACTGAGTTATGGTCTGGCAAAGCGTCATAGACAAATCATTTCCAGAGGGGCGTCACCAACGGACGTCGCGGATAGACCTAAACCCAATCAGAGCGATGAAGGAGATGACGTATGCAGAGCGGCGGAGATACATCTCCGAGTGTTGTTCTTTGCTCGGTTTTTATCAAAAAGGAAACGTTCAAATCGCTTAAAACAGACGCGATAGCTGATTCGAACGAGTGATGTTCGACGGCGACATCCATCTTTGTAATGTAGGCTACAAAATCTGCTTCAAAATCCCAGCGCTGTCGTCATCGTGTAAAGCCCGCCCCAACGTTTCTGATTGGTGCCTCGATTTCGACGGATTGGAAATGGGCTTGAATCAGCTCTTTGCCAGACTAACTTTCAGAGCAAATCTAAATTTGCCGGAAGTTGTCTGGGTTTTCCCAGGCTAGGGTTGAAAGGAAGTCCACACAAAAACAAAAATTGTTATCATTTACTCCCATCATGTTGTTCCAGACTTTCTTCTGTAGAGCAAAACATATCCCCCCCCCCCCCCCCCCCCCCCCCCCCCCGCAAAAGAAAAAAAGACATTTCAAAAAGATTCAGTCAAAAAACAAACAAACTCCATGTTCACTGCTCACTGATGATTCAGTTTCAGAGATTGTTGAGTTAACAGCTCAGTGGAAGGGAGTATATTCAGTGAATAACCACATGGATTTGTGTCTGTTCTTCAGTACACAAGTCAAATGTATGGTATGTTTGCCATTTTTAGAGCAGAACAGACAAGGTCATTATAAAAAGAGGATCAGATAACATTAAATAGAATTTTTCATTGTCGATTCCGTTTTTTTTTTTTTTTTTTTTTTTGGCCGATTCCGATACCGGTTGTCGATTTATTGTTTTCTTTCTTTGTTTAAGCAAATGTATTGTTTATTTGCTACAGGTCCTTCTCAAAAAATTAGCATATTGTGATAAAGTTAATTATTTTCCATAATGTAATGATAAAAATTAAACTTTCATATATTTTAGATTCATTGCACACCAACTGAAATATTTCAGGTATTTTATTGTTTTAATACTGATGATTTTGGCATACAGCTCATGAAAACCCAAAATTCCTATCTCAAAAAAATAGCATATTTCATCCGACCAATAAAATAAGTGTTTTTAATACAAAAAAAAAGTCAACCTTCAAATAATTATGTTCAGTTATGCACTCAATACTTGGTTGGGAATCCTTTTGCAGAAATGACTGCTTCAATGCGGCGTGGCATGGAGGCAATCAGCCTGTGGCACTGCTGAGGTGTTATGGAGGCCCAGGATGCTTCGATAGCGGCCTTAAGCTCATCCAGTGTGTTGGGTCTTGCGTCTCTCAACTTTCTCTTCACAATATCCCACAGATTCTCTATGGGGTTCAGGTCAGGAGAGTTGGCAGGCCAATTGAGCACAGTAATACCATGGTCAGTAAACCATTTACCAGTGGTTTTGGCACTGTGAGCAGGTGCCAGGTCGTGCTGAAAAATGAAATCTTCATCTCCATAAAGCTTTTCAGCAGATGGAAGCATGAAGTGCTCCAAAATCTCCTGATAGCTAGCTGCATTGACCCTGCCCTTGATAAAACACAGTGGACCAACACCAGCAGCTGACATGGCACCCCAGACCATCACTGACTGTGGGTACTTGACACTGGACTTCAGGCATTTTGGCATTTCCTTCTCCCCAGTCTTCCTCCAGACTCTGGCACCTTGATTTCCGAATGACATGCAAAACTGAGCAACAGTCCAGTGCTGCTTCTCTGTAGCCCAGGTCAGGCGCTTCTGCCGCTGTTTCTGGTTCAAAAGTGGCTTGACCTGGGGAATGCGGCACCTGTGGCCCATTTCCTGCACACGCCTGTGCACGGTGGCTCTGGCTGTTTCTACTCCAGACTCAGTCCACTGCTTCCGCAGGTCCCCCAAGGTCTGGAATCGGTCCTTCTCCACAATCTTCCTCAGGGTCCGGTCACCTCTTCTCGTTGTGCAGCGTTTTTTTGCCACACTTTTTCCTTCCCACAGACTTCCCACTGAGGTGCCTTGATACAGCACTCTGGGAAAGCCTATTTGTTCAGAAATTTCTTTCCGTCTTACCCTCTTGCTTGAGGGTGTCAATGATGGCCTTCTGGACAGCAGTCAGGTCGGCAGTCTTACCCATGATTGCGGTTTTGAGTAATGAAACAGGCTGGGAGTTTTTAAAAGCCTCAGGAATCTTTTGCAGGTGTTTAGAGTTAATTAGTTGATTCAGATGATTAGGTTAATAGCTCGTTTAGAGACCCTTTTCATGATATGCTAATTTTTTGAGATAGGAATTTTGGGTTTTCATGAGCTGTATGCCAAAATCATCAGTATTAAAACAATAAAAGACCTGAAATATTTCAGTTGGTGTGCAATGAATCTAAAATATATGAAAGTTTAATTTTTATCATTACATTATGGAAAATAATGAACTTTATCACAATATGCAAATTTTTTTTGAAGGACCTGTATATGACTAGCCAAACCGGCCTTAAAAAAATATCTGTACCCATTTGAAATTAGAGACAACCACTGAATTTAATCATGATCCAAACAAAGAGGCATGAGCAATTGTCTTTGATTTGAATTATGTTTGTATAATTTAATGCTTAAACACAAAGCATCGCGGCGCTTATAAACAGGCATTATGCATTATATAACAGGATTTATACATCCATTAACTTTGAAAAGAGCAGTGTCAAGAACTTTATTTTTGCATTTCAATGAAAAAAGGAACATTTAAGGATTAGAAAAACATGAGGGCGTGTAAATAATAAAAACACATTTACCATAATCCATGCCAGCTTCACAGGCTTTATTCAAGCGCTCCCCATCTCCGACACCTTCTTTCCTCTGGTAACTGCAGTTTTCTGTGTTAAGAGAAGTTAAGTTCATACTGTTATTTTTCCTCATTCACATTCAACTGTAAATCATTACTGAATTTTTAACTCCATTTCCAAGGGTTGAATCTAGATGTAGAGGAGATGATTTCAGTCATAACCTCAACCGTCTGTTCAGCAAATTAAAAGCCAGACTGTTTAAATTTTTTGTTTTAAGTTCTAAATTTAGTATATTTTTTCCTGACACTTTGACTGGCATTACTAGTGGACAGTTTGGAATAATAATAAAAAATCTACAACGCTAAAGGATATGGTGTTATTGTGTTCTTATGTGTGCTAATACCTTCTGCACACTGGCACATGTCTCCCTTACACAGTCTGTATAAAGCGCCATCTTCCCGCTCAGGGTGGAAGTACTTTGTACAGCGTGCATCTGGAAAAGAAACACATTCATGAGTTTAATTGATTTCATGAAATGTAAATGCAGTTTTGACCAGGTGTGACATAGTCAGGTGTGACTTATTTCCTGGAAGATGTGTTAATATTGTTACAATATTTGCTGAGAAAAACATCCAAATGAAGATTATTCAAAGGCATCATTGAGGCAGATGACTAAATCAGTGAATGGATTTTGTGCAGGATATGGAGCTGAGAAATAAACGGCCATGTTAATTTGAGAGCTCTAGTTTAATTAAACAGAAGTGTGTGTGTGTGTTTATGCACATGCACAAAAAACTTACTGGGTGAGTAATATTCATATATTGTGACAGCGGCAGGTTGAAGCAGACCCACATCAAGCATCTTGTGCATTCTGAAGGTGATTCTTTGTTTTTCTATACGCAAAACCTAATAATACAAAAACCAAAGCAAATGTATGATTACATATGTTGTGCACTGAAAGCAACAAATAGTTAAAAAAAAATCCAATAAAAAAAAAACATCTATAGCTACAATTATTTGTCATAGTTGTACATTCTCTTGTGCTTTAAAATGTTGTGTGAAATATCAATTTTATACTCATAAGTGAAATAATGAGCACTTTGGAACATCTGTCAGCCAATCAGAATCAAGGATTCAAGAATTGCTTATAGAAATATAAAGCAAAGGTCCAAAAAAAAAATATTTGATGCAATGATCAGGCAATGATCAGGCAACACAGTCTGCTGAAATACCTGATCTAAGTAGAGGATGAGGGATCCTCGCTCTGACAGCACTTTGTCCATCTCAAATTTCTGAATGTATCTCTCCTTCCCTGTGGACAACTGAGGACAAGAAAATGAGAAAAAAATAGCAATACATGATATGATCAAATGTCCTGTCTGTAGATGTTTATTAGATTCCTCATCTGTTTACATATAAGCTACTAGAGCTGAGACGCTCCACAGGGCTCGTGAGTTTTTGTTTCTAGAATGAAATCATTTACACAAATATGAGGCATCACTGCATCAGTTTATCAGCGTAATACCTCTTCAAGATCTTTGCTTTCCACTCTAAATCCTGTCGGTATGCCAATGTCCAGAATTGTCATGGTGGCATCGGTTTTATCGCTTTTGTAGCTGTGAAGGACAGATCCGGAACAAACTTCAGTTTTCCTCCATCAACTAATTCAACATTTAAGGCTGCTTTCACACTAGAGCTTTTTAGTCTGCTTGATGTCAGAATTATTATATTGTAGTATAAAACAGAGCTGATTGTCTCTAAATTATCTTTTTATGAAGAGCAAGTTGCATCTGCATCATAACGCAGTGAAGTTTGAGTCTCCGCTGGTGTAACGGTGATAACCAGCTGTTGCTAGTAATCGTGTTCATGACGCAACTGTACCGTGGTTGTGGTAAAAAGTAGTGCAGGATCAAACTCCGACCAAGCAAACAAACCAAGTGTGAAAACAGCCTAAATGAGCACATGCTGATTAATTACAAATAAAAATGGTTTCTTGACATAAAAATAAACTTATTAGGAAATGTGTTCACATACAAGAAATCCATGGTGAGATTGTAAGTTTCAATGGCTCCTTCTTGTTTTGCTAAAGGCAAAAAAATGTATAATAATCAACGTAAATATCCAACACACATGGGTATGTTGGAGATTGCACTTTCAAAATGAATGGAAAGTGAATGAACTCTTTGCCAATCTTACTTTCAAAGTCTTGCACCATTTTAACAGTCAGATCAAAGAGTGTACAGTCAGACTTCTTCTCAACAGGTCTGGCGTAGTACAGCGTCAGAACCTGAAACGAGCAGCACATCTCAGATTAGATGTTCAGACGCTTTAATCTTGCTGTCGACTGAATAAACGCTCATGAACACTCACTGAGAGAGTGGCCGTTCCAGTTCCTTTAGCCGTCACATTGAAGTCCTTGTTGATCTCCACCTGTTGAGTGAACACAGATGCACTCGAGTCAGCAGCATAATGAAATGGAGATATCTGAAGACCTTATTATAGAGGAGAGCCAGTGGGTGGAGCTTGACATCCAGCTCCCCCTCTCTGGACATAATGGGTGGAGCTTGAAAGTCCAGCCACACCCTATCTCCATTCTTACCCTTTCCCTAAACCTAATAAGGTTAAGCTCCACCCAATAGGTACACATAGGTGGAGCTGGACTTGGGGAAGCTCCACCCATTACCGTAAAACTTCAAATAATAGTTTGGGCTTTTATTTTCCCAAATCGCCGAACTGCACCGGCTTGTATTTGAGACAGGCGTCTATTTGAGACAGGCCTTTAATTTAGTGTTGAGATGTTGTTCATTGAGTGTAGGCCTAGAGATAACAATCCAAATAGCATAGGCTGAGAGACGGAAGGCATGACAGTAGGTTACCACATTATATTACGTTTTATTTATAATTCGAATGTGTTTAACAAATCAGTTAATGTAAGAATTAACCTACTATGTTACCGTATGTCTAAAGGGGGTCACACACCGGACGAGAAGCGACGGCAACGGCTCAGGACCTTGTTCAAAATCCTGCCGCGTTTTATATTAAATTTACATTTATTTGTCTCAAATCGTCGTTATGTATCTATACTGACTTCACCCTGTGCTGCAATATACATTTAGTTTTACATTCATTAACAGAAATCAGCTGGTTAAATGAAAATTGCTGATGTTAATGGATTTTCAGGTGATAGTATTCTCAATTCATTCAGTTAACGGACGCTCTGAGGTAAAGTGTTCAGACTGCAGACTTAGCAACGATTGTAATTAATTGTACAGTGCACTCATAACATAATCTTAATTCCATAATGTCCTTACACATAACAGTATTGCTGGCCATAAACTGACAAAGTGCGCGTCCGGTGTGCGATACCTCGAGTTGTCATAGACGCGACGCGGTGAGTGCCTTTCTTGCGCTAACAGCTCCGCCTAGATGCACAGGGCTCTCTTGCAAAAAAACAGACCAGGCCTTTATTTAATCAAACCTGTCGCCACACCAGGCGTGTAAAAGAGACAGGCGTCTATTTGGGACTCGGCTATTATTTGAAGTTTTACGGTATGTTGATAGAGGGCAAGCTGGACATCATTTGGCTCTGCAGTGAGCACCACTTGTTTTATTGACCGAACACAACGCTATTGACATAGACAACTAAATGTGATAAATGACGAATAACAAAACTGATACAACAAAAACATCCAATTGACGAGCAGCACACATTTTGAATCAGGTTGATGAGTTAATCCTCACCTTGTCTGATCGTGCAAGATGCACATTGTCTCTTTTAATAGTATATCTGACAGGTTTGCTTCTTCCTGCCACTGACAGCTCCACGTCCAGATTGAAGTTTTGTTGGTCCTTCACCTGCGTGCGATACTCTGCCACGGCCTGGAACACCATGATGGTCGCCTGGAAAGCACAGAACAGCATTCAAAGACAAGTTCTGCATCTGTTAATCACAGTCAGATGATGAGATGTTAGTGTACCTGTGTGGTGCCAGATCCACCATAATGAGACTGTTGTGAACGCAGCCAGTAAACTGCTTCTCCTGCTTTATCAAAGTCTTTGGCCTTCACAAGTGCCAGCACAGCATAGGCCGTCGCCTCTAGAGAGTGATGACGCTGTCCAGCGACAGTCCAAAGCCTACCGGCTGATTAAACACAAAGCAGGAATAGAAACAGGACTGTGTTCCATTACTGTTATTGAAACCAACCAGCAGCGATCATTACACTACAAAATTTGATCATTTTTCCATTATTTACACTGGGTTTGGATTAGAATAATTCCATATTGTATAAAGCAAAACACTTTTTGATGACTTGTTACTGACCGTCTCCTTGGGTGGAATGTTTCATCAAGATGTCTTTATCGAGTTTTCCAGCATTGGCCATGGCGTAGGACGTCATCGCAACAGCGTAAGGATTTCTTAGTTGTGGAAGTCGACCTTCTAAGAATACAACAGCCTTCCTGATACTTTCATGCAGACTCTATAAAAGTGTGTGCAAGAGGTTAAACCCAAGAAGAAGAAAAAAAGATAATTTATGAATTAATGTCTTTGATGAACAAAACAGTGGAAGAGCTGTACTTACACCAACTGATCCAGCACAGATCTCTCTGGCCTCTTGCATGGCAATCACAACAAAGGCCGTCAGAGAGGCATCGGCATCTATGCCTTGTACATCACCCTGGAATAAAGCACAAATAAAAAGTATCCCAATTTTTTTTTAAAGGAAAATTTACACATAATAATAATTAAAAAAAAAAAAATATATATATATATATATATATATGTTTTGGCCGTTCATTTACACGACAACGAAATATTTGAAAACGGGTTTCAAAGTGCAAGTGTTTAAAAATTATACCATCTCCGTGTAAACTACAAAATTTGAATTCTATCAGGTCTATCGCACTTGTATTACATTACAGTTGTATTACATGTTCAGACGCAGAGTTTTTTTTTTTTTACAAAGTGACATTGCCAACTACTGGCCTGGCAGCACAATGCAGCATTTTAGTAATTTTTGCAGATTGGTCTGAAGAGAGATCATTTTAACGTTGTCATCTGTACGTCAAAAATACAAAGGAAAAACGTTTCAGTTTTTATTACAATGTTGTCATGTAAACGTGCCCTGAATCAGCAAATGTAGTCTGCTAAAATATTTTTTACTAAGCCTATCAACCAATCAGTGGACAACAATTGAATCCATGCATAACTTTAACAAACTGAGTGTCACAATCACAGATTCTGGTACTTCCCTCTCAAGCCGTCAGAGGGCGCCTTCGCCCGAATATTAGCTCCTCCATTCATTACATTCATCTCGCACAGCTGTTCTGACTCCAATCATCTCGTACAGCTGTTCCTCATCTTCTAGGCTTTATAGCCACTACTCACACAGCGCTCTGTGCGAAGTTTTGTATTACTGCTGTGATCAATTCCAAGCATTTTCTCCTGTGCTTCGTCTACCTGGTTTGATCCTATCTTTGTTCCTAGACCACACCAGTTTGCTGCCTGCCTACATCGACCATTGCCTGGATACTGGATTCTGCTTCACTCGCTGCCTGCCTCGACCTTTGCCTGTAGACTGGACTCAGCCTGCTTCTTCCCATAACAACTGAACCCCGTTACGATGTTGTTTCTACATTAATTTGGAGATTAACTGTGAAATTATTACATTATAAAATATATAAAAATCCCAATAGGCTATGATTGCAATTTGCAATGGTAATTGAGCAGTTTATATATGAACACAAGCCTTTAAAATGTCATCATGTAAAGTGATCTCCTCAGAAGAAATTGCCTAGACTTTAAATGGATGGACAAAAAAAAATGTATAATATTAAAAATATTTGTATGACAGTTGGTCTATATATGGCAGTTCTTCCCTGTGGTATTGAAAATCGATACATTTCAAGGTATAGTGACAACACTAGTGTAGGGTGAATTATCAAAGGGTGCCTTTACTGAAAAAAGGTTGGGAAACACTGGTACATACAATAATATTTTGACATAATTTGGTGTATTTGTGTATTACGTGCAAGAAGACACGAAAGAGAGCTCAATTCACTATTTATACCCTATATGAGGCAGCTTTTTGTGTGTGAGCTCTGGATGTGTAGCCTGGATGCCAGCCGAACTTAGCCTCGCCCACAACATTTGAGGTTGGGAAGTTCGGTCTGGACTTGATCTGTTGTGGAGCAACTATGCTTGAACCAGAGCTGTTCGGACCAATCAAATTGTCAGGGCGGGCTTTATACGATGATGGACAGATGATCAACAGTAACGTAATCATTCACGTCACCAAAGAGCGCTTGGGTTGAATTTGTTTACAATAAAGGGCTGCCGCTGGAGAATTGAGATAGAAGATATCAACAGCGCATTAATTTTAAAATAGGAACAGAGAACCGTGATCAAGGCATTTGTCGATCGGAAAGATGTTTTTGCCGTCCTTCCTACAGGATTCAACATACGTTACTTACTCCTTTGCTGTGATTAGTTGTAGGTATATCCAATTGAGTGCAGAGGCATTTTCTTTCCTGGTTCGGTTGTAACATGCCCCATAATCATAGCCCAATGGAGCAGTATCAGACTCATATTCTGACTAGAATTTGAGTATGATGACGTCCGGCTACTGGATGTGCCCAGCACAGAAAAAAAAAACTTGCAAGTTCGAGTTCTGTTTCACTTGAATGGTTTAAAACCACATTAAAACGCACACACAGAAATCGATAAGCGGAATCGAAATTATAAATTTCGCAAACCTAGTCATAGTGACATTCAACTTACCACCATCTCTCCATGAATTACAGCTGAATCCTCTTTAAAGGAGCCGTCTGGCAGTTGTTTGTGGAGAACGAGCCACTTGAGGGCACTGCAGAGCACATTTTCGTCTATAGGAGCAAAGTTATTGGCCATGGCGAAGATTTTGGCCACATATGCTGTCAGCCTTTAATAGACAGAAACAAATGCAAATTAGTAACAAATAGTAATTTGCTACTAATAATAATAAAATAATCAAATATGACAGGAGAAACTGGGCATGAAAATACATAAAACAAATTAAATTGATTGAAATTAAAATACCATGTGCTGCTCGGCCTGTTTACCCAGGCAGCGTAGGATCCATCTGATTTACGGTAACCCAGTTGCCGTTGATAACCTTGATGCAAAATAAGTTAAAGAAGAAATACTCTGCTGTTTATTATTTATTCAATTTTCTTTTCTTTTATTTCAAATCATCGTCAAATTCTTTTATATCTATTGTATCCTGCTGACCTGTTTTGATATGATTAATGGCTTCATTACGCTTGTCCATACCAACAGTCTCCCACTGATTTGTGCTGTCCAGATAATGAGTGGCAATGAGAGGTAGAGTCATGTAGATCATGTTCTGCTCTCCACATCCATGGGGCTGGACAATAAGGCGACCCATGAAGTCTCCACTGATGGCCTGCTCAACTGTCTGAGAGATCTCTTCACCTGGAAGGTGGAAAGAGGAAATGCAGGCTGAGAATTAATTGTTTGTTATCTTTGTTATGATGAGCTAAATTGATTGGATAATTGTGGTTTGCTATTGGTTGATCTCATGTCAGTGACTGATTGTCCTGCCCTCTTGCCAGTAAACACAATGTGGCAAGCCGGTGGTGTGATTACTAACGAGCATCACCTGCGCGTCGCAATGGTCCCCCACCCTCTTGAGAGATGTGAGCGCAATCTGTCTTACAGGCCCTGCAGAAAGATCTGTTTGAGCCTTTGCAATCAGTGGAGCTTAGTGCCCTTTCCATGAAAATGGCCCTCCAGATTCCGCTCACATCTCTCAAGAGGGTGGGGGACCTACAAGACCTATCAGTGAATTGTGCCTGGAATTTAGGCCGGCTCATTCTCAATGTTATCCTGAAACCCGACCTGGATATGTGCCCAAAGTTCCCCACTACTCTCTTCAGGGACCAAGCACTCCTGATGAGGGAAACAAGAGCCCCTTCGTGGTAACCAAACCACGCCTTGAGTATCTACCTGAACTGAACATAGGGTTTCAGACAATCTGAGCAACTCTTTGTCTGCTTCGCAGGTCAGCAGAAGGGGAAAGCTGTCTCCAAACAGAGAGTGGTCCACTGGATTCTGGACGGCATTCTCTGGGCGTATCAGGCCCAAAATGTACCGTGCCTGTTAGGAGTGAGACCTCACTCCACTCAATGTATTGCTGCCACTTTGTATCACTACCAGACACATGTAAAGTTGCGGACTAGCCTACACCCAATTCTTCACAAGATTTTATAATCTCCAAATGAAACCAGTTTCGTCTTGAGTTTTTGGTGATATTAGGTAAGTCAGGACAAACTGGCTAGGTGTACTCCTTGTACAAACACCCTTTCCCTCTGTGAGATGATAACGTGCACTCTTTCAATCGTTTCCCGTGATTGGTGAACCCTAGGCCACCCTTCTCCATTATTTAGCACTCTTGCGGTAGTCGAGTTTCGTTGAGGAACTCACCACCAGTCCCTTTACTTGCAGTCTGCCCCTTTCAGGTGAGCCTTGTAGCCTGGATAGTGCTCTGTATTTAGTGGTTCCCTAATAGCGACCCCATATGATATATTCTTCCACTGTTCAGTTTCCCTGTCAGTGTACCCAGTGTCTTCCCCTGGAAGGAGCTAGCTCCGTCACCACTCACTATGGCAGGTAGTCTTCCCCTTGGTCGAGCCCACCATAGAGACTTTTACCTATGTAGTACTCCCTGCTGGCGATTCCATAGGATGTATTTCCACATGTATACCTCCCCTTTGGGTAGGATGTGGTGTCAGTAGTGTTCGTTTCTTATGGTTTTCTTCCGAGACGCTAACTCAGCTCCTCAACTCAAACCTGAAGTGTTTATTGCATGCCAATGGGCTTATATACCTGTATGTCCGGTGGTGTGGCCTGGCATGCAAGCAGGGGCTACCAAGGACGTTCCCTCCATCAGGGAGCGAGTTACTGTCATATATTGGTTGTGCACTTGTGGACTTTTATGTTATTTCCTGTTGTGTGTTTTGCATTGTAGTTTTAGTTAGTTTTTGTCTGTGTATATATAGTGCTTATTTTTCACTTGTGGTTTGTCCGTTGTTGTATAAGGTTTCTTAGTTCCCTTGTGTTACCCTGTTTCCTTGTGTTTTTATTAAACTTCCTAGCATTTAGATTCTCTCTCATGCCTGCTTATTTTTACCTAGCATTACAGTTACCCTACCCAAGACATTTTATCCTAATCAGCTTCTAAAGCACGATACAAGACAGTGCAATGAATCTATTTTTGAATGGGTTCTACTTCTGCAACATATGTGCTTTGTATAGAGAGAACTGGCACGATCCTATTGAGGGCGATAATGGATTGCAGTGCGTGCATAGCTGCGTCCCAATTTAGATGCTGCATCCTTTGTAGGATATGGCCACACCCTCATAGGCTGTAAAGGGTTGGACCGAGTGCTGTTAAATTGAATGGTCTAGCCCAGTGTTTCCCAACTCTGTTCCTGGAGGATCCCCAACACTGCACTTTTTTTTGTCTCCCTAATCAAACACACCTGATTCAACTCATCAGCTCATTATCACATGGGGATATATAAGGTCTGTTTGATTAGGGAGACAAAGAAAACGGGCAGTGTTGGGGGTCCTTTAGGAGCAGGGTTAGAAAACACTGGTCTAGCGCAGGGAGGACTGTTCTTGTAATCAACTCTTGACAGCTGCAGTTGGCGAGCGACAGTAACGTTTGTACAGCACTTTTTATATTCAACTGCCTGAAAACAAAACAGGGTTCAAAACCTGTCTAAATACATTCACCTTTGTGCATTTATGTACATAGCCTATTAAAGAGGATAATCTATATAAATCTTGGTAAGATATAAATCACCATTTGAACATATAGAAATATATAGATATTTGTATTAATTTTACATTCGTATCATTAGATACATATG
This sequence comes from Rhinichthys osculus, assembly GCA_029959095.1. Taxonomy (NCBI): domain Eukaryota; kingdom Metazoa; phylum Chordata; class Actinopteri; order Cypriniformes; family Leuciscidae; genus Rhinichthys; species Rhinichthys osculus. The sequence goes on from JARWKJ010000005.1 coordinate 50,316,189, forward strand.
ATTATTTGAGTAAGTTGAAACCCAATACTTACATTTAAAAGTGTAATCCGGCAATTTCTCTCTAAAAATCCTGTAGGCACCACAGTGAATTCTAGGTTAGGGAAGACCGCATAGGATTCATCTGTTGTATCCTTCATTACCCGCGAAAAGAAGGCAGCATTGGAAGGAGCCTTTGAATTGGGACAGCCGTCGTCGTGCCACGGTTATGTAATCGGCCTTCAAATGCGGCCTTAGAAGGACGCAGCTTGTGTGAGGGAGAGTTGAGATTGCGCGCTAGCTAGAATATATTTCTAAATATTGTATGCTACATTACTAAATAGCCTTTTTAAACTGATTATTGACTAATCAATCCTGTGAAGGGCGATAAAGAAGTTGTGAGGGCACGATAGAGAACTACTTATCCATTAATACTCCATATTTTTAAATATTGTATTACTGAATCACCATTTTAAAATGACTGTTGTCATATTTCAAGATTGACCCATATGAATCTGCAGGCTTTGTAATCAAAACTAAAACGAAGGAAAAGTTACACCGACTTAAAATGTTTTAATCGGATGTTGTGATTACAAATCAAGTCACTAGCAAAAATGTAAAAACACTGACAGTTAAATTAAAATGTTTTTAATCATTTTCAAATGACTAATGTAAAACCCTACTTTAATACCAAGTCCCACAGTTAAATGTGCTAATGTGTCAGGGTTCTGTCACTTCGGTCTAGTTAATTTCTTGGTTTTGTTAATTTCTTGGTTACTACGCTTGCTATATGTGCGGGGCATGGTGTTTGGATCCCGACACGTCTGTCTAGTTTTGTTTCGGTTCTGTGTCGGGATTCAGACATCCATGCTCCGTGTGTTTGTTTTCTGTTGTCAGCGCACGGAATGAGCTTTCACTCGTTCTCGTGCGCTCCGTCTTGTCACGTGAGAGCGCGGTTTCGAGTTCGCTTAAGCCGCCCGCTCTTCCGTCTGCGTGTGTTGTTGTGTCCTGTGTAGCACGCGGTTCATGTTTTCATCGGCCGTGTGCTTTGATGTCATGTTTTGTCTTGTGCTGTATAGCACACAGCTTGTGTTTTGGCTGTGTGCTTTCATGTTGTCATGTTTTGTGTGAACACATGGCTTATGAGTGTTTTCATTAGCTGAGTGTTCATGTCTCGTTTGGTGTGAGCACATGGCTTGTAATGTGTTTCCTTGTGCCATGTGCTCTCCTGTCAATTGTCTAGCCCCTCCCACCTTGTTACCTGATTATGGATTAATTTGCCCCACCTGTCCTCCCTCGTTACCTGCCTTGTCTGCTCCATATTAAGGCCCTGTCCACACGGACACGGGTATTTTTATAACCGTGACTTTTTTTTACGCGGTTCGGCCACACGGAAACGCACTGAAACCGAACATTTTTGAAAACCCCTGCCAGGGTGAGGATTTTTTTAGAAACGCCGGTTACAGTGTTGTCGTGTAGACAGTGAAACCGGGGTTTTTGCCTTGCGACGTCAGAGTGTGCGCCGTTATCCGCTGTGTTTGACATCAGATTTGCGCTTCTGATTGGCCAACGTGGCTTTAGGGTTAAGGTTTATATCGCCGCCTGCTGGCGTGGCATGCTCTTGACCGCGCTTGATAGCGTGTTTTTACGTTTTCATGTAGACGGAGACCGAGCATGTGTGGACGGGATTTTTTTTAAACGCTGTAGGAAAAACTCCGGTTATAAAAATACCCGTGTCCGTGTGGACATGGCCTTATTCTCCTTGTGTTTGCAGTCCTGTGTTGGTTTGTCGTCGTATGTACAATGTGTGTTTCCCTGCTGCTTCAGTCAAGTCGTTCTTGTTTTCCCCCTTGGGGTAGTTTTGTTTGTATTTTGTTTTATTTTATACTTAATAAAAACCCATTTTTCCTGCGATTGAGTCCTCGCTTCATCTCCTCAACCCCACACCTGACATAATGGGGATTAGAAGTGAAGGGAGTTAAAGTTTTTAGCAATCTGTAAATTGCTAGAAAACAGCAGCTTGAATTAAGATAATGATACATAAAATGCACCAATGCAGCTTTTTGCATGTTTTCATTGAATTTTCTTATAGCATGGAGATTGAAGATCAAATTACTGTTCGTTTTACGGAGACGCATTTATGGATATAGAACATGCAAACTCAATTGGATGAGGCACATGTAGTGACCGAGTGATAAAAGCTCGATTAAAAATTATTATAAACCAGCCCCAGTCCTGCTCTAGAATCTTCATACAAGTACTACAACATTTGTCGTGGACATGATGAACAATTAGACAGATGTAACCAATTGATTGTAGATAAAGGCTTCATCTCTCTTTAAACAAAACATGCATAAAACGTTTAAGAAATAATCATTAAACATTCATGAAAAAATATTTTTTCCTTACCAGCAATCGAGATGTAGGTGTTAGCAGGAGTGTCTGGAACCCGATCCGCTGGTATTTCAGCTCTAATAACTATAGGCTCCTCCCCTGTTCCATTTGGGATGAGAAACAGAGAAGAACAGGAAGACAAAAGAAGAGTAATGATGAGTTATCAGAGTAGTCAGATTTTGTATTGTTTTGGTGAGTATTGAGCTGGAAAAGCAGTTGATTGTGATCTCAATTGGCAGGAACTATAATGATATTCGTAGATGTTTTTGTCTTGACTGGATAGAAGTAAACTGACATTAATTCAATGATTGTATGATGAAGTATACAGTTTCCATGGTTCACAGTAAATCTTACCATCCTTAACAGGATTGAGCTCCACTTTTGGTCTGTGTAATGGAATCAGCACACCCTCAGACTGAAGGAGAGAAAGAGAGTTAACTACCCGTGGTGCTCTAGATAATCTATTCAAAATATGACAAACATCTATTGATTATTGTGTAACAAATGACCAAATAAAATTAAACAGAATTGCCATCAGACGTACCACCACCTTCAGGGTCTTTCTTATTCCATCAGTGTGGACAGAATCAAATGCTGCAGCTTTCACCTCAATAGCATGATTTCCCAGCGTCATGGGAATAATCACATATGAAACCGCTTTGCTGGAGTCTTTGTCAATGCTTACTGTTGTTCTGTATTTGCCTTTCTTACTGGCAAAGCTGCAAACATGTTCTGTCTCCATAAACTCCACACGCACCTGTGAAAACAGGAGAGACACAAATCGCTTCAATATCTTTAGATTCGAGATAGAAACTTCCTCTAAAATAAATCAAATAAGAAAAGTGTGATAGACATTTCTGTTTTAGCAATGCTCAATATCCTACACCTTTTTTCACTTTGAGTCACATAGAGCATAATATCTGAAATGACTCTCAGAATCCATGTATCCTGTCATTAGTAAATTATTTGACTTAAGCAGAAATGGTTATTACGATGAACATGGTTTTAATGTATACCATAAATCAACATTTATTTTTTAATTTCAAATCTACCTTCTGCTTCTTTGGTGTGTAGTTGTGAATAATGGCCTTGATCTCCAGTTGTTCACCGCGCACAGCTGAATAAGGGATCTTGAGGTCAACGAATAAGCTCTTAAAAACGATAATCTCCTCAGGTTCTGCCACACAGATGCCTTTGAGGAGGAACACAGACACACAGAAGGGTTTAAAGCAGCAGCTCCTGGATGATAATGATGTTTTTCAGATCTTGTATCTTGCGTTTGCAGCTTCATCTTACCAAGTGTTGGTGACAGACTGACAGCCAAGATCTGCCAGGTAGTGATAGAGTCTTTCAGGTAGATCACTTTATCTGTGACTGGTGCTGGACTGGGATATGAGGAAAATAAATTTAAAAATTAGAAATGTTCAAGAACTCTTCTAAAGCTTCATAAGCTGGTCTGGTCTGAAACCTACACCATAGTTGGTTTGTTATTAGACATTCCCATTACTCGTTTCCTATAAAAATTAATGAACGACAGTGGATATCATTTCATGTTGTTGATGTCTAATCAGTTTTCTTGCATCTAAAATTTAAAAATTCTAGTGGGGATCAGTGCATAAAATGCATAATATCAAAGATAATTAAGAAAAAAAGACATGCTCTTTGTTCTATGAGTGAGACCTAATTTACAGCTTTAGTCTAAAAGTCTCATACTCACCAATTCTCACACAGATCAATCTCTTCCCAAAGCCAACTCTCAGGGAACTGAGTACGTGACACGATCTCATCAGAGTCTGTATAATAGTCATCTTCATCATCACCTGTTGTAACAGATAAAAACAATAATACATCAGATAATGATAATCAAATAAATGTCATCATTATTCTCTCTGACGACTATCCACTTTCATTATTATCCACAATTACTACTTTCCAAAGTACCCAAGATTCAAAATACCAGTATCAATCGCTGCCATCGGATTCATGCAAGCTGCTTTGAAACAATCTTTATTGAATAAAGCACTATTGACTTGACTTAAATTTGGAAAAATGGGCATGACAGTTGTGAGAGTGCCACCTACAGTTGAGGGAACATCATGAAAACACTGTATAGCCTTTACATTTTGAGACAGAGTACTGCACGAGATGGTAGAGCCACCTAGAAGCTTAAGGTATTGCAACAACCTTAATCAATTACTACTTACTGCGAGCCAGAATCATCTCCTCCTCTTCTGTCTTCATGTTTTTGCGGGTTTCCATCTGTTTGCAGCATTGCAGGAAGGCCTTTGCGCACTCTTCTCCATCTACGATGTAGGTGGCTCTTCGTTTACAGGTGTAGCCGAGTTTATTATCCCTCATCCCATCAAAGCAGCACTGCTTCAGTACACCAGAGTATTGACCAGCTGAGAAAATCATGAACAATGACAGGAGTAGGAGAACATGAGAACTACTGGAGGGAAAGACAAAAAAAAAAACCCTTTTCTGATTTGAATGGCAAGGGTAAAAACGGAGTAAATTCCAGTTCCTCACCCAGTGTACTAGTGATCTGCAGGAGACTCTCAGCTCTTCGTTTTCTCTTTTCAGGGACGGGACATCCAGGCACTAGAGGACGATTCATTTTAATAAATTAGCATATTGTACAAAATGATGTAAAAAAAAAACAAAACAAGAGCAGCAAGAGAGACACAAGGAACCAGACAACTCAAGTGAAATTTATAGTGCAACATTCAAGACCTGACCAAAGGATGCAACCCTTGGGAATCTCTGTTCAGTAAAAAAAAAAATTACTTATTCTGGTGTTGGTTCCTCCTGCAGTGTGTGACTCAAACATCAGACCTGAATCACTGAAAACCCCCATACTGTCCCTTCCACCTCCTGCCGTACAGCCGGTGTCATGCTTCTCTATGACATCCCAGATCTAGAGGTGCAAAAAGACAACAGTTACATGCGGTTTAAATCAGAGCGGATTGTGCCATGACGTCTGAAGAAGGTCCTTCACCTGAGTCTGAGTGAGTCTGTTCTTGTTCAGGACTTGCACAGCCTTGTCAACCACCACCAGCCCAACTCTAGCTCCAGGATCTCCAGTTATCTGCAGCTTGACCTCATCTCCTGTGCCATAGGTATTCATCTTGTTCTTCACCTGAAGCTCGAGCTGTTAAAACGAGAGACACTGAATCAGATCTAGTTGATTAGCACATCAACTATTTCTTGTGATGGTTGACCCACCGTTCCCATGCACGTGTCCTTCACGTCGACCCAGACTGAATCAGACACCACCTCAGACGAGCCCACATGATAATAAGCCACAAAGCGGAAGGACGGCACCATGTCTTTGGTTACAGGTAGAGACAGAGTCACTAGAGCTTGTCCTTTCCTCTTAAATCTGTTTGCTTGAACAATCTGACCTTTACTTAAGATCTGGAAATGAGACAGACAAGTATAAAAGACTTAAGCACTTTGTATAGTTTCAAACACAAGCTGTGGTAGAAATAAAATATTGATGTAATTGATGCATGGGTAGTACTGGTACATTGGATGAATAACAAATAACCATAATCTTTACCATATATGTGTAATCTTGATCTTTGACTCCTGGACTTTGTCCAGTGTTGAGATTGACTTTCATTTGATCACCGATCTGAAGCTCTGCAGAATCAATGCCGATGTGAAAGTAGTTATTGGAGCGGTCTTTGGGAATGTAAGCAAGAGCCGTCATCGTCTTCTCTGCCTGCTGTTCATCTCTTAATTGTAGATCTTTGGTTTTTGCCTGAAATAAATGAATAAATAAATTCCTGCTGATTCACAGCAACTACAAATAACTGTAAACAAACAGCTTGTTCTACATTCATTCAATGCCTTACAGTGATTTTTAGCTCGGAAGATCCTCCTAGAGTGTTGACGGTTACTTTTGCAATACCATTGGCTGTTGTTTGACCTCTGACCTCTCCAGGACTGACCTCCACTTCCACTTTTTCAGCAGGCGTCTGATCAGGATTTGTTACATAGACCTTTTATAAAACCAAGACCAAACAAGAAAAATCATCAGCCATCATCATGTCTTTTAATATATCGTTAAAATGGTTCCTCAGTTCCTATAACCCATCAGGCACATAAAGTCAGTATTTTATACCGAGATATCGAAGGGCATCCCAGGTTTGAAGAATTGTGGTGTTTTTTTGAAGTGGATGGTGTACGGTGACGTCACGATCTGAATGCCTCTCCTTTCTGCTTCCACCATTTCACTGCCTGAAACACACACACACACACATACATACAGTATACAATCACACACATGCATGTAAACATACAGATGTACAGTATCTGTTGAGTCTTACCACTTTCTGTTAAAAGACTGACTGAAACATAGATTGATCGTCCAACCAGCTGGTTAATGTTTGGAAAGGTGTTAGTGATCATCTTCTTGGTCAGTTCTGCCTTTCCTTCTCCTTCCCTTATCTATTCATATATGAGAAAGACAATAACATTCGTCTACAAGACAAGGTAAAACTGTATTTAATGTTTTAAGTCGTCCTCTAGGTGAGGAGAAATGAGATTGATCCCAACTTGTAAACTGTTTAATTTCTCTCACCTCAACTTTTTGCAAAGAGGTATCAATACTTGTTTTCTTCTCACCGTCCATCACACCAAACATCACAAACGCATTTCCTTCCACCTTCTGTCCAAACAGATACCTATTAAAGCATATACAATTTCAGCTGTAAAAACTGAATGGTGACGACGACTGTGCTTGATCCACATCCACTTTCAAAACAATACATTTCAGTCATATTAAACAATACTGTATATCTGAGTTGAATAAAAAAAAATTAATGTTAACACATTTTATCGCACCCTCTCTCTCTCTCTCTCTCTCTCACTCGCGCGCGCGCACACACACACACACACACACACACACACACACACACTCCAGCATTGCAATCTTGACATCGCAGCCTGTTCATTATGCGGTCACACCAAACGCGAATAGAGCGTCAAATTCGCGACTAGTTCGACGCTAGTCTAATGGTGTGTTCACACCGAACGCGAATTAAATTATTTGCGTGAGTAGATTACATACAAAGTCAATGCAAAGACGCAAATAGACGCATCATTCGCGCCGGGCGTTGCGAATGACGCGAATTGGGCAACGCGTTTGCCGCGAATGTCTTCCGCGCAAGTTGAAAAATTTGAACTCGAGCGAATGTTCAAGCATCTAACTAGACGCGATAGACGCGTATTTGACGCTCTATTCGCGTTCGGTGTGAACACACCATAAAGCGAATAGGACGCGCGTATAAGCCAACGTTTGAAGTGAACGCGCGTTCAGAGCTAAGCCGATGGTACAGATTATGTGTCCCTAAAGAACCCGTGTATCTAACAGTAGTTCCGCATTACATTAATTAATTTGAACGCGAGTTTTATTTATTTTTATACCGTGTATTCTCCGTCTAAATTCGTGCACCGAACCGTGACGCCCGTACCGTTTCGGTTCAATACGAATACATGTACCGTTCCACCCCTAATATATATATATATATATATATATATATATATATATTACTCAACAATGGTGACAAAAGTAATATTCAATTAGGAAAAGGAAATTACTAAGACAATTCAGATCATAATTTATTCATACCGCAAACCATGATGGGAGCCATGAATGAGTTTTGATTGTTGGCACCCAGAATGCACTGCAACATGCTTTATTATTGTCACCATTATTGAGAATCACAGGCTGATTCTTGATGCCTGTGTGTCCAAATAAATGTCTTTTGATCAGAACAACTTATAAGAAATCTTTTGGATCATATTGAAAATACTGAAAATAGTAAAGTGTAGAATCACAGGCTGCTGTAATCATCAAGGTAAACCTAACTCTCTAAATGAGTTCATTGATTCAGGTCAAATGATGATTATGCCAAAACATAACCAACACCACCTGATCATCTTTTATTGTTGTTTACCTGGCAGTTATAACTTAGTTACAGCAGTCAAACAAAATCTAACATTAAGGATCAAGAGCCCAACTAAAGTAAATACTGATCACAATAATGGTGACTACATGTGATTTTTCTCCTTCAGTGATTCTGCTTGTTAACATCAGGTGTCTTCAATAATGGTCAATCATCACTCAAATTGGCTCATTAACTTTAACACTTCTTCAGTGTTAATTTAATACTCATTTTAACACTTTAACACTCTTGAGTCTGGAGCCAAATGAAATCCCAGGAGAGTTCATTTAACACTGGAGTTTTTGCTGTGGACAGCAACAGTGTCGGCCTACATCTGTACTGTGTAGAATCCACGTGTACCAGATGTGGGCCGACAGACACTATGTTGCTGTCTGGGTTAGTTGCTTTGGAAGTTATACTATCTCAAACACACTGAATCACAGGACCATGTTTTGGTTGCTCATTGTACATTATTTCAGTTAACATACACATCTATTTTAAATCAGTGTGTTCACACAGCATAGATTTATTTTCAATACAATGAAGCAAGAACCTATGTTGTCTTACTTGGCTTCAATGTCGACTGTCAGACTCTCGTCACCCACATAGAAGAATGATCTACTGGGTTTTAATTTCACTTCAAATGTTGGAAGCACTATAAACCAAACCAGAGAATAGACAAATAAATAAATAATAAATTATTGTAGTTATCACATTTTTACACAACATACAATTTTCTGACACACGTCTTACCATATTCTTTGACCTCAAAGTCAGCAGTAAATTCCTTCTGAGGGGTGTTGGCGAACTGTGTGACAACCTTCCATATCCCAAGACTGAAAAATACAGAACACATCCAGAAACATACACGTCTGATTTCATAACATCAAAAAGATAACTGGCCATGAACAGGGTTTTGCTGCTGTTTATTGATAAATCATTATCCAGTATTATCCTGAAGTACACACCATAGACCAGGGTTCCTCAATTAAAAGTTATGTTTATTGTAAGCATGCACTGCAGTTATGTCTGCTTTTTTAAATGCTTGAGGTTTTTAAAGCAGGGTGGATTCTGTTTGGCTGTCAACCAATCCGAATCAAGCACGGAAAGTATTTTTTTTATAATCAATCTTTTAGTCTATGCAGTTTTCAGTTGATGAATGAACAGAACTTTATAGAGCGCCTCACATCAAATAAATCACATTAAGCTTTGAGCTTTTTTTTATTGATATTCAAACAATAAATACTGTTTTGGCACTCTTTAATGTGGTTTAATTTGTAGATCACTGTTGCCTCAGATCAAGTGAAGCTGCAGCGCGGAGCACGTTTTTCAACTTTACTATTAGTTACGGCACGAATGAACTTCAGAAGGTATGTCAAAAGATATGGTACAACTTACCAAAATCCGTATCATGTCTCATTTAATCGCTCGATCAGTGTTTCAACCAAGGAAAGACATCAATAAACCACTTTGAGAACATTAGACAGTGTGCAATTTAACAATGACGCTGTTTTAGAATTATCAGTGATTTTAAGCCAGCAACATGATTACAGTGATGTTACACTGACAGAAACATTTGACTTCAGTGCAGACCCTCGGACCAAACATTTGTCTCTCGTGGGCCACCTATTGAGGAACCCTAGCATAGACAGATAAAATGTGTGGTCCATTCACTCAGGTTTAATATCTCAGTCCTGTCAGCGTTTCACACACCTGGCAACCTCAGGAATGGCGTATTTTCCGGACTTTATCCCTTTCACTGGATATATCTTCTCTGATGAAACTGTGATGCCTTGTGGATTCTTAAGAAACAGAAATCAGTATCAACACTGTGTTTTCTGAGATCGTCAGTCACATGCTCATTACAGCTGATGTCACAAATGAATGAATATGTGAATGTGTGTGCATGTGAACCTATAAAATTGTGTACCATGATCTCCACCGTGACTCCAGACTGACTGAGGGGTTTCAGGTTGGGTGTCAGAGAGAAAATCCTGTATTGAACTGAAAGGGAGATCAAAACAAAAAAATGAAATACTTTGTTTAAAAGTTTTAACTGCTTGTTATTTAATTTTTTACGTATTTGAGACACTTGCCATTTAGTGTGTAAAAAAAATTATACCATAAACAACTTCTTTACTATGCATTATTATAGCCATTATAGCAACATAAAATGCAATAGGCTTGTAACGGCTGAATAAACGATAAAACTAACCTTTAACGGCATAGCTTACACATGCTTTTTTTTTTTATTTAGCTTGAGACGGCTTGAGGCTAAATGCAATTTATTATCACTGTCTATTCCAACATACACTCACCTAAAGGATTATTAGGAACACCATACTAATACTGTGTTTGACCCCCTTTCGCCTTCAGAACTGCCTTAATTCTACGTGGCATTGATTCAACAAGGTGCTGAAAGCATTCTTTAGAAATGTTGGCCCATATTGATAGGATAGCATCTTGCAGTTGATGGAGATTTGTGGGATGTACATCCAGGGCACGAAGCTCCCGTTCCACCACATCCCAAAGATGCTCTATTGGGTTGAGATCTGGTGACTGTGGGGGCCATTTTAGTACATTGAACTCATTGTCATGTTCAAGAAACCAATTTGAAATGATTCGAGCTTTGTGACATGGTGCATTATCCTGCTGGAAGAAGCCATCAGAGGATGGGTACATGGTGGCCATAAAGGGATGGACATGGTCAGAAACAATGCTCAGGTAGGCCGTGGCATTTAAACGATGCCCAATTGGCACTAATGGGCCTAAAGTGTGCCAAGAAAACATCCCCCACACCATTACACCACCACCACCAGCCTGCACAGTGGTAACAAGGCATGATGGATCCATGTTCTCATTCTGTTTATGCCAAATTCTGACTCTACCATCTGAATGTCTCAACAGAAATCGAGACTCATCAGACCAGGCAACATTTTTCCAGTCTTCAACTGTCCAATTTTGGTGAGCTCTTGCAAATTGTAGCCTCTTTTTCCTATTTGTAGTGGAGATGAGTGGTACCCGGTGGGGTCTTCTGCTGTTGTAGCCCATCCGCCTCAAGGTCGTGCGTGTTGTGGCTTCACAAATGCTGTGCTGCGTATCTCGGTTGTAACGAGTGGTTATTTCAGTCAAAGTTGCTCTTCTATCAGCTTGAATCAGTCGGCCCATTCTCCTCTGACCTCTAGCATCAACAAGGCATTTTCGCCCACAGGACTGCCGCATACTGGATGTTTTTCCCTTTTCACACCATTCTTTGTAAACCCTAGAAATGGTTGTTGCGTGAAAATCCCAGTAACTGAGCAGATTGTGAAATACTCAGACCGGCCCGTCTGGCTCCAACAACCATGCCACGCTCAAAATTGCTTAAATCACCTTTCTCTCCTATTCTGACATTCAGTTAGGAGTTCAGGAGATTGTCTTGACCAGGACCACACCCCTAAATGCATTTAAGCAACTGCCATGTGATTGGTTGATTAGATAATTGCATTAATGAGAAATTGAGCAGGTGTTCCTAATAATCCTTTAGGTGAGTGTATATTACACATGCTTTTTTTTATTAAGCTTGAGACGGCTTGAGGCTAAATGCAATTTATTATCACTTGTCTGCTTTTTGCCTTTCCAAAAAGCAAATGCAGCCATTTTGTGGAACAATGCAGAGGCCATTCACACTCCATCTGTCCTATATTTAATTGCCAGTATATATGTGCAAAACTACACAATCTTTATGATGTCATGCTGATGTAACAAATTTAAAGTTCACATTGTGTGTTAATTCACTCTATATTTTCCATGTTTTCAGCACTGATTCGTACCTGTGCTAGCAGGCGTGTAGATGGGCTTGTCTGTCTGTACAAATATATATCCAGACTGGAATGAGACCATGACAACTTTCTCCAGGATTTTGGAAGGAAAATGAGCTTGTAGATACACATACTGCTTCTCCAGAGGATCTTCAGAGAAGTAGTTCTGATCATCAGGGATCTAAAGAACAGAAAATGAATTAGTCCTTTGGAAATTTTGACGAAAAAAAAAGTAACAATTTACAAACTGAATTGTACAAGTGCAGATGATGGATCACACACTTACATAAGCAAAAAAAAAAAAAAAGAGTCAAAGTGACATCACCTTTATATCTGTAAGTAACTGGTAATTGTTTTCTGCAGTCAGTGTCACTGTTTTGGACAGTATCTCCTTGTCTTTCTGTGGGTGGTTATTCACTATGATCTTTACATCAAAAGTTCCTCCAGAGTAATCCTGAGCCTCCACAAACACGTTCTCTGAGGAACCCACTCTCAGCAAATTAGGAGCTGACAGAACAAACCTGAGGAGATCAAATCACAGTGTGTGAAATCTTAAAAATAGATTATTAGTAACTCTATGAGCAAACGGTGTTTAATACTCACAGCGGGTCACACAGTGTGAGGAGGGGTGAGGAGAGAAGAACAACAGTCAGACACAGCAGCTTCACCTCCATCGTGTCTGTTTGTGTGTGTGTGTGAACCTGCAGCAGTTCAGATTTATACCCGCCGCCTCCGTGACCCTTACAGTCCAAACTGCTCTCTCTCACTGACACCCCTCTTCCCGTCTATTAGGCAACACGTTTGGGAAGGGGAGGATCTTGGAAAGATTTTTTTGCAGGATTTCCAAAATTACGAAAGAAGCGCCAATAATTGCACTTAAAATATTGTGTTTATAAGTATTTGTGTGTGATGAAAAAAATAATTATTATGATGAAGCTGTGTCTCAATATCATGTGCATTTGTAAGCTACCATTATTTATTTCTTAAATAATCTTCATTATGGTTGCAATTCATGAACCCTCTGAACTATAGGCATAATTGCCTCCCTTAAAGAAGATACTTGGTAGATTGCATTCCAAAAGTCCCAAACAATAATATTCATTAGATAACTGTAGTGTCAGCTGTAATGTATGTCATTATGTGTTCATGAGTCTGAAATGCACTTTACTCATATAACATAGATGCAACTACTGTGAAAAAAAGGCATGTTTCAGTGTGTTTTGGTCTTTCCTTTCTTCAAAAAAAGCAGTAGAAACAGAGATGTGATTAAACTCTTAAAGAGTTTGAGAGTTCTCAGCAGTGCATTTCAGATTTCCCATAAATCATGCTTCATGTGTAAATACAACCTTTGGTAAATTGGCAGCTGCTCTATTGATCTTTCAGGGGTCGGGAGAACTATTGAACAGTATACTTTCATGAAAATGTGCTCAAGCTGCTCTGGAATGAGGTTTGTTGACGAATGTTTTGCTCAACATTTAACTTTTGTAACACTGGCAGGAACAAAATAACTGGCAGGTGTAGAACGGATCTATGGGTTTATTATTGCAAACAAACGAAACATAAAACATTAAAGGGGTCATATAATGCCATTTTTGTACAAGCTAATATGATTCTTTAGGGTCTAAATTAAAAGTTTGTAATATACTTTAATTAAAAATTCTCATTAATATTGCAAGAAAACACTTATTTTACCTGGTCAAAAACAGCTCTGTTTTCAGCCAGCGTTTTAGTGTATATGCCTTTAAATGATAATGAGCTTTGCTGACTCCGCCCCTCTGTTCTATGCGTCACCAGAGCCGGCTCTGGCGCACACCGTTTGTAACACAATAACACATAACCATAACGCGTTGTTCAGTATAAACGTGGGATTATGCATTATATTGAGAACGTCATACATAGAAAACATGCCGTAATGTACCCTGAGTGTAAACCTTAGACGCATTCATTGTGAAGCATGCAGCTAGCAATTTACAAGGATTAATATAAATAGTAATATAAAGTTTAATAAAACGTTACACTCACTTCAGTTCTTTTGGAGGTTCAGCAGGAACACGAATATCTGCTACCGATCCTTTCTTCAGGAGCTGCTTCTTAGCAAAACCAGCTTTATACTGATCCTCGTTTATAAAGCAGTCTGGTGTGTGAAATGATTCGCGCAAATATGAAAGCATTGACGTTGCTCGTGGGGAATATTCCCTTCGAAAACAAACTCAGCCACTACGTCTTCAGCGGTTCGGATTTAGGAACATTACAATGACTGCTGTGTTCGTTATTGCACCCAAGAACAGAACACCACAATCGCTTAGACGCCATTCTGCTCATAGACAGTGCTCCAGCATATCAACAATGACCGCGCCGGTCCGCGCTGACTATGATTGACAGCTAGCGAGGGCGGGTCTGTGTTGAAACGCGGCTGTCGCGGCTGTCAATCAACAATCGTGGGGGGGCGTCCGTTTTATTTACGTCACAAAAACGAACGGCTCAATTTAAGACAGGGGAACACATATAAGGAGATTAAAACAAAACCACTGGATGGATTTTTATCATTATATGATGGTTGTGTACAGGCACTGCCAACACACATTTCAGTACAATCAACTTGTAAAAGTGCATGTACCATTATATGACCCCTTTAAGTGCTAAGGAACACAAAGCACCAGGGAACATGAGGATCAAAAGAACACAGAACATCAACATGTACAACAACGAACAAGGAAACACACAGGCTATAAATACACAAGACAACAAGGGACAGGTGAAGGCAATTAGTTGCTATGGAAACAAACAAGGCTAACTATAGAAACTAATAAGACAGGCAAAGAAACAAAGGAACTAAACACAGGAAGTCAGAACACAGGAACAATTGCAAACAAATATACTTCAAAATAAGAGTCAGGGAAACACAAGAACAGTATTCATGACAACTTTATACATTAACTAGCAACATTATCTTTCCCTCAAAATGCATCTATATTCTTTGTAGTCTACTACTACTACATGAGAATAAATGTTAATGATATTTTAGAATGTGCTCCAGGGAGTAACATAAAAAGTTAGATGTTGTAACTCTACTAGACCCAGCTTATTTCTATTATCACCAACAGCACATGACCACCACAAACCTCCAAAGTCGAACAGTCAAACATGTACATACACTCTGTTTGGATAATGTAAAGTTAACATTCATTATCATAAAATAAACAAAAAGGTAAGTTAAAATAAAAGGTGATCATGTTAAGCTCTGAAGAAATGTATTTTGTAATAATAAATTAAAAAAATTAATTGTAAAGAAATATTACTTAGATTAGTTTAAGATTAGTTTTAAGAACCAAATAGTCCAGTAGCTACTGCGTAGTATAACAAGAGAAACACTGCAAGTGCAAGAACTTTAACACATTTATAGGCTGTATTATGAGTATTAATCTGCAATATAATTAGGTAGCCTATGTCTTCCTCAATTTTTGAGTTAGGGGTTTGGTGTTTTTCCCAGCAATGTTTTCGTTCTTGTTTTAACTGAACACCCCTGAACATGTTTTATCAAAGGCTTTATGTTTACCATAAAAGTAAACACAAATTGCTCTAAAATCCACACCAGGGGCCTGTTTCAGAAAGGAGGTTAAGTGAAAACTCTGAGTATGTTAACCCTGAAATGAGGAAAACTCTGGGTTTTCTGTTTCAGAATGGGAGGTAAGTCAAACCTGAGAAAGCAGGGTAAGTCAAGCCCGTTTCTGAAAGAGAGGTAACTTATACTCAGAGTCAGTTACCATGGTAACTTACTCTGTGAACCTAACCTGGTCGGAAGCAGGTTTACTTCCGTAAACCCAGAGTTTATTTCAGTCTCCTCCCCTTTTTTAAAGAGGAAGCGGTGTTTAAACACCTCATTCATTCTTTCGGTACATTTATTCATTGCTGGGTTTTTTTTTTAGTTTTTTTTTTTAAACAAGATGAAGTCAATATAACTTCTTAACTGGCAACTGAAAATACAGTAGATTAGAGTTACATCATGTAGTTCTAAACACATTCTACAGAATTAAACTGTGGCATTCACTGAAAATCACTGAACTGTGTTTATCTGTGCACCAGAAGTTGATGGACCTTCCTCCTGCTGTTCTTCCACACCCTGGGGACGGGGAGAGATAAGAATATCCGTTTATAATTAGAATTAAACTTAGATTCTATAGGCTACTCTAAATAATGTGAAGAAATTTGAATGTGTAGATTGTTTGATGTGTAGACAATATTAACATTTCCTAGTAGGCCTCTCTGTGGCAGCAGAAACTGTTTCTTCATCCCCATCGTCCTGTGAAGATGAGCATTTGATTGAGCACATTTTATAATACTATTTGTCATAATTTTTGGTGTATTGAGTAGGCTACTTACAACTGTCTGGGGTTCTGTTGGGACATGAGGCTCCAAAAGACAGATATTACCATCAGAATCGGTTGGGAGCAACAAAAAACCCAACCCAAAGTAAAATATATGGAAATATCAAAAACAGCCTATATAAAAAATAACACATATGTAGACCTCTTATACATTTTATGAAGGCACTTGAATCTTGGGGAGTGACTGGCTCTGATGAAGTCCCTCCAGGAATTCCCTCAGCCATTGGCCTTCTAGCATTCAGGCTCAGGGCCATCTTCATCTCCTCTGCATCTTCATCTCCTCTGCATCTCCATCTCCTCTGCATCTGGATTTTTATAGTTGTGGTGCACGCGCTTAACTCAGAGTCAGTCAACTTAGAGTTGATTGAACTTACTCATTTCAGCTGTTCTGTAACCAAAAACTCAGAGTTTCCCATCTCAGGGTAAGTCAACTCAGAGTTCAAGTTTTAACTCAGAGTTGGTTGAACCTCCTTATTGAAACGGGCCCCTGATGGCATAAACAACTCTGAAAAAGACAGCGCGACACCGCGGAGGAATACAAAGATATGGAAGTAGCACAGGTAAGTCTATGAGATCGTAAATTCCCGTAACGCGTGGTGGTCATTAACCCTGTAGCCTACTTTGCGAATTCTGGTCACATTTTGGCTATCATTCCCTCTTCACTAATATTCACCCGGCTTATGGAAGTATATTTTGTATTCTAAAAAACGGACAATTTGTGACAGACAGATAATTTTACGGCTGGATCAGCAATTCCGCCACGACTTTCGAAAGCTGGACAATACATTTTTTAATTATTCATTTTTGACAGTTTTGAAATGGGATGTGGCGATGGCCTTTGATTTACCAATGTAATGACAAAAAAAAGTATGTTTAGTAGGCCTACCTACAATCTGCCTGGTACTGGAATTGCATGAGTTCCTAGGCTAGCCTACTTGCCATTATTATTTAGGCAGTTTAAGGATGAGTTTGTGTGAGCGCGCGCTTTGGAAATAAAAAGTGGGCGTTGAGATTCTAGAGTGAGTTTCACCTGAGTTTCGTGAGTGGAACAGAACAGGTACAGCGAGTTCACGCGCTTCCGGACGCACAGGTGAGAGAATCGCCGTCATGCGCGCGCGGATCAAACGAGGCTGTGTCGCGCTCTTCGCTTTCACGCTGAGGTCGTGAACGTTTTTGGATTAACAATAATACTATTAACAACAATTCCTCCACTGGATGTCACAACACTTTCTCAGGTGAGTTTAGTTTCTCTTTCAATCGGATGGTTATTCCTCTTACTCAGTGTGTTTTGAGAACAGCTCGTCAAACCGGCTGCGCCTCCGACATTCCGTGACTGACAGTCAGTCATCACGAGGAAATAAAGCTCATTTATCCTCAGCCCTGTCTCCTTAAAAATACATTTATCTCCAGGTAATAGTAATCCTTACACTTGAAATCGCTTTTTAATAAATTAAGTAATTTGTAAAGAATATGAATCATTATATAGCTACCAGGTATCAAATTACAATACCTTGATATCAAGGGAAATGTTTTGACGTGCGTAAATGATGTAAAGTGATAGTGAGGTAAACTAATGTGTATACTTTAACTTTTAATGTAAAGCTGCCTGCTTGACTTTAGTTTTGTTGGTGCCTGAGTATAAATCTGCCAGGATCACTTCATAAAGTCAGTTGAGCTCTGAAATGGTCATTACATAATTCATACACTAGTTTTTTCATAGTTTTGATGAGATTCTAAGATAACAAGAGTAAAAAAAAAAAACGATATAGGCTAACACCTGAACATTGGTGCAATGGTAGTTTGATTAATACAATAAATATTACAATCATGGTAGTGACCAAAAAGTGTTATGATGGTTGTATACATTGTATGGTACTTTTCAAGGTGTGTTCACCCAAAATGTAAATTCTTTAATTTTACTCATCTTTGGGTCATTTCCAAACACAATAAAGGATGAATTGTTGCCTACTGGCCAAAATGATTGGGCTCTGAGGCTTTCAAGCTCCATAAGGATGCAAAAATACCATAACATAAAACTCATATGCTGTATTCCAAACCGTCTGAAGTCAAAGGTGGTTTTGTTTGAGCAACAGACAAAAGTTTGAGTCATTTACTAAAAGTCACATGGCTTTGAAACGCTGGGTTTTTGTGGATGTCCTTGTAATTGTAGGTCAGTGTTCTCCCAGACTAATAATTAACCTCGTCAGTCCACAGCCGAACAGTGGACCCTTTTTACACTATCTTCTCATCTGTTAATGTTTGTGTATTGATGTCACATCTCACCTCTATCTCGCTCTTCCTCTATAGGTTCGAGTCTCCTTCCAAAATGACCACGGTGTAGTCACTATTAACCAGGTACTTTGCCTCTCGCATGCACACGGATGCTCACATCTTGTGTTATCTCTAACAGACACACCCTTGGAACACAAAAAAAGTGCATCTATAGATATTCTCAGTCTGTGTTTGTTTTTACATGTGCGAGTGTGGAGCATCATGAGTTGGGCGAGCGTGTCGGGCTTGTTCATGCCGGTGTTGTTCCTGCTGGCTCTGGCCGTGGTTCTGTTCTCATGCATGCTTCGTAAAAGGAGGCAGGCGGAGGGATCGTACCAGCCCAGTGCAGAAGAGCAGAAACAAGCCAAGAACAACAGAGCTGAGAAACCCGGCCTCACTCTCCCACTCCCCAAAGAGGAGAGACTGATCTGAACACAACCCTCAAAAGATGCTCAGGTGAAACCACACACCACTGGTAAACCTAAACAGAACTTTCATTGTAATGGACCATTGCTGTTTAAACGGAGTCCGATCGCCACGCCAGACGCACATTTGTGGAGTCATAAAAGACGAGGAACATCTGAAATGGTGGTGGATATTTATTCAGCGTTTTTGACTGAGATGCGAGAATGCTTTCACTCCCTAATGCACTGTTATAGTTGATAAATGAATTCAAGTATGCCTTAAAAGAGGTCGGGGTATCTGAAGACATTTACCTAAAGTAAAGAAGTCAGATGATCTACATGGATGGCCAAACCAGTTTTTGTTTACTTTATCTGTACTCGCTTTAAGTTTACTCACCTGCGAGTCCATGTGATGAAGACACCAGCTTTACCTCTAAAATAGATTAGCATTACCGTATTTAAATGTCCACATAGGAACTTTGTTGCAGCTCTTTCAAAGGTAGAGAGAAAAAATGTATATTGCACTTGGCCAAATATTGTTTTGTGTTATGTTTGCATTTTTGTAACGTATCAATACTAGGATGTTGTTGATCATAACAATGTGATGAAGTTAATGTGTAAATGTGGTTGATTCATTAAAATGCATCTTTGGGTTAAAAACCTCATCCTTAATTCCTTGATTCATGTTATTCAGAGCTGGAAAATAACTTTTTTACTTGGTAGCACTGGTGCGCCCAACTTCAAAAAGTTAGGAGCACCAGCAAAAATTTAGGAGTACCCACCAAATTTGACGTTTAGCTCTGCCAGTAGAGCGGAACGACCGGCAACATCCTGGCGATTAAAAGCCTTAATAATCGAACCTGATTTGTTTGCCACACACTTGTCCCTACATATTTTTTTTGTGCTTGGCCGGCACTCTCTCCGTGTTTAACTAAGTTCTCGCGCTTAAAATGTATTGTTTCAGTTGTGAACGCTGTGTTACCTGCAAAACTCTGTCCCACAGGCTTTACAGTGAACGCAAAGCATTGAACCATCAGCATAGCGGAGCCACTCGAAATCTTTTAGCCACTCTCTCCGAAAGCTGAATGAGTCTTCTTTTCAGCTGGTGGATCCACATTAAAGGGATAGTTCACTTTGAAATTAATTTTTGATATGTTTTAGCTTACCTTAAGGGCATCCAAGATGTAGGTGTCTTTGTTTCCGCAGTAGTTTCAATTTTGATATTTTTAGGTCAAACCGTTCTTGTCTGTCAGTCATATAATGCAGGTCTATGGTCACCACCTCAAAGAGCATGCACAGAGAAGTCAAATTAAACATGATCTAATGACTCGTAAATGTAAGTACACATTGATGGCCTAAGACACGAAACGAGCGGTTTGTGTGAAAAAACGAACAGTATTTCTATCGTTTTTACCTCTTGTAACGCACAGACCGAAGCGCCCGCGCCCTCAGATCACTTGGACATGGCTGTGGTTACAAGAGGTAAAAACGATATAAATACTGTTTGTTTTCTCACACAAACCGCTCGTTTCGTGTCTTAGGCCATCAATGTGTACTTACATTTACGAGTCATTAAATCATGTTTATTATAAATGACTAACAGACAAGAAAGGTTTGACCTAAAAATATCAAAATTGAAACTACTGTGGAAACAAAGACACCTACATCTTGGATCCCCTTGAGGTAAGCTAAAACATATCAAAAATTAATTTCAAAGTGAACTATCCCTTTAACCACATCACCAACTCCAGGATTATTTGTGACTTCAGGTGATGGCTTACAAAAGAAATCTATCAGCGTTCGTTTCATCTTCTCTCTTATTCAGCCTTTTAAATTTTGCGCGGAAGTCCGCTCCCTGTCACGTGACAAGGGAGCGCAGTGAAAGGGAGTGGGAGTGATTGACAGCTAATATTAACCAGTCAAAAATCTGCTTTAAAGTTAAGAATGTAAGGATGAAGTTTGATTGATGTAACGTTGGATAGTATGATGGACACCGTGCAGCACAACCATTATTTGCACTCGCACAAATGCTCCCAAATATATTTTTAGGTCGCACAGATTAAATTTCAGGAGCATATGCGACTAAAATGGTCACAATTTCGAGCCTTGTCATTTGAGATGCCATGTGGACCGTTTCTGTCAATGTTTGCTCTCTGATAAGCCTTTTATAAATGATTAAAGATATTTGGATGAAAGGTGTTGGACTTGGTTTATTTGTCAGAACTGGCATTGATGACATTAGTTACTTTTTTAAAGTTAATAATTAAAAATCTAAATGGACCCAATTTGATGCATGTTTCTGGTCTTAATCTGAACGATTCATCCGTTTACATTATTTCAAAGGGGGAAAAAAATCCCTCACCAAAAAGTAATAACCTTAAGCTCAAGTTTCAACCAACGGGTACATGAGGCGTTTCATGAGGCAAGTGTCCTTCCACAACCTCAGAGTCTAGTACTGAACGCCAAATTTTCACAATCCAATCAAAACCCAGTGCATAAAATCAATTTGATCTTGTTTGACTCAGAAATGTTGCTTTACAAAAATCTAAATGTGTTGCAAGTGTCTTTTCATGTTGACTCAAGTAGTATTATTTATAATCGTTTTACTCCGATACACTTGATTCATGATGCTCTAATGTTCGAATCGCTTCTTCAGCTCGGAGACCTTAATGGGAGCCGGGTCTTGCTCTTCTGGAGTCGATGTAACGGGTGATTTTGTACTTTGTTCTTCAGTCTGCACACCTGTTTTTGACCCCACATTGATTTTGAAGGTTCTGATGGGAGTTTTCATGGAGATTTCCCTTCCTTGGGAAGCAGAGGAGTCAGTCAAGGACCTAGACCGTAACAGAGCTACGGTAGACGAGACTTTCGGTGACGAAGGTTCAACACTTTTCTCCTCTGCCTCTTCTTCTTTGTCTATCTCTACGTTGAGGACGACAGCGGAGGGGATTCCTCCATTTGCAGGTCCATTTGACCCCAAGTCATTGGTCGTCTTGTGCTCTTTCTGATGTTCCTCTTCTTTGTCAGGTTGTGTCTCTGTCCTCTCTTCAACTATTGTCTCGGTA
Organism: Rhinichthys osculus; assembly: GCA_029959095.1. NCBI lineage: Eukaryota > Metazoa > Chordata > Actinopteri > Cypriniformes > Leuciscidae > Rhinichthys > Rhinichthys osculus. The sequence goes on from JARWKJ010000005.1 coordinate 50,338,438, forward strand.
TGCAAGCTTTCCTCCATTGTCTCTGTTTTCTCTTCAACTATTGTCTCGGTATCCAAGCTTTCCTCCATTGTTCCATTCATTTGTCCATCTTTTTGCGAACATTGATCCTCTTGCACCTCTTGAGAAACCACTTCAGGAACCAGAGAAGTATCTTCTAAACTTTGTAGGTCTGAACACAGACTTTCCCCTAACACGTTTGAGTCCTTCTCTAATACGTTTAGCTCATTTTCCGGCCTGTCAATCATGGCATCAGACTCCTCCCTCTCGCCACCAGGCTCCTCCTCCTCCCAGCTCATAAGACTTCCGCTGTTTCCAAAAGACTGGCTCAGACTCTCCTGACTTGGTGTGGTGCAACTCTTCTGAAAGAGAAATTAAATGGTGAGAGTGTGTGGACAAGTGTATGTGCTTCTCCTTTTCCACCGACAGGTTCCCGATGTTAGAGCGGACGGCTCTGTTCGACTATTTCAAGTTTTCAAGAAACAGCAGTCGGGTAACACATCACTTAATTTGAGAAGCATTTCTTGTTTATGTTGTTTTCACGCTGCAAAGCCACTTTGGTTTACCCGTTCATCTTATGTGTTAAATGATTACTATGCATTTTAGCCATTAAATATTTAACCTTTATGGTACAGTGTAGCCATATTGTTTTCCTTCACTTTTTTAACTTTAAGAAAAACTACAACATAATGCATTGTTGGAAATAAAAGTAACCAGTAATATGCTGTTTTAAGCCACATTACTTTGAGACGAAATTAGTTACTATGATTATTACATTTATTTGAAAGTGTTTACCAATTTTAACACATGAATTGTATTATTTTTTAGACAAAAATAAACACGAGGAATCTATTACACTTAACAACAGTGAGGAGTTGTGCTATATGACAACAATTCCCTAATTGATTTACATATTTTGTTATTAGAGCTATTTTATTCCATGAATCACGTAGGGAAAATATTCCACTGTTAGAAGAACATATGATGCATAACATATAGGGTTAAACACCTGGTTATGGGATAAAGACTGTAAAATGTGCTCTCATAAGCTAAGACTAATGTGGCGTGTTTGTTGCAGGTTGACAGACGCCTCGTCCAGCATCGTTTACAAGGATCGTGTGAGAGGATCCAGGCCTTACATGTCTGATGAAGTCGCTGCTGTCGGAGCTGAAAAGGTCGAGGCTGCGTGTGCCGTACAGTAAACCCGGCTCTCTGGAGCTCTGAGCGCTCAGGGTGTCGAAGATCTCCCCGAGCAGGTCCATCTCCTCCGGGTCAGCCAAGAGGGAGAGCTCATCCTCGTCCTGTAAGTCGCTGGTGCCAGAACACTGCTCAGCACTTTCTGTTACACTGCAAAGGGAGATGCGTTTTAAAGAGACACATTAAAGGGATAGTTCTCGCAAAAATGAAAATTAGGCCATGATTTACTCACCCTCAAGCCATCCTAGGTGTGTATATCATTATTCTTTCAGACGAATGCAATCGGATATATATTAAAAAAATGACCTGGCTCTTCCATGCTTTATAATGGCAGTGGATGGTTGTTTCTGTTTTGAAGTCCATAAAAGTGCAACTTAAAGGCAGTGATAGTTACATTAGAGTTTTACAGAGAGTGTTTCACAAAATTAATCTTGTAAAGTAACTGTTTTTTGTTAAACATTGCTTAACAAAAGTACGATTTAAATTTTACCTTAATTTTTGTTTGGCAGACGCTGTTTCCAGTCATTGACCGTTTCTATTTAAACGATCTTTAACCGTTATTTCATTAATGGTAATTGTTGGGCACCATGTGCTGCCATGCATTTCACAGTTGTTGTTGTTTTTCATGTTTTTTTAAGTGTATTTTTTAAAGTGTAAATTTCCCCAACTACACTAAGAGACTAATAAAGAGTTAAGATAACTTTTAAAGAATTATACAGGGGCTTAATGGGTTCTTTGTATGGCATTGGTACTTTAAACATGTAGCACCACAACCACCCCAAAGAACCACACTGGGCTTAACTGGTTCTTTATATAGCATCATGCGTTTGTGTAAGAAAAAAATATCCATATTTAAAACTTTATAAAGTCTGCTGATATTTACGCTACGCCATGACACACTCGCTACTTCTAGCGCCACAAGTTGTGCATTAGGCGTAAGTGGAATCTGTATGTTCGTTTGACCGGAAGTTAGATAAATGGTAAATGGACTGCATTTATATAGCGCTTTCACAGACCCAATGGCCACCAAAGCGCTTTACATTTGCCTCACATTCACCCATTCACTCACTCATTCATACACCGACAGGCGATAGTTATTTTACTTTATAAGGTTTTAAATATGGACATTTTTTTGACAAGAATGCATGGCTTTGCTTCAGAAGGCTTTTAATTCCCCAGATTAACCCCCCAGAGCCATGTGGAGCACTTTTATCATGGATAGATGCACTTTTACAGAAACTGAAAACACAAACGGCCATTCACTGCCATTATAAAGCTTGGAAGAGAAAGGACTTTTTTTGTGTGTGTATATATATATATATATATAACTCTGATTGTATTCGTTCTCAAAGAAGAATGCCATATACACTAGGATGACTTGAGGGTGAGTAAATCATGGGCTTATTTTCATTTTTGGATGAACTACCCCCTTAAACGGCAAAGCTTCATGCATGCGTTTCCTCTCCTCTCACCTGTCCTCATAGGTGTCGTCGTCCTCTGTCTGTTCCTCTGTGTCCTGTTTGCTGGGGTGTTTGCGTGCCGGCCGTCGTGGTCGAGACTGAAAAACAGCATATTAGAAGGTAAAGTGCATGTGCTGGACTGTGGATGAACACAAGGTGGAGCCAAACTGCTGCAGTTTTCACACTCGGCTGAATTAAAGGATATTTGAAATGGATATTTCCCAAGTTGCTGCCTTTGATGCAATAAAATATTAAAATCATGCATTGATTTTTATATAGTATAAAGGTATGTAGACATGTGCTTTCAGGTGTCACTCACCCTGCCAAAGTGCTGTGTGATTGGTAGACGGTTCTGAAGGCAATCTGATTGGATGAGGCGATACGTGTGCGTTCCACACACAGACCCGCCCCTCTGTAGCATGTGGGATTCTGTCTGATCCTGAGAGGGAAAATACAAAGGTCCAACGTAAACTAACGTGAATTAACTCGCTTATTTTGTGCACAAAGAGGAACCACATGTGATTTATAGAATATAAACTCACCTTTGATGACAGGAGGTTTTTCAGCCCAAATTTGCTTTGATATTTGCTCTGAGTGAGACATTAACAGATTTACGTCATGCATGTACAACACATATGGAAACTTTATTGATGGAGAATATGCAATATTTAATCATGCACAACAGCACATTATAAACGAATATAATGGAAATATGAATTAAATTACCCTTCAAAAGTTTGGGGTCAGTACATTTTAATTCTTTGAAAGAAATTAATTATTTAATTCACCAAGGACGCATTAAATTGATTGAAAGTGACAGGACAGACATTTATAATGTTACAGAAGATTTCTATATTAATTAATGTTCTTTTGAACTTTCTATTCATCAAAGAATCCTGAAAAACAAAATGTATCAGTTTCCACAAGAATATGCAGCACAACTGGTTTCATTGATAATAATCAGAAATGTTTCTTGAGCATCAAATCCTCATATTAGAGTGATTTCTGAAGGATGACACTGAAGACTGGAGTAATGATGCTGAAATACAGCTTTGATCACAGGAATAAATTACACTTTTAACATATATTCACATAGAAAACAGATATTTAAAATTGTAATACTTTTTCAGAATAATACGGTTTTTACTGCATTTTTCATCAAATAAATGAAGCCTTGGTGAGAATAAGAGACTACTTTCAAAAACATTAAACATCTTACCAACCCCGAACTTTTGAATAGTAGTGTACATGCAGTATTTACTCACTGCTTTGTTAGCCGTAGACTTCCACGTCACGATCAGCGCTCCTCCCCCTTTCTGTAAAGAGAGATTTATTTATTTTTTAAATCCAATTTTGTGTGAAAGCAGCTTTTGACAGTCCATTCTTCTTGTACGTTACTGTACTATATCATTTTTTCAATTTCAAATTTATCATGTAGATATGCTGAAAACTCCCTGAGTGTGCCTTGTATGCACACTGCAGATATAGTAAGAGTAGTATGGTAGTCTTCCAGAGTCACATCTTGTTAATAGTTTCTGAGTAAAACGTACCTTTAAATTCCCCACCCACTGCCGACGCAGTTTAGAGGCGCCTGAGAGGAACGGGGAGCAGAGGGATGTTAAAACGAGCACTCAAGTAAACGAACCTGAATCTCTGGTGGATGTAAATACACACCTGACGAAGCTCCGCACTGAAGCACCTCTTCCTCAAACGCATCCTCCGGCTCTTTGCCCTGGTTCAGCATTTCCAGCCGGCCGTCAATAAACTGGGAACAACATGAGATTATGATGGAAGATAATATGCAGTCACGTCATTTAAGTCTGTTGGTAAATATCTTTTATAATCTGGCACTCCATTGTAAAGTTCAAATTTAATTTCACATCAGGTTCGAATATGATGATGCACAAGTTGCCAAGCTATTGTATGACTTCAGAAAACTTTAGATATAACATTTGGCTACATTTTTAAAGGTTTTATGGTGCTCTTTTTGCAGCTCAACGCAAAAGGGCAGCGTGAACAAGCTTCAAAACTTGAAAGAAAGTGTGTTTGGATCGGTATAAGGGTGAGTACATTATTCTTGGTTGAATTATTCCTTTTACTGCATTTTAACTAATTTATATCACCATACTTCCCCAGGTTTACCAGATTAACCTGGGGTTTTTTTCTTCCCCCTTTTTTTTAGAGTCCCAGTTATGCTATTTTAAAGGTTCCTAATTTCCCTAAGAAGTCCACAACAGTAGGTTTACATGCAACCATCGTAAAAAGATTTTTACAATTTTTTCTTAATATACATTGCATCATCAGCACTTTTCTCACAATGTGTGAAACAGTTTGATCAAGGATTCGGCCTCTTTAAACCCATCCTTACTGAGAGCCTGCTCTGATTGGTCAGATGGCCCAGTCTGTTGTGATTGGTCTACTCTGCTCTGATTGGTCAGATGGCCCAGTCTGTTGTGATTGGTCTGCTCTGCTCTGATTGGTCAGATGGGCCAGTCTGTTGTGATTGGTCTACTCTGCTCTGATTGGTCAGATGGCCCAGTCTGTTGTGATTGGTCTACTCTGCTCTGATTGGTCAGATGGCCCAGTCTCTTGTGATTGGTCTACTCTGCTCTGATTGGTCAGATGGCCCAGTCTGTTGTGATTGGTCTACTCTGCTCTGATTGGTCAGATGGCCCAGTCTGTTGTGATTGGTCTGCTCTGCTCTGATTGGTCAGATGGGCCAGTCTGTTGTGATTGGTCTACTCTGCTCTGATTGGTCAGATGGGCCAGTCTGTTGTGATTGGTCTACTCTGCTCTGATTGCTCAGATGGCCCAGTCTCTTGTGATTGGTCTACTCTGCTCTGATTGGTCAGATGGCCCAGTCTGTTGTGATTGGTCTGCTCTGCTCTGATTGGTCAGATGGGCCAGTCTGTTGTGATTGGTCTACTCTGCTCTGATTGGTCAGATGGCCCAGTCTGTTGTGATTGGTCAACTCTGCTCTGATTGGTCAGATGAACCAGTCTGTTGTGATTGGTCTACTCTGCTCTGATTGGTCAGATGGGCCAGTCTGTTGTGATTGGTCTACTCTGCTCTGATTGGTCAGATGGGCCAGTCTGTTGTGATTGGTCTACTCTGCTCTGATTGCTCAGATGGCCCAGTCTCTTGTGATTGGTCTACTCTGCTCTGATTGGTCAGATGGCCCAGTCTCTTGTGATTGGTCTACTCTGCTCTGATTGGTCAGATGGCCCAGTCTCTTGTGATTGGTCTACTCTGCTCTGATTGGTCAGATGGCCCAGTCTGTTGTGATTGTTCTACTCTGATCTGATTGGTCATATGGCCCAGTCTGTTGTGATTGGTCTACTCTGCTCTGATTGGTCAGATGGCCCAGTCTGTTGTGATTGGTCTACTCTGCTCTGATTGGTCAGATGGCCCAGTCTGTTGTGATTGGTCAACTCTGCTCTGATTGGTCAGATGGCCCAGTCTGTTGTGATTGTTCTACTCTGCTCTGATTGGTCAGATGGCCCAGTCTGTTGTGATTGTTCTACTCTACTCTGATTGGTCAGATGGCCCAGTCTGTTGTGATTGGTCTACTCTGCTCTGATTGGTCAGATGGCCCAGTCTGTTGTGATTGGTCTACTCTGCTCTGATTGGTCAGATGGCCCAGTCTGTTGTGATTGGTCTACTCTGCTCTGATTGGTCAGATGTCCCAGTCTGTTGTGATTGGTCAACTCTGCTCTGATTGGTCAGATGGGCCAGTCTGTTGTGATTGTTTTACTCTGCTCTGATTGGTCAGATGACCCAGTCTGTTGTGATTGGTCTACTCTGCTCTGATTGGTCAGATGGCCCAGTCTGTTGTGATTGGTCTACTCTACTCTGCTCTGATTGGTCAACCGCTTACAGCGCGTCTTGCCTTTAGATAATTCCTAACATTGTGCATACCTATAGACTAAACACATATGCATGTGCGCGACGTCACCGTTTTCACAGATTCACCTTTTTGAAGTTTACATGGAGATAAGGTTTTTCACCTCGTAACTTATTTCAAAGTTTGCGTTCTCGAGCCACCAAACACTGTTGTCGTGCAAACGAATGGCTGTAAAGTGTCACTGTAATTTCACTGTAAAGTGGCTTTAAAACAATCTATATGGTTAAAAGCGCTATATAAATGTTGACTTGACATTGTGAATGTGTGAGTTTGCAGTTACCTCTTTAAAACACTGCAGGTGAACCGCGCTCTCCAAAAACTCGCGCATGCTTTGAGACTTATGACTCAGAAACGACTCGTTGCAGAACACAACCGGCCCTTCCTTCAAAGTAAAAGAGGGGAACATTGAAGAGAGCATTTATAAACCTGATGCTAATGTTTATGTAAACGAGCGTCACTCACGGCCGGCGACTGTAAGGCATCTCTGTATCCGCCGAACAGCAGAGCCTGCGCGCGGAGGAACGCGTGCGCGACCCCTGACCCCGCCGACGCCGCCTGTCTCTTCAGCCTGACCTTCAGTCCCGCCACCTGCAGAAACAGTGTTTGCCGTAAAGCTTCAGCCGCTGCGTGCCAGAGTCCTGCGAGGACGAGCAAGCGAGTCTCACCACGTCGGCCGGGATCTTCTTCAGGTCCTCGTGGGGCGACTCCAGCGTGTTGGTGTCAACGTTTAGTATGACCACGTCCTCCAGAGCTCGACTCTTGACTCTCTGTCGCACCAAAACACACAGAAGGAACCGTAATGTGAGCGTTTATGTGACACAAACTGTGAGATAAGACGATGAATGAGGGAATCGTCGTACCTCCGCCAGGCTGGAGTGGATTCCAATGAGGTACGGCATCGGTGCGCTGGAAAACGAAGTTGAGGTGGTGGTAATGGAGGATGTGTTAATATTATTAGTTAACATTAATATTATAGGCAATATATAAAACTGAGGGCCCCAGGTTATTTATTTATTTTTTATAAATGTGCAGCACTTTGGGTCAAATTCAGTTTCTTTTAAATGTGCTATATAACTAAATTTTGATTTGATGGTTGTGTGTGTGTACATGTTTTTCTATCCCGGTGGGGACTTAAACCTGAATGCACACAGACTCATGGGGACTCGTGTCACTGTGGCCTAAATCACAGTCAACAAGCTTATAAATCATACAGAATCAGTTTTTCTGAAAATGTAAAATTGCAGAAAGTTTTGTGTGATAGGTAGGTTTAGTGTGTGTGTGTGTGTGTGTGTGTGTGTGTGTGTGTGTGTGTGTGTGTGATGGGTAGGTTTAGGGGTTTTGTGTGTGTGTGTGTGTGTGTGTGTGATGGGTAGGTTTAGTGCTTTTGTTTTTGTGATATATGAGGACACAAATGTGTAAAATGACATGCATATTACACTGGTATTACAACTTACACATAATATATGAGGACATTGCATGAGTCCTCATATTTCAAATAGCTTAAAAAACATAAAAAACAATGGGTTTTTTTAATGTAAAAATGCAGCATGTCTCCTGTGATGGGCAGGTTTAGGGATAGGGGCAGTGTAGGGGGATAGAATATACAGTTTGTCCAGTATAAAAGTCATTACGCCTATGGAATGTCCTCATATATCACAAAAACACAGCTGAGTGTGTGTGTGTGTGTGTGTGTGTGTGTGTGTGTGTGTGTGTGTGTGTGTGTGTGTGTGATGGGTAGGTTTAGGGTGTGTGTGTGTGTGTGTGATGGGTAGGTTTAGGGTGTGTGTGTGTGTGTGTGTGTGTGTGATGGGTAGGTTTAGGGTGTGTGTGTGTGTGTGTGTGATGGGTAGGTTTAGGGTGTGTGTGTGTGTGTGTGATGGGTAGGTTTAGGGTGTGTGTGTGTGTGTGATGGGTAGGTTTAGGGTGTGTGTGTGTGTGTGTGTGTGTGTGATGGGTAGGTTTAGGGTGTGTGTGTGTGTGTGATGGGTAGGTTTAGGGTGTGTGTGTGTGATGGGTAGGTTTAGGGTGTGTGTGTGTGTGTGTGTGTGTGTGTGATGGGTAGGTTTAGGGTGTGTGTGTGTGTGTGTGTGTGTGTGTGTGTGTGTGTGATGGGTAGGTTTAGGGGTTTTGTGTGTGTGTGTGTGTGTGTGTGATGGGTAGGTTTAGTGCTTTTGTTTTTGTGATATATGAGGACACAAATGTGTAAAATGACATGCATATTACACTGGTATTACAACTTACACATAATATATGAGGACATTGCATGAGTCCTCATATTTCAAATAGCTTAAAAAACATAAAAAACAATGGGTTTTTTTAATATAAAAATGCAGCATGTCTCCTGTGATGGGCAGGTTTAGGGATAGGGGCAGTGTAGGGGGATAGAATATACAGTTTGTCCAGTATAAAAGTCATTACGCCTATGGAATGTCCTCATATATCACAAAAACACAGCTGAGTGTGTGTGTGTGTGTGTGTGTGTGTGTGTGTGTGTGTGTGTGTGTGTGTGTGTGTGTGTGTGATGGGTAGGTTTAGGGTGTGTGTGTGTGTGTGTGATGGGTAGGTTTAGGGTGTGTGTGTGTGTGTGTGTGTGTGTGTGATGGGTAGGTTTAGGGTGTGTGTGTGTGTGTGTGATGGGTAGGTTTAGGGTGTGTGTGTGTGTGTGATGGGTAGGTTTAGGGTGTGTGTGTGTGTGTGTGTGATGGGTAGGTTTAGGGTGTGTGTGTGTGTGTGTGTGATGGGTAGGTTTAGGGTGTGTGTGTGTGTGTGATGGGTAGGTTTAGGGTGTGTGTGTGTGATGGGTAGGTTTAGGGTGTGTGTGTGTGTGTGTGTGTGTGTGATGGGTAGGTTTAGGGTGTGTGTGTGTGTGTGTGTGTGTGTGTGCGTGATGGGTAGGTTTAGTGCTTTTGTTTTTGTGATATATGAGGACACAAATGTGTAAAATGACATGCATATTACACTGGTATTACAACTTACACATAATATATGAGGACATTGCATGAGTCCTCATATTTCAAATAGCTTAAAAAACATAAAAAACAATGGGTTTTTTTAATATAAAAATGCAGCATGTCTCCTGTGATGGGCAGGTTTAGGGTGTGTGTGTGATGGGTAGGTTTAGGGTGTGTGTGTGTGTGTGTGTGTGATGGGTAGGTTTAGGGTGTGTGTGTGTGATGGGTAGGTTTAGGGTGTGTGTGTGTGTGTGTGTGTGTGTGTGATGGGTAGGTTTAGGGTGTGTGTGTGTGTGTGTGTGTGTGTGATGGGTAGGTTTAGGGTGTGTGTGTGTGTGTGTGTGTGTGATGGGTAGGTTTAGGGTTTGTGTGTGTGTGTGTGTGTGTGATGGGTAGGTTTAGGGTGTGTGTGTGTGTGATGGGTAGGTTTAGGGTGTGTGTGTGTGTGTGTGTGTGTGATGGGTAGGTTTAGGGTGTGTGTGTGATGGGTAGGTTTAGGGTTTGTGTGTGTGTGTGTGTGTGTGTGTCTCATACCAGCAGTAGTCCAGCAGATGAGGTGGCAGCACTGGGATGAAGATGTGCTGCCAGTACATGGGGAAGAGCATCCCGTTACACGCGTGTACGCAGGCCGTGAGCTGAACACACAAGCACTGAAGTTTTAATGTTTAATGAAGCCGTGTCCTGACTAGATCCAACACAATAAGTGTCTAGCATCAAGTGACTTTTCTGCCTTAGATGAAAGAAATAACATTCACAGGCAATGATGTTTAATTGAGTTTTGGAATATAAATAGAAACCAAACAATATGCTGCAGCTGGTTGGGACAAAAACTGAGATTTTGTATGTGTGTGTAGAGATTTTTTGTGTTAAGGCGTTTTTGCACTGGGGTTTCCGATGAGGAACCAAGTCCGTTTGCCCATTTTACAGTTTGTAGGGATGATGTTGAAAGTTGCACCAAAGTGAAAATCAGGCACACGGTTCGCATACGATTCCCAAATGGTAATCAAGCAATCTGACATAATTTGTGGAAGATTAAGATTAAGTCACTTTGAGAAAAGAATCGCATTAATATTCCTCTGAGGAAATAACAGCATTCCAGCAAACAAAAATTAGTACTATGAATGTTTTCCTAACATAAGTTATGAAAACGTTGTTTTTGATTGTTCTCTCAATGTTCGTAACATCTAGTTTTTTATTAAATGTTTAAAAAAAAAAGTGGTTATTCAAACGTTAAGAGAACATTCCATTATAGAAAAGTTACTTTTGAATGTTCTCAGAACGTTCTGAAACAAAATCATAATTTATCATGGATATTAATAACTTTTTTCTGAAACATTTTAGTTTGTTAAATGTTTTTTTTTATGTTCCATTATTTATTACTAAATGTAATCCATGATAAAAAAAAAAATTTTGTGCTAATGTTTTTGTGCCAACTTTGAATAAATGTTCTATTACTTTGTGTTACTGGAAGAACGTTTGTTCATAACTTTAATAAAGCCTTCCCAAAATTAGCCAAAGTTACAAGAGCATTTACTGTTAGCTGGGGATACGGGTTGGAACAACATGAGAGTGAAGGATGTTTTTCAGTGAACTATTCCTTTGTTTCACATTAATATTTATGCATTTTGGTATCAAAAGCGAATTACATTGCAGTAAAGTTATGCATTTCAGTACGGTACATGCATTCCTTAGGAATTGAACCCATGACCTTGAGTTGCGTCCCAAATATACTCTATGTACTTATGCACTGTGTACTCATCAGTGTAATGTGTGAATTTTATAAGGTTATTTTTTCATCACATCGAAGTCTGATGCCAAAAAGGCATACAATAGTGCACAAGTGCGTGACTTTTGGTGTTGCTAGCGCCATGCTCTTCTGTTTTCATGTTTAGTTTTAGTAGCCGAAGCGAATCAAGGCACTGAAGCGTCTTCTCTAAACTCACCGTGCTGAGTTTACTGCAGTAAATGAGGATCCGTCTCTCGAACAACATGCTGGCGTAGAGCTGGAGGAGATTCCCCACGTCCACTGCCACCACCAGCTCCGTCAGGTTCCTCTGATACACACACACACTCTTATAAGAACCGTGAAATGACCAGGCAGATCAAATCCACACAACATTGAAATCATAGAATAGAAACGATGGGGAAAACTCACACTCTCTGGAATTGAGGGCAAGGCTTTGGGATCCGGCGCGATAAAGTACGGGATCTGATGCAGAGGAACAATATTTCACAAAAGTGCCCAAAATGCATGTTTGGTTAGCAGCTACCACATGAAAGTCGTTAGGCCCTCGAGTTAGTCTGCCTCAAGGGTTTTAGGTTAGATGAACAAAGGTTTTGTGATAAATTCGAGTTCTAGTTAGTGTTTTAGTTAAGCATTGGTCCGTTTTGTGGTTAGTTTCAGATGCTGGATTGGGTCAATCCCGTATTATGGCATGCATTGGGATTTATTAGACGCTGGAGTGAAGGTTTAGTCCGGTCGGCTCGTTGTACAGCGGGTCAGGGACTCACCCCCTCTGACTCCTCCCCTTTAGGGGCGTGTCCACAGATGCCAGGCATCTTGCTTCCGATCACTAGCTTCCCTCCCTCAGTGAAGAACAAACGACCCTGATTGTGATGTCACACGTGATGTCATAAACGGAACTTCCAGCAGCCAATCGGCACTTACCATCTGCAGCGTGATGGAGCCGTTCGCCGGCGGGACGGGGTGCTTGTAGAGAACCGAGAGCAGCTCTTTCATCTCGTTGGTCTGCCAGGGTGTGCAAATCAACAAAACGGCTTTAGACACATTAACGGGCCAAAGTTTCAAATCATTTGGAAAATGTTTGGAAAAAAATGTAGGTTGGCTGCATTTATTTGATTTGAAAATACAGTAAAACGGTAATATTGTGAAATATTATTACCATTTAAAATAACTGTTTTCTATTTTTCTCATTTTAAAATGACAAGAAAAAAATATAATTTTCCACAAAAATATTAAGCAGCAAAAACTGTTTTCAACTTTGATACCATTATTAAACATTTAAAACCAATAATAATGTAGCTTCAAATCAGGATATTATTACAGAAGGATCATGTGACACTGAAGACCGGAGTAGTGATGCTGAAAATTCAGCTTTGATCACAGGAATAAATTACACTTTAACATATATTCATAGAAAAGTTATTTTAAATTGTAATAATATTACTAATTTACTGTAGTTCTGATCAAATAAATGCAGCTTTGGTGAGCAGAAGAGACTTTATCAAGATCTACTTTAACTAGATTTGTCCGTTTAACCCTCACCTGTCCTTTCGTCGAGTAGTCCGCTAGGTTATTCAGGAGTTTGTAGAAGACCTCAAACCATGGCAAATGACTGAGAGAGAGAGAAATCGCACTGCTAAGGCTGTTTATGCACTTATTATGAGTTAAAACTAAGAACTTAAAGTAGATCATAACTCTAACGTTCACCATTTATTGCAAATAAGTGAATCTAACGAGACATGAAAACTGGGCTTGGTGAATGTGTTTAGCCAACGGCCATGAGATCAGACTGTTGATCATTGAAAGGGGCTTCATGGATGAGAACCGGTCCTCAATCATGTGCACTGAGTGAAACGGTGTGTTTTGCGTGTGTGAGACCTGAGGATGCAGAAGCAGGTCTGAGAGCTGGACGTGAGTCTGCAGAAACCGAAGCGCTGGCATCCCTCCAGATCCGTCAAGACGAATGCGAAGTGCTGCACGGCAACCGTGTCCTTCGCCCTGGCAATCGGACGGGTCATAAAAGGTCAAAAGACTGGCGTGTGCATTACTATATTCAATAATAATAATAATAATGAGTGATTTTCACCTCTCTATGTCATAAGGGAAGCAGAAGCGAGGCAAGGACTGCAGAGACTCCTGTGTGAGAAGACGTATTATCACTCAATATTCGCAACCTATTTTACATGCAGTGTGAGATATTTCTGAGCTCAACAGGAAGACTGCAGTGGATCATGATGAAGAGTGTGTGTGTTTGCAGAGGATTGTGGCGGATCTGAGGACACTTTTGGACCCAGATGGGGAGGCTAAATGTAAAATTACCCGGTAAGGCCTGTTTAGTTTCATATCTATCTTCATTTTTTTCTATTATTGGTGTAATCTCTATTATATTAATAGTCTTTAAACTATTTTTCACTGTTGTATACAGTTTAGAAAGGCTAAAACAATGACTAAGTATATATTGTTATACTATATATTGTAGCAGAGCTGAAACAAGTTTGTTATATTTTGAGGAAAGATGAAAGAAAGAAAAATAATTCTTTAAAAATGTCAGCTAAATCATGAAAAATAAGACTTGGAACATGTTTTAAGAAGTAAATAGGATAAATTCTGAAATTTTATCAATTATAAAATTGATTATACAGGTGAAACTCGAAAAATTAGAATATTGTGCTAAAGTTAATTTGTTTCAGTAATTCAACTTAAAAGGTGAAACTATTATATAGACTCATTACATGCAAAGTGAGATATTTCAAGCCTTTATTTATTATAATTTTGATTATTATGGCTTACAGCTTATGAAACCCCAAATTCAAAATTAGAATATTGTGAAAATGTTTTCATAAGCTGTAAGCCATAATCATCAAAATTATAACAAATAAAGGCTTGAAATATCTCACTTTGCATGTAATGAGTCTATATAATATATTAGTTTCACCTTTTAAGTTGAATTACTGAAATAAATTAACTTTTGCACAATATTCTATTTTTTCGAGTTTCACCTGTTTTTTAATATAATATAATTTTCCCCTATTTTAAACCGTTGCTATTAAGTTATATTAATGTAAATAAAATAAAATAAATTAATAAAAATAAATGGTAACACTTTAGTTTAGGGTCCAATTCTCATTATTAACTAGTCGCTCATTAGCATGCATATTACTAGGTTTATTAGTACTTAAAAAGCACATATTAATGCCTTATTCTGCATGACCATATTCTACATCCCTTAATCCACCCAATACCTAAACTTAACTACCTTACAAACTATTAATAAGCAGCAAGAGTCACAGGTAATAGTGAGGCTTGCATCCTAATCTAAAGTGTGACCAGATAAATAAATAAAAGGCAGAAGGAAAGAACCACAGTGATCGCGAGGACTAACCTCATCATTAAAGTCTTCAGGGAACTGAAACAGCACACCAGGATCTACTCAAACAGAAAGAAAACACACACACACACACACACGTGCGGGTCAGGCACATCAGTTCATTTCTCAACTAGAGGATGTGGTTAAAGTCAGGTCACAGTTATCCACAGAGAGTAACCAGACCAGTTGAGCCCGACCTCATCTCTCTTTAACCCTGTTAGCAGAGGACAGCGCACTAACTAGTTCCCTTGCTTTTCTCTTTCTGATGAGTGTGTATCGGCCCGGGTGTGTGGTTTTTCTGGTTCAGTCATGTGACAGGAAGAGCCATTCTCAGAAAAGACAGGCTTCTGTGTGTGTGTGTGTGTGTGTGTGTGTGTGTGTGTGTGTGTGTGTGTGTTTATTGCATCAGTTAGTCCCTATGTGTGTGTGTGTGTGTGTGTGCGATACCCACCTTTATCTCTGGCGATTGGACATGAGGCTTGAAAGCACCAGTAGAACGTTTTATCAGGGTTTTCTCTGAGAACAACAAAACCATGAGAAAAAAAATAGTCATCATAACAAAACAAGCATTGAAATCACAGCAGAAAAACATTACAGTTCTGATGTGAAAAGCAAACGCTGTCAGAATGACCGACGAATCTGAGTGGATCACACACTCTTCTCATACACTCTTAATAAAGCTTGATGCGAGGAGCAGGATGTGGTCGACTGCTGAAGTAGAGAAGCACATCGACAGAAAACACTTCTGACTGAGCATTTCAACCGGACTCGACTACATTCATGCAAACGCAGTGATCAACAGCATGTTTGTGGCTGGAGATGTTGCATTAATTACAAAATGATCAGTCAATTGCTCTTGAGAGAATTTGAGAAATGTTCAGATTTTCATGTATGACTTTTAATGGGAGATCAGCGAAATTTGATAAAAACCTGCGCATGAAAAGTGTCCATCAGCGATTGAGATATAAGAGATGATATTCATGATAGATGTGGTGTTGAGGGTGACTTTCAACACCAGTGAGAAACTTCATACGTCCACTGAAGAGTGCAAAAACACCTATGGGTTTCCGACACTATGAGACTTCAGCAACGATGAAGAAAAGTGACGTACGTCATACAGATAACTTTTTATTATGTTGTTTAATGTAATGACGTTCAGGCTGATTTGAGTGTGGCTTGAAGCAGGTTTGAGGCCACTGTGCGTTTTCTTTTCTTTTCTTTTCTTAAGGCGGCTTGAAATGAAGGATGGAGAGGTGATGGACATCATCTCAGAGGACACCTGTCCAAACTCTCCATCTGCAGATCTCATCATCTCGACACTCGCTCTGGTGCTCGGGTTTATTCGCTGAATCGTGATGGAAAGCCTCGCGTCCGAGAACGACAGAGCGAGGAAGAGGAAGTAAGCAGGAGACCGCAATGTGAGCAAACAGAGAGAAATCGAGAGGCAAACGGAGAGAGAATCTTACTTTATCCTGGAGCCCATGATGCCCTTGTGTGTCGGGGCCCATTCGGGGTGTTCAGGGGCCGTCAGCAGACCAAAGTCATCAGATCCTTAGTTCACATCGACACACACACACTCTTCTGCACACACACACATCCTCACATCAAACAGCCAATTCCGCCGACTAGCACTCAACTCAAGACAGCACTTCCTGATCTCTCTCTCTGTGTGTGTGTGTGTGTGTGTGCTCTTGTTTTTATTACATTGTGAGGACCAAATGTCCCCACAAGTATAGTAAGACGTGAAATCACCTACATTGTGAGGACTATAGCCAATGGTCCCCACAAGTCAAATTGATTAATGAACATACTTAATGATGTTTTTTAGAAAATGTAAAAGAGCAGAAAGTTTTCTGTGATGGGTTGGGTTAGTGTAAGGGGACAGAATATACTTGTACAGTATAAAAACCATTACGTCTATGGAGAGTCCCCACAAAGATAGTAAACCAGACGTGTGTGTGTGTGTGTGTGTGTGTGTGTGTGTGAGAGAGAGAGAGAGAGAGAGACCTACATGACGTTTGCAGGCCTATTGACTATAATATCCACTTTATAATCCCATATTCTCAGTAATAACTATAGTTTGCCCTCTGGTAGATCGAGTCTCATCTTTAGGTTGAATCACTTCAGAAAGCGATTCATTTTACTTAGACTAGTAAGTGAGCATTTTGAGATAGTATATGTAACATTGTATGCACTTTTATTATGTTAAATGTTTTTTATGTGGTTTTATTTTATAGTGTTGTTATACCTTTATAATATATTATATATTAGAGTGTATCCTATATGAATAAACACACATTCACATTCACTAAAGGCCTATATATATATATATATATATATATATATATATATAAGCCTCTAGCGAATGTGAATGTGTGTTTATTCATATAGGATAAACTCACACTTTCGCCTAGTGATGGTTGAAAACATAAACACATGGAAGAGGAAATACAAGAATGGACTTCCTCTATTGTATCTCTGCTGTTTTGCTCTCATCATTTCTCATGTTTGCTCTCTCTCTCTCTCTTTCATATCTCTCTCTCTCTCTCTCTCTCTCTCTCTTTCATCTCTCTCTCTCTCTCTCTCTCTCTCTCTCTCTCTCTCTCTCTGTCTAACACGGAAGGGCGATCAATATGGATGGGCTGAGCAAATGGGTAACTGTGTGTTTGTGTGCAAGTAAGTGTGTCTGTGTAAATGGGACACTCTTCTGACTGTTCATTTGACTAATATTGTCATTGCATTGAAGTACATCCGAGTTCTTGGTACCAGTTTATTTGTGCAAACTGGCTCCCTCTAGTGTTCAGTGGAGGAACAGCATGACAACTCGCTTTTGGAAACGGTAAAGAACTGAAGGTGAGTAAAAAATAATTTGAGTAATATTGGTAGCACTTTATTTTACAGTCCTGTTCCCCATGTACTATACTTTTTATAGTGATTGCAATAACTGGTTAATGTACTAGCCCTGGACCTAACCTTAACCCTTGTAGTTAACCAGTAGCCTAGGCTTTCTCAGGTAAGTACGATGTAAGTAGCATACACGTACTGTAAAATATAGTGAAACCGTAATATTCCTAAGGACGTTTTCAATTTCATTTGGCAACTTTCTACGGAAGCCCATTTTAGAATAAACAAATAAGGTAGGCTAATAGTGACTTTATTTGTTTAATTGCAACTCAATTCCTTGTAATTGTGACTATTTCTTATTTATAACCTTTTTTTTTCACAGTAGCCTTCCATATTTATTTTGTGGAAACCAGAAATCATTAAATCTAATATGCTGAAATGGGTCTTTTAACGCCATCTTGTCTCTCATTCAATTACAAATGAATCAGGTGAATGATATGCTGTTTTCCAATGTAAAACGGCTAAATTTGACCAAAAAAAGTCGTATACTTTTTCTCATTTGGTAGAACTGTCTGTCATTTAACATTTCTGTCGCAAACAGTTGTCAAATATTAAATGTTTAGCAACTTCTTACCTCAGCTCGCACGCTGACCGTTAACTGATCGCGCTTAAAATTCACACATTTCAAACCTGCAACAAATCATATTTTCCCACCTCAGGCATTATACCTTTTTTTTTCTTTTTACTTATTTTATTCTCAACCCCGTAACGGACAAAATGGAATTGGTTTAAAAAAGATTTTAGAATAATTTTGCACAAAACGTTTTTGCTCATGTGTCCCTTATAACAATTGAAAAACTACAAAACATGTATGATCATTTTCATATTTTTATGCGACTCTCTAGTTTAAAATAGACAAATTGTGCATTTGTGGTTTTTATTTAAAAAAAAAAAAAATTCAATTTAGATGTTTAACTAAAACCTCAATTGTATTGTTAGTCTTTAACATCAGGTGGTAATCAGTAAGAAATGCCTTCATTTTTAATCTTCTTCCCTATTTTTTCCCAAAATAATAGGCAAGTTGAGAACAGTGTGATTGAGGTAGAAGACTGTAACTGGTTTAAAGGGAGACATTGCCTTCAATTTTATTTTTAATTTTCTGTCTCTCATATTGTGCCCTTTCTGGGTCAACATGTATCTGCATGCACAGCAGTGTTTCTGCTGCTGATGTGGCTGCCATTTCTGACATAGGATGATTGTCAGTGTTTAGGCGGACGTATTACATTAAATATTCTATTTATAACAAAATTATGAGCTGTCATGTCAGTATATCTGTAAAAATATTCATAAATGAAGTGAAAAAACTAAACCCTGAAACAATGAAAAATATACAGATATGTGACAGGGTTGTTGTTTTGCTCAAAATGGCCGCCCACTGCTCCTCATGTAGTTTAGGAGAGTAGACCATATATGGCAGCAATGAAATAAGTACATTGTATATACTTATGGATTAAAATAACATTGAAAAATGGGGTCGAGTTGATAAACTTGACAGTACCCTCCCTATAATACACCTCAAAAATATGATTTTAAAAATATGAAATTACTTACCATCTTCTGAGCCACTGTTAAAGAGACCTGAATGATGTCATTTCTGGTAAATATGTCACATATCGATGGAGCCTAAATTATTGGCATGACAGGGTTGAGTTTAGACTGAGGGACATAACTTCATAGTCTGTTATTTATAAAATATCTTACATTTTTTAGAAAATTATTTTTCACAAGAAAATAACAAATAAATACAATATTGCCAAAAATTAGACACTTTGCACATTTTCTTTAATATTTTCTAAGTCCAAATGCAGTGAAGCGCCTCAGGGACATGTACAATAGAAATAACATTATTTTATGATAAATTATTTAAGTGCAATAATTTTATTCATTATAATGGACATACCAAATTAAGGATAGCTTTTAACATTTGATTCTGGTGAACCACCGCTTTATAAAGTCTGGGGGAATTAAATATTACCGAATCCCAGGAATGACCTACTAATAAAATCATGATGACATTGTTACATTTATTACATTTATTTCAAGAACGTTTGGTCTGTTGAGTCACACAGCACGACTTTTTTCAGTTTTGTCACGTCTTTATTCAGTGAATCCATGGTCATTTTAACAAAATGAGGAAAGGGCTAGAATCACAGAAGAGTTAGAATCACAAGAATTTGAATGGATTTCCTTTGCTTAACAAAAATGGACTGAGATATTTAATACTCAACAATATTATTGATCCGACTGCACTAACGCAGAGCTGGACGATGAATTCTTAATTTTGTTTGCAGAACTGCTTAAA
Source organism: Rhinichthys osculus (assembly GCA_029959095.1). Lineage (NCBI taxonomy): Eukaryota > Metazoa > Chordata > Actinopteri > Cypriniformes > Leuciscidae > Rhinichthys > Rhinichthys osculus. The sequence goes on from JARWKJ010000005.1 coordinate 50,358,264, forward strand.
AGATGAAATTAACTAATTTAATAATTGATGATCTTTACAACGAAACTGAATCAACACTGAACTGACTCGAGCTGAACAACAGCCGGAATGCATCATTTTCCCATTATTACTATAAAGCTGCTTTGAAACAAACTGTATTGTGTAAAGCGCTATATAAATTATATAAATAAAGGTGATGAGACTTGACTTGACTTGAGAGGAGATGAATCAGAAGATGGCGGACGAGATGGCGATCAGGCGGCCTCTTCTTCACCCTCCTCCTCGAACTCTCCCTCCTCGGCAGTGGCTTCTTGGTACTGCTGATACTCGGACACCAGGTCGTTCATGTTGCTCTCGGCCTCTGTGAACTCCATCTCGTCCATTCCCTCGCCGGTGTACCAGTGCAGGAAAGCCTTGCGGCGAAACATGGCAGTGAACTGCTCGGAAATGCGCTTAAACAGCTCCTGGATGGCAGTGCTGTTACCGATGAAGGTTCCCGACATCTTGAGCCCGCGTGGCGGGATGTCGCAAACCGCTGTCTTCACATTGTTTGGGATCCACTCCACAAAGTAGCTGCTGTTCTTGTTCTGGATGTTCAGCATCTGCTCGTCCACCTCCTTCATGGACATGCGTCCGCGGAAAACGACGGCCACGGTTAGGTAGCGTCCGTGGCGCGGGTCGCACGCTGCCATCATGTTCTTGGCGTCGAACATCTGCTGGGTGAGCTCGGGAACGGAGAGCGCGCGGTACTGCTGGCTCCCCCTGCTGGTGAGAGGAGCGAAGCCAGGCATGAAGAAGTGCAGGCGAGGGAATGGCACCATGTTGACCGCCAGTTTGCGAAGATCAGCGTTCAACTGTCCGGGGAACCTCAGACAGGTGGTGACGCCGCTCATGGTGGCCGAGACGAGGTGGTTAAGATCGCCGTACGTGGGCGTGGTAAGTTTAAGCGTGCGGAAGCAGATGTCGTACAACGCTTCGTTGTCGATACAATAGGTCTCGTCTGTGTTCTCAACCAGCTGGTGGACGGACAGCGTGGCGTTGTAGGGCTCCACGACCGTGTCCGACACTTTGGGAGACGGCACCACGCTGAAGGTGTTCATGATGCGGTCGGGATACTCCTCGCGGATCTTGCTGATGAGAAGCGTTCCCATGCCGGAGCCGGTTCCTCCCCCGAGCGAGTGCGTGAGCTGGAAGCCCTGCAGGCAGTCGCAGCTCTCAGCTTCCTTGCGTACCACGTCCATCACAGAGTCCACCAGTTCGGCGCCCTCCGTGTAATGACCCTTAGCCCAGTTATTACCCGCTCCGCTCTGACCTACAGAACGAGCAGGACACAAAATCCATTAGCGTTTTATGATGCAAAGTTATTAAGGGGTTAGTTCACCTAAAAATGACATTTCTGTCTACCTTTACTTAACCTTATGCTGTTCCAAACCCATTAGACTTTTATTATATTTATATGATGCACAGATTGAATTAATGCTTTTATTCACATATAAATATTGATCAGTGAACATAAACAGAAGCTCAACCAAATCTGCTTGACATGTGAAAAACAAACCTCTTGCAGAAGCTTAAACGTAATGCGTAACACATGAGAATGAATCTCATTGGTTCTTTCAGAAGCTCAAATGTGATGCGTAACACGCGAGAATGAATCTCATTGGTTCTTTCAGAAGCTTTAATGTGATGCGTAACACGCGAGAATGAACCTCATTGGTTCTTGCTGAAGCTCAAACGTGCTGCGTAACACGAGAAAGAACCTCATTGGTTCTTGATGAACTCAAACGTGCTGTGTAACACGAGAATGAACCTCATTGGTTCTTGATGAACTCAAACGTGATGCGTAACACGCGAGAATGAACCTCATTGGTTCTTGCTGAATTCAAACGTGATGCGTAACACGCGAGAATGAACCTCATTGGTTCTTGCTGAAGCTCAATCGTGCTTTGTAACACGAGAAAGAACCTCATTGGTTCTTGATGAACTCAAACGTGATGCGTGACACGCAAGAAAGAACCTCATTGGTTCTTGCTGAATTCAAACGTGATGCGTAACACGCGAGAAAGAACCTCATTGGTTCTTGCTGAAGCTCAATCGTGCTTTGTAACACGAGAATGAACCTCATTGGTTCTTGCTGAACTCAAACGTGATGCGTGACACGCGAGAATGAACCTCATTGGTTCTTGCTGAAGCTCAAACGTGCTGCGTAACACGAGAAAGAACCTCATTGGTTCTTGATGAACTCAAACGTGCTGTGTAACACGAGAATGAACCTCATTGGTTCTTGATGAACTCAAACGTGATGCGTAACACGCGAGAATGAACCTCATTGGTTCTTGCTGAAGCTCAATCGTGCTTTGTAACACGAGAAAGAACCTCATTGGTTCTTGATGAACTCAAACGTGATGCGTAACACGCGAGAATGAACCTCATTGGTTCTTGATGAACTCAAACGTGATGCGTGACACGCAAGAAAGAACCTCATTGGTTCTTGCTGAATTCAAACGTGATGCGTAACACGCGAGAAAGAACCTCATTGGTTCTTGATGAACTCAAACGTGCTTTGTAACACGAGAAAGAACCTCATTGGTTCTTGCTGAAGCTCAATCGTGCTTTGTAACACGAGAAAGAACCTCATTGGTTCTTGATGAACTCAAACGTGATGCGTGACACGCAAGAAAGAACCTCATTGGTTCTTGCTGAATTCAAACGTGATGCGTAACACGCGAGAAAGAACCTCATTGGTTCTTGATGAACTCAAACGTGCTGTGTAACACGAGAATGAACCTCATTGGTTCTTGCTGAACTCAAACGTGATGCGTGACACGCGAGAATGAACCTCATTGGTTCTTGCTGAAGCTCAATCGTGCTTTGTAACACGAGAATGAACCTCATTGGTTCTTGCTGAACTCAAACGTGATGCGTAACACGCGAGAATGAACCTCATTGGTTCTTGCTGAATTCAAACGTGATGCGTAACACGCGAGAAAGAACCTCATTGGTTCTTGCTGAAGCTCAATCGTGCTTTGTAACACGAGAATGAACCTCATTGGTTCTTGCTGAACTCAAATGTGATGCGTAACACGCGAGAATGAACCTCATTGGTTCTTGCTGAACTCAAACGTGATGCGTAACACGCAAGAAAGAACCTCATTGGTTCTTGCTGAATTCAAACGTGATGCGTAACACGCGAGAAAGAACCTCATTGGTTCTTGCTGAAGCTCAATCGTGCTTTGTAACACGAGAAAGAACCTCATTGGTTCTTGCACATGAAGCAAACATGCTTGAGCTTCTGTTTACCACAACTGCTGTGAGAGTTGATCAATGTTGAAATATGTGAATAAAAGCCTAAATTCAATCATGCTAGTGAAATCCATACAGGTCGGAGTGATGCAGAAAATGCTAAAAACAGGTCATTTTGTTGTACCTTCATTCTAATGTTGATCAATCTAAATGATTTTAAATTAGCCTGTCAGTTGGTACTAATTAGCATAATACAATAGAAATGTATAAACTATAATACAAATGATAAGAAAAACTCAAATTAATCAAATACAACATTTTTGTTTACAAGGCCATTAGGAGTCTGTGTCTTTCATTTAAAATAAATTTAAAGGGATACTCATGTTGTTCCAAATCTGTATGATATTCTTTCTTGTGCAGAACACACACACACACATATATATATATAGATAGATAAATATTATAAGAATATATTTCAGGGTACAAAATAACACTGGACCTTACTGACTTCTTTCTAAACTCACTAGTGTTTCACTGAATAAAAAAGTAATAAATAGTAAAGTAAATGCAATAATGTAATTAAAATTGTCTGGCCATCCCTTTAATTTAACTATAAAATGTCTGCACGGGTTTCATTGAAAAATATATCTGAGATATTTCAACATTCAGAAGTGAATCAATGTATAACAACACTAAAAAAATAAATCAGATGTTTGCATGCAATGATATAAGAGTGGAGGGCGTTTATATACCAAAAACAAAGTTGTCAGGTCTGAATATCTGTCCAAAAGGCCCGGAGCGGACCGAGTCCATGGTTCCCGGCTCGAGATCCACAAGGATGGCACGCGGGACATACTTTCCCCCTGAGAAAACAGACAACCAAAGAATGCACCTCAGTATAAGGACTTAAGTTGTTTGTATGGAGATTGTGTCTACAAGTTAGGGTTAATTGTAATAAAATAAAACATTTAGTATTAAGATGGGAGTGTTCTGTGATATGCAAGGGCCCTTAAATGGGTCAATCCAGGAATCAGACATTTGACATTCCCTAACGGTGGTTATGTGCTTACCAGAGGCTTCGTTGTAGTAAACACTGATGCGGTCGAGCTGCAGGTCACTGTCTCCATGATAGCTGCCGGTGGGGTCAATGCCGTGCTCGTCACTGATCACCTCCCAGAACTGAGCGAAAAAAAGAAAAAAATGGAAGCCATGAAGAATCACTGATGCTATGTAATAAGCCCAGGGCTAGTGGTACCACTGGGAAGTTGTCTAAAAAATTGTATCGCATAAGATATCAAGTCAAAAGTTAAACAAATGCATGCTTTCTGTATACAGCATGATGGTTATACACTTAGTTTAAAATCCTCTTGAATATGCAATATAATATTTGTCCAGTATCATTTTTTGCAATATCTGTTGTGAACAGTAGAACCACACTACATTAGGATAAGAGGCAGTATATAAGACTGTTATAACTGTTACAAATGCATATCATTTATTAATTATGACATTTGTTGGCCAAATCAATGGGTTGATAAGATTGAACATTATCTTTTAAAATGTTGTTCATTCATTGTTTCGTTACATAATTGCTGTACTGTATAGTTCCTCTGTTGATTTAACTGTAACGTTTTATTCTTGAGCAATAAGAGAGAAAACGCCCTCTTTTGTAGTCCGTTTTGAAATATGCCTATAAAAAATGACAAAAATAAATATCCACAGTATACGCTGCACTCGTTAATATTGCATTTAGAGCTAATTTGATGGAAATGTATAGGCTAATTTCAGAGAAAAACAAGAACGAAGAGCATCCCCATCCCCCTCCCCCGTGAACATTGCCAAACGTCTAGCATCGCCTACTACGCCATTGGAATGTAACGTTACTGCATTGAAAGAAAACACGACGAAAAAAGACACGGATGTGTTCTATTAAACGTGTCGTTATAATTAAAATGCGTAATAATCGTGCAATATTTTGGATGATTGTAAGGCGAGTTGAAGCGCGAGCCAGCCGCCACACCCCTCTCGCGCACCCGGCGAGACATACGCATCAAACAAATACGACATAAAAAAAACGCATCGATCGCTTCGCGTTAGACAATTTAAAAAAAGCCATCGACTTCCATAACCTTTAGGAAACTGCTACAAAGACTGTAAATAAAATGAAAGATTAGTAGCAGCGCAAATCAATATATTTTAAAGATATGAAAGGGCCTATACAACATAGAAGTGAAAGAAATTTTTTATTTTTCGTGTTCTACCTTCGCTCCGATCTGATTCCCGCACTGGCCCGCCTGAAGATGCACTATCTCACGCATGTTGACTTGAAAGATGTGAAAATAATGTGTAAATCTGTTGAATCTCGATGGCCCGTTCTCACACCCTCTTCGGATTATGTCTCGCCCAGACTAGTGCGTAGTGCGCGCTCCCGTCAGCCGGAATCCAACAGTCAGTCCGTGTTGCCAGATTGGGTCGAAGATTTCCACCCTTAAATCTCACCAAAACCCGCCCAAATCATTAACTGCCAAAAACAATGCGATAGATTTTATTGCCATGTCATTCAAGGTTGATAAGGACGATTTGTATCTCCTTAAAACAAAATAATGATAACAAAGAATGAAAATAAACCAGGGAAACAGATAAACAGGGCAAAAGCATTAAAGAGAATTAGCAAATATTACTAACATGTCTTTAGGCCTACTAAACGGCAATGAATCAAAGAATTAACAGATTAATCATTGGAAAAACAATTTTCAATGTCAGTAATAGTAAGAATAAGTCCATTTAAATTAAAAAAAGTGCACAATTAAGTGAAAAAGCAACGTAATTAGCAGGCATTTAACACATTTTCATGCACAAAAATGCAACAAAACAACTCCAAAAATGTGTCTTTCAAAGTACAATAATCCAATAATAATGCACTTAATTTTGTGTTGCACTTAAACATCGGACAGAACTAATTTCGTGAAGTAGAACAAACTGCAGAACTTTGCACAGTCAAAACTGATGCTTGTCACTTGTCAGGAGTAGCATATTAGGCTATAATCCCATAATCAGTTTCGATTCTGATTGAATCATTCAATTGTGCTCTGATTTGATTTCAGAGTTACAAATTTACAAAGAGCCTTTGAGTCATCATCTCCCACAGGTTTATTAGGCCTAGCCCTATATGTTTTGGGTTTCCTATTCTTACAGTGCAACTTAGGCCTATGCCACTTTGGTTTTGCGTTTTCTTGAATAAAGGCTAAATCAAAAATCTGGTCCTTTATCGCTCTAAAACCTCGTCACTCATGAGACACAATCACCAACATCAAAGACGACAAATTGATTGACAGGTCTCTCTTACCCGGCCCAAACAGTTGTGTCAAGAAAACACGCCAGTTATTTTAAAAAACTGCCCAAATTTTCTTTGGACAATACGTTTTTTCCGGTCAAATCCGAACAAAAGAAGCCCAATTGGGCGGAAACCAGTCCAATCTGGCAACACTGGCAACAGTGCTGCATTATGACGCAATCATCTCCATGACAACAGAGCTGATAAGATGGTCCAGCACTCCCTCATCTTTCTCTAGAGAAGCTCGTGTGTAGTCTTAGCTGAGTCATTCTCTGAGCCTTTTGTGTCCCCAATAAAGATAACGATCTTACTGCCTTAAAATATTGAACAATAGCAATTTGAAAGCTGTCTTAATCACATAACACCATTTGAACTCATCAATCATATTGAAGAGGATTAAAGCCACCATTTTTTCCCATATGTCCCTTGTATCCCAATTTCATGATAAATATAACACTTATAGGATACATATTTTCCCCCCAAAAAAGTAACACGTATATATATATTATATATATTTTAATATTATAATTAATTAGGAAGGTTTTTAGCTTGTCCCTGTTATTTTTGCATTCTGGGAGTCACTGATGAGTTTTGTATGATTCACCCAGAATGCATTGCAGCATGAAGCATGTCACCGTTATTGAGATTCATGCGCTGATTCTTGAGATTTGTGTTTGTATAGGGTGTTTGTATATTGTATTGTTTAATTAAATACTAAAAATTTATATTTATCATGCTGTAAAAATCCTGATTATTATGATACTTTAAAATTGATTCCAGAGAATAGACCCTGGATGAAATCAGGCCGTTACAATATGGTAATATTATTTATCATCAACATTGATCATATTTTCTTTTGCTATAACAAACACAGAGTGAAACAACATCAAATAGTCAAGGCCAAAGAGCTCAACTAAATCAAACAGGAGTCTAAAATGATTTGGGCCGTGCAGATTCAACTAGTAGATCTCTATAACTGTGCAGTAAACAGGAAAGCAGTCTCCATCTGTACTGACCCGTGTCATCCTCTGTACCACTCTCTTTTCAGTTACTGCCATCAGGTTGCAACTTTAGAGCTCCTTTAGCCAAAAAGAAAGCTTACAGAAACTCTTTTATTCCAACTGCAATTTCTATTTTAAATAAGACCAAATAGTTTTAATAGCAGGCTATATTGTATTTAAGTCTTTGTAAGGTTCTTTGGATTAATTGTGTTTTGTGATGTGTGTGATTGTACTGTGTATATGTGAGCCTTTTAACCTAAGGCAAATTTCTATCATTGGTTGATAAATTATAAAGTTTTTTTAAATTTGAATTTGAATTTGAATACACAAAATGAACATCAAATTTCAATGAACTGAACAGCAATATCAAATGAGCAAATGAATCAGTAACTTTTGTCTCTCTCTCTCTCTCTCTCTCTCTCTCTCTGTGTGTGTGTGTTGTTTTTGTTGCATTATTTTCCTGTTATCTCGGTAAATCTGCTTTGAAACACTGTATTGTAAAAATTCACTGTAAATAAATGATGGGACTTGACTTGATTTGACTGTGTGTGTGCATCCACCATTGTGGATATTTTTTGCATTGTTGGAAGTGTGCAGAGTTGTATAAAGTAGAAGTAGAAAGTAGAAATTCTGCCATGTCTTACTTCCAGCCATGAACTGATTGACAGTTGATTTCAGTTGATTTCTGTCTCCTGACTGAAAAACTGCTAATAAGCAAATCCAGGTGATTGGAACAAAATACTGAGGCGGACTTTTACTTTCTGAACCTGGACTTTACTCCTCTGAAGAGAACAGAAAAAGAGACGACACAGTCTTAGATGAAATCAACTGAAGAGAAGACATTAAATCTGAAGATCTCAGCAGAGGAGGATTAAACAACTCCACAAACAGCATTACCAGCTTCACTTATTACTAACCAGACTGACTTTATTTCTGTCAGACTTCTACAGAAGTTTTTATTTTTATTTAACAGAGGTTTAACTCAGTTTCATTTGAAGTCACCATAACAGTGATTAGTGTTTCCATTAGCCAGGCTCTTTACTCATATTAGATATTTGATCTCTTTTGACTGCTGTGACAGTGTGTTTGCCAAACACATATACAGTAACAAAATTGAATGGGATCAGGTGATGAAGGTTACCTGGTGATGGTTTTGTAATCATCATGAAAAAGCCTGATTCACTGTGGTATTTGAATTTAATAATTATTTTGACAAATTATCAAAAACAAAAAACAACCTGTAACTGCATCATGAGATCCAGCAATATTATAACAATAAGTTAGTAGACTTTAACAAACATGAGAACAAAAAAAATTTTTTTATGATGATACACACAGACATCAACAATCAGCGTATGAATCTTAACAACGGCTGAACATAAGCTCATTATTTATTAATGCAGCAATGCATGATGGGAGCCATGAATGAGTTTTGATTGGTGGCATCCAGAATACACTGCAAAATGCTTTATAATTGTCACCATTATTGAGATTCACAGGCTGATTCTTCATGTCTTAAAAAAAATAAAAAATAAACTTTGTATGTGATTACATTTTAAGAAAAGATTTGAATTACATTGTAAAAGTTACAAATATTATGATTATCAAGGACCGTGCTGCTATAATCAATCAAATAAATTTAACTCGTTAATTAGGCTCTACTCAGGTTATATATGATTGCGATATAATTATAATGTTCAAAACATCAAACACCATTATGTGACCTTTCCTCTTTGTTCACCTGGCTGTTGAAACTCAGGTACAGCAGCCAATCAAAGATCAGAAGTTAATCATGTAAGGGTCAAGAGACCAACTAAAGCAAACACTGATCTCTATAACGGTAACATACCAATTACGATTTTCTCCTTCAGTGATTCCTCTGTTGAAATGAAACCTCTGTTAATTCTCAATAAAATCTTCTGTAGAAGTCTGACAGAAATAAAGTCAGTCTGGTTAGTAATAAGTGAAGCTGGTAATGCTGTTTGTGGAGTTGTTTAATCCTCCTCTGCTGAGATCTTCAGAGATTGAATGTCTTCTTTTCTGTCTTTTCAAGACTGTGTCTGAAGTCAGTTGTAGTTCTTGTGTTTCTGCTCGTTTCTTTTTCTGTTCTCTTCAGAGGTGTAAAGTCCAGGTTCAGAAAGTAAAAGTCCGCCTCAGTATTTTGTTCCAATCACCTGGATTTGCTTATTAGCAGTTTTTCAGTCAGGAGACAGAAATCAGCTGAAATCAACTGTCAATCAGTTCATGGCTGGAATAAACACATGGCAGGATTTCTACTTTTTCTGTACTTCTACTTCTACTTTATACAACTCTGGAAGTGTGCCACTTCATTTCTGTCTATTCTGCGTTGTTTCTGATTTTGAGGATGAATTTTGTCCATTTTCTAAGCGGGGTCTTCAGAGACCTAAGAGTGACTTCTTTTCACACTAACATAAAAACATTCATTCCACCAGATATCATTCCAATTTATTATACTTTTTTTTTTTTTTTTGTAGATCTAGAAAGTGTTGACAACCATACAAAGTCTATAAATATAAATAAATGCTATATTTAAATAAATAAAAGATAAAAAAGTTTCACTTTAGCAAAAGTCATTTATTAGGGTATATAAGGATAACATTATTGACTACAGGTGGACTTTAAGTTTATTTCCGTGATTTCCAGTAAAACAAACTGCAAATAAAAAAAGCAAACAAATAGATAGATAGAGAAATAGCAGTTTGGACTGTGAGGGTCACGGAGGCGAGTATAAATCTGAGCTCTTGCAGGTTCACAGACACACACACACACACAGACACGATGGAGGTGAAGCTGCTGTGTCTGACTGTTGTTCTTCTCTCCTCACCCCTCCTCACACTGTGTGACCCGCTGTGAGTATTAAACACACCGTTTGCTCAAAGAGTTACTAATAATTTGTTTTTAATATTTCAAACGCTGTGATTTGATCTCCTCAGGTTTGTTCTGTCAGCTCCTAATTTGCTGAGAGTGGGTTCCTCAGAGAATGTGTTTGTGGAGGCTCAGGATTACTCTGGGGGAGATCTGAACGTGAGGATCTCAGTGAAGAACTTCCCGAAGAAAGACAGGGAGATACTGACCAAAACAGTGACACTGACTGGAGACAAAAATTACCAGATCCTTACAGATATACAGGTGATGCCACATGTAATTTAGAGTACATTTTTGGTTGTAAATTGAAAAATGCTTTTTCTTTAATTAAAAATTTGCAAAGGACTAATTCATTTTCTGTTCTCTAGATCCCTGATGATCAGAACTTCTTCTCTGATGATCCTTTGGAGAAGCAGTATGTGTTTCTACAAGCTCAGTTTCCATCTCACGCTCTAGAGAAAGTGGTCATGGTCTCATTCCAGTCTGGATATATATTTGTACAGACAGACAAGCCCATCTACACGCCTGCTAGCACAGGTAAGAATATGTGCTAAAACGTGATAAATATAGAGAGAATTAATGCGCAATGTGAACTTTAAACATGTTACATCAGCATGACATCCTTCTGCACAGCAAAAACTCCAGAGTTAAATTAACTCTCCTGGGAGTTTATATGGCTCCAGACTCAGTGTTAAAATATGAGTGTTAAATTAACACTCAAGAGTGTTAAAGTTAATGAGCTCATTAAGTGATTAATTGTGTGATGATTGACTAATATTGAAGACACCTGATGTTAACAAGCAGAATCACCAAAGGAGAAAATCTACTTTTTAAGACACCGTTATGGAGATCAGTGTTTGCTTTAGTTGGGCTCATGGCCCTTAAATCATTAAATTCAGTTTTTGTTTGGCTGTTGTATCTGAATTATAACTGCCAGATGAACAAAGAGAAAAGTTGACCAGGTATTGTTTGTTATGTTTTGACATAATCATAATTTGACCAGAATATCAAATCTCTATTAGAGAGTTATGTCTACCTTGTTGATTACATCAGACCTGTGATTCTACAGCAAATGATTTTCAGTATTATCAAAATAATCCAAAATATTTCTTAAAAATTGTTCTGATAAAAAGACTTGGGAGTTTACTGTAATTAGACACACTGACATCAAGAATCAGCCTGTGATTCTCAACAATGGTGACAATAATAAAGCATGTTGCAGTGCATTCTGGGTGCCACCAATCAAAACACATTCATGGCTCCCATCATGCATTGCTGTATGAATAAATTATGATCTGAATTGTTTTAGTAATTTCCTTTCCCTAATTGAATATTCTGTGTCACCATTGTTGAGATTCATACACTGATCCTTGATGTCTGTGTGTGCCTAAAAGAAAGATTTTGTTTTATCAGAACAACTCTTAAGAAATCCTTTAGATTATTTAGAAAATTCTGGATCTTTTGCTGTAGAATCATATTAACGCCGTAAGCAACAATATACATTTAAGTCAGAGATTAGACTCTAAATGAGTTCAGTGATTCAGATCAAATTATGATTATGTCAAAACATAACCAACACCACCTGATAAACATTTTCTTTGTTCATCTGGCAGTTACAGCTCAGATACAACAGAGAAACAAATTTTAAAGTTAACAGTTTAAGGGTCAAGAGCCCAACTAAAGCGAACACTGATCACCATAATGGTGTCTTAAAAAATTCGATTTTCTCCTTTGGTGATTCTGCTTGTTAACATCAGGTGTCTTCAATAATGGTCAATCATCACTCAATTAATCACTTAATGAGCTCATTAACTTTAACACTCTTGAGTGTTAATTTAACACTCATATTTTAACACTGAGTCTGGAGCCATATAAACTCCCAGGAGAGTTAATTTAACTCTGGAGTTTTTGCTGTGTGTTTATTATCAAACGGAATGCTGTTTTTATCAGGGTTTGAAGCTACAGAAAACCAAACAAACAGATCTTTTTTTTTTTTCTTTTTTTTTTGACATCTTTTGCAGTTCAATACAGGATTTTTTCTCTGACGTCCAACCTGAAACCCCTGAGTCAGTCTGGAGTCACAGTGGAGATCATGGTATACCGTTTTAGAAGAGCACAATGTTATAACACACACACGACATTTCCGCTGTAATGAGCGTAATTTGCACTGACGATCTCAGCAAACACAGTGTTAATACTGATTTCTGTTTCTGAAGAATCCACAAGGCATCACAGTTTCATTAGAGAAGATATATCCAGTGAAAGGGATGAAGTCCGGAAAATACGCCATTCCTGAGGTTGCCAGGTGTGTGAAACGCTCACAGGACTGAAGATATTTAACCTGAGTGAACTGACAAAACTTAATTTTCATTATCTATAGTGTCTAATTCAGGACAATATGTTAGTGTATAAGAAAAAATATTACCGTTCATGATGTTATCGTCTGTTTAAATATCATAAAAATCAGATATGTTCATGTTTGTGTTCTGTATGTTTCAGTCGTGGGATCTGGAAGGTTGTCACTCGGTACACAAACACTCCTCAGAAGACGTTTACTGCGGACTTTGAGGTCAAAGAATATGGTAAGATGTGTGTCAACAAACTGTATGTTGTGTATGAATAAGAACTGAAAAAATATTTATTTGAAAACAAGACAACTGAGTGTGCTAAAGGGGGTATAAGCTCATGTGGAGCCATTGGTTCTCATTGGATATGAAAGAATGAAACAACAAAATATTTCCAAGGCATTCCTGAGGATACAGTACACTGTCAGAAATAGGGGTACAGTAGGAGTCCATATCTGTCCCCCAAGATACAATCTACACTAGCGTACCCCATAGGGCTTATTATTGGCAGAGGTGTATATAAGTAGAAGTAGAGAAAAAGTAGAAGTCCTGCCATGTGTTTTTTCCACCCATGAACTGATTGACAGTTGATTTCAGCTGATTTCTGTCTCCTGACTGAAAAACTGCTAATAAGCCAATCCAGGTGATTGGAACAAAATACTGAGGAGGACTTTTACTTTCTAAACCTGGACTTTACACCTCTGCATAGCAATGCCACATGTCAGCCAAGAGTAAAGAAATAAACCAGAACTGGACCTTGTCTGAGTCACAAAATCTGTGTATATTAAATATGGAGTCATTTCAGCCTTAATAAAGCCTGTTAACAAGCAGAATCACTGAAGGAAAGAAGAGAACAGAAAAAGAGACGAGCAGAAACACAAGAACTACAACAGACTTCAGACACAGTCTTAGATGAAATCAACTGAAGAGAAAAGAAGACATTAAATCTGAAGATCTCAGCAGAGGAGGAATAAACAACTCCACAAACAGCATTACCAGCTTCACTTATTATTAACCAGACTGACTTTATTTCTGTCAGACGTCTACAGAAGGTTTTATTGAGAGTTAACAGAGGTTTAACTCTGTCACCATAACAGTGATTACTGTTTCCATTAGTTGGGCTCTAAACTTTTATTATATATTTTATCTCTCTTGGTTGCTGTGACAGTGTGTTTGTCAAGCACATTTACAGTAGCAAAGAAAGCAAAAGAGAAATGAGATCAGGTGATGATGGTTACCTGATCATGGTTGTGTAAGTGTCATGAAACAGACTGATTTGATTCGCTGAGGATTTTATAATCTAACAATTATGCTATTCCACTAATATATTCACATCACAAACCCTGTGTAACTGCAGCATGAGATATAACAACCGGTTTAAATATTTTAACAAACATAAAATGCAAAAAAAAAAAAAAAAAATATATATATATATATATATATATATGTATTTTGCTGACACACACAGATATCAACAATCAGCACATGAATCTCAACAATGGTGACAATCACAAATATTTAGGTAAACAGATTAATTCAGAACATCACGGAAAAGCTACCAATTCACAACAAAAACAACAGCAAAAAATAAAAGCAAATACTTAGAATCAAACAAAATTATAGGACAATTCAGCATAATTTATTCATGTTGCAATGCATGCTGGTAGTTTTGTACTAGACTGGTACCCAGCTTGCATTGCAGAAAAGTACTTTTGATTGTCACCATTGTTGAGATTCATACGCTGATTGTTGATGTCTGTGTGTGTCATCATAAATTGACTGTTTTGTTCTCATGTTTGTTAAAGTCTACTAACTTATTGTTATAATATTGCTGGATCTCATGACAGTGCAGTAACAGGTTTTGTGTTGTGAAAATAAATAAATTCGACAAAATAATTAGTAAATTAAAATATCTAATTGAATCAGGCTATTTCATGATGATTACAAAATCATCACCAGGGAACCATCATCATCTGATCCCATTTAACTTTAACTTACTTTGTTACTGTAAATGTGTTTGACAAACACACTGTCACAGCAGCCAAAATAGATAAAATATATAATAAGCGTTAAGAGCCCAACTAATGGAAACACTAATCACTGTTATGGTGACTTTGAATGAAACAGAGTTAAACCTCTGTTAATTCTCAATTAAACTTCTGTAGACGTCTGACAGAAATAAAGTCAGTCTGGTTAGTAATAAGTGAAGCTGGTAACCCAGCTAGAAATGTTTTGTTCTAAAAACGTTCTGGGAACATTACCATGAAGTTCTAATAATGTTTTCAGCGGGTAGTTTTATTTTGGTTCCCAGAATGTTTTCCTAAAAGGAACACAGCAAAAACTCCAGTGATAAAAGTTAATGAGATAATTAAGTGATTAATTAATTGATTAAGACACCTGATGTTAACAAGCAGAATCACTGAAGGAGAAAATCACAAATTGTAAGCCACCGTTATGGCGATCAGTGTGTGCTTTAGTTGGGCTCTTGACCCTTACATTTTTAACTTTAGATTTTGTTTGACTGTTGTAACTGAGTTATAACTGCCAGATGAACAAAGAGAAAAGGTGATCTGAAGTTGTTGGTTATGGTTTGACATAATCATAATTTTACCTGAATCACAAAACTAATTTAGAGCCTAATCTCTGACTTATATTTATATTGTCGATTGCAGCATCACATTGATTCTACAGTATAAGAGCCAGAATTTTCAATATATTCCAAAGGATTTCTTAAAACTTGTTCTGATAAAATAAAAAAATAAAAATTGTGTAGGTACAAACAGACATCAAGCATGAGTGTATGAATCTCAACAACGGTGACAAATGAAATATTTAATTAGGAAAAGGACAGTTCAGATCATAATTTATTCATACTGCAATGCATGATGGGAGCCATGAATGAGTTTTGATTGGTGGCACCCAGAATGCACTGCACCATGGTTTATTATCGTCACCATTGTTGAGATTCACAGGCTGAATCTTGATGTCTGTGTCTTAATAAAACAAATCTATATCTTTTAAACAGAAATATTAATAATATTTAGGATTCTATAGAAAATGTTACAAATTGTATGCTGTAGAATCACCAGGCTGCTGTAATCAACAAAGTAAACCTAACTATCTAAATTGTAGTTCTCTGTTGTAAGTCACTTTGGTTAAAAGCATCTGCTAAATGTAAATGATGTTTTTTTAGTGATTCAAGTCAAATGATGATTACGGCTAAACATAACCATCACCACCTGAACACCAATCTCGTTGTTCATGTGGCAGTTACAACTCAGTTATAACAGCCAAACAAAATCTAAAGTTAATAATTTAAGGGTCAAGAGCCCAAGTAAAGCAAACACTAATCACCATAAGGGTGACTTAAAATTAGATTTTCTCCATTAGTGATTATGCTTGTTAACATCAGGTGTCTTCAATAATGGTCAATCATCACACAATTAATAACATAATTATCGAATTAATTTTAACACTCTTCAGTGTTCATTTAACACTCATATTTGAACACTTTAACTCTTTGAGTGTGGAGTCAAATAAACTCCCAGGAGAGTTAATTTAACACTGGAGTTTTTGCTGTGTAGGATAACATTCTTGCTTTAACACGTCACATTACAAGAACATTTTATAAAATACACTCCGTCATCTCAGGCCTGAATGATATCCTCAAAACATTTTGCGAACGTTGATTTGATAATGTTCCTCCTTTGTTATTATGGATCATTGTATAATCTTTTATCTCAAAAACTTTCCCAAAACATCCTCATAATGTTACAGTTAAAACGTCATATCTTAGTTTACATTTAACCTTATAGAAACATTATTTGAAATGAGAAAACATCCTTAAAACATTCTTTGAACATTTCTTTAAAACGTTAACCAAATAGGGAATGTTAGCCAATGTTCTGAGAACGTCCCCTGCTAGCTGGGAATGCTGTTTGTGGAGTTGTTCAATCCTCCTCTGCTGAGATCTTCAGATTTAATGGGCCCTATCTTGCACTCGGCGCATATGACTTTGTACACTGACGCATGTATCATTCCTATTTTGCACCCGCGCAAAGCAGACTTTTCCCTCCACAGACACACGTCGGTTAACTAAGAAATACACTTGCGCTCCCCGGGGCGGTTCAGTGCAAAGAGGAGGCGTGTTCCGGCGCAAATTTTCCCTCATGCTATTTTGCTGTTCTATAAAACAAATGCGCCACTGACCAGAAAAAACCTGGTCTAAAGTCAGTGGCGCGTTGCGCGTTGTTCATTATGCTATTTTAAGGGCGCATGCTTGGCCATAATCAATGTAGCGTGTGCACAACGCGCATACACTTTGATTCTCTCATCTAAGCAGCAGTTTTCATTTTTGCAAATCATACATTATTACGATATATAGATAGATAGATAGATAGATAGATAGATAGATAGATAGACAATTTATTATAAAAGCATACATGTAGCTTACACATTTACCCAAATTATCATACGCCTGTTTAACAGAAGTTAATTTGGGTGGGTTTCTCAAACTTTCCCCATCCCCAATGTCACTTCTCTGTGTTTTACGGCCCTGACGAGAACGTTGCTCTCCTCGGCTATGAACCGCTCCTGGCGCGCGCCTGGCAAATCCGCCGTTATAATAGGAATCCGCTTTAGAACAAGCGCGCCTGCTCTTAAAGGGAATGTGAGATGACGCTCTGATTGGTTTATTTCACGTTACGCCCAAACCACACCTATGAATAATGAAGCTACTTCAGACCAACCCCTTTTAGATTTGCGCCAGGCGCAAGAGGCATTTATCCCGCCGGGAAAATAGCAACAGCGCCGGGATCCGCCCACAAAGTTACTTGCGCTTTGCGCTTTGACACTTGCGTTTCAGATCGTTAAAATAGGGCCCAATGTCTTCTTTTCTCTTCAGTGGATTTCATCTAAGGCTTTGTCTGAAGTCAGTTGTAGTACTTGTGTTTCCGCTCGTCTTTTTTTCTGTTCTCTTCAGAGGTGTAAAGTCCAGGTTCAGAAAGTAAAAGTCCTCCTCAGTATTTTGTTCCAATCACCTGGATTTGCTTATTAGCAGTTTTTCAGTCAGGAGACAGAAATCAGCTGAAATCAACTGTCAATCAGTTCATGGCTGGAATATACACATGGCAGGACTTCTACTTTTTCTCTACTTCTACTTTATACACCTCTGATTATTGGTAAGATAATTAAGTGATTAATTGAGTGATGATGGAGCATTTAAGATGATACCTGATGATAACTAGCAGAATTACTGAAGAAAAGAGAAACACAAGAACTACAACTGACTTCCAGAGATGAAATCAACTGAAGATAAAAGACATTAAATCTGAAGATCTCAGCAGAGGAGGATTAAACAACTCCACAAACAGCATTACCAGCTTCACTTATTACCGACTAGTTATTGAGAATTAATAGAGGTGTAGATGGTGATGTTTTATTGGAAATAATAGGTTTTTGTAAATTCACCATTATGGTGGTCAGTGTTTGCTTTAGTTGGGCAGTTTGGCTCTTGGCTTCATTATGCAAGTTTGTGGTCTTTATAACAGTGTTTACCAAAACACATCATTTTATCACAAAGGATGCCAGAAACAAAGATGATCAGGTGATGTAGTTTTAACCATCATGAAATGGAATGATTCATTAATAAGCAAAACTGGTAATTTGTTATTAATAGATTATTTTTCACCAATGATGATTTCTTGCAACAAAACAGGCATTCTGAATTATGTTTTTTTTTTAACATTGTGGAGCAAATTATTTAAGACACACACAGACATCAAGAATTAGCATATGAATCCCAGCAATGGTGACATGCTTCATGCAGAAATGCATGCTGGGAACCACCATATTATAAAACTAATGGCTCACAGCATTCATTGCAGCATGAAGCATCTCACCATTGTTGTGATTCATATGCTGATTCTTGATGTTAGTGTGTGTGTGTCTACAGTTTCTTTCTTTATTTAGAAATTTATATCCAGAATGTTAAATCTTTGGCAAAAAAGGTTTTGATGGTATAAATCAGTTAATTACAAAGTAACCTCTTTTGGTCAGTGATGACATTAGTCAAACGTTTTTAAATATGATGATGAAAAATATATCACCTGATCATCATTGATTTTGGTTTCCTTTGCAACAAAATATGTGTTTTGGTAAACTCCGTTACAAACACAACAACTGAAATACATAAATTGTCAAACCACCCAACTAGAGAAAACACTGATTACCATAATGGTGACCAACTATTTTCAATAAAACGTCAACATCTAAAAATGTGTTCATTCTCAAAAAGAACATCTGTAGATGAATGACAGAAATAAGGTCCAACTGGTTTTAGAGTGATTTCATGTCTTTTCAGTTGATTTAATCTAAGGCTGTGTCTTGAAGTCAGTTGTAGTTCTTGGATACATGATATCCAAGAACTACAACTGAGAGTATCCAAGATACTCTCATTCCTGCGTAATAATCAAGAAACTTCACTGCCGTACCATGAGTGCAGCAGGAGTAATGATATGACGCAGCGCCTGAAAATAGTTCCGTTGTGTTGACGGAAGGTGGCCTATTTTCGGGCGCTGCGTCATATCATTACTCCTGCTGCACTCATGGTACGGCAGTGAAGTTTCTTGATTATTACGCAGGAATGAGAGTCTAGTTCCTAGCCATATCAGCCTAGAGAATCGCAACTTTACATTTTCCGTCGGTCTTAGTGCACGATGTAACTACAGAAGAGTCAAGTTTAAAATAGGAAAAATATCGAAACTCTTTGGTCATTTTGTTTTTAGAAATGCTAATGGTCTTGTCCACTTCAATGATGTATGCTAAGCTATGCTAAAAGTGGTACCGCCAGAACCGGAGATCGGCTGAATGGATTCAAAAACGGTAAAACTCAACAGTTTAACTCTGGGGGAGTTGTAAAATGAGCCTATTTCCAAAAAAAGTGGAGTATCCCTTTAACTTATCACTATATTTAAGTAGTCTTGAAATAAAGGAAATAAAAGTTTTGTCACAACACCGCAAAATCCCCAGTGTTAAATTAACACTGAGAGTTTGAATTATATAAACTCTGAGCAGAGTGTTAAATGAACGCTGAAGCGGTGGTAAAGTTAATGAAGTCAATAATTGAGTATAATTAACAAAGTTAACCTATTTCAGAAATTGGGCTTTCAGGGAGTTCAGGTCAAATGATTGTGAAATAATGATTATGTTAAAACACAACCAATACCATCAGATCACCTTTTCTCTTTGTTCATCTGGCAGTTATAACGCTGTTACAACAGCCGAACAAAATCTAAAGTAAAAAATGTAAGGGTTAACTGCCCAACTGAAGCAAACACTGATCTCCATAATGGTGACTTAAAATTGTGATTTTTCACTTTCAGTGATTCTATTTGTTAACATCAGGTGTCTTCAATGTTGGTCAATCATCACTCAATTAATCACTTAATTATCTCATTAACTTTAACACTCTTGAGTGTGGAGTCATATAAACTCCCAATAGAGTTAATTTAACACTGGAGTTTTTGCTGTGCAGTGACAAGCCATTGTACCCCTAAAGGTACAAACTTTATTTTCTGAGACTGTATAGAGAGGAAGACATTAACCAAAATGCTTTGAATTTTTTTTTTTTTTTTTTTTACTTTTTAATTTATTAATAACTTAGGCCAAAAACATAGTTTTTTTACCCTTAACCATGTGAGTGCCTTGGAAGTTTTGTTGTTTCAAAAATATTCATTTACTTGTGTCTTTCCTCTGGTTTGGTTTATAGTGCTTCCAACATTTGAAGTGAAATTAAAACCCAGTAAGTCATTCTTCTATGTGGGCGACGAGAGCCTGAAAGTCGACATTGAAGCCAAGTAAGACAACATATGTTCTGCTACACTGTATTGAAAATGAATCTATAATGTGAGTAAACACTGATTTAAAATAGATTTGTGTGTAAATCTTTCAGGACCACTTCTGTCAAAGGTAATTGACAATTAGCATACAGTTTGGATTGGCAGTATGGTTCTGTTCTGGGCGAGCCCAAACTGACATCATTGGGTTATATCAGCTAATGTAATTTTAATGGTCAGATCGAAATTTAAATGGTAATGTCTCCTTTACCTCTTCTGAGGAACAGAAAATGTCCAACCTAATCTATCTAATGAAAGCGGATGTGGATCAAGCAGTCGTCGTCAGCGTTTAGTTTTTACAGCTGAAATTGTATATGCTTTTATAGGTATCTGTTTGGACAGAAGGTGGAAGGAAATGCGTTTGTGGTGTTTGGTGTGATGGACGGTGAGAAGAAAATAAGTATTCTTACCTCTCTGCAAAGAGTTCAGGTGAGATAAATTAAAACCTCTATGATCTCATTTCTCCTCACATAGAGAGTGACTTAAAACATTAAAAACAGTTTTAACTTGTCTTGTAGACTGATGTTATTGTCTTTATCATATATGAATAGATAAGGGAAGGAGAAGGAGAGGCTGAACTGACCAAGAAGATGATCACTAACACCTTTCCAGACATTAACCAGCTGGTTGGACAATCAATCTATGTTTCAGTCAGTCTTTTAACAGAAAGTGGTAAGACTCAACAGATACTGTACATCTGTATGCACAAGTTTACATGCATTGTGTGATTTTATAGTGGCTAATTGTGTGTGTGTGTGTGTGTGTGTGTGTTTAGGCAGTGAAATGGTGGAAGCAGAAAGGAGAGGCTTTCAGATCGTGACGTCACCGTACACCATGGACTTCAAAAAAACACCACAATTCTTCAAACCTGGGATGCCCTTCAGTGTCTCGGTATAAAAAAGTAGCTGATTTTACACATTAAACTCCGTAAATTACAATAAAATTAACAGATTGCCTATTCTGGCAAAACACGCCATGGGCCCTATTTTAACGATCTGTAACGCAAGTGTAAAAGCGCAAAGCGCAAGTAACTTTGTGGGCGGATCCCGGCGCTGTTGCTATTTTCCCGGCGGGATAAATGCCTCTTGCGCCTGGCGCAAATCTAAAAGGGGTTGGTCTGAAGTATCTTCATTATTCATAGGTGTGGTTTGGGCGTAACGTGAAATAAACCAATCAGAGCGTCATCTCACATTCCCTTTAAGAGCAGGTACGCATGTTGCATGGCGGATTGCTATTATAACGGTGGATTTACCAGGCGCGCGCCAGGAGCGGTTCACAGCCGAGGAGACGACGTTCTTGTCAGGACCGTGAAAGACAGAGAAGTGACGTTGTAGGGGGATGGGAGAACCCCACCCAAATCAGCGTCGGTTAAACAGGCGTGGGAGGAAAAAAACTAAATTTTTTACATCTTCATGGACACCACAATGACTTCCCTCATGTGTTAATATTTTTCCTTGTTATAATGTATGATTTGCAAAAATAAAAACTGCTGCATCTGTGTTGATGAGAGAATCAAAGTGTATGCGCGTTGTGCACCCGCTACATTATGGCCAAGCACGCGCGCTTAAAATAGCATTATGAACAATGCGCAACGCGCCACTGACTTTAGACCAGGTTTTTTTCTGGTCAGTGGCGCAATTGTTTTATAGAACAGCAAAATAGCATGAGGGAAAGTTTGCGCCGGAACACGCCTCCTCTTTGCGCTGAACCGCCCCGGGGAGCTCAAGTGTATTTCTTAGTTAACCGACGTGTGTCTGTGGAGGGAAAAGTCCGCTTTGCGTGGCTGCAAAATAGGAATGATACATGCGTCAGTGTACAAAGTCATTTGCGCCGAGTGCAAGATAGGGCCCTATATCTGCTCTTCACACCAGCAATTGATTTTACGATACCATTAAGATACTGTTAAGATAACACTCACACATCAGCACCAAAATACTAAACAAAAATGCTGTAATTGAGTTATAACTGACAGAGAAAAAAAGAGAAAAGTTGATCAGGTGGTTTTGGTTATGTTTTGACATACTCATCGTTTGACCTGAATCACAAATCTCATTTATAGAGTTATGTTTACTTTGCTGATTGCAGAACCACTGTGATTCAACAGCAAATTATTTTCAGGATTTTCAATATAATCCAACAAACTATTTCTTAAAAATTCTTTGAAACTAAAAACTTGAACGAAAATTATTTAGACACACTGACATCAATAATCAGTCTGTGAATCTCAACAATGGTGACAATAATAAAGTATGTTGCAGTGCATTCTGTGTGCCACCAATCAAAACTCATTCATGGCTCCCATCATGCATTGCGGTATGAATAAATGTTGATCTGAATAGTCTTAGTAATTTCCTTTTCCTAATTGAATATTCTGTTTGTCACCGTTTTTGAGATTCATACACTGATTCTAGATGTCTTCGTGTGCCTAACATAAATATTTTTTTATCAGAACAACTTTTTGGAAATCCTTTGGAATAAATTTAAAATTCTGTATATTATGCTGTAGAATCACTGTGATTCTGTAATTACCAATATAAATATAAATCAGAGCTTAAACTCTAAATGAGTTCAGTGATTCAGGTCAAATGATGATTTTGTTAAAATTCAACAAACACCACCTGATCACATTTTCTCTTTGTTTATCTGGCTGTTCACCACTCAGTTTCAGGAGTCAAACAAAATCTAAAGTTATAAATCTAAGGGTCTAGGGCCCAACTAAAGCTAGCACTGATCTCCATAATGGTGACTAAGGCCCCGTTTACACGTACATGGTTATTTTGAAAAACGGAGACATTTCCTTTCGTTTGTGCCCTTCGTATACACGCAAATGGAGAATTCGCCTCTGAAAACGATTCTCTCTGAAACCGATTCTTTCTAAAAACTCCGGCCAGAGTGGAGATTTTGGAAAACTTTGTTTGCACGTTTGCAAGTAAACTGAGAAAACCGGAGTTTTAGGCAGCCGACGTCACAGTAAGCGACAGAACTTGCACCTGTGTCAAAAGTGCGACTTATGTTTACATTTCCATTTGGCTATGGTGATCATGGATGCATTCAGAATAGCAGTCACATTTATGTTGATGCAAACCCTTTTCGTCTGTTTGCATTTGCAAATACGGCTGCTCTATTATGTCGACGAGCTGTTGTTGCTATTTTCGGGATTCTGATTGGCTAATGTGGGCTTGAGCTTCTCGTTACACTGCCACCTACAGGTTTGGCATGCTCTTGACAGCATACACGGGTTTGTGTAAACGAACACTTTTCTGAAAACTGACAGGTGTGCACGATGTTATTTTTGAAAACGGAGAGGGTGAAATGTCCGTTTATGAAAATAGCCGGCCACGTTTAAACGTAGCCTTAGAAATAGTGATTTTCTCCTTCAGTGATTCTGCTTGTTAACATCAGATGTATTCAATAATGGTCAATCATCACTAAATTAATCTATTAATTATCTCATTAACTTTAACACTGCTTCAGTGTTCATTTAAGACTCATATTTTAACACTTTAACACTCTTGAGTGTGGAGTCATATAAACTCACAGGAGAGTTCATTTAACACTGGAGTTTTTTAGCAATTGGTTTCAATGGCATTTTTCATCTGTCATTTTCATAAAGTTGAGCAGTTCTCAAATTTATGATACACTCAATCTCAATGCTTGTAAGGCTAATTTGCTGGTAATGTTACAACATTTCATCCTGGAAATCTGCCTATGATTTACAATTGAAAGCTGTTGTTAACTATAAAGTTAAGAACCTGAATGGTTGTTAAAACTATAGAATAATTGCATACATTTTTGCTCTGGGTTCTATAACAGGTTTACGTAACAAATCCTGACCAGACGCCTGCTGTAAATGTGGAAGTGGAGGTCAATCCTGGAGGGGTCAGAGGTCAAACAACAGCCAATGGCATTGCGAAGGTTACCGTCAACACTCCGGGAGGAGCTTCTACACTGGAGATCACTGTAAGACCTGCAAACTCAACTAATGTTCAGTCAGTTTCACTGGTGAACTAGTAGTGGAGAATTAACATATGTCAGTTAACACATGTTGAACAAGCAATGAAGCATATACTACACAGCACATTAGAAAACAAATTTATTCT
Organism: Rhinichthys osculus; assembly: GCA_029959095.1. Classification (NCBI taxonomy): domain Eukaryota; kingdom Metazoa; phylum Chordata; class Actinopteri; order Cypriniformes; family Leuciscidae; genus Rhinichthys; species Rhinichthys osculus. The sequence goes on from JARWKJ010000005.1 coordinate 50,383,047, forward strand.
TTCCAGGCAAAGACCAAAGATCGACAATTAACAGATGAAGAGCAGGCAGTGAAGACGATGACGGCTCTGAACTACATTCCCAAAGTTGACAAATCCAAAAACTACCTACACGTCGGCATTGATTCTGCAGAGCTTCAGATCGGTCATCAAATGACAGTCAATCTCAACACTGGACAAAGTCCAGGAGTCAAAGATCAAGATTACACATTCATGGTAAAGATTATAGTTTTTTTAGTTTTTTATTGAGCTGCACCACAAATGTATTAAATGTATTTTGTCAATATTTGATAAACTTCCACAGCTTGTGCTTGAAACCATATGAATGTTTAAATTCTGTTCATAATCCTTCCTCATTTCCAGATCTTGAGTAAAGGTCAGATTGTTCAAGCAAACAGGTTCAAGAGGAGTGGACAAGCTCTAGTGACTCTGTCTCTACCTGTAACCAAAGACATGGTGCCGTCATTCCGCTTTTTGGCTTATTATCATGTGGGCTCGTCTGAGGTGGTGTCAGATTCAGTCTGGGTCGACGTGAAGGACACGTGCATGGGAACGGTGGGTCAACCATCACAAGAAACAGTTGATGTGCTAATCAACTAGATCTGATTCACTGTGTCTCGTTTTAACAGCTCACGCTTCAGGTCAAGGGTAATGTGAATACCTATGAACCAGGAGATGAGGTCAAGCTCCAGATAACTGGAGATCCTGGAGCTAGAGTTGGGCTGGTGGTGGTTGACAAGGCTGTGCAAGTCCTGAACAAGAACAGACTCACTCAGACTCAGGTGAAGGACCTTCTTCAGATATCATTGCGAAAATATCTAATCTCAGCATTTCTGGCATAAAACATACATAACTAGTGTCTTTTTCGCACCTCTAGATCTGGGATGTCATAGAGAAGCATGACACCGGCTGTACAGCAGGAGGTGGAAGAGAGAGTATGGGGGTTTTCACTGATGCAGGTCTGATGTTTGAGTCCAGCACTGCAGGAGGAACCAACACCAGAACAGGTTTTTTTTTTCAGCTAATGAAAATATTATTATATTAGTTTTATTCACTGAACAAATAGATTTCTGACGGTTATTTTTAGGGGTGCATCTCTAGTCTGACAAGCACGGGTACCAAAACTGAGTTTTGGGTGATGATTGGCGATATATAGAAAACACATTTTGATGCAAAACTCGAATTATGACATTTTCTAAATGTTTATGTTCATTACATCATAATTGTCATAATTTGTCAGGAATGGTGAAAGTAGGGAAAACTGGGTCAAGTTGTCACCAGGTCAGTGTCTACATTTACATGCATTTTGCAGACATTAAGAATTTGGAAAGTGACTTTGTCACTTGCCTCACTGTGAAGGAAAACTGAGTGTGCTCAGGGACAAAAAATGTTGTGTCAAATTTAACACAATAAATGTGTAAGTCATTTTAACACACAAATTGTGTCATTTTTAAAAAGAAAGCGAAAGGGGCAATAGTAAAATTATTAACCATTTAATCAATAGTCGAGTACAGAATGCATGTGCACACAAAGAACAAGACAATGTTTCAAGCTCAATGACTGGACAGACTCACTGTACTGTACATTATTCAGTTATTCAAGCTTCAACCCCTGATTGATAATGCTGCTTTTGAGAAACGTTAATGAAGAGAGAACAGTTAACCAATTTTGCACTTTGAATTAGATTAAAATGTAGCAACTGACAAAATATTGGGTCCCACTTTATATTAAGTGGCCCTAATACCTGTGAACTTACATGGTACCTAGATATGTACTTAGTATGTAACTACAGTGTAAATACACATTGGTACATAGTATTTACAACTGTAATATTTGTGTAACTACACATATGTAACAACCCACGGAAAGGTATGTGTAAGTACAAATGTGTAACAGGACATTGGTAAAAACACTTTTTCCACTACAGTAAGTACACATGTGTAACAGGCATTATGTAACTACATTTTGTAACAACAATATGTATTCACACAAGTTGTTCCACTTCCACACGCAGTCTTCCATACTGTAGTTACCAGTTAAGAACACACTGAAACCATGATGATTCCTATGTGTATACCATGTATTTACTATATGACCGGCAGGACTTATGTTGAATTACAGCTAAAGTTTTCCCTTGTGGTACCAGTGTACATACATGGTAACTCCTCAGGAACTCTGCACTTGATACAATGTGTTAAACTGTCATAACTTACATGTATTATGCAAAACCCAAACCTCTGTGCAACTGTACTAACAGTGTACTTACATGGTAACTCCTCAGGAACTGTCCACTTAATATAAAGTGTAAAATGGTCATAACTTACTGTGTATTATGCAAAACCCAAACCTCTGTGCAACTGTACTAACAGTGTACTTACATGGTAACTCCTCAGGAACTGTCCACTTAATATAAAGTGTAAAATGCATTACTTACTGTTATGCAAAACCCAAACCTATGTGCAACTGTACTAACAGTGTATTTACATGCTAACTCCTCAGGAACTGACCACTTAATATAAAGTGTAAAACTGTCATAACTTACTGTGTATTATGCAAAACCCAAACCTCTGTGCAACTGTACTAACAGTGTACTTACATGGTAACTCCTCAGGAACTGTCCACTTAATATAAAGTGTAAAATGGTCATAACTTTCTGTGTATTATGCAAAACTCAAACCTCTGTGCAACTGTACTAACAGTGTACTTACATGGTAACTCCTCAGGAACTGTCCACTTAATATAAAGTGTAAAATGGTCATAACTTACTGTGTATTATGCAAAACCCAAACCTCTGTGCAACTGTACTAACAGTGTATTTACATGGTAACTCATCAGGAACTGTCCACTTAATTTAAAGTGTAAAACTGTCATAACAGAGACCATCTCAGCAAACCCAAACCTCTCATAGTTTTATTAACAATAGCATTAAAATATATTTTGAGCCACTAATCCTACTCATACCCCTAAACCTACCCATAACCATTCCTTAAAACTACGTAGGCTAACGTTACACTTATGAAGAAAATAAAAACATAACAGACAGACAAGTAACGTTATAAATTTCACAATAATTTGTTTATTGCGAAAAATGTAAAAGAAACCGGTACCAAAAGTCGTTCACATGATGATGCGTTGCAGCCGCAGTCCTCTCTGGCAGTATTATAATAGTTGTGTATGAGGTACAGATCAGAGTATAAATTATTAATCCATGAAAATGTTAATCCGGTTTCGGTTCGCTCTGTGAAGGCAATGGTGAAGGCGCGCGCGCTTCTCCATTTCAAATGTACTACACCGACTGAAACACGGCATGTCGCAATCTGTGACGAAGCAGGCGAGAGCCAATGAGCGTTTGACATCACGGCCGTAAAACATGTCGTAACGCTTCTTGAAGGCGCATTTTTTGAATTTGAATTCATCACCAGCGGGCCTGAGCGCGGGATTTGACGTTTGCGGTCGCTGCTGAGAAATGGAGATGAAGATCATAAAGGGCTGAATTTGGATCTGTTTCTTGCAAACAACGTATGGATTCTAAAGATTTGGATTACATCAGGCTAATACAATTTACGTTTTTTGTGTATTTATGTTGTGTTTTATTGGAGAAAACACTTTTTGTGTCTCACGGTAAATGAACTAAATACTACAAAATGGTTAAACGATTAAACAAGGTATTTTTAAGGTTTTAAAGTGTAGGCAATTCTTGTTTATTGTTTACAGAACACTGTAATTTACTGTAAAGGCAAATATGTCACCACAATGTCAAATAAAAAAAATCTAAAATAAAGAGTAAATCTTTAAAAGTGCTATGCCGTAATATCCCAGAATCTATCAAAGCATAACTATCACATTTATATTTCAGAGTTTAATATCCACTATGTAACCTTGTGTTTTGCATTTACTGTGGTACACAACAATGACCCTAACAATTACACTTTATATTAAGTGGACAGTTCCTGAGGAGTTACCATGTAAGTACACTGTTAGTACAGTTGCACATAGGTTTGGGTTTTGCATAATACACAGTAAGTTATGACCATTTTACACTTTATATTATGTGGACAGTTCCTGAGGAGTTACCATGTAAGTACACTGTTAGTACAGTTGCACAGAGGTTTGGGTTTTGCATAATACACAGAAAGTTATGACCATTTTACACTTTATATTAAGTGGACAGTTCCTGAGGAGTTACCATGTAAGTACACTGTTAGTACAGTTGCACAGAGGTTTGGGTTTTGCATAATACACAGTAAGTTATGACCATTTTACACTTTATATTAAGTGGACAGTTCCTGAGGAGTTACCATGTAAGTACACTGTTAGTACAGTTGCACAGAGGTTTGGGTTTTGCATAATACACAGTAAGTAATGACCATTTTACACTTTATATTAAGTGGACAGTTCCTGAGGAGTTACCATGTAAGTACACTGTTAGTACAGTTGCACAGAGGTTTGGGTTTTGCATAATACACAGTAAGTTATGACCATTTTACACTTTATATTAAGTGGACAGTTCCTGAGGAGTTACCATGTATGTACACTGGTACCACAAGGGAAAACTTTAGCTGCAATTCAACATAAGTCCTGCCGGTCATATAGTAAATACATGGTATACACATAGGAATCATCATGGTTTCAGTGTGTTCTTAACTGGTAACTACAGTATGGAAGACTGCGTGTGGAAGTGGAACAACTTGTGTAAATACATATTGTTCTTACAAAATGTAGTTACATAATGCCTGTTACACATGTGTACTTACTGTAGTGGAAAAAGTGTTGTTACCAATGTCCTGTTACACATTTGTACTTACACATACCTTTCCGTGGGTTGTTACATATGTGTAGTTACACAAATATTACAGTTGTAAATACTATGTACCAATGTGTATTTACACTGTAGTTACATACTAAGTACATATCTAGGTACCATGTAAGTTCACAGGTATTAGGGCCACTTAATATAAAGTGGGACCAAATATTGTATATAAATTACTTTTATTTACACTGGCGTGTTTGTTTGAGAACATAGCAAACACTGTGTAGATTTAAAAATCTTGCTTCCCCTTATTATTGTTTAATTTCATGGAAACAGACACCAGTTATTCTGCCAAGATATTTATTTATTTTACCAATTTATATAAGGCATAAGGGAGAGAGTGACAATGGACCGGACAAAGATCTTCCTTCCAGCATCTCGCTCATTTCTCTCTCTCTGCCCTAGACAAAGAGCTTCAGTTCTTATGTGTTGAATAAAAAAAACTGCATTACCAGAGAAACATGTGGTTCCCCTTAACAGAGAGGTCCCCCTTAACATAGGAATGCATATTTTACTTGGTGGAAAAACACTATACATTCAGTCTCTCAACACGCACCCAAAGTCTCTCTCCCCACATATGTTCAGAACAGTATGTGAACAGTAGAATTCACAAAATACAATGATTACATATGATTATGAATGCATATAAAAAGTACAAAACAGATACATAATACTACTGTTATGAATATCAATAAAAAGTAATAATAAAACTAAAAACAATATTAAATGATGAGATTTAAGTCTTCACACTGCATACTATTCACAGTGAAGGTGAGTGTCATCCATTCTCTTTCAATATAATCCAAAAGATTTCTTAAAAGTTGTTCTGATCAAAAGACTGAATTTTTTTTTTATTTGGACACACAGACATCAAGAATCAGCCTGTGATTCTCAACAATGGTGACAACAATAAAGCATGTTGCAGTGCATTCTGGGTGCCACCAATCAAAACTCAAGCATGGCTCCCATCATGCATTGCGGTATGAATAAATTATGATCTGAATTGTCTGATTAATTTCCTTTTCCAAATTGAATATTCTTTTTGTCACCATTGTTGAGATTCATACACTGATTATTGATGTCTGTGTGTGCCTGCAACAAAGATTATTATTATTTTTTAATTTTTTTATCAGAACAACTTTTAAAAAGTTGTTTGGATTATATTGATTAATTTGGATCTTATGCTGTAGAATCACTGTGATGCTTTAATGACCAATATACACTTAGGTCAGAGATTAGGCTTTAAATCAATTCAGTGATTCAGGACAAATGAAGATTATGTTAAAACATAATCAACACCACCTGATGATCTTTTCTCTTTGTTCATCTGGCAGTTATAACTTTGTTACGGTAGCCAAACAAAATCTAAAGTTAAACAGTTAAAGGTCAACTGCTTAACTAAAGCAAACACTGATCCCCATAATGGTGACTGAAATGTGATTTTTTTTCCTTCAGTGATTCTGCTTGTTAACATCAGGTGTCTTCAATAATGGTCAATCATCACTCAATCAATCACGTAATTAGCTCATTAACTTTAACACTCTTGAGTCTGGAGCCAAATTAACTCATAGGAGAGTTCATTTAACACTGGAGTTTTTGCTGTGTGAGTTAATGGGTGGAATAAAAATATGGCAGGACTTTTACTTTCTGACCCCTGGACTTTCCACCTCTGCTGGATAGAATAGCACTGGGTGGAGGGAATTTTGTGTTTATGAAAATAATTATAGGTTTATTTGATATGGTATTCCATAGAAGGCTCTAAAATAAATAAAACAATACATTACAATAAATAAATAAAATCTTAATTCTTAAAAATTTTAAGATTAACGGGTGTTTTTTGGCAGCCAATCACATCATGCCTCTTTTTCAATGTATTTTTCAAATGCTGCTTCTACTTGTTATTAATAACCAATTTATTATAACAAAATATTTATTTCTGTCAGACATCTACAGAAGCTCTTATTGAGAATAAACAGGTTTTGTGTTGACGATTCATTGAACATTTCAATTGAAGTCACCAGAATCGGGATTAGTGTCAGCTTTATTTTGGGCTCTTGACCCTTGACTCTTTGAAATTAGTTTTCTCTGTTTGCTGTATCTGTGTATATATTTTGCACATTTGAAACAGCAGAAATAACCACGAGAAAATTATGATCAGATGATAATATTATCATCATCAAATAGTTTTGTTAGGCATAGCAATAGTCTGATATCTGAAAGATGACTTAAAAATTGTTTAGTAAGATTAGCATATTGCAATTAGCTTAATTTTTTTTTAAATACTTAAGTATAGGATCTAACTGTCTACGCTACCTTATCTTATATTTCTTTAAAAAAAAAATTCAGTAAGTTTTTTAGCAGCAAAAAGCTTCATGTCGCTATGCATGCTGGGTGCCGCCATAGTAAAAAACTCATTCATGACTCCCAACATGCATTGCGGCATGAAGCTTTTTTTATCACCATTGTTGAGATTCATACGCTGATTATTGATGTCTGTGTTTGACTAGTTTCTGCAGCAGCTCAACTTTCTGAAAACATTTTTTTAAGAAACCTACACAGCATGATGTAGTTTCACAAGACCATTATAACTAACAGCACATCAAGGTTATTATAGTTTTGCATTTTTCATTAGTTTTTATTTCGTTTTGAATTTTTGTTTTCAAATTCAGTTTAGTTTTAATTAGTTTTTAAAGTGGGTTTGCCAGTTTAGTTTATTTTTTATTTTTTGAAAATGCTTAGTTTTAGTTTAGTTTTTATTAGTTTTAGTCGTACTTTGGGTTGTTTGTCAGGGGCAAGATTAAAAAATGTCAGAAAAAGAATTGTGTAATAATAACTCAACAAAAACATCATACAATTTTAGAAATATCTATTCAACAATAAAACCAGTACATAAAATGTAGCCTACAATGTGAAATTCCTTTACCTTACAAAATCCACACTGCGTACCAAAAATCTACACATCTTCTATATAAAATTCACACCCTATACAAATCCCACAGCTGTACAATTTCCACACCCTATACTAAATTTACCCTATACAATACTTATCTGGATTGAAGCGGCAAACATTCAGTGTAAGAGTAAAATAATGACATTAAATATTTGTATCACAGATTATTGTGTTTTGACATCGACGACAACCCAAGTGCATTTTACCTTATCCTTATATTATTCTAATGCTAAACATGGGCAAAGTTTAAAAAAAAAATATTTTGGATGAATAATGGAGAATTTCTGTGCCGAAAATCTTACTTCCGAACCAAGGTTATTTTCGTAAACGAAAACTGAAACTAAGACTAAAACTATTGGTCAAAAAACATTTTCGTAAACTGAAATAAAATTTAAAATTCATAATAAATGAAAAACTAAAACGAAACGAAACTAACAACAGTTACTGAAAAACTAAATGAAATAAAATAATAATGAGCAAACATAAATAATCTTTTTCGTAATTAATAAGCTCTTTACTTTGGCGGAAAATCTGACCTGGCTGTTTAGGGAAATGCCTGGCGCTTCACCCGTGTGAAGTTGCTGAGGCGATTAACCGCGTGTCGTGACGTGCTCAATGAAGGACCGTAACGTAGAACACACCGTAGAACACATCGGCTGTTCATAAAGGATGCGTTTGTGGCAGTGGAATGGGAAATAACACAAGGTAATGAGACGCAAGTTGAACTTCTTTTAACTGGAGCGAAGCATTTTTAGAATGCCGTTTGCAATGCGCGGGTGCAACAGCAAACAAGTCCGTCAAGCACAAAAAAACCTTTAATGTACTTCTGTATGTTTAGATATCATGTTTTCATTAACGTTGACAATGTAGGGATTCTAGGAAATACCAGGGCACGACACACCAACAAGCACGCGCATACACACACACACACACACACACACACACACACACACACACACACACACACACACACACACACACACACACACACACACAGAGACAGTCTGGTCCACTATATTTGTGGGGACTCTCCATAGACGTAATGTTTTTTTTTTATACTGTAAAACAGTATATTCTTCTGTCTCCTTACACTAACCAGACCCATCATCACACACACACACTACACAGACCCATAAACTTACCCATCTCACACACAACTTTCTCCATTTTTACATTTAAAAAAAAAACCTCATTCTGTATGATTTATAAGCTTGTGTACCTATAGGTCCCAAAGTGACACGAGTCCCTGTGCGTCTGTGTGCATTCAGGTTTAAGTCCCCACCAGGAAAAAAAGACATGTACACAGTGCACACTCACACACTGCATAGATACTTATTATTTAATTACACTGGCTTCACAGCAGGTTGTGTTGGCTGTAGTCAGATGAATTGAGCTGTTTTTTTGTTATGTTCCAGTGGGCACTCTGCTACATGTACAGCTGAAAAAAAGTAAACTATGTTTAACAAGATTTAATCTTTAATATTAATTAGTTTGTCTGAATTTTTCATATTTTTTTTTCTTGTCTACTTTTAAGTTCTATTTATTTGGTGCTTTGTTTAATCTCAAACCATTATTTTATTTGTATTATTAAGATGTCTGCACAAGAGTTAACTGAATCTGGGCAAACATTAAACTTTGCTGAAATTAATCGTCTCGCTTTGGTCTACACTGGAAGTGTTCTGTTAGCTCTGCTAAACTATAATTACTAAAACTGAAACTAAATAAAATAAAAACTAAATAGAAATGTGTTTGCAAAATAAAAACTAAACTAAAACTAACAATACCATTAATGAAACTAACTAAAACTAAACTTAAATTTAAAGCAAAATTGAAAACGATATTAAATAAAAACTAATTTAAAAAAGCACAACTATAATAACCTTGTTCCGAACTGAACTAGTAAGAAACATCCACTTTTGTTCTGGTTCTGACATTGCAGTAAATCGCGCTGATTAAATCTAACAATTGCTTATAAGTTATCATATCACGCAAAACCGTGCAAATTATACTTTGTTCTCAAATTGTTAATGTTAACAACGTCAGCAAGCATTGCGTGACTACATGTAATGTCCTTCTGATAAGTATCCTTGTTTTCGCATGGGTCCGGTTGCAGTCTCTTCTTTTCTGTAGCCACTCCGAAGTCCGAACGAAGTCTTTTGCATTTTACAGCGGGTGAGTCTCTAGTTGTCACTGATGATCGTCGTTTGAACCTTTCTGGATCCGCCATCAAATTGATACGTTTAATTATATCAAGTGCTGTGAGAAAAGGCTATAAATCTCCACCTCCAGCATCCTCACACGCAATATAGCCTGCTAGCCGAGACTCCTTCTTTATACAGATGTGTGTGTACAGATGTGACGTAATGACGCAAAGACATGCTCGAATCTCCCGCGGAAATCCACCAGTACCACTGGAATTAAAAACATTATTACAAGCTTACTGTTTTGAATCGAGCTAAGGCAAGCAGATAGTTTTGAACACTGGCTGGTTACGTATTTGATCAAATATGTATTTTGGATCATTTTTAACCCGAAAAAACCTACGGACTGCAGCTTTAAGGTTGAAATGACTCCATATTTAACATACACAGATTTTGTGGCTCAGATAAGGTCCAGTTCTGGTTTATTTCTTTACTCTTGGCTGACATGTGGCATTGCTATGCAGAGGTGTAAAGTCCAGGGGCCTCATTTATAAAACTGTGCGTAGAATCCTTACTAAAAGTGTACGTGCGCCCGAAAGCCAAAAATGTCGTACGCAAAAAAATATTCAGACTTATAAAAGCGTGCGTACGCCAGAACCTGCGCAGAATTCACTTTATAAATCCCAGTCAGCGGAAGATTGTGCGCACATGCGTCTCCACCCCGAAATAACCATATATGGAGCTTACAACGCCTAGTTTTACTATGCATATCCTCATCTGCATATCATTTGCATGTGATTATTCATCCACATGATAACATGTTTAACGGTACAAGACATTAGGAAAATATAAAATACGGATGTGCCGTCACATTACATTAATAAAAATCATTTAGTAGCCCATCCTTCCCTTGTTTTTTAAATAAATAAAATAAAATAGTGCAAAATGCATTTCAGAGAAAGTTTTTCTCAATCTTTTCCACTGGTCAAATAGTATTTTAATTGATTTATATTTTTAATGGAAACAGATAGACCTTGTAGTGCATTATTTGCACGAAACCATTTTCATGATAAGCAATTATCTATGTAGTTAACACATTAAAACACAGACAGCATGCCAGAGGAAAAGTGTTCAAAAGCATCACATCCACAACAAATATTTATATTTATTGAATATAAAAATGTTGTAACTTTTCAGTAATGATTTCATGTTACTGGCCGTAATTCAGAACACAATTCCAAGAGGATGGCTCTTGGCAATCGAAATCGGCTCATGAGCCAATCATCATCATGAGCAAGGAAATCTTCACAGTCTCTGAAAACACGCTCCCTCCGTAGAGCGTCATTAGCAAGGTCTTCTAACAGCGCTAGAGCATCCATTATGACGATATGTTATATACGCACATACCTTTTTATAGCCCATTCATTACAAAAAATTAGTATTTGCAAGTTTTTCATTTTAAATAGTTATTGCTATTTGGGCCAGTTGGTGTCGCCAAAACACATACTCTTCTAAAAGAGTGCGTACGCACGGTCAAGAGCATCCTTACGGTGCGCACTTATTTACACCAAGTTTATTTTTTATAAATCCCGATATGTGCGTGGAAAAATGCGTACGCATATTTCTATGCCCATTTTGTGCGTACGCAACGTTTATACATCAGGTCCCTGGTTCAGAAAGTAAAAGTCCTCCTCAGTATTTTGTTCCAATCACCTGGATTTGATTATTAGCGGTTTTTCAGTCAGGAGACAGAAATCAGCTGAAATCAACTGTCAATCAGTTCATGGCTGGAATAAACACATGGCAGGACTTCTACTTTTTCTCTACTTCTACATCTACTTATACTTCTATACACCTCTGCTCACATGTGACATTATCTGACACAAGTTGTGTAACTGAAACAGAAGTGTGTTGAAACCTTTTACACACTAATGTGTTATAGAGTTGTTTAAGAGGAATAACACATTAGTTGTGTTAAAGGTAACACAAAATGTGTAGTCCTTATAAACACAGAGATGTGTTAAGAAACGACACAGGTTGTGTGTTAAATTTGACAGAGCATGTGTTGTCCCTGAGCACACACAGTACAGGTGTTAAAATCTACACAACATGTGTTGTCCCTGAGCACACACACTACATGTGTTAAAATCTACACAACATGTGTCATTTTTAACATCTCTTTTTACAGGTTGTGTTGTTTTCAACACATAATTTTATAAGAGCGTGCCGACACTCACCATCACTGTGAATGGTATGCAGTTCTCAAACAAACACGCCAGTGTAAATAAAAGTTATTTGTATACAATATTTTGTCAGTTGCTACACTTTAATCTAATTCAAAGTCCAAAATCAGTTAACTGTTCTCTCTTCATGATCATTTCTCAAAAGCAGCATTATCATTTAGGGCAGGGGTCCTCAACTCTGGCCCGCGAGATCCACTTTCCTGCAGAGTTTACCTACAACCCTAATCAAACTCACCTGAACAAGCTAATCAATCTCTTCATGATTACTACACCTTCCGCAGGTCAAACTCAGTTCCTGGAGGGCCACAGCCCTGCAGAGTTTAGTTCCAACCAGCTCCAGCACACATACCTGTAGTTTTTAACTAAGCCTGAAGGACTTGATTAGCTGGATCAGGTGTCTTTAATTAGAGCTGAAGCTAAACTCTGCAGCGCTGTGACCCTCCAGAAACTGAGGTTGACACCCCCGCTCAAGAGTGTTAAAGTTAATGATATAATTAAGTGATTCATTGAGTGATGATTGACCATTATTGAAGACACCTGATGTTAACAAGCAGAATCACCAATGGAGAAAATCTAATTTTAAGCCACCATTATGGTGATCAGTGTTTGCTTTAGTTGGGCTGCGCCATCACCACTCGGGGTGGTGATGGCGCAGTGGATAAGACACATGCCTTTAGTGTGAGAGACCCGGGTTCGAATCCACTGTGAGACACCAATGTGTCCCTGAGCAAGACACTTAACCCCTAATTGCTCCAGAGGCGTGCGACCTCTGAAATATAGCAATTGTAAGTCGCTTTGGATAAAAGCGTCAGCTAAATGAATAAATGTAAATGTAAATGTGGGCTCGTGACCCTTAAACTGTTAATGTTAGATTTTCTTTGGCTGTTGTATCTGAGTTATGACTGCCAGATTATCAAAGGGAACAGGTGATCTGATGGTGTTGCTTATGGTTTTGACACAATCATCACATTCCTTGCATCACAAACCTCGTTTAGAGAGATTTTACTTTGTTGATTATAGCAGTCCTGTGATTCACCATTTGTATATTCTATAACAAATGATGTTCAGCATTTTCAATATAATCCAAAATATTTCTTAAAAGTTGTACTGATAAAAAGACTTGGAAAAATTATTTTATTAGACACACTGACATCAATAATCAGCCTGTGAATCTCAACAATGGTGACAATAATAAAGCATGTTGCCGTGCATTCTGGGTGCCACCAATCAAAACTCATTCATGGCTCCCATCATGCATTGCATTATGAATAAATTATGATCTGAAATGTCTTAGTATATTCAATTAGGAAAAGGAAATTACTGTTTGTCACCATTGTTGAGATTCATACACTGATTTTTTTTATCAGAACAACTTTTAAGAAAAATTTGGGATTATATTGAAAATGCTGAACATCATTTGTTATAGAATCACAGGACTGCTGTAATCAACAAGGTAAAATCTCTCTAAACAAGGTTTGTGATGCAGAGCATGTGATGATTGTGTCAAAACATAACCAACACCATCGGATCACCTGTTCTCTTTGATCATCTGGCAGTTATAATTCAGATTCAACAGCCAAAGAAAATCTAATGTTAACAGTTTAAGGGTCACAAGCCCAACTAAAGCAAACACTGATCACCATAATGGTGGCTTAAACATTTGATTTTTTCCTTTGGTGATTCTGCTTGTTAACATCAGGTGTCTTCGATAATGCTCAATTATCCCTCAATGAATCATCTCATTAACTTAAACACTACTTCAGTGTTCATTTAACAGTCCCTGAGTGTGGACTCATAAACATTGAACAGTGTTTTAAAAAAAATAGCAAAAAAATTTGCAAATACCTCAGTGAATCAAATTATTTTATGATGATTATTGAACCATCAACAAGTAACCATTATAACCTGATCTCACTTCGCTTTAGCTTTATTTGCTGCTGCAAATGTGTTTTACTAAACACACTGTCACAATGGCCAAAAAAAGACAAAGATACATTAAGAGTTAAGAGCACAACTAATGGAAACACTGATCACTGTTATGGTGACTTTAAATGAAAGAGTTAAACCTCTGTTAATTCTCAATAAAAAACTTCTGTAGAAGTCTGACAGAAATAAAGTCAGTCTGGTTAGTAATAAGTGAAGCTGGTAATGCTGTTTGTGGAGTTTTTTAATCCTCCTCTGCTGAGATCTTCAGAGATTTAATGTCTTCAGTTGATTTCATCTAAGACTCTGGCTGAAGTCAGTTGTAGTTGGGTTTCTCTTTTCTTTAGTCATTCTGCTTGTTAACAGCAGGTGTTCATCACTAATGCCAATCATCCCTTAATTAATCAGTTAATTATCTCATTAACTTTACCACTTTTAACACTCTTTAGATTGGGACAATATGTTCTCTGAGCAGTGTTGATTTAACACTGGGGATTTTGTTCCTGTAAGGTGTAGTAATCATGAAGACATTGATTAGCTTGTTTAGGTGAGTTTGATTAGGGTTGTAGGTAAACTCTGCAGGAAATTGGATCTTGCGGGCCAGAGTTGAGGACCCCTGATTTAGGGGTTGTAGCTTGAATAACTGAATAATGTACAGTACAGTGAGTCTGTCCAGTCATTGAGCTTGAAACATTGTCTTGTTCTTTGTGTGCACATGCATTCTGTACTCGACTAGTTTAAATGGTTAATAATTTTACTATTGCCCCTATTCGCTTTATTTTTTTAAATGACACAATTTGTGTGTTAAATTGACTTACACATGTATTGTGTTTAATTTGACACATGTGTTGTCCCTGAGCACACTCACTACATGTGTTAAAACTGACACAACATGTTTCATTTTTAATACATCTCATTTTAGAGTGTAGTGTCCAATTTTGTCAAGTAGTTCATTCTGTGAGAGAAAAGGGGATGGAATACAATTCTTCAAAGACGACCACTAAAGACGGCCAATATGGTTAATCCAAGTAAAATAAAAAAGGGGGGTATTTTGCAATACCAATACATAGAGGTATGTTTTTAAAACAGGTGAAAATTAAAAATCAATCAATCAACTTTTTTGATCACTTTTTTTGGAAAATATTTGAGTAGGGTTAGGCTACTAAATAAATGTTGCTGCTCTTGGGTTTTTTAACCTTGCCAAGTGATTTTTAAAATATACTAATTCATTCAAATGAATTGTCCTCTAGAGCCTGAGTGTCCC
Organism: Rhinichthys osculus; assembly: GCA_029959095.1. Taxonomy (NCBI): domain Eukaryota; kingdom Metazoa; phylum Chordata; class Actinopteri; order Cypriniformes; family Leuciscidae; genus Rhinichthys; species Rhinichthys osculus. The sequence continues at coordinate 50,398,375 of JARWKJ010000005.1, forward strand.
ACCATTGCAAAGAGAAAACGAAGAGATGAGAGTCTCCTGCAGATCACTGGTACACTGGGTGAGGAACTGGAATGTACTCAGATTTTACTTTTGCAATGTAAATAAGAAAGGGATTGTCTTTTTCTTTTTTTCTTTTTTTTTTTTTTGGTCAAGATCCCGAACCTTTCTCATCACTGTTCATGTTTTAGGGAAACTTTGACTTTCCCCTCAGTAGTTCTCACCATGTTCTCCTACATTGTTCATTATCTTCTCAGCTGGTCAATACTCTGATGATCTGAAGCAGTGCTGCTTTGATGGGATGAGGGATAATAAACTCGGCTACACCTGTGAACGAAGAGCCACATATATCTTAGAAGGGCCAGAGTGCAGAAAGGCCTTCATGCAATGCTGCACAGAGATGAAAACCCGCAAAAACATGAAGACGGAAGAGGAGGAGATGATTCTGGCTCGCAGTAAGTACTCAGAAAAATCCCCAGTGTTAAATCAACACTGTAGTGGGACCATATTTGCTCTGAGCAGAGTGTTAAAAAAACACTGACGCAGTGTTAAAGTTAATGAGACAATTAAGTGAATAATTGACCATTTGTGGTGACACCTGATGATAATGAGCAGAATCACTGAAGGAAAGGGGAACAACTAAAGAGAAAAAGGGCAGAAAATGAATAATTGGTAAAACAGTACAAATACAATAGGGTCCCTAATACATTTTTACTTGACTTGAATATTTGATGTGTCCTTTTGCTCTAAAAGGTGTATTCTGTCAAATTTGTATCTGTTACAACAGGTGATGATGAAGATGACTATTATACAGACTCTGTTGATATCGTGTCACGTACTCAGTTCCCTGAGAGTTGGCTTTGGGAAGAGATTGATCTGTGAGTTTAGCCGCGATCACACCATAGTGACTCGTATGATCTCATTCAACTTGAGCTGTTGGTGTGAGAGTGTGAGTAAACAACCATTAAAAGAGTACTTCAACAGTCTTCTTGTATTTTCCTCATATCTCAGTCAAGCACCAATCAGAGATAAAGTGATCTACCTGAAAGACTCTATCACTACCTGGCAGATCTTGGCTGTCAGTCTGTCACCAACACTTGGTAAGATGAAGCTGCAAACGCAAGATACATGATCTGAAAAACATCCTCATCATCCTCATCATCCAGGAGCTGCTGCTTTAAACCCTTCTGTGTGTCTGTGTTCCTCCTCAAAGGCATCTGTGTTGCAGAACCTGAGGAGATTATTGTTTTTAAACCCTTTTTCATTGACCTCAAGATCCCTTATTCAGCTGTGCGCGGAGAACAACTGGAGATCAAGGCCATTATCCACAACTACACACCAAGGACTCTAAAGAAGGTAGATCGGATGTAATATTAAAAATGCTTTCAGAATTTATGTAATGCGTTAAAACCATCGGCATCGTAATAACCTTTTTTAGCTTGAGTCGAATAATTTTTCCTGAAAAATCATTTCAGGTTTTTGAGCTGCTTGTGACTCAAACTGAAGAAAAGTGTAGGATACTGAACTGTGCTGAAACAGAAATGTCTTCCATCATCACATATTTCATTTTTGGTTCTAATGCATTTATTTCAGAGGACTTTTCCTCTAGATATTGAAGCGATTTGTTTTCACAGGTGCGTGTGGAGTTTATGGAGACAGAAAATGTTTGCAGCTCTGCCAGTAAGAAAGGCAAATACAGAACAACAGTAAACATTGACAAAGACTCCAGCATAGCGGTTTCATATGTGATTATTCCCATGACGCTGGGAAATCATGATATTGAGGTGAAAGCTTCATTATCTGAGCATGAGGATGGAGTGAGAAAGACCCTGAAGGTGGTGGTACGTCTGATGGCATTCCTGTAAATTTTCAGCACTTCTGTTTTATTTGATTTGGTCATTTGTCAATAATAGATATTTTACATTTTTTTTTATAAACTAGATTACCACAGGTAGTTAACTTACTCTCTCTCTTTCAGTCTGAGGGTGTGCTGGTTCCATTACACAGCAATATTGTGGAACTCAATCCTGCTAAGAAAGGTGAGATTCCCTGCTCAAGACTCACCAAAACTGTACAACACGTGCTGCTCAGATGACTCATGAATCTTCTTTCATATTCCTGTTCTTTATCCCAAATGAAACAGGGGAAAAACCTATAGTTATTAGAGCTGAAATACCAAAGGATCGGGTTCCAGACACTCCTGCTAGAACTTATATCTCGATTACTGGTAAGGAAAAATATGTTTTCAAGAATGTGTGATTATTTCTGTCATGTATAGTTGTGTATTTTTTGTTTAAAGAAAGTTGAAACATATGTCTACAATCCTCTCATTACATCTTTCTATTCATCTATGTACACAACAAATGTTGTGGTACTTAGTGTTAGGGGCTGTTTTGTAAAAATTGTAGCCACTTTTATTCACCACATGAAAGACTCCGAAAAATGCAGTTAATTGGAGCAAATATATATTGACTTAATTTGGGACTTGAGATTCAGCAGCTGACTGGGCCAAAATAACAAACCAAACTTCCTTATTTTAAAACCCTAACCCAAAAAGAAAAGAAAAGGAAAATACAATATACAAACCTCACTCCCTATTCAAAAACAGAGATCAAAACAATAAACGAAAATGGCGGCAGACTGCCTACTTTACCAAATACTAAGTGTTTACAACCAGGCTAACAAACTGAAAAGGGCAGTCCAAATCAATGTGAGAAAACAGGCAAAAGGGTCAAATATATCTTTATCAACAGGTAACCATCATCACCTGATCTCATTTCACTTTAGCTTTTTTTGCTGCTGCAAATATGTTTGACAAACACACTGTCACAGCAACCAGAAAATATGAAATATATAATAAGAGTTGAGAGCCCAACTAATGGAACCACTAATCACTGTTATGGTGACTTCAAATGAAACCCATTAGAGTTAAACCCCTGTTAATTCTCAATAAGAACTTCTGTAGACGTCTGACAGAAATAAAGTCAGTCTGGTTAGTAATAAGTGAAGCTGGTAATGCTGTTTGTGGAGTTGTTTAATCATCCTCTTCTTTTCTCTTCAGGTGATTTCATCTAAGACTGTGGCTGAAGTCAGTTGTAGTTCTTGTGTTTCTGCTCGTCTCTTTTTCTGTTCTCTTCTTTCCTTCAGTGATTCTGCTAGTTAACAGGCTGATTAAGGCTGAGATGACTTCATATTTAATATACACAGATTTTGTGGCTCAGATAAGGTCCAGTTCTGGTTTATTTATTTGCTCTTGGCTGACATGTGGCATTGCTATGGCCTGCTTGTGGCCCAGATCTGGCAAACAGGAGTGAGCCGCCCAAGGGCCGTCATTACACGCTGCATGTGGGCCAGATCATCTTTCCACGTGTGCCAGATCTGGGATATCATAATGTTGCTATGTGGAATAGTGCTGAAAGTGTTCAGCTCATCGTAAAGATAATTTAAAAGCTGAATTCTCAGCCTCCATTTTCTCCTTCCTCCTTCCAGGAGAAGATATCTCTCAGACAGTTGAGCGGGCCATCAGTGGAGACTTCATGGGTAGCCTTATTATCCAGCCCAGTGGATGTGGAGAGCAGAACATGGCCAGTATGACTCTACCTGTCACTGCCACTCATTATCTGGACAGCACCAATCAGTGGGAGGCTGTTGGAATAGACCGCCGTAGTGAAGGCCTTAAACATATCAGCACAGGTCAGCAGGATACAACAGATACACAGAATCTGACTAGGATTTGAAAAGAAAAAAAAGGAATAAAAAACAAAGCAAATAATAAACATATAAATATAATTTCTTTATTTCATTTTTGTATTAAGGTTATCAACAGCAGCTGCAGTATCGTAAACCAGATGGATTCTACAATGCCTATGCATCCTCGAAGGGCAGCACATGGTATTTTCATTTCAATCGATCAATTTAATTTGTTTTTATTTTCATGCCCACTTTCTCCTGTCATGGTATTATTTAATAACATTTAGATTAATAGTAGCAAATTATTACTTGTTTTTTATTAGCTTTTGTTTGTTTGTTAAAGGCTGACAGCATATGTGGCTAAAGTCTTCGCCATAGCCAATAACTTAATTGTTATAGAGGAACATGTGATCTGCAGCGCCCTCAAGTGGCTGGTTCTCCACAAACAACTGCCAGACGGCTCCTTCAGAGAGGATTCACCTGTATTTTCGAGTGCGATGGCGGTAAGTTTAATGTGGCTATGACTGACTGTATTTGAACTCATCTGTGGAAGTGAAATTGCAGTGACCTACAACTAATGTGTAATATGCAATTACGTTTTTATAACCCTTGCAGAATCTGCATCATGTTTGCCATTTTAAAAAAGAGGGATTATAAAAATTGCATTGTTTTTTATTACTGTACCCGAATGAGAAGGGAACTCGCGCTGCGTAGAAGATCACTTTGGGAAACACCTCCAGCGTGGTAGCGTCTGAGCACATGTGGAACTAGTCCAATCTTGATTGTTGTTGCATCATGACATCACAGTTACGATGTACACAGCAAAATCCCCAGTGTTAAATTAACACAGAGAGTGTGAATTATATACAATCTGAGCAGAGTGTTAAATAAACACTGAAGCAGTGTTAAAGTTAATGAGATAATTAAGTGAATAATTGAGTGATGATTGAGCATTATTGAAGACACCTGATGTTAACAAGCAGAATCACTGAAGGACAAAACCTGAATTTTGAAGTCACCGTTATGGTGATTAGTGTTCATTTAACACTGCTCAAAGTTTATATATCTCACACTCTCAGTGAGGATTTTGCTGCGGAAGGTACGAAGGGATGTAACACATAAGTGTTAGCTTTTGTTAGCCAGTGATCATCACACATTTTAGTTATTTAAAAAAAACTGATTTGATATGTTGATAATAAAATGTTTGTATTTTCTTGGGGAAATACGGTTGAATACAACCCCAAATAAAATCAAGTAAAAAAGATACATACATGTATAAAGATACATTAGTAATATCTATTCTGTCTATCTTACAATATTTTAAAGTGATTAATTTAGTGATAATTGAGCACACCTTCTAGGTGTCTGCAATAATGCTCAAAGCTTCTAGGTCTTTAGTTTCAAACGCAGCTATGAGTGTAAATACTTATTTGAAACAAAGATAAAGGTACCGTGAATTTTAAATGGTAGCTATATGAAGAATTATTATAAATGTCCAGGGTTTGTGATGTTTTTTTTTTCGTAATGTTTTGTGATGTTTTGTTGTTTTCTGTTTTATAGAAATTTGTATGTTTGTGAGGTTGAAGCTACTTAAATTGCCCTGTAAAGGGACAAATAAAGATTTTACTACTACTACTACTACTACTACTACTACCTGATGTTAACAAGCAGAATCACTGAAGGAGAAAATCACAAATTGTAAGCCACCGTTATGGCTATCAGTGTTTGCTTTAGTTGGACTCTTGACCCTTATACTTTCAATTTCAAATTGGTTTGTCTGCTGTTATTGATTTACAACAGTCAAATGAACATAGAAAAGTGTGATCTGATAGTGTTGGTTATGTTTTTGCATTATCATGCTGTGATCTGAAAAACGAAACTTATTGAGATAGTTTGGTTTAACTTGGTAGTAACAGCTTTGTGATTCTACATCATATGAATATCAGTATTTTTCTTACAATCCAAAATATTTGATTAACGTTGTTCTAATTAAAACACTTTCAAGTGATTTTAATTAGAAACACAGACATCAATAATCAGCCGGTGAATCTCAACAATGGTGACAATAATAATGCATGTTGCAGTGGCTGCCACCAATCACAACTCATTAATGGCTCCCATCATGCATTGCGGTATGAATAAATTATGATCTGAATTGTCTATGTAATTTACTTTTCCTAATTGAATATTCTGCTCGTCACCATTGTTGAGATGCATTGACTGAATCTTGACGTCTGTGTGTGCCTAAAAGAAATATTTAAAAAAAAAATACTTTTAAAGGTTCTCTAAGCGATCCTGGGTGACATCACTTTTTGTGGAGGCTAGCTAGACCCTCCCTCCTCCGCATCTCGTCTCCTCCCCCTCCCTTCCGTGTTTCCTGAAACAGTTGTGAACTGTAATACTCTATAAATGAACATTCAAATTCATAACAAACAGTGAATGATAACAATCATTCACATAAATTGTCGCCCTTCTATTAATTTGATTGATCATTTACAATACATATTGATCGCTAGCTGCTACAAACATATGTTGTATTCACCAAAGTTAACGCTGACAGCATAGTTCTAGCTAATTATATCCTTGTGTGGGTTTGGCGAACATAAACATAATTTTTCAATTTAGAAAAAAAAAAAATTTAACGTTACCCACCTCTCCAGCAAAAACAGAGCAACCTAAATGTGGACTGGAAGCCCTTCTGCCGGCGGAGTTCTCGCCATCTGTCGAATGCTTTACCGATGTAAATTCGGTACTTCGCGCGTACTTTATCCTTTTCCCTCTCCTTTGTAAGTTGATCATCGGAATGTCGTCCCTTTGGTCGTTTGTCGACCATTATTCAAACTTCCCTCTTGATGCTTCTCTCTCCTTTACACACCCCCTTCATGTGCACGCGCACTAACACCCCAGACCCACTCTCAAATACTTCTTGCCAGTGATTGGCTGGAACACTGTTTGTTATGTTTCGTGGAGCGGGTCACCGCAGTTAGTTTTTGTTGCCGTTTGTGGAGCCTGTGGTGTCTACAGAGACCACGTTTTTTACAGTGTGTTCAGGGGACAGGCAGCTAGCGGATAGTGAGGAGATGTTTGCTGTGTGTGACGACAACTGTTTTGGCCTAAAAAACGCGTGACATAACTTAGAGCACCTTTAAGAAATCTCTTAAATTATATCTACAGGGTTCCTGCACACTTTTGAAAGTCAAATTTAAGCCTTTTTAAGACCTTTTTAAGACCTGAAGAAATCAAAATTAATACCGTACATTAGGGCTGTGCAGTATTGACAAAAATATATCTTGATATTTTCAACGTTTTGTTGATAATTATTAGATATTTTACTGATTGTGTTTTTGTGCTGGTGCCATGGCTGGTTTAGGTCTGTTGTTGACAGCTGACTCACGAAGATATTCAAATTTTTCATATTCTATGCAGTGGTCAGTTCACAGCAGTGACAGAAATTAATATTTTAATTAAGGGGCAATATTTGCCACCTTAAATTGATTTTTTCAGGGGCATTTTCACCTATATATGGACATTTTTTCTAAAGTTATTTAGAGTTATGCATCACCTTTAATGTCAAATACTATCATTCAAGTTAAATTATACAGTAATTATACAATAATACTTAATTATATAATAATGATACAGTACCACTGTTACAGTCAAATTAAATCATTCAATCAAAATCCATCTTTGCAGTGCAGAGGTGACAGAAGCGGCATCAGAAGTGGCATTAATTTATTTACACTCCATTTACAACTGCATAAATAAAGCTATGAGATATATATTTTTAAATCAATATTCAATATTTAAATATGAAATGATTTCTAATTTTAACATTTTATTTAAAGGGTACTTTAAATATGAAACCGCAGTGGCAAATCACTGTCTTAATAAGTGAGTTGAGGGAGTCATTCATTCAACCGATTCGTTCAAACGGCTGATTCATTCGGGAAAGAAGCAAGTGATTCGTTCAAAACGCGGATTTCAGTCAAGAAATCATCGCTGTCGGTTGCATTGAGACTCTGCTACGGTTTCATTTTGAAATTATAGTCGGCGAAATAAAGGGAAAACAAACAATATTGACAATATTGTGTCTAAAAAGTAACTCATAGTTAACTTACTGTTAATTTAACTGTTGTATAACATAAATATCACAATTGGAATTGTGCACGGGAAAACGGCACTCTTTCTGATGTGATATTCTAATATAAGAACATAATATGATATAAATATAAGACAAAAACTAACTTGGGGACATAACAGTTACACTGCACACATCACGCAGTGAAAGCACGAGAGACAAATGCGATGTCAACTCGCAGTGCCTCGTACATTGTTAAAACAATGATTACAATATCATAAAAGACAATACACATCGCACACCATACGCACATAAAGAATGAACTTACAACTGAACTGACATTTAAGACCTCTCTTCTCCTTCTCTCCTCTCGCGTGCAGGAGACAGTTATGCTGCCGCGACTCGCGAGTGACGCGAAATGTCACGTGAACTAGCAAATCCACAAAGATAGAATAATAAATAAATAAAAATACGTACGCTAATTAGATGGTTTTAATTTGGAAAGCTTTTAGATATGTCTAAGTCAAAGTGTCATCTAAAATTTAAGACCTTTCATAAGTAAAAATAAGACTTTATAAGACTTTTTATGGCCTTAAATTTTAAAAATCTAATTTAAGACTTTAAGACTTTTTAAGGATCCGCGGGAACCCTGATCTAAAATAAATTCCGGAAATTTATGCAGAATCACAGTTATGCTGTAACCAACAGCATAAATATGGAGCTGTGAGTTGTAAATCACAATCATAAAGTTCAAATGATGTCATAATATAACCAACACCACAAGATACATTTTTTATTTGTTCATCTTGAAGTCATAACTCAGATGCAACAGACAAACTAAATGTAAAGTTAATAATATAAGGGTCAAGAGCACAACTAAAGCAAACAATGATCGCCATAACGGTGGCTTACAATTTTAGATTTTCTACTTCAGTGATTCTGCTTTAGGTGTCTTCAATAATGCTCAATCATCAGTCAATTAATCACTTAATTATTTCATTAACTTTAACACGCTTGAGTGTGGACTCATATACACTCCCAGGTAGGGCTGGGCGATTAATCGCAAGATATTGTTATGCGCATCTCGTCAGTAAAGCCGGTTCCTTGATTAGTAGTAAATCGCCTTCACTTGCTTTCAGATGGAAGATATGATGCAGATATGAGTGGTAAATTAACACTCAAGAGTTTTAAAGTTAATGAGATAATTAAGTGATTAATTTAGGGATGATTGAGCATTATTGTAGACATACTGATGTTAACCAGCAGAATCACTGAAGGAGAAAATCACAAATTCTAAGCCACCGTTATGGCGATCAGTGTTTGCTTTAGTTGGACTCTTGACCCTTATACTTTCATCTTTAACTTTTGTTTGTCTGCTGTTATTGATTTATAACAGTCAAATTAACAAAGAAAAGTGTGATCTGATAGTGTTGGTTATGTTATGGCATAATCATGCTGTGATCTGAAACATGAAACTTATTGTAATAGTTTGGTTTAACTCGTTAGCAACAGCTTTGTGATTCTACAGCATGTGATTATCAGTATTTTTCTTATAATCCAAAATATTCAATAAACATTGCTCTGATCAAAACACTTTCAAATGAATGTATTTAAAAAACACACACATCAATAATCAGCCTGTGAATCTCAACAATGATGACAATAATAATGCATGTTGCAGTGGCTGCCACCAATCACATCTCATCAATGGCTCCCATCATGCATTGCGGTATGAATAAATTATGATCTGAATTATCTATGTAATTTACTTTTCCTAATTGAATATTCTGCTTGTCACCATTGTTCAGATGCATTGACTGAATCTTGAGGTTTGTGTGTGCCTAATAGAAAGATTTTTTTTAAAAACAACTTTTAAGAAAACCTTTATATTATATCTAAAATTCTGGATATTTATGCAGAATCATAGTTATGCTGTAACCAACAGCATAAATCACAAACATAAAGATCAAATGAGGATTGTCATAACCAACACCATTAGATCACTTTTTCTTTGTTCATCTGGCAGTTATAACTCAGATACAACAGCCAAACAAAATCTAAAGATAATAATCTAAGGGTCAAGAGCCCAACTAAAGCAAACAATGATCGCCATAACGGTGGCTTACAATTTTAGATTTTCTCCTTCTTAAGATGCTCAATCATCACTCAATTAATCACTTAATTATCTCATTAACTTTAACACTCTCTTGAGTGTGGACTCATATACACTCCCAGGAGTGTTAATTTAACACTGGAGTTTTTGCTGTGTACAAAGAGCCGTAGTTAACTGACAAGCTGAGCCATATCGCATTAAATATCGCTGGCGATACGTCCGCGATATTAGTGCGATATGGCTCAGCTCGTCAGTGAACTACGGCTCTTTGTAGTAAATGCCGCTCCATCTGAAAGCAGGTGAAGGTGATTTACTACTAATCAAGGAACCGGCTTTACTGACGAGATGCGCATAACAATGTCATGCGATTAATCGCCCAGCCCTAGTTGTTGGCCGATTAATAACCCTAGTAAAAAGGGCTAGATTTCTGATTTATTATAAAACGCATGTTTTTTTTTGTGATATTCTGTTTATGTGTGTTTTATTCTAGGGTGGTATAAAAGGCATGGATGCCGATGCCTCTCTGACGGCCTTTGTTGTGATTGCCATGCAAGAGGGCAGAGAGATCTGTGCTGGATCAGTTGCTGTAAGTACAGCTCTTCCACAGTTTTGTTCATTAAAACATTAAATTCTAGATTAACAGTTGATTTTTTTTTCTCTTGGGTTTAACCTCTTCCACTTTTTTGATTCCCAAAAACATTACAAATGAACAGTTGCTTTTTCCTACTCTTCCTCTTGATTTAAACATAACACACACTTTTATAGAGTCTGCATGAAAGTATCAGGAAGGCTGTTGTATTCTTGGAAGGTCGACTTCCACAACTGACCAATCCTTACGCTGTTGCGATGACGTCCTACGCCATGGCCAATGCTGAAAAACTCAATAAAGACATCTTGATGAGCTATTCCACCCAAGGAGAAGGTCAGTCACACCAACATGTCATCAAAATGTGTTGTGCTTCATATAACATGGAACCATAAAATAAACTAGAGTGGAAGTTACAAAATAATTATGTAAGTTTTGTGGTGTTATGATGACTGCTTGTCCGTATCAATAAAAGTAATGGAATTAAATGTATACCCCATATCAACTAGCTTGTTGAGCTTTTTCCATCTTCGCAATATTGTTCATGGGGCAGTCATGGCCTAATGGTAACAGAGTTGGACTGGTGACCCAAAGCTACTGGTTCGATTCCAGTACCGGCAGGAATATGACTGAGGTGTCCTTGAGCAAGGCACCTAACCCCCAATCGCTCCCCGGGCGCCACTCAAGGCTGCCCGCTGCTCCGGGTGTGTGTATCCACGTTTGCAGTGTGTGTGTGTGTTCACTACTCACTACTCTGCTCCTAATGTGTGTGCACTTACTTGGATGGGTTAAATGCAGAGGTCAAATTCCAAGTATGGGTTACCATACTTGGCCATCACGTGTCACTTTCACTTTCACTTTTTTTCACTTTCATATACGACCCTCACTAAATTTCAAAGAAGCTGAAACTGTTGTTCATGCTTTTATAACGTTGCGCCTGGACTATTGTAACTCTTTGTTTATGGCCTACCCAATAAAGCCCTTAATCGCTTGCAGCTAATTTAAAATTCAGCTGTCTGTGCCCTAAAAAATCAGTATGCTCTATTTGCTTGATCATGTGTTGTATACTGATCGTATATCTGTATTTCTGTTTTCTATCAACATTATGTACAGCGTCCTTGGGTCCTTGAAAGGCGCTATTTAAATAAAACTTATTATTATTATAGAGCCAAAGCATCAAGCTTGATGGTCTGGATCAGCATATGTGAGCGGATCGACAGATTTTCCTTTACGCTCCGGCTTCATCTCCACACTTGTTTCTATTCCTGCTTTGTGTTTGAATCAGCCGGTAGGTTTTGGACTGTCCCTGGACAGCGTCATCACTCTCTGGAGGCGACGGCCTATGCTGTGCTGGCGCTTGTGAAGGCCAAAGACTTTGATAAAGCAGGAGAGGCAGTGCACTGGCTGGGCAGACAACAGTCCCATTATGGTGGTTATGGAACCACACAGGTACACTAACATCTCATCATTTCACTGTAGCTTGAGTTGACAATAGAACTCCGGCGCAAAATGAACCTTTGGTCTAATAAAACACTGGTACCTAGTCAACCGTTCTCTGAGATTTGTTTTCATGATAATCGAATGTAAAGAGTTTTATCTCTAAAAACTGTTTAGCGTATAACGCTAGTAATGGGGGCATTTAATAAGTAAAACGAAATCGCTAGTTAATACCACTAACAAGGCTCAAAATAGCCCCACACGAACACAGTAACATAATGAGGGTCCCTACATGCAAAACGAAGCATTGAGAACTTTGTAAGTGTACAGACCGTTTAATAAGAAGATAAAGATAAAGACAGTCCACTTCGTGTATACAGACAGGAGCCATCTTTGGAAAACAGTCTCGACTAGTCAAACCACGAATGACGTGCTAAGTGAGCTGAACTGTATGAAGTTCAGTGAACTTCTGAACTGTATGAATGGCGTTTGTGGTTTGATTAGTTGAGACTGTTTTCCAAAGATGGCTCCTGTCTGTATACACAAAGTGGTTTCTGAAGATTATGCTTGTTAACAGCAGGTGTTCATCATTAATACTCAATCATCACTTAATTATCTCATTAACTTTAATACTGCTTCAGTGTTACTTTAACATTCTGTAGAGCGGGACCATATGTACTCTGAGCAGTGTTGATTTAACACTGGGGATTTTGCTGTGTATGATTATCAGTATTTTTCTTATAATCCAAAATATTCAATAAACATTGTTCTGATCAAAACACTTTCAAATGAATTTATTTAGAAACACAGACATCAATAATCAGCCTGTGAATCTCAACAATGGTGACAATAATAATGCATGTTGCAGTGGCTGCCACCAATCACAACTCATTAATGGCTCCCATCATGCATTGCTGTATGAATAAATTATGATCTGAAATGTCTATGTAATTTACTTTCCTAATTTAATATTCTGCTCATCACCATTGTTGAGATGCATTGACTGAATCTTGACGTTTGTGTGTGCCTAATAGAAAGATTTTTTTTAAAACAACTTTTAAGAAAACCTTTATATTAAATCTAAAACTCTGGATATTTATGTAGAATCATAGTTATGCTGTAAACCAACAGCATAAATTACAAACATAAAGATCAAATGATGATTGTCATAATATAACCAACACCATTAGATCACTTTTTTTCTTGGTTCATCTGGCAGTTATAACTCAGATACAACACCCAAACAAAATCTAAAGTTATTAATCTAAGGGTCAAGAGCCCAACTAAAGCAAACAATGATCGCCATAATGGTGGCTTACAATTTGAGATTTTCTCCTTTTTTAGATGCTCAATCATTACTCAATTAATCACTTAATTATCTCATTAACTTTAACACTCTCTTGAGTGTGGACTCATATACACTCCCAGGAGTGTTAATTTAACACTGTAGTTTTTGCTGTGCTGTAGAATCACAAAGCTGTTAATAACGAGTTAAACGAAAGTATCACGATAAGTTTCATTTTTCAGATCATAGCATGATTATGACATAACATAACCAACACTATCAGATCACACTTTTCTTTGTTCATTTGACTGTTATAAATCAATAACAGCAACCAAACTAAATTTAAATTGAAAGTATAAGGGTCAAGAGTCCAACTAAAGCAAACACTAGCTGCGTTTACAAGGACACTTATAATCGGATTGTCGGCTCAATCGGACTAAAAAACCTTCATGTAAACACCTTAATCAATCCGATTGAGCTCGATCCGAATAAAATTTCGATCGGATTGAAAGGGGTGGTTTACTCCTGTTGCAATCCGATCGAGAGAACATGTAAACACTTGATCGGATTGAAAACCGAAACTAAAAGGACTGCGCATGTGCAATGACGTTGAAACAGCGTAATGACGTATGATGCATGGAACGAGCTGTTCTTCCTGTTGAATAAAGTGAATATAAATGAGTGTTCCGTTATTAAAAAATTCTCATTTCACTCAGCGTCTGTGAAGTGAAGCAGGACAACGTCCCACCAGTGCTTGTTTCAGATTATCATCTATGGACGACTGGTTTTGGGCGCGAGGTTTTACTGCGTGATCAATAAGCAGCACGGCAAGCCGGTTCATGCTCATCGTCTCCAAATCATGACAAGAGACGGATAAATATTAAGTCTGCTGTTTAAAAAAAATAAAGAACCAATAGAGGAGAATAGTTATGCGCGAACAGCAGCATATTCGTGCAGTGTGCGCATGTCAAAAAATCACGATGTCACGTTTTGAATCTTGTGACATATAAATGCGCACAACCCGATTACTTTATTTATTGTTCATGTAAACACCGTGTTCGGATTCATCAATCTGATTGATTTCATTCCGATTGAACCATGTAAACGCAGCTACTGATCGCGATAACGGTGGCTTACAATTTGTAATTTTCTCCTTCAGTGATTCTGCTTGTTGACATCAGGTGTCTTCAATAATGCTCAATCATCACTAAATTAATCACTTAATTATCTCATTAACTTTAACACTCTTGAGTGTTAATTTAACACTCATATCTGCATCATTTCTTCCACCTGAAAGCAGGTGAAGGCGATTTACTACTAATCAAGGAACCGGCTTTACTGAAGAGATGCGCATAACAATATCGTGCGATTTATCGCCCAGCCCTAGTTTGAGTCTATCCTAATGAGCTGAGGATCTGAATCAGGTGTGTTAAATAAGGGAGACATACACAATATGCAGAGCAGTGGGTCGCGAGGACTGGAGTTGAGAACCACTGGCCTAGCCTATATTTCTCTTACATGAGTAGGACCCCCTAATAACAGTGATTAAGGTATAAATTAATGTGGATGGGGGTAATGAACAGGATAGTGGAATAGTGAAAAAGGGTTAAAAGTGTTAAAGGGTTAAAAGACACACCCACGGAATGTATTTTAACAGTAATAAACTGTAAGTTATAAAACAGGTATATACCGGCAACACTGTTGCCAATAGTTTACTGAAAATTTTAGTTTTTTTTGGGTCACCATTTTGTTGAAGAGTAGAGCCTGTGCTTCAGTCCAGGAGAAGATCTACAAACATTGATGATACGCTGCATGTTGCTTTATCTAACAGACAGTGATTGTGTAGTTCCAGTGTTTTATTTTTTTAAATTTTTTTTTTATTATTATTTCAACAGGGACAATGTGCAAAAAAACATTAATTAAAGATGCTTTGCACCAGATTTAGCTTAAAGGTGCCCTAGAATGTTTTTATTTTATTATTTTATAATGTTTCCTGGGTTACCCTTATAATGTTAGTATGTTTTTTAGATAAAAAATAATCATAATTTAGAAATAAATGGCATTTTTCCTAGCCTGCTTTTAGCCTCTGATTTGAACGCTCTGTTTGAAGGGGCGTGTCTACTGTGGGATTCAGTGTAACCGCGGCCACTGCTGTGATTGGCTGACATGCTTGCATATGAAATAGCTATGTATTACATGTGAAACTCTCTCCCGAATACTTTTACTACTGCTATTATACGTTTTTACTATAACAGCTATCGATATTAACGAATCGTGAGATGTTTTTAAAGTATTTAGATCTATTCCCATCACATAAAATGTTGCCGTGATGAGCATTGAGCAGATGACAGTGTTGATCGCGAGAATGAAGATCTTATCATTGCAAAGCAGTTTCTGCACTCTCTCTGCTTTCACCAATGCAAACACGATGATGTAAATACAGTAAGAGCTTCGTTGTGCAGTAACGTGCGTCATTGATTTCATAACGAGTTTGGCAAGTGTCCAGATAAACTCGCGCTGTGTGGAAAGATTGTTCTTTGATCGCTTTCTGTATATAATTTGTTCACAATTTAAATACGATTATTTTCATCCTACTAAAAGAAACGATGTGAAGCTGATATTTTAGTCACTGGCTTGACTTACTGATGCATAAACAGTATTGAACAATTTGAGAGAAAGATTACCTGTCTGAACTTGAACAATTGCACATCAGAAAGTGTTGCTTGGTAGCTCGATCCGAGGCTAGCTCTGTATTGGCCCATTTCCAGAGAAAATAAAATTAACCCATTATTGTTTCTTCAGAGGCTCAGATGAAGGAACTAAAAATACTTTTGTGTTCATGTGTACATCCACACTGAGCAACTGCCATGCTTCGGCTGCGCAGTTCCGCCTGGCATTGAGGGCTGGCATTATGCAAATATTTGGAGGCGTACATATTAATGATCCCGACTATTGCGTCACAGTCGGTATTGTGTGGAGAACCGACCGTTTTTCAGGGGTGTTTTTCATAAACGTGAATTAAATGAGAACGCGAAAACAGTCCAGTTTGAGATTCACTCTATGTCATGTCCATGCACTGAACTCTTGTTATTTGACTATACCAAGGTAAATTCAATTTTGAATTATAGGTCACCTTTAAGCTAGTTTACATCTGTAGAAATCTCTTTATTTATAATATTTTTTTAGTGGTCTGAAATGAAAGTTCACTGTAATACTTTGCTCACATTATCAGTGCATTATACATTTTAGTTAATACATTAAAAACTACAGTTGGTCAATTTAAAGGGATACTTCACCTCTGGAAAGATGAATGTGTATTTAAAATGGGTCATTTATGTAGAAGAAATGTGAAATTATTTTTGAATTTGGAGCTTTCTAGACCAGTGGTTCCCAAACCTGTCCTCACGGCACCCCAACACTGCACGTTTTCTTTATCTCCCTAATCAAACACACCTGATTCAACTCATCAGCTCATTAACCCACGTAATAATGAGCTGATGAGTTGAATCAGGTGTGTTTGATTAGGGAGATAAAGAAAACGTGCAGTGTTGGGGTGCAGTGAGGACAGGTTTGGGAACCACTGCTCTAGACTGAGAAAAGCCAGAAAATGTATTTTTGGCTTATGTGGATGAAAGACAACAACTCCCAGAATGCACTTGCTTCGCTGCCCTAGGAGGCCACGCCTACCGGTAACAGAGCGCAGTAGTTAAACAACAAGTCTAGGCTACTAATGAGTCTCCGTGACGGTCTGCCCGGGATTTCGAGATCGCCCAAAATGTCCGGGATTCGGCTTTTGTGTTCTACAGTCGCCATTAATTATGTTTACTGTGGCGAGCAGGACGAGTGAGGGCTGCGGGCGAATGGCGCGAGGCCGGTGGCGTGATTACCGATGAGCGACACCTGTGAGACGCACCGGTCTCGTATCTCTCACGGAGGAGCGTGAATTTTCTTAGCAATGTTAAAACACACATAGCGTTTACACTACATTCAGATTCACCAATCGGAATGAATTCAGTTAGATCGAAACAAAAGGTGTGCATGTAAACAATGAATGGCGACTGCAGAAAGCAAAAGCTGAATCCCGGACATTTTGTACGATCTTGACGGCCGGACAAGTCCGGGGAAAAGAGGATGAATGGTAACCCCTACTACTCAGCTTTCTCCACAGAACAAGAGCCTGCTAGCTTAGCTTCCAAAGAAAGATGTCTGACACTATGTGTGCATTCTTTGAGTGAGATCCCACCCTCTATGGGCGGGTTGAGAACATGCGGGACAGCTCCTACTACTGGCTGTAGTCTTTAGCCTCTGGCCAAAAAATCCTCCAATGACGCAAAATGACGATTTTTGCGTAATCGGAGGATTTTTTCCAAACAAAAAATACATAAATCTCTCATCTCAGGGGGATATGAGGGTGGAAAGCACGGTAATTTAAAAAATACTACAGGTTTTCTACTAATACAAAGCTTAATGCTAAATCCTGAAGTATCCCTTTAAGCAGTCGGTTTCTGCAAGTGAAATTAGTTAACTCAAATTTTAATTTAGTGCATGGTATTTTGATAGTAACGTACTGTAGATTACTGTAAAGAACTGGCAACGGAGTTGCCAGAATTCTAATGTAAAAAAGCCTGGTATGGTCTAACAGTGTAGCGAATGAGCCCGCCCTTATTTCATGCAGTTGAACGCCATTGGCCAGTGCACTGGAGTGTTTTTAAAAGGTTTCAGAGAAATAGAGTTGAGTTAGTTGAGTGAACCGAACTCGAAAGGGAACAAACAAAACAAGGCCTACAAATTAATGAAATAACATTATACAGACAGGTAATATTTAAAGGTATCAGATGATTTCTTAAAAACACTTTCAATAAAAAATGTGCATGTTTGGGGTTGTCATTGCATTAACACCTTCTGACCAGCAGGCGTCGCCAGTGTGAGGTGTTTTGAGTGCTTTGAAAGAGCAAATCATTTTACAAAGCAATTGATTCAAAGTTTCGAAAAGCTTTGTTTCTCCCATCATTACAATTTAGTCACAGTCCAGAGCTCTGTCTTTGAATGCTTTTCTGTGCTTTCCAGGCGACCGTCATGGTGTTTCAGGCCGTGGCAGAGTATCGCACGCAGGTGAAGGATCGACAAAACTTCAATCTGGACGTGGAGCTGTCAGTGGCAGGAAGAAGCAAACCTGTCAAATGGACCATTCAAAGAAATAATGTGCATCTTACACGGTCAGACAAGGTGAAGAGTATCAAATGGTTTCTGCTAAATTTTTCAATAGATTTTTGTTATATTATGGGAAATTTTTTGTTTATCATACATCATTTTTAATTGTTCTTTGGTCAATGAGACCTTCAGGTATCTCTATTATCATGGATTTGATTATTCTGCTAACATCTGGGTTCAATCATTAGGTGGAGATCAACAAGGACTTCAATGTGACGGCTAGAGGAACTGGAACAGCCACTCTCTCAGTGAGTGTTCATGAGCGTTTATACAGTCGACAGCAAGATTAAAGCGTCTGAACATCTAATCTGAGACGTGCTGCTCGTTTCAGGTTCTGACGCTGTACTACGCCAGACCTGTTGAGAAGAAGTCTGACTGTACACTCTTTGATCTGACTCTTAAAATGGAAAAAGACCCTGAAAGTAAGACGGAGTTTAAGGCCTTTCTCTAGCACTTTTCACACTGTGCTTAACCCCGGGTTATCTTCGCTCTAAACCCTGTAGAGGAACGTTTGACACTTGTAACTAGAACTACAATTACTTTAGAAGTGGAGTTAGCACTGCTTTTTACACAGGTTATGAAACCTCATCGCTTTTGCAGTGCTAACCACACATTGCAGTGACAAACTTTTATTCTTGCCTTTATAGCATAACAAGCCCATTCAGAAAAAATAAAATTGTTGTACAGTTGGCAATATACAAAATGAAGATGCGCAACGCTTTATGTAAACGGATCACGTTCTGCATTTGTCCAATCAATGACAATGACACAGCTAAAATGCAAATAAGACTGTTATGGCGTTATGCCACATTTAGGCTACAGTGTGAAATGCCAGCGAATGAATACACAGGATTAATTGCTAACCCCAGGAAAATTATGAGCAGTGTGAAACATGAAACAAGATAACCCAGGATTCTGTTTACCCAGGGTTTCGAATGACCCAGGGTTAACTAGTTCAAGTGTGAAAAGCTTTATTACTTTTTCATTAAAATTACTATAATTCTATTTTTATGTTCCCTTTAGAAGGGGAAGACCTGACCTGAACTAAAACCAAATTCTTTTGTTTCCCTTTAGCAAAAAAAGGAGCCATTGAAAGTTACAACTTCATTATGGATTTCTAGTATGTGAACAAATACCTCATTTATTTTTGTCAAGAAACCATTTGTAATTAATCAACATGTGCTCATTTAGGCTGTTTTCACACTTGGTTTGTTTACTTGAGTTTGATCCTGCCCCACATTTTCCCACAGTTGCTGTATGTTTGCTTCATGAACGTGAGTACTAGTGTGACAGCTGGTTACCAATGTGACTAGATAATGCCTCCAGTTTCACTGCATTCTGACGATGTAACTTGCTCTTCAAAGGCAGTTTATTCAGAGATGAGCAGCTCTGTGTTATAAATATGACAAAATTGGAAATCTGACATCAAACGGACTCGGGTTCAAACCAAAAGCTCTTGTGTGAAATCAGCCTTAAACGCAGCCTGAGTAGCCTACGAAACCTGCTAATAAAATCTTCTTTTTATCTCCATTTTTACAGCTACAAAAATGATACAACCGATGCCACTATGACTATTCTGGACATTGGCATACCGACGGGATTTGATGTTGAAGAAAATGATCTTAAAGAGGTATTATAATGATAAACTGATGCAGTGATGCCTCACATTTGTATAGAAGAGGAATCTAACACACATCTGCAGATAGACCATAAAACATGTTGGTCATCATGTGATGCATTGAGATTTTTTTTCTCATTTTCTTGCCCTCAGTTGTCCATGGGGAAGGACAGATACATTCAGAAATATGAAAAGAATAAAGTGCTGTCAGAGCGAGGATCCCTCATCCTCTACTTAGATAAGGTATTTCAGCAGACCTGATGACGTCAAAAACAGATTTGTTTTCTTTTTTTTTATTATCAGGAAACCATGTGTTTTGCTAATTACAGTATAAAGTGCAACAGTCGGTTTCCAGAAGTAAAAACTCCATTCAATTTCTCCATAGGGAAACTGAATTTTAATAATAACTTTTAACAAACCTTTAAAGACCCTACTGTCCCTTAAGGAACAAAAATATTTGGGAACATATTGCAAAATACAATGCGATATATATATCATAATACATTTCCATATATGGGAAACTAGTGCTTATATTTTTCGATATACGGCAAATATATGCATTGACCATGTATGGTTATATATTAGTGAATATAAAATTTGTAGAAATGAAGACAAAAATCGCATTACAAAAATCGCATGTAATATCCACAAAGTTTTATCCTTTATTACATACATTGCACATACATGTTCCCATATAAATGTGAATGTATGTTCACACATACATATCATGGAATGAGTTACAACAGATTTCTAGTTCCCAGCATGCTTTGTTTGACTGACTTCTGAAAGGAGAGCAAATCTTAAAATTAAGTGTTAGAGCACAGTCTCGGGGGTACCCCCCTGCCTGCGAGGGGTGATGGGGTTATATGGCGAGCAGGACGAGGCAGAGGGCCATGAGAGAGCGGCGCGAGGCCGGTGGCGTGATTACTGAGGAGCGACACCTGCGCAACGCACCGGTCTCGTATCTCTCACGGAGGAGCGGAAGCATAAAAGGAGGAGCGACGACAGTGGAGATCGAGAGAGGTGTTTTGTTATGTTTTGGTTTCTGTTTTGTGTGGCCAGCAGTCGTCCGTGAGGGGCTGCTGGCTTATACTTTCGTTTCGTATTTTTTTTTTTTTTATGTTATTAAACTTGTTGATTGTTCGCCGGTTCCCGCCTCCTTCTTCCTACAACATCTAACCTTGTTACAAAATACTTTTTTTTTAAAATCCCTATGCGAGAAATTAATGAAAAAAATACTTCTGGAACCAACCTGAAAAAGTGGGTGGGCGCTGATGCACTAAATTGTTTATTTTTTTATTTATTCTGATTGGCTGACAGATGTTTCAAAATGCTCAATAACTGTAAGACCATATAATTCTACGTAACTGCATATTCACCTGTTTGTACATTACAGACTGCATATCAGAATCCTATTTCACATGAGAATTTATGCAAAAGAAAATGTGCTAATTTAATTTATTGATCGAGCCTATGACTATACAAGATTTTCATGCATTTTGTTTTCTATCAGCTATCCAAAACAGAATTCTGTTGGAAAACAGCTATACATTGTTAAATGACTGCAAGAAAGAAACACCAATCACAATTCAACTGCAAACATAATAATTAATAATTTTGTCTGCAATTTTTTTTTACTTATTATTATTTTTGCATGTGGAAATGTTAATGTGGGCAGTTTTACATTTAATATCATAAATTTGCTTTTATTTTATTGTTTTGCTTATCAGGTTTCTCATAAGGAGACAGAAAGAATTGCCTTCAAAATGAACAAGATGTTTAATGTGGGTCTGCTTCAACCTGTTGCAGTCACAATATATGAATATTACTCACCAGGTGAGTTAACAAACACACACACACACACACACACACACACACACACACACACACACACACACACACACACACACACACTCTTATGGCGCTTTTCCACTGCATAGTACGGTACGGCACGGTTCGGTACGGCACGCTTTGGCGCTTTTCCACTGCATGGTACGGTACGGCTCGGCTCGGTACGGCTCACTTGTGGCGCTTTTCCACTGCATGGTACAGCACGGTACGGCTTGCTTCGGCTCGCTTTAAATGGTACCACCTCTGTCGAGGTTCCAAGCGTACCGTACCGATACTAAAATGTGACGTGAACACACTGCAGATCACTGATTGGTCAGACAGAATCGTCACTACCAGCATCATTGTATTTGCGAGACATCAAACCCGCTAGATTTAAATAGCCAGTAACAGCCACCGCTGTTCTTCACAAAGAACCGGCAAAAGTAATGATTATGAATATGTAAAATATAGCAAGGAGATATTTTAATTGTTTATTAATAAACAAGTGTTTTCTTTGTCGGCTAAGATGAAGTTGACGATGCTGACTCGCGATCTTCAGTAGCCTAGTGAACGCGCCAGAGAGAAATGCACATTTCATAAGGATTACATAAGCAGAGAGCAGTCTAGTCTGTTTTCTTTCGTTTTGAATTGTTCTGTTTAAAAGTAGACATGTGAGGCAAGTAGGCTACCTTATATGCTGAGTTTCGGTTCATTTATGAGACCAGCTCCAGTTCACACGCCGGCGCCTCCGTTTTCTATCTATCGTCTGCTATATTTACTTCTTATTTATTAAATCCAGGCAATTGGTTGATGAAACATTGATTAAAATTAAGATATAGTTAATACAAAACGAAATTCAGGTTAAAGAAAGGTTTTGTGCTTTCTGTTGGATGTCTAAGTGAAAGTTTTAAAGCATCTTTTAGTGCCGCTTTCAGAGCGCTCACGTCCGTAACGGAGAACACGTCCGTAACATTGTTTTTTCCTCATAAATGCGAACACGAAAAATAAAATAAAATAAAATGAATATTTTATGTACTGTGGAGACTGAGAGCCAACCCTTCTTCATCCGGTGGGTATTTGATTTGCGCAGTGTAATTCACATAATCACTAAAAAATATTTTGCCTCCAAGTTTTTTTTTTTTAAGCAATCAGAAATCCGAGGGCACTGCTATAATCCCACCCACTTTGAAGCGGTACTAACTGCAGTGGAAAACCAACCCGAGCTAAAGCGAACCGAGCCGCGCCCGAGCCGAGTCGTACCACGCAGTGGAAAAGCGAAGCGAGCCGAACCGTGCCGCGCCGAATTGTACTGAGCCGTACCAGCAGTTGAAAAGCGCCATTAGTTTAATTAAACTGAAGCTCTCAAAATAATGCATTGAAAACTGAACACATTTAGACATGTACATATATTATTGCGTAATTTTATTTTTGTACCATGGCTCAATTCAAGTTTGAATTGTTTTGTCAGCACATTATCAGCTGCTGCTACAGGCAACTAGGAAGGGGAATCATAAGAAAATGAATGATTCCTCTTCCAATTATTAGTAACGAGTGTTGTGTAGTCACATAAATCAATAGAGATCACATCAAAGTAATGCACGTCTCTTTACTTAAGCATTGCTTGCAAAAGCACACTTTTTCTCCACTCTCAAATACATACCAATTCCCCAGATAATACAACATCTACCCCTCGTAGCCATTTTCTAATCAACAGAGTAGTATGGGAACACAACGTCCTTATTGCACATGCAAACCACCATTCCCTGAAGTATGGAACGCAGGACGTAGTCAACGTCGACTGAATGGGATCACGCCAGGGAGCCAGTCATCTTCGAGTACTATTGAACAAGCCTATGGTATTGACGTGCGTGATTTGCATCACACATTCCGCCCCGCAGCACGGGTATAAATACGTAAGTAAATGCACACACTAGTTGCTTTTCGCTGAGGAGTCGAGCGTAACTCAGTCAGCAGTGGTCCAGCAGTAGTGGCAAGGGGACTATGTCCTCGGTTCCCTCCTTCAGAGAACGGTGGGTTGCATACGCAACCAGGACGTTCCCTTTCAGTCGAGAACGTCAGATGTAGTCGACGTCGAATGAATGGGATCACCAATTGAAAGCGCCACGTGCTTACACCTTCTAGTGCCTGAAAAAAAGTCTCCTGAACCTTCCGCAACGTGAGGCGGAGAGATGGAAGTGCTTAGGCCAAAGATGTCACTGCTGTTCCACAGAACCACTGGGAAAGCATACCCTATCAATGGAAGGAAGGGACGCTGCGGAAACCACATCCTGCCCGAAGGGAGGTAACATATGGAGAATACACATATGCACATATGGACTGGGCGGATTACCGGGCATTACAACATATGGAATGTCACAGGGATGACTCCAGCCTATAACGGGGGGAGGATCAACTGAACAGTGACGAGGGAATACACGGGCTCGCCGGAGGGAGCCGTACCATGGAAGAAAACACATGGGATCACCGTAGAAATGACAACATATGGACCCAGCCTTACACAGGTTCTACTAATGTATACGAGCGATAGGCCTGGCTTCAGACGTTCTGCCACGTCCGTTGCCGAAGGGTATGGAGGAACTCGAGATGGTTCGGCAAATTAATTGTAGTTCCTAATATTAATTTAATAACAATACTAGCTTTATAATAATAATAATAGTAAATATAGCTGCAAGCAGCCATTACCGGGGCCAAGCGCAAAAGCAGCCGACAAGACATCCCAACATGGCTGGGAGTTTCAGACCAACTACAGCAAGGAGCAGTTAAAGACATTTTAAGATGAATTTAGGCAAAATGGCTGAAAAATCACATACAGTAACTAAAAATATGATTTAATGGATTATCACTTTCGACCAATAGGCGGCGCAGTTACAAAACTGATGTGATCAGAGTGAGGTGACAATGAAACATACAAAGTTTGGTGTCAAAATATGAAAGCATTGCATATATTTAGCCTGAATAGTAATTTTGGCAGCATGCCTCAACTTTGATGCTGTGGTATACGAAAACGGTTTTTGTCTATCGTCACGAAATCGAAAATGAAAATCGAACAAACGGTCTAGGAGGAGTTTGAAAAAGTAGGTATTGAATACAAATCAAGATGGCGGACAGAAAGTTCATCCAAATAAGTCAATCTTGGTATCTGTGTTCTTGGAGTGACCCAATGAATCTATTACGACCAGTTTCATTACAATCGGCAGATTTATTCAAAAGTTATTAGCATTTTTGGACATTAAATTGTAACTTTTGACCAAAAGGTGGCGCTGTCTCGAAACCTTTTGATTACCTTCTGGGCATGGTGCTGATGGCACATTCTGAGTTTCGTTATGTTACAGCAATGCATTTGTTAAGTATAGCATTCTGACGGTGGTTTCGTCTCGATCGGACTAACGGTTTCGAAGATATTGGCAAATGTTTTTTAAGCGCTAAATCACAACGCTACACAAACCATATGCCGAAACCTGGCAAGTCTGGTATTGTTGAAATCTGCAAGGATTCAGGAGTCAAATGATATAACTCATGTGGAAATAAGTCAACCACAGCCAGAGTTATAAGCATTTGAAAATTTTATTTTACCACTAGGTGGCACTGTTTCGAAACTTCTCAGGCTCCTTCAGGGCATCGTACTGATGACCCATACCGAGTTTCGTAAAAACAATTCGTTCCTGCGTTCAAAAAATACAGCATTTTAGCACATAATTCAAAATGGCCGACAGCCAAAATGGACGATCTGGGAAAATTGGATATCGGTCAACTCGACATGACGCCCTGAATCTAACGAGATTTTTCATATTTCCGGACCAGTAGGTGGCGCTATGCCGAAACGCAGCATGTAGCCTCAGGTCCTGCTTGTTATGACATGTACCAAGTTTGGTCTGAATACGATAAAGCATTGCGGAGATACAGCCTTACGTCTGTTTTTGCAAGCGCTACGTAAAATTAATTTGCGCGGTATTCAAAAACAGTTAAGCGAATCAACTTGAATTCTATAAATTTTTGTCAACACTGCCGGGAGATGATGTGGTTCAATTTTGGTGCAAATCAGACAAACCGTCTAGGACGAGTTCACAAATGTAGGTTTTTTGGACAATTCAACATGGCGGTAATATTTCCATGACGGAAAATGACGTCATAGGGTGCAATCGAATCGTCTTGAGCCAAGGAATCAGTGGAAAAAATAATAATTTTGTTTCTACCCATTATGGTTCAAAAGTTATTAGACTTAATGGCCCTCATTTATCAAAAGTGCGTACTCCAAATTTCCAGCGTACACCTGGCGTACACTCAAAACCACGGGGACTTTGAGATTTATCAATATGGACATTGGCGTACGGCAAGCTCAAATCCTACGCCAGCTCAGGAGGTGGTGTACGCACGTTTTGAGTTAGTGCGGAAATGCATAGAAAAACAATCCCTAACACCACAAAACGCACTGACAAACTAAAAGATATGATATATTATGACCCACAGTAAAAAAACAACAACAACATAGTAATTATAAACTTGTTTATTTTTGTGCAACATGGACTTAAATTTTTAATTTGTGTGACTTTACCAAAGCATTTGATTTGTAAGCATATGTATTCCTTCAGTTGCGAGCCTGTGCGCTTTACCCTGACGTTTCAGGGTTATCCCCGGCAGGTGCGCACGGACTGGGTTCGGTAATGAAGGGGATCCTTTCTGGATCTTGCTCGGGCAACATTACACTCCCAGAGGGAGATAACGCATCGGAGTCGTCATCTCCAGAGGCCAGCTCACCCTCCAATGCTGCTATCGACATCTTATCCTCTAGGGGAACCCCAATTGAAACGGCTGATCAGTCCATTACAGAGGGACCAGCACATTCAACAGGAAATTCCACCGGCTGTGGTGTGATGGAGGAGTGAGGCGCCCACAGGGAATGGTTACCGGACGAGACATCCATCACTATCCTCCGATCACCCATCCCACACGGCACCCGAGGGCGGGGAATGGTAATTGGGACTCCAGCTTCGTGGACGAAGGCGAGTCTCGATCTCAACACCGCAACAGTCATATTCCTGTCAATGGAACATGAACTGTCCACAAAACTGCTTCCTTGTGCTGTAAGCCCAAACACGTGATGCAACAATTGTGACCGTCAGAGAGGAACAGGGAACGACCGCATCCAGAAACGCACAGGTGGAATGACATCTTGAAAAAGACGCAAACGCACCCATGTTGTTCTTTCGGGAAATAAGACCCATCACCAGTGCCGGAGCACACAGGGGAATGACCGCGGCAACACTGAACAGTGAACTTAAACAGTGAAGCACTCGCTTTTCCGTCCTCTAACCAGCCGTCAACACACACAAACATTTAGAAATGTGTTGCTGTTAAAACAGCAGTTGAGAGCTCAAAGCTCGCGATCACCGCTGCACTTGCGCTGTAGAAACCAACAGCACTCTTCAGAGACATCAAACGATTGGCTCCGAAGCGAAAGACAATGCACAAAAGTGTGTGCATCCACTTCCATATTTATACCCACGCCGCGGGGGCAGAGTGTGTGATGCAAATCACGCACACCAATTCCATTGGCTCGTTCAATAGTACTTGAAGATGACAGGCTCCCTGGCGTGATCCCATTCAGTTGACGTCAACTACGTCTGAGGTTCTCGACTGAAAGGGAACAATGATTAAATTTGTGGAAGAAATATATAAAACGGGCAATTCCATTGCCAAATAATGATATCGTACGGATGATAACACTTCTTACTAAATGTGTTTACACTACACCAGGGGTGCCCAACCCTGCTCCTGCCGATCAACTGTCCTGCACAGTTTATCTCCAACCCTAATCAAACACACCTGAAGCAACCAATTAAGGTCTTCAGGATCACTTGAAAATTAAAGTCAGGTGTGTTTGATTAGGGTTGGAGATGAACTTGTTGTGGCCAATTCTTGGTCGCGATCTCAATTTTCAAAGTCTGGTCAGGTTCTCAGAAGAAAACTTTCAGAGTCGAGGTTTCGGGTCTCAGAAGAAAATAACTTTATTGAGCAGTTCAACAAAGTGAGAAGCCAGCTGGACATCTGAATCTTACAATGGTCAATACTCGGTTCTTATACATTTTCTTATCTTTACCTGTCCAATTAGTGCTCGTATTGTTATCTTTTCCTCTTTGCTCCTCCCCACTATTTCGCCACACTTATGTTTTCATTTTCGCTGATTCAGCTTTAACTGTGGCCAACTTTTAGCACGTGTATTTTTTAAAAAATGATTACATACACAGTTTTTAAGAACTTCAACAGCTGTACCTTCACATGATCTTTGAACTTGTTTTTCTATACATGCAAACATACATGGTTTCTAGGTGTTTTCCAACACCTGCTCTTTTCTCACATCACCTTCCATTCTCTAGCAGGTCTACTTTCATTTTGTGTCACATGTATAGGACAGTAGAATTCTCCAACACAACCCCCCTTTGGGACTACCTCTAGTCCCACACTCAACTTGTCTCCCAGAATGCATCTTCATGAATCAGTCTTCTTCCTTTACTCTACAACATGGTCAATATAGACCATCCATCTTTATCAACCAGACTTTATTCACAAAGGTGCACCCTGGAGGAAGAGAAGGACCAAACATCTCCGCCCTCAATTGACTAGGATGGAGTAAAAGATCCCACCTCCCTTTTACATTACATTCAAGGGGATGTTTTACTTTAAAACCACTCAATGCATTAAATCAATACATTACATGCTTTTTTTGAATTCTTGACTCTGTCCATCGGTGCCAGAGGAACTGCGCAGGCGCTTCCGGTGGCCTGGAGTGCTATCTGGGTTGCTCCATCGTTGCCAGAGGTGCCCAGGCCTTGCCTAGAGCGCTATCTGGTGTTGGAGCAGACAGCGGGTTTTTAAACCACCAGTTGAGTCCACTCTTGTCTATTCAACAATTGATGACCGCGCTTGCAAATAATTCCTCTTTTGTACTATAACTATATACATGTTCCAATGGTCTAATGCATGTAATTACTAGGCTTCTAAACTTTTTAACTTGTTACAGGAATATATTGAAAGTGTAATAGTAAAAGTGAATAAAAATGATTAATAGTAATAAAAACATTCTTATCTTTATCCCATTAATTCTTGTTGCATTACCTCGTACCACGGGCAATGACCTGCTTCAGACCCTCTATCGTCCCCTCTCATTCACATATTTAAAAATTGTGACAGTTAATATGGTTACATGTAAGTATATTTTTATACGATCATCTGGGTAAAACCATGCAAAAGGATTACATCAATTATATAGTCAAGAAGATCATACTTGATTATATGGGTAGCTTTTTCAAAAAGAAAGGATATATAAGTGATTGTCTTCGGAAAGGTTATACATGTAAAAATGTTATACAAGTAAATATCTTCAGGAAAAAAGGGCCCTTGTATAAAATCAAAGGAATGTAGAAAAACCCCTCTAACTGACTTCCTACTCTACCCATACTCTAATTGTTCTAACTAATTTTATCCTCAAATCAAAATACACAGTGGGGCTATCTCCCTATCTAGTCAAAAACAGAGTAAAAAGATTATCAAAATTAAAAAATAATAAGGTACCCTTATTCCTTGTCTTCACCCACTCCCTCACAGGAAGTCATCCAACTCATCCAAGCCTGGGCCAATTGGATATACCCCCGAGGTGGTGCATCCAATGTCAATGCCTGATGGTTTCACTGACACATTGATCATTTGTTTTGCAGCTGCACTAGCCAGCATGGATCTAAGAAAAGGCACAATACAGCAGAACAACACAAACACAACGCCAACAGTCACTGCTATCACTATTCCCACCTTAATGAGCCATTCCCTCCATGATCCAAATATCGAATCAAGCCAGTATCCAAAACTTCTGTCCCTCCCTGCATTTGTGGCAACTTCATGTCTCAACGCTTTTATCTTCTTCATGGCTTTACTAAACGATCCATCTGGGGCTGTATTATTTGGGATGAAAGTACAACAGTCAGATCCAAACATTACACACACTCCTCCTTTCTCTGCTAAAAGCCAATTCAGTGCTTGTCTGTTCTGCCAAGTCATTTTACTTGTGTACTTCAATTGCTGGCCTAATGCTTCGAGTGCTTGATCCGTATGATTAATGAACCTCTGTTGATTGTAATATATGTAATTTATCCACTCAGTGTTCTTATTAACTGGTATCCATAAGAGTAGCGATTCCAAACCTGACAGCACCTCACTTCTAGCTTTGAATTCATGTGGTATTCCACGCGGTTGTCCAATGGAATCAAGATAAACGGCAGGGTCCGTTGTGTATGCCCTCTTTACTCTGTGATTATGATTCTTTGTTACTTCTATCACCTCTTGTTCATTAGGGTCCCAACTCACTATTCCAATTTCCTGGGCTAGTCTGACTCTTACGCATAGGCCTTTCCAATCCACTAAGGTTGCTCTTAACTGCCTTCCTCCACACAACCAGAAATAGTCTGCAATTGCTTCTGTTTGGTTTACTAGTGGTCCTATCAAGGGGAAACTTAGGGTAGCGCTTTCACAATTATCCTGGATTTGAGTTACTGTCATATTGTTGTTTATGGTGGCCGTGGCATAGATTGAACTAGTAGATTTATGCACATTTGGGTCATTGTACGTCTCATAGTCTAGATGCCAAATAATGGCACATTTGCCCTTAAAGGTTCCTACATTGTTATATCCTTTGGTTACTTTGAAACATTCATATTCTAGTGACCTATCCAAGATGTAGTTTTCCGGAATTTCTCTTTTATTCTCAGCTACTCGCACATCTAGTTTTTGACACTCACTTCCCCACCCACTCTGATTGAAGAAGCTCTTGTAATAGTCATTTCCTAGCATTGCCAAACAATCTGCGGGGCAGTAAGGCATTATTCGTCCTATCTTATCGCATTGTCTTGAATGAAATTTAGCACAGTGCATGTAATCATATTTGTTTGGAACCAATCTCAGTTTTTTTCAGAGGCGACGGTGAGCATAACAGGCAGGATCGTTCAGTGGTCTGTTTTACTGTATACTGTGCCCATTTGTACCATTCGTTGTGATATGCTATGTCTAACAGTGCTTCCTGTTTTATCTCTAGCTCAAAATAGTCTTCCTCTAGGGCTTTACTTTCCTGCATAGCCTTTGCTTTGTTCAATGCAACTTTCTCTGGTGATTGTTTGGCCTTCTTTGTGGATCTCTTTATCATATGTTTGCGTGTATTGTTACCTTCTGTTGGCTCAGTCAGGTTAAGGTGACCCATCCCATTCTGGGAGGTCAGGTAGGTCAAGTTCTGGGAAGCTAATGTCTGGGAGATCAATGTCCTGGAGGTCAAGAGTGACGAATTCTTCTGGTTGGTATGGTCCCCCGTGGGAGGGACCTTCTCTGGGAGATTGGTTTTCTGGAGACCTTGAGCCTGAGGGAGCTGCTGCAAGAGTTGTATCATTGCCAAGATCAGGATCAAGAGCTCTCTCATCCTCAGGCTCCGTGTCCTCTGGATGTTGTAGATCAGATTGCCCCTGCATTTCATCTCCTGGCCCAGTATGCTCAGTTTCCCTAGAATGAGGTTCAGCAGCATTGTTATCATCTTCTGCTTCAGTTTCTTGGTGCGTTTGGGCATCCTGTGCTACCTCTTCTAACTGTTCTTCTACTCTATCTGCGTCTTCTTCCTGTCTTCTATGTCTCCGTCTTGGGACTCTGGTGCAATGATTCAAATGATACCATGTGGTGCTGCCCTCTACCTGCACTGCTGTGGGGGTTGCTCTGACTACAGTATAGGGCCCTTCTCGTCTTGGTTCATTCCACCTTCTCCTAAATACTCTCAAGTACACCTGATCTCCAGGAACTACTGGACATGGTGTTTCTTCTTCCTCTTCTCGGGGCCCCCTGTTCTGTTCCTGTGAATGAATAGCTTCATGTATAGCAGTTAGTTGTTTCATGTACGCCCTTAGTTCCATCTGTAGCTGTTCTAGGGGTGGCCCTTCGTATGGACCTCTCAAATAAGGTACTGGCATCGGCCTCCGTCAACATCTCATGTGGAGACAAGTTTGTGATTCTGTTTGTCTGCATACGGTAGCTCATAAGAGCCAAGGGCAAAGCATCTACCCAGTTAAGCTTGGTATCTGCACAGATCTTGTTGATTTTTGCCTTAATAGTCCCATTAACGCGTTCCACAATCCCCTGAGATTGGGGCCGATAGACGCACCCGAGCCTCTGCTTCATCCTCAACTGTTGTATTACTGCCTTGACTGTTCTTTGGATAAAAGCTGATCCATTGTCTGAACTGATTTGCGAGGGTATACCAAACCTTGGTATCACTTCCCTGGTCAAAAACTTGATCACTGTCTGTGACCCTTGGTCTGCTGATGGTTCTGCTTCAACCCACCTACTGAATCTATCTATGATTACCAACATGTACCTTTTTCCTCTTACTGATTTGATCATGTCTACATAATCCATTACCAAGTGTTTAAACGGTCCTTCTGGAACTGGAATAGTGCCTAGTGGGGTTGCTGTACCTTTTCTGATGTTATTTTGCGCGCAAACTTCACATCCATTTAAGAATTCGTCTATCTTTGCTTGTAGGTACGGGGACCAAAAGCCTTGTCTCTTTATCTTCCTTAACATTTCCCCTCTAGCACAGTGATCAAAACTGTGCGAATCTGGAATCAAGATGTTTAACAAAGGAATTGGGGCTATCATAAGACCTTCATGTGATCGCCATATGTTATTCGCATCTCGTGTTGCCCCTCTCTGTTGCCACAAATGTATCTCAGGAGGTGTTGCTCTTGATTGCATCTGAGCAATGCTATCTATGGTGGGAAGAGGCTGAATTAGAACAGATGGTGCCATGACTGCCAATTGACACCCAGAGGCTTGTTTTGCGTACATGTCAGCTGCATTGTTTCCTTTGATTACGAAATCGTTGCCCTTTTTGTGGGCTTGACATTTGATTATGGCTACTTTAGTTGGAAACATGAGGGCTGTGATCAAATCAACAATTTGGTTGCCATGTTGTATTGGCGTTCCATCACTTT
The DNA here is from genome assembly GCA_029959095.1 of Rhinichthys osculus. Classification (NCBI taxonomy): domain Eukaryota; kingdom Metazoa; phylum Chordata; class Actinopteri; order Cypriniformes; family Leuciscidae; genus Rhinichthys; species Rhinichthys osculus. The sequence goes on from JARWKJ010000005.1 coordinate 50,431,256, forward strand.
TCTTGAACCCCCTCTGTTTCCACACTGCACCAAACAGGTGGCATACGCCATGAGCATATGCAGAATCTGTATAAATATTAGCAACTGTGTTTTTAGCCAATTTACACGCTTCAGTCAAAGCCTTAAGTTCAGCCAATTGTGCCGAACAGGGTTGCTCACAGTGCTGGCTCAGTACAGTAGTAAAACTGTCTTCATCTTTTCGTACAACAGCAAATCCAGCATGATTACCTAGGTGGTCTCTGAAACATGAGCCATCAACAAAGTAAGTCACGTCTGCATCAACAATTGGTGTTGATTCCAAATCTGGTCTCAGACGAGTAAACGCTAGGGAGACAGAAACACAATCATGGGGTGTTCCTTCCCCCTCCAGCGGAATAAAATTAGCTGGGTTTGCTGTGGCACATCTTTTGATTGTGATGTCAGGGAAAGTCAATAACGCAGAGTACGCTAAACATCTAGCTTGTGTTAATACAAATCGTCCTTGTTCTAGTAGCTCAGCGGTTTTGTGATGAGTGTAAATAGTGACTGGGTAACCCATGGTAACAGTAGAGGCTTTGTCATAGGCATAATATACTGCTGCTAGTCCCTGTTGATAGCATGGTGGGTACCCCTGTGCAACACTATCCAATTTGGTACTGTAATAAGCAATGGGTTGTTTTTTGCGACCACTACAGGTTTCCTGCATGAGAACAGCAGAGGCAAATCCGTCTACTCTGTCTGCCACATACAGATGAAATTCTCTGTCATAATTTGGGATAGCTAAGACGGGGGCCGTTTACATTTCTTTCTTTAGTGTATTGAACGCTATCAGTCCCTCAGGATCCCATGTCAGGCGTGCCTTAAGATTTTGTTGGCCTGCATATTTCATCAGGGCTCTCAGTGGAGCTGTTTTGACAGCATAATCCTCAATCCAATCTGCACTAAAACCTGTCATGCCTAAAAATGTCATCATTTGTCCCACAGTTTGTGGCTGTGGTGCTTTACTTATTCCTTCCAATTGGCTAGGAGAAATTGCCTTGGTTTGATGGGCAATCAATCGACCCAAGTATTCAACTTGAGACTGACAGTATTGCAATTTTTCTTTTGAGGCCTTGTGGCCGCCTTCTGCTAATTTGGTTAGCACTTTGATTGAATCCTGATGGCACTGTTCTAGCGTTGCTGAACAAATCAGGAGGTCATCTACAAATTGGATTAAGGTACTGTCCAGTCTTAAATCTTCTAAGTCTAACTTTAAAACCTGGTTGAACACAAGAGGCGAATGTTTGAATCCTTAAGGCATTCTAGTGTATGTGTATTGTTTACCTTGATAAGTGAAGGAAAAAAGGTGTCTGCTTTCTTCCGCTAATGGAACGCTGAAAAATGCAGAGCAGAGATCAATCACAGTAAAATAATTGGCAGCAGGTGGAACATTCGTCAACAGAGTGTGTGGGTTTGGTACTTCAGCTGGCCAATCTTCAACTACTTCATTAACTGCTCTAAGATCATGGACAAGTCTCCATTTTGACTTGTTAGCCTTTTTAACTGGTAGGATCGGGGTATTGCAATAACTCTTGGTCTCAATTAATACTCCTGCTTCTACTAAGCCATCAATTGTGTCTTATTCCCTCCACTGCCTCTCGTCTCAAGGGATATTGTTGTTTTCTTGGCAATTGTACTCCATTCTTCACTTTGATTCTAATGGGGTTTGCTGATTTAACTAACCCTACATCAGTGTCATGTTTTGACCATAAATTTGGGGGTACCTGTTTTTCCATTTCTGACATTAGTTCCTCTGTCCTGGACTTCAGATCATCTTTCTCTCTTTCTTCAACTATCAGCTGTGGGATCCCTACCATGGTAGTAGTGCATAAGATTTTGAGATATGTCATGTCATCTGTTTGAAAGATATAAGGGTTTTCAGTGGCTTTCCAGCGCTTTCCTTTTGCCTTCACTACCATTGGGCCTAAGTCTTGTGTTTGGCATCCTTCATTTGTAAACAAAGTGACATGTGGAACAGAATTCTCTACCTTGAACCAAGTGTTGGTAAATTCACAGTTATCAATCTGCAGTGCTGCTCCTGCTGGGCCTATGATTATTGAATTTGAAATCAAGCCTACAGACTGACCTTTAGTACCCTCTAACCATTGTCGCTCTATTTCCTCATCTCTTAAGGGGTCATATCTCATAGTACAATGATACTCTGTTTTGGGAGTTTTTGGTTTCTGAAACTGTGCTTGTATGTATTTTCCCCATTTTCCCAATGTTTCTTCTACTCCCCTTTGTATGTTCCCTATCCAAAACACATTTGCTTGTGAGTCTTCTGGTTTTGTTTCACCTATCATTATCATCTGTCTCAGTCCTGCCTTCTCTATGTATATTCCTTCTGGGGAGCACCAAATTTGTAGCTTCAGTTTGCAAATGGCATCCCTACCTAACAGATTGACTGGCGTCTGTTCTGACACTAGTACAGGGATTTTGATTTCAGAGTCTTTGACTTTAATGCTGACAGGGGTCGTCATTGGTATTAGTTGTGTTAGTCCCGAGAATCCTACTGTCTTGACGTATTTTCCAGACCTGGGGAGGTGAGCGGCATAGTTTGGACTTAAGCATGTGTAAGTTGCCCCTGTATCCAGCATGATAGGTATTGTCTTGTCCTCTATTTCCACTTTCAGCATAGGCTCTTCGTCAGCATTAGATGATAGCATTGGCAGCTGACTCCTCCCCGTAGGATTCTCTGGGCACCCCTAGTATCCTTGGTCTGGGCCTCGCCATGGGTTGACCGGCCCTGATACGTGGTGATGCTGATTCATGGATCTCTGTTGCCAGGGTTGTTGCATCTGACCTTGCATCTCGTCTTGTGGCCATGGGTTCACTGAGCAGTTCCTCTTGGTGTGTCCAGGTTGGTTGCATCCCCAGCATATGTTTGGCTGGTCACTATTCCTCTGTTGATAGCCATATGTTCTTCCTCTTCCTCTTCCTCTTCCTCTTCCTGGCGCTGCCATTGCCCTGCTCCTGTAGTCTTGTTGTTCAGGCAGGTAGACCACAATGGGCCCAGTTGGCTGCAGTGGCTGGCTAATGCTGTGCGGGATGTTCTGACTCATGCTGGCTGGCATTTGTTGCATGACTTGTGCTGGCTGTGGCACTACTTGTGGCTGCGGCATCTGGCTTGGTACATTCACGGCAGCCATCACTGCAGACAGATCTTCAGTCTCCTTTAAAGCAGCTTGAACCTTCTTTTTCTTATTTACCAGCTCATCCAGTTGCAGTTGGGTCAGTCTTCTTTGTAGTTCCCTTTCTTGACTTTTTAGTTTCTGCTCACTCTTGCAATATTGTTCTACTGCATGAGCCACATGGTCGCTGAACTCTCTTGTCGGCTTTGAGCTCAGTCCAACCACATCTTCCAGCTTGGCTTTAACTGCAGGGGGCATAGCGTCAATTATGGCTGTTCTGAAGAGTGCTGACATGACCGGATCTTTTTCAGGATCTCTTTCCAACTCCTGTTTCCATCTTCGTGATTGTCTCTGGACATAGGTGATGGGATTTTCTTCCTCTCCAATTGGTTCTCCTTTCAGCATCTTGGGGTCCATTTGAGTTGGGTACTCGTTTCTCAGGGCACGCCATATGTTGGCTCTGTGGTTGTCCAGAGGGGCAGCATCCATTCTTATTGAGTCCACTGCTCCCGGCACTCCTGATGCTTTCAAAAGCTCGTTCATCTTAGCCCCTCCCACACATTTTACCAGCAAAGCCTTGACGTCACCGATGGCTAGGATCCGTCCCATTGTTTCCTCCTCCAAGAGCTTGATCCATTTTCCTGCCCCTTCATGTAGATCAGGTAGGCGGGAAATCAGTCCTTCCAAATCTTGTCCTGCCCATGGGATGTATTGTCCTTGTTGTCCTTTGATCAAAATGGGACATTGTTTGTATTGACTGCCTGGGCTCTCTTCTTCCGGGGATAGATTGAAGCTGGGGGGCCGTTCTCTGAGATTTCGCCCTCTCTGCCAGTGTGGCACACTGTGGGGCAAGTCTTCCAGTAGGAGGGTGCCAGTTACAGTCTTGTACTCTCGGCGGGGGCTGGTGGAACGGGATCTCACAGGATGTTTCTGCGATTCTCTCCAGTGTTCTTGATATCTCCTCTTTTCTTTCCCCATGGCACTAAGGGAGTCCCGCATACGCCTTTCTTCTTGTCTGATCTGTTCATCAGTTATGTTGATCTGCCGGGTTATTTCATCATAGTCAAAATAAGTATGTGGGACATCTTTCTTTACCTTTCTCTTTACTGCACCGTCATGTTACTGGACAAACCCGTCAGCTGCTTCCATCTTCCTCCCGCCTGTTCCCTCAAGGTTGTACAGCGCTGTCTTTGCATGACGGTATGGGTCTTCTATGGCAGGACCCTCACTGTGGCAAGTTTGAGGCTTTTCTGTCCATTCGCTGCCCGGACTTTCCTTGTATTCGCTCGTGACCATCCATCCTTCCGGAAGTTTGCCCCTGCTTACAGCCACCTGTTCAACAAGAGATCCCCTTCTACTGGCAGGGGCTGATTTTCTGGAAGCTTCACTCTTGTCAAAGTTTCCTGCTCCCACTTGCTCTGGTTCTACTTCTCCTCCTCCTTCTTCCTCATCATCAGCAAAGTTCACATGGCCTTTTATGTCCACTGTACCAGTCATCAGAGGCAGCTGCTTTCCAGTCATGTCATAGGGTGGTGCATAAGGGGGTGGGGTTTCTATCTTAATATCTTCATTCCCTTTTTTATCCCTCATTTCCTTTATCAATTGAATTCCTACATCCCTAAATAAATTCAGCACTTCTTGCTCTTTGTCACGTTTTTCCTGTCTTTTCTTACTTTTATCTTGGGCTTTATGATTTTTTATCAAAGCTCCCATTTCCCTACACATAGCCAAATCAAATGTTCCCTCTGCTGGCCACTTAGTATTTAATTTTTTGGTCCTTTTTTCCCACTTTTTTGACAAGTTTTTAATGGTATCCCTACATATCGGATATTGAGAGGCCAGTCGCTCTACTGGTGGCTCTTCTTGGAGTGACATCGAAGCCATCGTCTCAGCACCTTGTTATCTGTACCTTTTGGTTATTTAAACTGAGATACAATCACTCAATTCTTAACGCTAATGTTTATCAATTCAGGTATTTGTTTTGTCTTTTTGAGATATTTCAAGATAATTCGTATTGGTACCTCAGACAGTGGCTTCGGCGTCACCTCTCCTAGTCTGCTGTATGTACTGTCTTCCCAAATGATGTCCTCCCCCAGATAAATTAACTCGAAGTCCCAGGTTACGATTTCCCCAAACCACCGGCCTCGTGCAGTTATTTCTCCTCCCCTATGTTGATAGGTGAGAGATGGAGTCAGTTTCACTTCGCTGCCTTTTAACATGGTTATTGATAATTATTTAATTCCTCTTTGGTGCAGGTTTCTAATGACAGGGGTTCAATTAATTCAATTAGTATCATTCGTTCTTTTTGTGTTAAATACCTCTTCCCCCTACTTCCTCTCTTGCCTGATCTATTCAATCATCCTTGCCACATTCTCAGTTGCCACTGGCACTTCTTCTATTTCTTCTTTGTTTTGCCGTATTTCTATCAGTAGGTGACGAATGCTGTTGGGATTGTTTCTCAGCACTATCACTACCACCAGTTTGTCTAGTGTCCAATTATCCACTAAGACTGGTCTGATTTCACCTGCGCTTCCTTCTTCCACAATTACATCACTTTCCCACTTCACTGGCCTTACACATGATCCCACTATCATATAGAGGTTCTGTAGAATTGTTGATCCGCCCAGTCCTGGTGGCCAGAAATGTGCTCGATTACTTTTCAGATATGGGACGCATACTGGGTTTAGTTTTATCTCTGATGTTACCAACAGTGCATCCAAAAGGAGAGATTTGGGGAGCTCAAATTTGTTTAGGTGCTGTCGCAAAATCTCATACGTTATTTGGTTTTTAACTACCCTGAACCAATCTACGTAGGGCCACTCTTGTTCAAGCTGGTCAATGTTTATTATTTTAATCAAATCTCGCAAGAGTTCATCTCTTATTTGATCTGTTAACACTTGTCTCTGGCCTTCCTCATTTATGAACTCTTTTTCCAGCCAAAAATGATTTTTTATGCCCTTAGTCAATTCTGATGCTTGTCTCAACCTTTCATCCTCTCCTTGTCTTCTGATCCATCTCATATGTCTCTCCCTCTGATAATCACTGAGACCGTCCCACATTTGTTCTGCTTTTAATGTTTCACAAAGCCTCTTGCTGTTTGTAGCTTTCTATCTTTCTTAGCTATTTTCCTTTTCACACTTTCACACTGTTTATTCTCTTCTCATTCACACACCCGGGATTTCACTCACACACTTTTCTTGCTATTATTGATATATTAATAGGCCTTTACTTTTTGTCCAATAAAGGTTTCGTCTCTTTGTCAGGGTCACAGAGCTCACAATCTGGCAGGTGACCAAACAAACGGCAAAACCAATATCGTGGAATATTCTTTGCCTTATGGTTTTTATATTTCTGGGTTTTTTCTTTACCAATTAGATTTTTGCCATCCATTAATTTCTCCAATCAGTTTATTAATTCATAGTTTGAAGCTTCTTATTCAATGTGCACAATTTTATTACTGTTGTTCTTTCTCCCTCAGCTCAGTCTGCCTCTTATCAGTAGCTTAAGGGCTTTTTGGCAGTGTGCCCAGTTTCGGCCTGCAGGCCCACTCTGTCTATTTTTACACTTGGGAGACCCCTCTTCTCTCTCTATCCGGAGGATTTTTACCTTTTCTCTTAGCTTTAATTTTTAGGCGCCTATATTCAATTAATTTTATTAAACTAATGTTTTTGTAACTTTTAGCGTTTTTTCTTAATCTTTTTCCTGCAGTTTTCTACTTTTCACACTGTTCTTCAGCCGGCACACTTTTACACTCACAACACTAACAGCAATTATAGCATTTCTTCATATCCTTATCATTGATACCAACAGATTTACCGCTCTTCTGGTAATCTGTCCCCTATATCTCTTCTTATAGGGTTTTAAACATTCACTCAGGTAAAATACAGCACTTCTTGTAATATTACCCCTGTGTCTCTTCTCACAGTTTTTTAACACTCATTCAGGTAAAAACACAATCCCTCTTGTGTTGTTTTACCCCCTACAGCTCTTCATGCAGGTATCACTCACTCGTTCATGCACTCATTCATACACATGCATGCGTTTTTTTCTTCTTCTGACCCAGAACCTAGACTGTTATAATTATAATTTTCAATCTGTTCTTTTTAGGTTCGTTTTTCGGTAGGGTTTTAATTCAACAGAATGTGTTAAAATATTTACCAACCAAGATGACTGCTCTGTCAGAGACCACACGAAACAAAATTAAGCAAAAACTGCTTACCTTAATTTTGTTCGACCGGTTTGTTTCGTGGGATCTCCAGCAGAGGGTGCCACCTACAGTTGTCCCCTCCTCGAAGCTCCTGGCTGGCTCGCCAATTATGTTGTGGCCAATTCTTGGTCGCGATCTCAATTTTCAAAGTCTGGTCAGGTTCTCAGAAGAAAACTTTCAGAGTCGAGGTTTCGGGTCTCAGAAGAAAATAACTTTATTGAGCAGTTCAACAAAGTGAGAAGCCAGCTGGACATCTGAATCTTACAATGGTCAATACTCGGTTCTTATACATTTTCTTATCTTTACCTGTCCAATTAGTGCTCGTATTGTTATCTTTTCCTCTTTGCTCCTCCCCACTATTTCGCCACACTTATGTTTTCATTTTCGCTGATTCAGCTTTAACTGTGGCCAACTTTTAGCACGTGTATTTTTTTTAAAAATGATTACATACACAGTTTTTAAGAACTTCAACAGCTGTACCTTCACATGATCTTTGAACTTGTTTTTCTATACATGCAAACATACATGGTTTCTAGGTGTTTTCCAACACCTGCTCTTTTCTCATATCACCTTCCATTCTCTAGCAGGCCTACTTTCATTTTGTGTCACATGTATAGGACAGTAGAATTCTCCAACAAACTCTGCAGGACAGTCGATCGGCAGGAGCAGGGTTGGGCACCCCTGCACTACACAGACTTTTCACAAACTACGTATAAAATAACAATACTAAAGCAATGTTGGTGACATCTTCAACAACATGCTGTCATTATGAACAACAAGTCAGGAACCACACGTATTTGAGTCTCACAAGCCTCAAATACAGCATAACAGCTGTGAGCTGTACGTCTTTGGTTCACTAAAAAGTGTCATTGTTGGGTACTGTGTTCTGAGTTCCCAATCCTGCACAAAGAGCCCCTATTATGCCTATTATGCTCATTTACATGGTCATAATTTTGTTCAGGAGGTGTACTGGAATATGTTTACAGGATTTAATGTAAAAAAACAAACAGTCATTTGTCTTATAATTTACATTATTGCAGCACCTGTTTTCACCCTCTGTCTGAACGCTCTGTTTAGTTTTGGTTTCTCTACAACCCGCCTCCCAAGAAGCCCAGTCTGTTCTGATTTGTCTCCCAGTATGTTCTGATTGGTCAGCCGATCCCAGTCCTTTCTGATGGGTCTACCGCTCAGAGTGTGTCGGAAATGTAACTCCCCTTACTTTAACCATTGAGTATCAGCTCTGGAGGCTTTGCTGTAAACAATACTGTAACTACGCTAACTATGGCATCAGTTTTGCCATATCAGTTCGAGTCCGAGTCCAATAATGACAGTCAAGAAGAACAAGCTGATTGAGCCAAACTACCTTCACAAGCACGACTTGTGCAGGACATTTCACAGTGGTAATTTCATTTTTCACCTCTCTTAAAGGATAATTCCGGTATTTAACACTTTGAGTCTGTCTATGGGCATGCTCAAACATGTCCTTAAAACAACCCTTAACGTTCGGTTTCAAAACTGTGCAACTCACCGAGTGGTTAGTGGTGTTCGTTGATGTTCCAAAACAAGTAGCGTAGCGAAATACAGTTTCTGTCGTGTTTTATTTGGCATTTTTTAAAATCGCATTGATGTCTGCTGGAGGACTCAGTTCTCGTTGATATCACTGTGCTACCGGAAACGGAAAGGGGTCTGTTTACATTTGGTTGCAGTCTTTTCGCTCGGTTCTCCGTCTCTCAGAAGGCTAGCGTGAGCTGAGCAACTGCAGCAAAGTGGTTGTCGCCATCAAGTGGTCGGGAGTGTGCTAACGCTTCAGACTCAAATATCGAGCGGAAGTTTATACGCGGTTGTGAGGTATCTGAAAAAATAGTTCCACTATAGCAAATAACACGAATTGAAAGCATACATTGCGCCGATATATTTGTTTTTAATCATCAACAAACACCACTAACCACTCGGTGAGTTGCACAGTTTTGAAAACGAACAGTAGGGGTTGTTTTAAGGACATGTTTGAGCATGCCCATAGACAGCCACTCTGAAGCGCTCAGAGGCGATTCTAAAATAGTTAAAAAGTCGAGACAGGACCCATCGTCAACATTTTCTAAGTCCACCACTCTAGTTCATCCAAAACAAACAAGAAAATAGACTCAAAGTGTTAAATACCGGAATTATCCTTTAAATTTCAGATGTAATGTTATATCTGTCATTTCTCTTCATCACGACATCTATTTAACACGCTGACCTGCATCGAAGGGCAAAAGATTGTAAAATAATTGTAACCACTGATTCTTCGATTCCTCTGCCGTTGGAAGTCTATGCAATTATGTTTTTCACTTGCAGTGAAAAAAACAGCATTTCCTTGACATATCTACTCTGGTTTGAAGCAAGGGGGTAATCCATCGACCGGAAGTTGAAGCCGGCCGGGTGCCGCCATCTTGTAGCAGAACTTCACTTGCGTTAGCATTTCCATTGACTCCCATTCATTTTGGCGTCACTTTGACAGCGAATAACTTTACATCTGAGGCGTTTAAAGACTCCATTTGTCCATTATTTATTTCTAAAGAAACACGACAATATGTAAAAGGCTCCATTACTTTGTATCTTACGTTATGACCCCTTAGAAGCCGTTTTTGTAAAAATAGGCTAACGATTGCGTCATAACACGCGACTCGCTGGCGCACACTAGAGAAAATTACCGTATAGACAGAAGTAGAAACTCGCGCGCAATCGGGGGGACGTGCAGGCATAAAGTCGAGGGAGAAGCCCATAGAGAGTTGTAAAGTTGCTCCTGCTGCGAGCTCATGGACAGCTAATACTCACGATCTCCGGCTCTGCAAGTTTCGGAAGGGAATGATTCAGATTCCTCTTGGCACAGCTACTAGAAGATTTGCGTCTATCAGACAGGTTGCTCACGTCATCAAGCTTAGTTTGAGTCGGTTTGAGTCTGCGCGTCAGGAACGGAAGTGCTCAAAAATCGCTAAAAATGGGCTTCAACTGTCTCAACTGAGTTCCAATGAGATGGCTCTGTCCACTTCTTATACTGTCTATGGTTTGAAGGCCAGCCAAAGTAGTCAGCAGGCAGGCATTATGAAAATATGTTACTGTCACATTTAATGTTCAGTTAGTTTCACTTTCCTGGACTTTTAGTTTGTCTTCCGTCACATGTTTCCTTAGTTCTAATTTCCCACCACTCATCAGTAACCATGGACGAAATGTTAAGAAATATAGGAAGTGTTTCTGTTTCAAGCTACCTGATGATGGCAGTAATGCACTGTTAAGTGTGGTTGCCAATAAAAGGAAAAAGAATAAGAAGTAACCATGGACATTCATTCATCACAGCTGCTCATAATTTAGATTGCTATCACTGCGTATTTAAGTTCCTCCATCTTCACTATTCAGTTGTCGGTTGTTGTTACACACGCTGTTACGTTTGCTACCTTCTAGTTTAATAAAACCTTATGTTTTATAATCCTGTTGACCGGCTTCAGAAATGTTAACAAGGCAACTGGTCAGTGTTTCCCAGCGGCTTTAAACGGTTTAATCAAAATTGATCAAGGAAATCAAGGAAGTGATTGAATTTAAATATTTAGATGCCATTGTTGACCCTAAGCTTAATGCCCATATTAAGAAAATGTCTAAAGGCCCGTTCACACCAAGGACGATAACGAAAAAGACAACGACAAAGATATAGTTCTAAAAATCGATCTCAATATTAGCAGAGTTCACACCACAGCTATAAAGATAACGATAGATTTTTACTCCAGTATTGACTACGTCAGCTAAATTCACTGTTAAGCCCCGTTCACACTACACGCGACTTTGTCGCTGCAAGTCGCCAGGCGCTGGTGATGAGGTCGCTAGTGGGCGTTCCCACTACTGGTTGACTAGTATGACATCCAAAAGACAGCGAATCAGCTTTCTTGCCATCCATCACTGCAGGCCCAGGGGCTGAGGAGAAGGATCACGTGCGCTCCACTCCTATTGGTTGTCGCTCGCGAAAATCGCTCTTCATTTGCATAAAGTTAAAAATTTCTCAACTTTGTCGCGTCGCTAGACACGCCCCATCTAGTCGCCAACGGTCCCTGTCGTACGTGTCGCCGGAAGTCGCGCGCTTACCATTGAAATGAATGGTATCGCGCCGCTTGGTCGCGTGTAGTGTGAACGGGGCTTTAGATTATTAGATCGATTACTCTCGCTTCACTCAAAACATAGCATGCTGAGGACATCTGCTGGTTAAAGCTGTGTAAATGCAACAAGAACAGCAAAAACATGTTCAATGACGTTGTACACACTAATGGATCAGAAACAAATTAAATGGCATCATTGTCAAATTGTCAAAAGTATGATTTAAGTTTTATTAATTTTTATAAAGTATTCATTTATAAAAACAGTATTTAAGTGTATTGCCTTGTAATCTGTCAGTTCATACAACATTCAGTAGTAATGGGGGAAAGAGCAGAGGGGCAATAAATGGGAATTTTAGAGTCCGGAGATGCAGAACTGCTGTGGGTCAATCATCCTTTTCAGTGAAAGGTTCACTTCTGGAACACCATTCATGTAGATTTAAAGTTGCAATCAGAACTGTTTTCTCTACAAAGCTGAGACAATGGCTGCAATCTTCACAGCAACATTGAGTACTTTATGATGATTTTCTCATCTGCCAAAATAATGTTTTCAAATGATACTTATTTTTGAGCTTTTCTCAGCAGATATTGTTTTATAATATTTCTTGAAATTATGTACAGCAGCATTTTTAATTAATGCACTTCCCTGCATTAAATCTCTCTCTCTCTCTCTCTCTCTCTCTCTCTCTCTCTCTCTCTCTCTCTCTCTCTCTCTCTCTCTCTCTTTGTGTGTGTATGTCAGATGCACGCTGTATGAAGTTCTACCACCCTGAAAGGGCAGATGGCGCTATATACAGACTGTGTAAGGGAGACATGTGCCTTTGTGCAGAAGGTATTATCACACACAAATATTAATAATATAAGGTGACCATATCCTAACTTTTTTTAGTATTTGATTTGGTTACCTTCAGTCTACTTGTAATTGTAAACATTCAGTTATGTTTTTTTTTATTCTTGTATGTGAACGAGGGAACAAACCATTTATTTATGTGTGTGTGTGATTACAAGTGTACATTAACTTTTCTGAACACAGAAAGCTGCACTTTCCAGAAGAAAAACAATGTCGACGAAAATGCTCGTATGGAAAAATCCTGTGAAGGTGGCATGGATTATGGTAGGTTAATTCATTGTCATGACTGTTACACTTTCAGAAATCAAGAATTCATTATTTACCCACCCCCCCCCCCCCCCCCCCCCAAATATTTGATAAAACATTATTAAATATTTTATTTTCCACGCTGCTCTTTTTATAGTAAATAACTGCAATAAAGGGTTAGTTCACCCAAAAATGAAAATTCGGTCACTAATTACTCTCCATCGTGTTGTTCCAAACCCATAAGACTTGTTCATCTTCGGAACACAAATGAAAATATTTGTAATAAAGTCAGAGATTTCTGTCCATCCTTTAAATGATATGTTGGCTTTAATTAACTTTTTTATGTAACCAGGTTCCAGTTCATTCTGGGTGCCACCAATCAAAACTCATTCATGGCTCCCATGATGCATTGCTGCATGAATAAATAATGAGCTTAGGTGATTTGTGTGTCACCATTGCTGAGATTCATACGTTAATTCTTGATGAACAAATTATGTTTGTTTAACGTAACCCAATTATGTGGAATCTGTTTACATGAAAAAGTTAATTAAAGCTAACATATATATATTTTTGAGTGTACGTGTAAATTAGCTCAAAAGGAAAATATGTATAATTTTAACAAATTACCTAGGTCTGCCATGAAACATTAGATGGTGCAGGCTGATATATCTTTAACTAATTTGGTAGCAACCACATCATTATCTACATAGCACAGCTGATTGGTTGCTGTTGCATCAGTACATTCAAACAAATACCGGTCTACAGCCCGCTTTCAGAAACCCTCCAACTTCCCCAGCTCCACCTGTATAGATTTACTATGAGGGTTAATTCATGTATGTTATACATACATGTTCGAGTGTTATACATGTGCACAGAGGTGGAAAGTCCAGGGGTCAGAAAGTAAAAGTCCTGCCATATTTGTATTCCCCCCATGAACTCACACAGCAAAAACTCCAGTGTTAAATTAACTCTCCTGGGAGTTTTTGCTGTGTGAGTTCATGGGGGGAATGGCGTTGATCAGCGTTGATCTGTTTGTCACTTTTTTCTTTATTGTCACCATTGTTGAGATTCATATGCCTATTCTTGATGTCTGCGTGTCCAAACACAATAGCTTCTGTGCACAAAGTATTTTCAAAATTGTTCATAATGCTGTTGGATCTCAAACTGTTGAATCTCAGGGCTATAATCATCAATGCTAAAATTAGACATCAGGCATATAGTCAAATATTTAGACTCTAAACGACATCAGTGAATCAGATCACTACCTGATGATAATGTCATCATCAAAACATATTGTGAGCAGGTTTTCTCTTACAGTAACAAATGTGCTTAATAAACACAATGTTTGAACAGACAGAGAAAATCTAACAATAAAAAAAAAGGGTCAAGAGCTCAACTCTGACACTTTGACTTGAAACGAAACATTCCATAAAACGTTTCCGTCTATAAGTGCAATAATGTGTAATGGCTCGAAGTCAGTAGTTCTTGTCTTTCTCTTTTTTTCTGTTCTTGTTGTTTCTCTTTCCTTCAATGTTTCTTCTTATTAACATTAGGTGTCACCACTTTTCTGTTCTTGTTGTTTCTCTTTCCTTCAATGATTCTTCTTATTAACATTAGGTGTCACCACTAATGGCCAATCATCACTTAATTAATCACTTAATTATCTCATTAACTTCAACACTGTTCATTTTTAACACCCTGTAGTTGGACCTATATGTACACCAGGAGTGTTCATTTTTACACTGGGGATTTTGCTGTGCATATCCATTACCATGCCAATCTCTTTTACCATACCAATCTTTCAGATAGTTGTCATGACAAAATTATAATTAATTACAAATATTTTGATTTGTTTTAGAACTATCTGTACCATAATTAATGATACAATTATTTAATCAGATTGTTCATCGAACAGACAGCATAATCAGTTATCAATTCTAGGAAATAAATGATCTTCCTTGCTAAGAAAGGATAACTTTCCCCTATTGTTTAATGTACTAACAGGGTTAGTATTATTTGATACCAGGCAAGATAGGAATTTGAAGACATTAAAGGGTTAGTTCACCCAAAAATGAAAATTCTGTCAGTAATTACTCACCCTCATGTTGTTCCAACCCCGTAAGACCTTCGTTCATCTTCGGAACACGAATTAAGATATTTTTGATGAAATCTGAGAGCTGGATCACTCCTCCATACTAGTCCATAGGATTCTTCAGGGATTGAACTTGCCGGCCTCGAAAAGTTATTAAAGACATCGTTAAAATAGTCCAAGTGACTACAGTGGCTCAATCTTAAGTTTATCAAGCTACGAGAATACTTTTTGTGCGCAAAAAAAACAAAAATAACGACTTTATTTCAACTATTCATTTCCGTCTCTGTGGGCCTCGAGTCAGTTCACTAGTGTAATAGCGTAAGCTTCTGTTGTTGTACGTCACATGCATCACGCACATGTCCAGCGTCGGCCAATAGTGAGCCTACGTGTGACGTAGCTCTACGGAATCACACTACGTTAACTGACTAGAGGCCCAAAGAGAAGGACATGAATAGTTGAAATAAAGTTGTTATTTTTGTTTGTTTTTGCGCACAAAAAGTATTCTCGTCGCTTGATAAACTTAAGATTGAGCCACTGTAGTCACTTGGACTAATTTAACGATGTCTTTAATAACTTTTCGAGCCCGGCAAGTTCAATCCCTGAAGAAGCCTATGGAGGACTGATCCAGCTCTCAGATTTCATCAAAAATATCTTAATTTGTGTTCCGAAGATGAACGAAGGTCTTACGGGGTTGGAACAACATGAGGGTGAGTAAATACTTACAGAATTTTCATTTTTGGGTGAACTAACCCTTTAAAGCAGTGATAAATACTTGAACATTAAGCATTTGGAGTTTCGCTACCATAACTACAGATTTATAGCGAAGCTAATATGACATAGGGACATTCATATCATAACAAAAGAGAATATACTATATTTAGTCTGGACAGATTGATTGTAAAAAAAAAAATCAATGTCCGTTTCTGTGTGCTTTGCAAGTTTGTCTGGGCCAAATGTCTGGTGATGGGGAATGTGGAGAGCTAGGGTCATTCAGGGGAGCAGGGGGGATAACGGCCTTTGGGGAGAACTTGTTTTGCCACTCTTTGGGGCCGGTGATTTAGTTTAAACAAAGGGGAAAGAGAGAATGTTTTTTATGACGAACACTTTAATCACGTCCATTCGTTACATACGCAACTACTACCACTTTGACGCTTCAAAAAGTTCTTAAAGAGATAATAGAAAAAAATAAAATGAATCAATAGGAATTGAGCTGTTGGTAAAGGTGAAATGTGTTATGTAACACACGAGAATGAACCTCATTGGTTCTCGCATGTCAAGTGAAAATGCTTGAGCTTCTGTTTACTACAACTGATGTGTGTGTGTTGATTGATGTTTATACGTGAATAAAAGCCTAACTCAAATATTTTCAGCATATAAAGTCATTAAGTCTCTACAGAAAATTTGAACTAAACCGCTAATTTAATATGGATTAGTTTGATCTCTTTCTGAATTTAAGCGTCTGTCAACAGAGGGATAGAAAGCTCTCAGATTTCATCAAAAAGATCTTCATTTGTCTTCCAAAGATGAACGAAAGTCTTACGGGTTTGTAACTACATGAGGGTGAGTAATTAATGACAGAATTTTCATTTTTGGGTGAACTAACCCTTTAAACTTGCTCACCCAAAAACTAACAAGAATCAGTTGCACAACCAAAAAATTGAAATCAGAAAAAAAGCAAAAAGTTAGCACATTGTTGCTCACAAAACAGATGTGATGTGTTATAGTGATCATTTCTGTTAAGCTCCAAAAATGGACTTGTGCACGTATTCCATGTCTCCTGAAGCCAAATGAAAGCTTTGTGAGAGGAACAGGCCCAAATTTAACTTTTAAATCACTGTAAATATTCCCTTCAAGTGAGTTGTTAGCTCAAGAACCGTTTGGAGCCAATTCATTCAGTGAGCGATCTGATCAGATTTTTTTTAAACAGGAAATATCTTAGTATTTGTTGTGCAAAAAAAAAAAAAAGTCAGAGGTCTGGGACAACTTGATAATGCCCCTTTTTGAGTGAACTATTTATTTAACTGTGTAAATTATTATTTAAAATTAAATTAAATTATTTAAAAAATTGTTTGATTTCTGCCACTGACATCCAATCTAATCATTTACTATGCCAGTAACAATATAACATGTAGGCTACGTTTGACAGTTTATAAAGTCTCAGTGGTGGGGATGGATCTGGCACAGGACTCTGACATCTATCACTTGAAGGTGGAGCAAGTGCTGAAAGAAGGTACAATGGTCTCTCCATGCTCATGAAATGCATATGAAATATGTCTGATTCTTGTTAAATTGAGTTTTTTCTCTCAAATACATATTCAGCATGAGGCTGATTTGCATTGCAGTGAAAGTGTGTCCTAAACACTGTTCTGTCCTGTAGGCACTGATGACGATGTTGAGGGGAGAGTCAGACCATTTTTGGGTCGTCCCAATTGCAGAGATCATTTGGGATTGAAAGAAGGCAAGTCGTACCTCATCATGGGCAAATCCACTGACCTGCCAAGGCTCGGAGGAACGTAAGTGTCCACTCTGTGTCTGTAAATAACAGGATTTTGCCTGAGCTTTATGTATTTCAAGTCTGCAGAATGTTGTTGACGGCTCAATGATGGGACAGTTGTTTTTTGTCAAAATGCATTTTAAATAACCTAAAATAGACTTGATCAAAGTAAGTCTTCAATAAACTTGAATAAATAAAGACATACAATTAACTTTTTTTTTTCAAGTTGGCTATTCCCCCCAGAATTTGTTATCATTTTCACAAAAATTTCACAGCCCCCTGAATATTTTGTTGTATGAATATCTGAACATGCAATATAACAAAAGAAAGAACAGACACTCTCCCTTTAAACAAAAAACGGTAACACTTTATAATAACTGCACGCTATTAATAATTAGTTAAGCATTAGTAAACAGTTAATACATCATTTCTAAAGCATAAATATACATTAATGAGCAGTTTATAAACACAGCTATAAATGATTTATTCTTGATTTAAAAGCATATCTACAGGTCCTTCTAAAAAAATTAGCATATTGTGATAAAGTTAATTATTTTCCATTATGTAATGATAAAAATGAAACTTTCACATATTTTAGATTCATTGCACACCAACTGAAATATTTCAGGTCTTTTATTGTTTTAATACTGATGATTTTGGCATACAGCTCATGAAAACCCCAAATTCCTGTCTCAAACAATTAGCATATTTCATCCGACCAATAAAATAAGTGTTTTTAATACAAAAAAAAAGTCAACCTTCAAATAATTATGTTCAGTTATGCACTCAATAGTCAATACTTGGTCGGGAATCCTTTTGCAGAAATGACTTCTTCAATGCGGCGTGGCATGGAGGCAATCAGCCTGTGGCACTGCTGAGGTGTTATGGAGGCCCAGGATGCTTCGATAGCGGCCTTAAGCTCATCCAGAGTGTTGGGTCTTGCGTCTCTCAATTTTCTCTTCACAATATCCCACAGATTCTCTATGGGGTTCAGGTCAGGAGAGTTGGCAGGCCAATTGAGCACAGTAATACCATGGTCAGTAAACCATTTACCAGTGGTTTTGGCACTGTGAGCAGGTGCCAGGTCGGGCTGAAAAATGAAATCTTCATCTCCATAAAGCTTTTCAGCAGATGGAAGCATGAAGTGCTCCAAAATCTCCTGATAGCTAGCTGCATTGACCCTGCCCTTGATAAAACACAGTGCACCAACACCAGCAGCTGACATGGCACCCCAGACCAGTGGTGGAAAGAGTACTAACAAATTGTACTTAAGTAAAAGTATTGCTACTTAAGTAATAATTTACTTGAGTACAAGTAGAAGTACTGAAAAATAATATGACTCAAGTAAGAGTAAATAAGTATTTGCTTTAAAACTACTCAAGTACTACAAAGTACAAAGTACTATAGTATTATTTTTCTACCGGTATTTTTACCCAAAATGGGGAGATGATAGCGATATTGAGCGCTAAACACACACCTCATCTGTTTCTTTCAAACTGGAAGCCCAGTACTGATTCATCCCTCACGCAGAAAGTCCACAAGTGAGATTCATAGAAGTATTAAACTATATAAAGGAAATGCCTTTTATAATAACATGCAAACAGAGACATCTGTACACATAAAGAAGAGTCTCGGCTAGTAGGCTATATTGAGTCATTACGTCACATCTGTACACATAAAGAAGAGTCTCGGCTAGTAGACTATATTTAGTCATTACGTCACATCTGTTCACATAAAGAAGAGTCTCGGCTAGTAGGCTATATTGAGTCATTACGTCACATCTGTACACATAAAGAAGAGTCTCGGCTAGTAGACTATATTGAGTCATTACGTCACATCTGTACACATAAAGAAGAGTCTCGGCTAGTAGACTATATTGACTATATTATAAACCCATGGTTCACTAGAGAACTTTCAGAACTATTGCAGTTAAGAAATAAAGCTTGGTCTAAAGCGAGGCAAACTGGACTATGTAGTGACTGGCTTTCATTTAAACAACTCAGAAACAAGTGCACCATCTCTGTAAAAAATGCAAAGTCAAGTTATTATTTGAATACAATTTCTAGTAGTCAAGGAGATCCGACAAAATTTTGGAAAGCCATAAAAAATCTAAAACGGAGTTTCCACTCCTCTCTGCCCAATACGATTACATTCCATTCTAAAACTGTAAATGACAAAATTGAAATATGTGATGCGTTTAATCAACATTTTGTTTCAGTTGGTAATTTGTTTGAGAGTGGTACTTGTAATGATGTGGTGCTCCCAGAAAGGTCTGATTGTGTAGCTAGATCTAAGATAAGAGAAATGGCTCTCTCTTCCAATAGTTTGTCTGATGAAGTTGTGGAGCCATCTTTTTCATTTCAATGGGTTAGCTCTGAGGAAGTTTTTAAAGCCCTTTTAACTATAGATATAAAAACTG
Source organism: Rhinichthys osculus (assembly GCA_029959095.1). Lineage (NCBI taxonomy): Eukaryota > Metazoa > Chordata > Actinopteri > Cypriniformes > Leuciscidae > Rhinichthys > Rhinichthys osculus. The sequence goes on from JARWKJ010000005.1 coordinate 50,450,831, forward strand.
CTACTGGAGCTGATGATCTAAATCCTTGTCTTTTGCAGCTTGCTGCAACTATTATTGCTGAGCCACTAGCCCACATTTTTAATTTATCCTTGATAACAGGAACAATTCCTAAGGTTTGGAAGACGGCCATGGTTCGTCCTCTCTTTAAAAGTGGTGATCCTAGAGATTTAAACAATTATAGACCCATTTCCAGGCTTTCATGTCTTGTGAAAATTCTTGAAAAAATAGTAAATCTGCAGTTGCGCTCCTTTTTAGACGAATATTGCATTTTGAAATCATATCAGTCAGGTTTTAGACCTGGTCATAGTACCATCGCAGCTGCTACTCGGGTACTGGATGACATTATAAGTGGTATGGATAAAAAGCAGCATTGTGCAGCCTTGTTTATAGATTTATCTAAGGCCTTTGACACTGTGGATCATTCTTTACTTTTAAATAGATTGTCAACAATTGGACTAGACTTTGCGGCCTGTAGATGGTTTAAAAATTATCTGACTAATAGAACACAATGTGTTTCCACTGATTGTGTCAATTCAGGTTTTCTTGCGCTTTTGAAGGGTGTCCCACAGGGATCGATTTTAGGTCCTGTTCTTTTCTCGATTTACATCAATAATATTGGTTCAGCTATAAAAAATTGTCAACTTCACCTTTATGCTGATGATACAGTCATTTATGCTATTGCCCCTACAGCTATCCAGGCCCATTTTGAGCTACAGTCTGCCTTTACAGCTATACAGAAGGTTTTGGTTGAATTGAAACTGGTAGTTAATGTAGGCAAAACCAAGTATATGCTTTTTTCGAAGAAACAACAAAAAATAGATGATAATTTAGGTTTTTCTACATTGGATGGTGCTTCAATTGATCGTGTTTATGTCTATAAATATTTGAGGATTTGGATTGATGACAGGCTCTCCTTTAAAACTCATGTTGATGAGTTGGTAAAGAAACTAAGAATTAGAGTGGGTTTCTTTTATAGAAATAAATCCTGTTTAACTCTAAATAATAGAAAACAAATAGTTGAATCTACGTTTTTACCTATCATTGATTATGGAGACACAATCTATATGCATGCCTCGGCTTCTGTCCTAAAACCTCTTGATGCTTTATATCATAGCGCTATTCGTTTTATCACAGGTGACAGGTTTAGTACCCATCATTGTATACTCTATCAGAAACTTAATTAGCTGCCTTTAAAATCTCGCAGAGAAATGCACTTTGCACTTTTTGTGTACAAGGCTCTTTTGCACAAACTACCACCTTATATTAATTCACTTTTAGCTGTTAGAAGGTCTGGTTATCAGACTAGAGCTTATGGATCGCTTCTACTTCAGATTCCAAAGATCTACTCTGAGTTGGGTAGATCTGCTTTTAATTTTTCTGCACCTCACACTTGGAATGATTTACAATGCACTTTTAGACTGAATGATCTGATTCCTTTACGGGATTTTAGACGTTTGCTTAAGGATCATTTTATTACTGATTGTGTTTATTTTTTGTGATTGTTTTTGTTCTCTTTTATTGTTCTCTTTTATTTGCTGTTTGCTGTATTTTATACTTTTGGCTGTATTTCTTTCTTTTTGTTTGACTACACAGGTCGTTGCTGTAAATGAGAACTCGTTCTCAGTCAACTTACCTGTATAAATAAATAAATAAATAAATTGAGTCATTACGTCACATCTGTACACATAAAGAAGTCTCGGCTAGTAGACTATATTGAGTCATTATGTCACATCTGTTCACATAAAGAAGAGTCTCGGCTAGTAGACTATATTGAGTCATTACGTCACATCTGTACACATAAAGAAGAGTCTCGGCTAGTAGACTATTGAGTCATTATGTCACATCTGTTCACATAAAGAAGAGTCTCGGCTAGTAGACTATATTGAGTCATTATGTCACATCTGTACACATAAAGAAGAGTCTCGGCTAGTAGACTATATTGAGTCATTACGTCACATCTGTACACATAAAGAAGAGTCTCGGCTAGTAGGCTATATTGAGTCATTATGTCACATCTGTTCACATAAAGAAGAGTCTCGGCTAGTAGGCTATATTGAGTCATTACGTCACATCTGTTCACATAAAGAAGAGTCTCGGCTAGTAGACTATATTGAGTCATTATGTCACATCTGTTCACATAAAGAAGAGTCTCGGCTAGTAGACTATATTGAGTCATTATGTCACATCTGTTCACATAAAGAAGAGTCTCGGCTAGTAGACTATATTGAGTCATTACGTCAAATCTGTACACATAAAGAAGAGTCTCAGCTAGTAGACTATATTGAGTCATTACGTCACATCTGTACACATAAAGAAGAGTCTCAGCTAGTAGGCTATATTGAGTCATTACGTCACATCTGTACACATAAAGAAGAGTCTCAGCTAGTAGGCTATATTGAGTCATTACGTCACATCTGTACACATAAAGAAGAGTCTCGGCTAGTAGACTATATTGAGTCATTACGTTACATCTGTACACATAAAGAAGAGTCTCGGCTAGTAGACTATATTGAGTCATTACGTCACATCTGTACACATAAAGAAGAGTCTCAGCTAGTAGGCTATATTGAGTCATTACGTCACATCTGTACACATAAAGAAGAGTCTCGGCTAGTAGACTATATTGAGTCATTACGTCACATCTGTACACATAAAGAAGAGTCTCAGCTAGTAGGCTATATTGAGTCATTACGTCACATCTGTACACATAAAGAAGAGTCTCAGCTAGTAGGCTATATTGAGTCATTACGTCACATCTGTACACATAAAGAAGAGTCTCGGCTAGTAGGCTATATTGTGTCATTACATCACATCTATACACATAAAGAAGAGTCTCGGCTAGTAGACTATATTGAGTCATTACGTCACATCTGTACACATAAAGAAGAGTCTCAGCTAGTAGGCTATATTGAGTCATTACGTCACATCTGTACACATAAAGAAGAGTCTCGGCTAGTAGACAATATTGAGTCATTACGTCACATCTGTACACATAAAGAAGAGTCTCGGCTAGTAGGCTATATTGAGTCATTACGTCACATCTGTACACATAAAGAAGAGTCTCAGCTAGTAGGCTATATTGAGTCATTACGTCACATCTGTACACATAAAGAAGAGTCTCGGCTAGTAGACTATATTGAGTCATTACGTCACATCTGTACACATAAAGAAGAGTCTCGGCTAGTAGACTATATTGAGTCATTACGTCAAATCTGTACACATAAAGAAGAGTCTCAGCTAGTAGACTATATTGAGTCATTACGTCACATCTGTACACATAAAGAAGAGTCTCGGCTAGTAGGCTATATTGAGTCATTACGTCACATCTGTACACATAAAGAAGAGTCTCGGCTAGTAGACTATATTGAGTCATTACGTCACATCTGTACACATAAAGAAGAGTCTCGGCTAGTAGGCTATATTGAGTCATTACGTCACATCTGTACACATAAAGAAGAGTCTCGGCTAGTAGACTATATTGAGTCATTACGTCACATCTGTACACATAAAGAAGAGTCTCGGCTAGTAGACTATATTGAGTCATTACGTCACATCTGTACACATAAAGAAGAGTCTCGGCCAGTAGACTATATTGAGTCATTACGTAAAATCTGTACACATAAAGAAGAGTCTCAGCTAGTAGGCTATATTGAGTCATTACGTCACATCTGTACACATAAAGAAGAGTCTCAGCTAGTAGGCTATATTGAGTCAATACGTCACATCTGTACACATAAAGAAGAGTCTCGGCTAGTAGACTATATTGAGTCATTATGTCACATCTGTACACATAAAGAAGAGTCTCGGCTAGTAGGCTATATTGAGTCATTACGTCACATCTGTACACATAAAGAAGAGTCTCGGCTAGTAGACTATAATGAGTCATTATGTCACATCTGTTCACATAAAGAAGAGTCTCGGCTAGTAGACTATATTGAGTCATTATGTCACATCTGTACACATAAAGAAGAGTCTCGGCTAGTAGGCTATATTGAGTCATTATGTCACATCTGTTCACATAAAGAAGAGTCTCGGCTAGTAGACTATATTGAGTCATTACGTCACATCTGTACACATAAAGAAGAGTCTCGACTAGTAGGCTATATTGAGTCTTTACGTCACATCTGTACACATAAAGAAGAGTCTCAGCTAGTGACGTCACATATTGAGTCATTATGTCACATCTGTACACATAAAGAAGAGTCTCGGCTAGTAGGCTATATTGAGTCATTACGTCACATCTGTACACATAAAGAAGAGTCTCAGCTAGTGACGTCACATCTGTACACATAAAGAAGAGTCTCGGCTAGTAGGCTATATTGAGACATTACGTCACATCTGTACACATAAAGAAGAGTCTCGGCTAGTAGACTATATTGAGTCATTACGTCACATCTGTACACATAAAGAAGAGTCTCGGCTAGTAGACTATATTGAGTCATTACGTCACATCTGTACACATAAAGAAGAGTCTCGGCTAGTAGGCTATATTGAGTCATTACGTCACATCTGTACACATAAAGAAGAGTCTCGGCTAGTAGACTATATTGAGTCATTACGTCACATCTGTACACATAAAGAAGAGTCTCAGCTAGTAGACTATATTGAGTCATTACGTCACATCTGTACACATAAAGAAGAGTCTCGGCTAGTAGAATATATTGAGTCATTACGGCTAGTAGGCTATATTGAGTCATTACTTCACATCTGTACACATAAAGAAGAGTCTCGGCTAGTAGGCTATATTGAGACATTACATCACATCTGTACACATAAAGAAGAGTCTCGGCTAGTAGACTATATTGAGTCATTACGTCACATCTGTACACATAAAGAAGAGTCTCGGCTAGTAGAATATATTGAGTCATTACGTCACATCTGTACACATAAAGAAGAGTCTTGGCTAGTAGAATATATTGAGTCATTACGTCACATCTGTACACATAAAGAAGAGTCTCGGCTAGTAGGCTATATTGAGTCATTACGTCAAATCTGTACACATAAAGAAGAGTCTCGGCTAGTAGGCTATATTGAGTCATTACTTCACATCTGTACACATAAAGAAGAGTCTCGGCTAGTAGACTATATTGAGTCATTACGTCACATCTGTTCACATAAAGAAGAGTCTCGGCTAGTAGGCTATATTGAGTCATTACGTCACATCTGTACACATAAAGAAGAGTCTCAGCTAGTAGGCTATATTGAGTCATTACGTCACATCTGTACACATAAAGAAGAGTCTCAGCTAGTAGACTATATTGAGTCATTACGTCACATCTGTACACATAAAGAAGAGTCTCGGCTAGTAGAATATATTGAGTCATTACGTCACATCTGTACACATAAAGAAGAGTCTCGGCTAGTAGGCTATATTGAGTCATTACTTCACATCTGTACACATAAAGAAGAGTCTCGGCTAGTAGGCTATATTGAGTCATTACGTCACATCTGTACACATAAAGAAGAGTCTCGGCTAGTAGACTATATTGAGTCATTACGTCACATCTGTACACATAAAGAAGAGTCTCGGCTAGTAGGCTATATTGAGTCATTACTTCACATCTGTACACATAAAGAAGAGTCTCGGCTAGTAGACTATATTGAGTCATTACGTCACATCTGTACACATAAAGAAGAGTCTCGGCTAGTAGACTATATTGAGTCATTACGTCACATCTGTACACATAAAGAAGAGTCTCTGCTAGTAGGCTATATTGAGTCATTACGTCACATCTGTACACATAAAGAAGAGTCTCTGCTAGTAGGCTATATTGAGTCATTACGTCACATCTGTACACATAAAGAAGGAGTCTCGGCTAGTAGGCTATATTGAGTCATTACGTCACATCTGTACACATAAAGAAGAGTCTCGGCTAGTAGGCTATATTGAGTCATTACGTCACATCTGTACACATAAAGAAGAGTCTCGGCTAGTAGACTATATTGAGTCATTTCGTCACATCTGTACACATAAAGAAGGAGTCTCGGCTAGTAGGCTATATTGCGTGTGAGGATGCTGGAGGTGGAGATTTATAGCCTTTTCTCACTGCACTTGATACAATTAAACTTATCAATTTGATGGCGGATCCAGAAAGGTTCAAACGACGATCATCAGTGACAACTGGAGATTCACCCGCTGTAAAATGCTAAAGACTTCGTTCGGACTTCGGAGTGACTACAGAAAAAAAAGAGACAGTAACCGGACCCATGCGAAAACAAGGATAATATCGGAAGGACATTACATGTAGTCACGCAATGTTGACGTTGTTAACATTAACAATTTGAGAACATAGTATAATTTGCACGGTTTTGCGTGATATGATAACTTATAAGCGATTGTTAGATTTAATCAGCGCGATTTACTGCAATGTCTGAACCAGAACAAAAGTGGATGTATCTTACTAGTTCAGATGACATTTTCCGGTGAACATTCTTATGTTGGTCATAATTCCAAAAAGAATAATCTGTGATTCTGAATGACAGTATCGACACCGGCACAGTGACTGACAGCTGCACACTCTCCTCAAACATTGTGTTCATCCGTGTTGTGCCGTGCCGAGGCACAACTCACGTAAAGTTGATCATTTTAAAAAGCTAAAAACAAATTATAAAATTATTGCAACAAAAAAATATTTATTCAAATGGCAGATAGAAAAGGATCCCTGTTGCAGGTTCTGTGGGGATGAGGAGGAGGACTTGATGCATTTGTTTCATTTTTGCCCATATGTGGCTAAGTTTGGGGTCAGTATACAGTTATGGTTAAGGTCTATGGATAATGTTTTACAAATCACACCTCAGAATATTTTGTTATGTATCTTTGAGGGTAAATGTACACATTTTTTGAATATGATTATCTTGATGGGTAAAATGTTTATTTTTAAAGCTAAAACTATGTATAAACAACTTTAAGAATATAGTTTATCAGTATATGCTGGAAACAATTAGCAACAAATAACAACAGAATAGCTGAGCATGAAAAGAAATGTAATGGCTGCTTGAGTTAGAGATATAAATATTAGGTGTACTTTCTTACAGGTGTGCAAAATATCATAAACAAAATACAATACAATTAGCAAAACATTTATTGATTTTTTTATCAGTATTATTGATTTTATTCTAATTTATAATTTATTTGATTTATTGTTTTATTTGTGCTTCCTTTCTATTTATAGTTTGCTTTCCTGTCACAACTATGAATGTGTGGATGATTGTTGTTGTGATTGTGGTATGAATGCATGGGGGAGTGATTGTTTGAAGCTTGTCTTGTTATTTTATTCTGTAAACAAGTAAAAAATAAAAAAATAAAATAAATAAAAAAGTTGATAATTCCGCAAATAACTGCAATTGCAGATTCCGAACAGAGATGGCGACAAAGAGGAAAATTATAAGGCTGTAAAAAAAAGAGAAATATTGACATGTGAATTTTAATATTTAATAAAAGACAAAAAAGCTATTTTGTTTTAAAATATATGAAAAACTTCAGTATGATGTAAGCATTATGCAGGAGGCTATTACTTTTGATAAGAAAACCATAAAACTGAGAAGACTCCATTAGGCGCATATAACATATGTTCCACATTTTGACCGGTTATTAAAATACATGTTTTCTTCAGGTGAAACTGAGTGTGTATTAAATGTTTTTCAAAAATGTATAAAACCCAAAAAATACAAAGATTGTTAAAATAATTCTCCTTGTTATCTCCTTGGACATCCTTATTGTACATTGTCCCTTACAAAAATGTACACATTGAAGTTAAGTCAGTAATTTTGTCTGTTTTGACTTCACTTTTCTGTTGTTTTTAGTCTGCAGTACGTCTTTGGAGAGCAGACCTGGGTCGAATACTGGCCGACAAGAGAGGAAAGCCAAACTAAAGAATACAGGGATCAGTACATCGGCATCTCTTCGCTTCAGGATAGCCTCCTCAGGATAGGATGTGCTACATAATTCCAGATTAACAACATTTGTTGATTACAGGATATTAAACATAATCTCTTGCATACTCTTAATGCATCTTAACTAATATTGTTTGAGTTTTTGTTTTAAAAAAAAAAAGTAAAGACAGACACTAAAAAAATGGTGATTTAAAAAAATAAAGTTCAATTGAGAATACTGACAAACTAATACCTTGCAATAATATGCTGATAATTTTTTCAATTCTGAATCACAAATTCAACATCATAATTTGTTTTGTGTGATATTTTAAATCTGTATCTCATTTTAATAATCATAAAAAACTTTAAAGGAGAATTTCTGGATATCTGAATAGGCTAAACATTCAGCGGGGAAAAAACAGACATTTAAATTGAATTAAATAAATGTTTTGATCTGACATTTTCTTTTTGACAAGAGTTGATGGGGATGATATGGAAGAGGTGTTATTCCATCCCATTAATTATTCCATAAGATTCAAAAAGCAAAACCTCAGGAGGCCTGTGCATGTGGAACATCTCAAGTCTGGAAGCTTGTGGAAGAGGAATCTAACATCACACATTTGATGGGAATTTTGATCATATAGTCTATTGATCCTTTCCTTACTGCCCTCAGTTGTCAGTAGGGAAAGAAGGAGATACATTTTGAAATTTAAAATGGACAAAGGGCTCTCGCAGATGTTAAATGATTAATAAACAGAATTAACAGTATATGAAATTCTTCATAGTGATAACTGGTCATTTTGACCCTGAAATTCATTTTCTTTTTCTTTTTAAAAAATTGACTTTTCATTGGATTGGTCAAAGACCTTAGGAGATTTGTCGCTCTTGAACTTTGACTGGATTCAATGGGTCTCATTCATGAAACACGAGCAGAACGAATTTTTGTGTAAATCGTGTGTAAAGTGGTTCTGGCGTAAATTTTCGGATTCATTAAAATGTTCGTATTTTCCAAATGTTAGTTGGTACACAAGAAATCTACACCTGCTCCCAGCCACGCGTAAATAGTGCGCTTAACACCCGAACGTTTTGCTCATTAATAAGGCTGCATTTTAATTCACCTTAATCGTGGTATGTGGTTATGTGGTATGTGGTTAACTTCATTATGGTAAAAAAAACGTCAGCTTGGTTGCCACTATTTTACGGAAAAAATATGGTAGAAATCTTACTTTAAACTTAAATTTACAGCAAAAAAACCACAACAAAAAAACCCATCAGCAGGACTTAAATGTGTGGTAAAAAAAAAAACATCAGCTGTGGTTCCAAGTACTTTACCATAAAAAACAAAGTAGTAACCTTTTAGTTTTTATGGGACAACCCTTATATTTCATTGACTGATAAACGTTATCATTCAGTTTCACTAAAGTATTAAAAACTGCTTTATATCCTCCATAATAATACAAGCGGTAAAAAAAGAATACCTCATGATAATTCAAAGTTCACCCACCATCCATTTCCCACAAGTTGAGGCACACATTAATATAAAGAAGGTTCACAGTTTCATACACACAAATACAAAACACCATCATGGTGACACACACATGACTCCAAAATAATGCCATTAACATTTATTAAACTGTATGATGTAATATAAACCCCAAATTTACATTACTGATAACAAAAACAAAGAAGAAACATAATTATTTAAATGAAACAACATCAAATGTGAAGTGTCACGCAGGGAATTCTGGGAATGTCAATATAGAGAAACAACAAGAACAGAAAAAAGAGAAAAGACGAGCAGAAACACAAGAACTACAACTGACTTCAGACCAGTGGCGCAGATAGGATTTTTTAACTGGGGGGGACCAAGCTGTCAGCAAATGGTTTAAACTCAATTTGTTATTTTGCGTAATTTGGGCTTTGACTAGTGCTCAAGTAGTTACTTTGTGTAATTTGGGCTAATGATTTGCACTAAAAAGCCATTGGGGGATTCTTATTTGAAATCATGGATAAACAACAATGAACAAAGGTAAACAAATGACTACCTGATCACCACTAGCAATGCATGATCAGACTGTTATTTGACTAGTATGCCAATCACCCACCAAAACTTAATGTCTTCAGCAAAGTATGTTTTATTTAAACATTTGCTTATCTCAGCATACAAAGTCATTATGAACAAAAAAGCAAAGAACCTATGTGCAAATAATAATAATAAAATAAAATAACAACAACATATTTACATAAATAAAAATAAGTAAGTAGGCTATACGGAGTATGTGAAATTCCGTCTAGTGCAGCCAAACAAATTTACTCAATGAAGGACCCAAAAACATCTCTCCTCCTTTCATTACCCTGAACATACAGCTGGGCAATTTCTTGTCTGTCCAGTCTGTCAAGCCTCTCTTGGTGAATATGGCACACAGCAATGCCATTGAGTCTTTTTTGTGTCATGGTTGATCGCAACCAATTTTTCAACCTGCGTAACCCACTAAAACTGCGCTCTGCCTCAGCAGATGATATGGGCACCACCATCAACAATCTTACTAATGTCTCTACCTGATCAAATAGGCCCCTGACTTCAGGGGGCATTTCTCTCAAAACATGCACAGCATCTGCAGTTGTGCTGACCTTGTACTTGTTTTTAAACATGGCTAATTGGACTTTCAAGACTTCCTCGTTCAGTTCAGGATATTTACAAACTGCTGCATTATTTGTAATGGGAGTCAGGAGTGAGTTTTCCAGTTCTTTTAAAGTTTGAATGCCTGGTTGCATAAACTTCTCAGTAGTTTGTGCATCTACTGTGTCAAGGACACGGTAGAACTCTACTCTGTAAAAATCCACAGCTGATCCAGGTGTGTATGCAGGAGCCTGCCCAGAATATCTCTTAGGGGGCCTATGTGTGCGTGGTGGAACAATGGTCTCTAGAGACAGATTGTCACACATGTCTCCTGCCTCCTTAAAGACTGCCTCAAAGTGTTCAGTGTTTCTTTTGGATTTCAAGCTTTCTTGGACAAGAGAGACTGCAGAGAGCATGCCCTCCACTGTCTGAGTCTTTTTCTGGAGAGATGCATTTAGAACCTCTAGTTCACTGATCACATCTAAAGCAAGCAGAAGTCCCAGTACAACATTACCCTGTTGCAGTCGAACACGTAAGCCCTCTGCCCGGCTTGCAGATCCAGAATTACTTGCAGCCATCTCATCCAGTGCATTTAGTACCATCCCATATTGGCTGAGAACAGCACGGATAGCAGGTGAGCGTACAGTCCACCTAGTGGGACATAAAGGCCTGATGGACAGGGCTGGCCCTTCCCCTTCAGCTGCAACAATGGCTTTAAACTTGTCTTTCAGCTTACCAGACTGCCCAAAAAATGTACCAAGTTCATGTATCCAGTCAAGTGCATTTCGCACGACACTGGAGGCTGAGCAAGCCTGTTGTGTAATTAAATTAACACAGTGTGCTCCACAATGTATATATGGCGCTAGTGGCTGTGCTCGCTGAATAACAGCCTGGGCACCTGAGTACTTTCCAGACATATTTGAAGCCCCATCATATGCTTGACCTCTGAGGCCAGATATTGGCAAATTCAGTCTCAACAGAACGTCCAAAATGATTCTGGCAAGGTTTTCACCTGTTGTAGAAGTTGTTTCATACTACCCTATAAAGTCTTCATGCACCAGCAAATCAGTGTCAACATAACGTAGGCACAGCGCCTCCTGCTCAACACCAGAGATATCCCTTGTCCCATCCATAATTATCGAATACTGCAACACTGGAAGGGACCGGATCTCATCTGCAATTGTCCTGATAATCGATGAACTCATCAAATTTATACGCTCATTTTGACAATCCCAGGATGTGTGCACCCCCCTCTTTGCAGATAACCATCTAGTGAATGATTGATCATCTTCAGCTTTGTATTTTAAAAGCTGGTCAAGGTTACCTTTATGATGTTCATGCCCCCTAAAGGCCAATCCCTGCCTCGCCAGGAACATCTCACCCCCTATTATTTTTAACAGGCTAGCTCTGTTTTCTGCCTGCTGTGTACTGACTCCACTGCTCAACTGTGTAGTAACTGGCCTGTTTTCATAGGCAGCAGTTGTAACAGCAATGTTGTGACCCTCTGATTTCTCATGCATGGAACATTTTTCAAGTGCTTTTTTCCAGTTTTTAAATCCAGTACTGACAAAAGCTGGGTCTATACTCTTGGCTTGTGCTGGTTTCCCTGTCTTGAAGTACTTAGAGCAATGAAAACACAGAACACCATCTGTACCCATACTAACATGCAGCCAAGGATACTTCTCATACCATGATTTTTGGAATGTCAGTGTCCGGTCTTTCATCACTTGTTTTTGCAAAACTTTAGGGTCAGGTTAATTTGGCTTTGTATATGTCATTATCATGTCAACATCCTCTCCCTCTGTGTTGCCTCCTGTCCCTCCTTGTTGTTCTGTCCCTGCTTCTTCTGTCTGTAATTCTACTGTCTCTCCTTCCTCATGCTGTCTTTTTCTACTGTGGCTGCCCTCCTGCAGATCCTCACTTGACTGACTAGGGCCTGCCTTACTGTCATCAGAAATTGCCTGCAGGCCAGGAGGACAACATTTTAAATCTTATAATTTCAATTAACCCTCTATACCACAATATAATTTCACAACAATGTGAAATACAACATATTCCTGAGAATTAATGGCTAAAACTACTATTTCAAAAATGTCTAAGAATAACTAAAAAAATTAAATTTAAGTGTTAATTACAAGTTTGTTGCTATTTATAGATTAGAAATATCTTTCAAATGATGTATGACATATTAAGAAATGTTTTTCATAGCCATTCATTTAAGAATCTATATCCTCCGTACAATAAAAAAAACATGATTTCCTGCTATAAGAGGATGTCAAAAGTTTATGTAAGCCTTTTTTTGTTGTTTGCATAAGCTTGCACCACACAAATTGACTTATTCTAATTTTTTTTAGTGGCTTACACGACAGTGAACATACCTCAGTCAATTTATACAGTTCAATGGGTTAAATGATAAGATAAAACGTTATTTCCTGACGACGATAAATTGTTTGATTTATTCAACCATTCTTTTTGTGTTCATTCTATATTTGCCTCTGTCCACTCACCTAAATGCATAGTTATGGTCTCCACATTTTGCTGTGTTTACTAAGTGCAAAAGCCTTATTGTCAGACTAGCTATTCCCTAACAAATCTAATCTGCCACATCTGGGAAAGTCAACAGGCATAGGATACTTACATTGTTTGGTTTTTGAAAAAACGAGGTGATAGTTTTTTGTCTCTTCATTGCCTTTATGTGGCATTTACAGTCTATTTTTTGCTCAGTTCAGAAAATCACGGACTCAGCCTCAGTCATAGATTGTATATGATCACTATGGTTACCGCCGGTCCACTCCTACAGGCACGATTGAGGCAGCTACCAGCTCATAGGACCCCGGCGACGTCACTCAGGAGGAGTCGCACAGAGAGAGAGAGAGAGAGAGAGAGTGTAAACGTCGGTGGCATGATGGCATCGTGTGTTTATTGACAACAGAACAGCGTGTAGTGAGAACGTGGGTAATGGTGACCGGTGTAGATTATAATTGTGTGTCAACCTGCGTCTGCCCCGACCCGATTCTGAAGCAGCGGCGGGGCGGGACACTACTTTGGCTAATGTACATAGCGAAAACACTGGTTAATCCTCTGTTTTACCGATTTTTGTCGCCTTTCGTAGGGAAAGTGAGGGGGGGACGGATCGGGTCACTATAAATCTGGGGGGGTCATGTCCCCCCCGTCCCCAGTGCCATCTGCGCCCTTGCTTCAGACACAGTCTTAGATGAAATCAACTGAAGAGAAAAGAAGACATTAAATCTGAAGATCTCAGCAGAGGAGGATTAAACAACTCCACAAACAGCATTACCAGCTTCACTTATTACTAACCAGACTGACTTTATTTCTGTCAGACGTCTACAGTTCTGTTTGAGAATTAACTATGGTTTTAGATGTTTATGATTTATTGTTTAATAACCGATCGTTATTAAACAATGTTGTTTAATAAACCGCTTGTTTAATAATCGATCAGTGTTTGCTTTAGTTGGGCTCTTGAGCCTTGACTAATAACATTAGTTTATCTCTGGCTGCTGTAACTGTGTTTATGCGACACTCAAATCAAGAAAATCAAAGAGAAAATGAATCAGCTGATGTTGGTTATGTGTTGATAATGACGACATAATCGTCATGTAGTGTCCTGATTCACTGAGCTCATATGGTCTCAAATTTGATTTATATGGGTCATTAATTGTACAATATTGATTGTAGTATAGCCTTATGATTCTACAGCATGTGATCCATCAGTGTTGTGATAATTCAAAGAAATTTCAACATTGTGCACAATAAAGGTTTTTACTACTGTATCTTTCAGACACACACAGACATCAAGAATCAGTGTATGAATCTCAACATCAGTGATGATATAAATGCAGTGGATGATGGGAGCCATCAATCAAAACTCATCAATATCTCCCAGCATGCATTGCAGCATGGATAAATTATGCTGAATTGCCTCAGTATTTTAATTTATTATTATTATCTGCTTTTATTTTTGCTGTTGTTTTTGTTGCAACTTTTTAGCTTGTTTTATGATGTTCAGAGTTTTATGATTATTTTGTTGATTGTCACCGTTGTTGAGATTCATACGCTGATTCTTGATGACTGTGTTGGTCTCAAACATATAATAGTTTGATTACTTTTTAGTACGCCATGTGTTTTTACAGTTTTTCAGATTATCTGTCAGTCACTGCTGGCTCGCATGCGGTGGGGTCACAGAGCTATTATACTCAAATACATGAAATATATTAGTATTTAACATTCCGCATACAATGAAAGATAAGGCTCATTATGAGATTAGTGAATCAGGCCACTACATGAAGATTATATCATTATCAATAAATAGCCAACAACACCTGATCACATTTTCTCTGGCTACCAATGAAGCAAAATCAAAAATATCAGTATGGTGCTTGTTGTACCAGCCATCAACAGGGGCTACTCCAAATATTGCAATGATTGGTCAGGGTTTCACAGAAACATCAAGTGCCATTGACAATGTAGCAAAAAAGAGAAGAAGATCAGAATGAATATAATTTAGGACAGGTATACAATGTGTGAGTATGATCTTCTGGGGACAGTGAACATTTGCACCTATCATCTTCTGTTAAAGAAAGTTTCTTCAAGTTTGCTTTGGCAAAATAAATTCTGAACAACTTTCAACTTAATAGGATTCAAACGAGCACAAATACAGACAGTTAATTTTAGCTAGAGCTCTATTCCTCATCAAGTTCCAAACCTGGCTCTCTATCTCTCTCCCAGGTTCCCTTCAGTGCAAAAAGAGGAGGAATCTGGTTAGTAATAAGTGAAGCTGGTAATGCTGTTTGTGGAGTTGTTTATTCCTCCTCTGCTGAGATCTTCAGAGATTTAATGTATTCTTTTCTCTTTTGTTGATTTAATCTAAGACTGTGCCTGAAGTCAGATGTAGTTCTTGTGTTTCTCTTTCCTTCAGTGATTCTGCTTGTTAACAGCAGGTGTTCATCACTAATACTCAATCATCAGTGTTAAAGTTAATGCGACAATTTAATCTCATTAACTTTAACACTGCTTCAGTGTTACTTTAACACTCTGTAGAGTGGGACCATGTGTGCTCTGAGTGATTTTGATTTAATACTGGGGATTTTGCTGTGTATTGATTCAGGTATTATTACATGATTATTCATGTAATAATACCTGTTATTGTAAAGTGTTACCTACATTTTGAACCTACTCAGAAAATGTTTAAATGACACAAATGTGTGATCAGAAAACAAATCATGAATCAATACTAGGCCATTCTCCCTGAGCTGTGCAAAAGTTGCATCCAAAGTAGAAAGTCCGAAAGATGATTACCACAAATATGCATAAAGGTGGGCCATGTGTTTAATCTAAAATGATGTCGAAACTGTTTCCGGATTTTGAAAGCACAATCTGGTTAGTGGTGTATATAGAGGGCTTGGGATCCAAAGCGGGATCAAAAACGAATGCTGGTAACGAGGACGATAGTGTCTCGGGCTGAAGACAGGGAAACACACTGGACGGATGGTCAGTCCATCACTGCTTTGGAACATTTAAACCTCATTTACACAAAAACAAGTGTGTTGTGCTGAAATGTACATCTTTGGCATATTTTCATGGCTATACACTGTTCAATAATTATTTTGTCCTCTCAAAGATCAACAGAGCAACTGCCAGTTTACCAAAGGTTGAATTTACACAACAGGTTTTTGCAGGTCATTTACGGGAAATCTGAATTTGACTGCTGTTACTCTTCATATGCTTATGAGATATTTATGAATCTCCAGGACTGAATTTGACAGACAACAGCTGTTTTTATATTATACTTTGATTCAAAGACTCGAGGTTCAGATTTATTCAAAGTCTATGTGTTAAATTAATTTAAAATATATATTTGATTTATAAAATGTATGAAAATAAAAAAAGTTATTGGTGTATTACACAGGAGATCCATAAAGATCTCGTAAGGATTTTAAAAGTGAATGTCAAACCAATATTACTTGCTATACTGTTAGATTATAGAATGCTGAACAGAAGTGTCAGTTTATTTACAAAACAAATGCAAACAAACAGAGAAATAGCAGTTTGGACTGTGAGGGTCACGTAGGCGGGTATAAATCTGAACTGCTGCAGGTTTACACACACACACACACACAGACACACACAGACACGATGGAGGTGAAGCTGCTGTGTCTGACTGTTGTTCTTCTCTCCTCACCCCTCCTCACACTGTGTGACCCGCTGTGAGTATTAAACACAGCGTTTGCTCATAGAGTTACTAATAATCTGTTTTTAAGATGTCAAACGCTGTGATTTGATCTCCTCAGGTTTGTTCTGTCAGCTCCTAATTTGCTGAGAGTGGGTTCCTCAGAGAACGTGTTTGTGGAGGCTCCGGATTACTCTGGAGGAGATCTTGATGTAAAGATCATAGTGAATATATACCCAAAGAAAGATGTGGAGATACTGTCCAAAACAGTGACACTGACTGGAGAAAACAATTACCAGATCCTTACAGATGTGAAGGTGAGCTCGGCATGTAAAGGAGCAGACTGCGGGAAGCGTACAGGTTTAGGTTTATTCTAATAATCCACAAGGTCATAGAACACAAAGTAACTGGTATAAAAAAAATAAAAACACGGAAAATGATTTGTTCTATATGTGCACAAGTTCAGGTGGGTGCCAGGATAATAGACCAATAAATATCACTTAATAAAAATCACTTGTCTAAAATATAGAGTCACCTAATAAAATATAGGGATGGCTGACGCGAAACAGACGTTCTGAAGCTTTTCGAGATTCCGAAGCTTTTCGAGATCCCGAAGCGCAGATTTTCGAAACGATAGGCTTGTTTGAGATGCGCCTTGCCTCGCCTGAAATGTAGTCGAGAGTAGGCGGCTGCAGTGAGAGGAGGAGTGAAAAAAGAGCAGGCAAGCCGGACAGATCTCGCTTCTCGGAGTGGATCAGACACCTGTGAGATCAAAGGCGGATATCGCGGGATTTACGGGATTCACGCCCGTCCAGGTGTTGCTAATAAACTGGATGTAATTTAAGTTTTGTTGCTTGTAGGCTATATGAAAATAAATATAATGAACAAGACACCCAAAGTACTTATTTAATTCCGTTTTAAATAGGCCTAAGTGTTTATCAATAATTTTTTCTTTAATACAGACATATGTTTTTGTTTTTAAAATGTTTTAAAAAGTTTTTCAAAGGCTGGAGAAATTACCTGTAAAAAAAAGAAGTAGGCTAAGTCCTTCGACAGCAGAGAAATTAATATTTTTGAATTAAAATCTATGAAAAAAAGAGACATTGTGGCTTGATTTCTTTTATTAATATTAATTTTTCATGACCAAAATAACATTAGGCTATGCACAGTGCAGAGCATGTGAGCGGAGTGGAGCGGGAGCGAGCGGGGAGCGCGAGCGGGCGGATCTTGGACAGAGCGCAGAGCGGCATTTTTAAAAGGACGGATCGTCGCCCTATTTCCCGCTCCAATTTCGCTCCGCTGTCCGCTCACACCACGAGTCTGACTCCACGTCTTTTCTCCGCCTGGCTAAAGAAGCTCGCATTGTATTCAGCATCCCAAGCGGGTCTGCGAGCGCAGAGAGGGTTTTCTCCGCAACCACCGCATGAGTCTGAAGCCTCAGACATTGTCCAAACTTGTGTTCTTGAAGGTGAACTCAAAAGAACTGTAGATAAGGAAAGCAATTCATTTTCTTTCTTTTTTTTTAAAGTTTGACAACATAAGCCAATTTAAATTGTAATCCACGAGCACTCTGCGCAAAAGTTCAGTTATACGAATTTTGGCCTAATAGTTCATTTAGCCTACTTTTAAAACTTTGATGTAGCCTGCTGTATATTTTTATTTAGCCTATATAATTAGGCCCCGTTGATTCGTTTAATTTTACAGCAATGTTTTTGTACAATTGATATAAGCCAATTTTAATCGTGCGCGCTGTGCAAAAGTTTAGTTATCAAAATGTTGGCCTAATAGTTCATTTACTTTTAAAACGTTTATGTAGACCTATATTTTTTATAATTTTGTTTGTATAATTTTTATTTATATTATTAGGCCCATTTATTCGTTTAATTTTAGAGCAGTTTGTGTGTACAATGGATAGGCTAAGCCAATTTGAATTTTAATCGTGCGCGTTGCGCAAAAATTCAGTTATCAAAATTCTGGCATAATAGTTAATTTACTTTTAAAACTTTTATGTATATTTTTGTTTATATAATTTTTATTCATATTATTAGGTCAATTTATTCGTTTAATTTTGCAGGAATTTTTGTATAGGCTATATTACTTCTTAGCTACATAGGTTAGGCCTAATTTAAAATAAAACATTTCTATTTGGAAAATGTTGTTGTTGCTCTTTAGTTCTTTGGGAGGTAAGCCTGTGGTCTAAGCTAAAAGTGAAGTAGGCTACATGCAGATTTTTTTCCTTTTTTGGAGCGAGCGGGGGGCGATTTGAGTGGAGCGCGAAGCAAACTGTGTTGAGCGCTGAGCGATAATGAGCGGAGCGGCCTGATGTGGCTTTGAGCGGCGGAGCGGAGGGGTGAACACTTCCGTGAGCGAGGAGCTGAGATTCTCACCGCTCCACTCCGCTCATGTGCTCTGGCACAGTGTGGAGGCTACAGGTTACAAGCTTCACATATTAGAAAAATACAATAATAATAAAAACACCACATTTTTTAATGGCTCATTGTCAAGGTTGTTTCAGATCAACACCTGCAAGTGACCACTAGGTGTCACCGTTGAGATGGGTGTCGGATTGTTTCGAAGCCTTGACACAAAATGGCACATAGGCTTCAACTGTTTCATTGTTTCACGAAGCCTCGATCTGCTCACCACTAGTAAAATATAGCAACAGTGGCGGTTCTACTTTGAATTACACCCAGGGTGAGACCCCTTTCGAGGGCCCCCCCCCCCCCCCCCCAAAAAACAAAAAAACAACAACAACAAGTTAATAGACACAGTTAATAGAATCCAGTTAATAGATTAATCTAACTTTCAAGGGAGGAACCATGAGCGCATTGGTTACATGCCTTGAATTATATGCATGGCACACTTTTAGTTATGACTTGTTAAACTATACTTTGTCACGAAATGGAGTTTTTAAAAGTGAAAGGGTCAGAAAGATACTTATTTAGTAACACAATACTTAGGCTATCTCTTAAATAACTTCGAACAGCTCTCATATTAACAACTATCCAGACTGTTATAGACCTTAAAGGGTTAGTTCACCCAAAAATGAAAATTAAGTCATTAATTACTCACCCCCATGCTGTACCAACCCCGTAAGGCCTTCGTTCGTCTTCGGAACACAAATGAAGATATTTATGATTAAATCTGAGAGGTTGATCACTCCTCCATAGGCCCCCTAAGGGAATGAAACTTGACAGCCCAGAAAGTCATTAAATAAAATGTTTAAATATTCCATGTCGCAACAGTGGCTCAACTATAAGTTTATCAAGCGACGAGAATACTTTTTGTGCGAAAAAACAAACAAAAACAACGACTTTATTCGACTATTCCTTTTCTTCCTTGTAGGCCTGAAACGAGACTTCAAGAGATTTCCACGACGCATGCGAGATAATTGCGATCTCCTTCAACTACTTCAGTTAAGTTCTCGCGCGTCGTGGAAATCTCTTGAAGTCTCGTTTCAGGCCTACAAGGAAGAAAAGGAATAGTCGAATAAAGTCGTTGTTTTTGTTTGTTTTTTCGCACAAAAAGTATTCTCGTCGCTTGATAAACTTGATTGCAACGTCGTTGCATTACTACTGCCACTAGTGCTTAAATTTATGTACAGAAACGTCCTACATGGAGTTATGAAAAATGTTATGAAGATGTTGTGTTATGGATGAAGAGTCCATCCCGGGAATGTGCCATGGGGCAATACGTGCTTACAAACAATTTATACATGTCTGACAAAATTGTAGAACTACATATCATAAGTTAAACGAGAAAGAACATAACTTACATTTGTATGGCGAATTCGTATTGTCGCGCTGCTCTCCTTGACGTCCATCCGCAATTTTTACAATCAGCGCAATGCATGATGGTATGTAGGGCTTGGGTTAGTGACCATCGGTTGTACACTACTTTTCAAAATACATTTTGGGATACATTGAGTGGACTATATGGGGTATAATAATCATCACTATACATTCGGACAGCACTACAAAATGGCGAGCTCACTATATAGTCCACTATATAGTGAGTAGTGGGAGATTTCGGACACAGCCAAGGGCTATATACACAGGCAGACAAGCTTATAACAAGAAACACCTGGAGACTAATCAACATGAAAACTTACAAAGAACTACAAAACATGGTGTAAGACAGGAAATAACATGATGGCGATAATGCTCCTTAGGAGTTAATCGCCATTAAACAACAAGAAGAAGAAGAAATAACATAAGAGTCCAGGAACACACAAGACAGGGGAACACAGGCTGGGATCATAACACGTTCTCATTATTTTATTATTAGATCAAATTCAGGCTGACTGATTGTTCTCTAGATCCCTGATGATCAGAACTATTTCTCTGATGATCCTCTGGAGAAGCAGTATGTGTATCTACAAGCTCAGTTTCCATCTCACCTCCTGGAGAAAGTGGTCATGGTCTCATTCCAGTCTGGATATATATTTGTACAGACAGACAAGCCCATCTACACGCCTGCTAGCACAGGTAAGAATATGTGCTAAGTGAAGTTCACAACGTAATTTCAGGAGGAGTGAACCCATCTTTCAATTAACTACTAAATTTATACAAGACGCTCACCTTGCTCTGGCATCAGCTGTTTTGGTGTTCCTGCACCTCCCCAACTCCACCAACATAATTTAGGCATCTTGCTACTCATTATCTAAGCATTAGTAGTCCCACTAGCGGGTGGGGGGAACTAAGCTCGAGTTGAAGCTGCTTCCTTGAGCCCCTCCACTGCGGACAGCAAGCCAAAAACGCTTTGCCCATATAATCTTTAAGCTAAAAAAGGTTAAGGAACTCGTGAAATACGCACAATGTGAACGTTATACATAAGCATGACATAATCTTGTTTATTATTAAACGGACTGTGTAGGGTTTAAAATCTGAACTCATATTTCAGTTTTTGCTTTGATCTCTTTTGCAGTTCAATACAGGATTTTCTCTCTGACGACCAACCTGAAACCACTGAGTCAGCCTGCAGTCACCGTGGAGATCATGGTACACACTTATATAAGTGCACACTGTTACACACACACACACATATTCTTGACAATTCAGTAGTGATGAGCATGTACACTGACGATCTCAGCAAACACAGTGTTAATATTGATTTCTGTGTTTCTGAAGAATCCACAAGGCATCACACTTTCATCAGATATTATATATCCAGTGAAAGGGATGAAGTCTGGACGTTACGCCATTCCTGAGGTTGCCAGGTGTGTTTGAGTGTGAAACACTGAAGACTAAACTTGCTCAACCCGAATGAACTTTATTTAGTGATTCATTGGCCCTCATTTATCATTCTTGCGTAGAAACGGGCGTATATGTTGGCGTAAGATTATGCTTACACTCCTCTCACCGCCTGATTTATGAAGCTGTGCGTACCTTTGAAATCCAGGTGTACGCAATACCTGCCCTTGATAAATCCCGCGGCTGAAAACGATCGTCATTAGAATAACACGCCCCTATATATTCAAGTCTCCGCTTCCCCCACGCCCTCATTTTACGCCATGGACACACGGAAGACGGCACAGAAGAGAAACTTCTCTGACGTGGAGCCGAAATGACCTATCACAATGCAATATTTTACAGCACGTCTTTTGAATTAGCATCTTACAGTCTATGATTAGCATTCAATTTCGAATCACGTCATATGTATTGGGGTGTACAATAGTGATGATGATGATGTGATGTGGAGTACCATTCATTCACATTAATAATTGCATGACTATTTGTAATATTCTTATTATTATTAGTATGATTTGTATTATTAATGACGCTTTTTGTTATTTAGAGGAAGAATGTCATTATTATTATTTGTATTATTATTATTATTTAAAATAAGAAGAATGTATTTTTTATTATTTTGTCAGTCTGAATTATTTTTTGGTCATTGAAAGCCTTTCGTTACCGAACCCAGTCCGTGCACACCCGCCGGGGATAACCATGAAGCGTCAGGGTAAAGCGCACAGGCTCGCAACTGAAGGAATACACATGGCTACAAATCAAATGCTTTGGTAAAGTCACACAAATTAAACATTGAAGTCCATGTTGCACAAAAATAAACACTGAAGTTTATAATAACTTTGTTGTTGTTGTTGTTGTTTTTTTACAGTGGGTCATAATATATCATATCTTTTAGTTTGTCAGTGCGTTTTGTGGTGTTAGGTTTTTCTGCGCATTAGTAGTATTAACATAAACCATGTGTCAAAAAAGGTGTTTTATGACTTGATTTATGGCCCTGTGTTGGTACAGAGTTGTGTGCCTGTCACTCATGACTGTCGTAGTGTTCTTGTATCAAGAAAACAGTGTTTCTGATTTACGGTGGTAGCTGACAGGCTCCTGTATGTCTAGGAAGTTTGGAGCCGTGTGACATCCTCCTTTGGTGAGATCCGGGGAGCTTTTAAAAGACATAAAAAAAACCTTTTGTTTGATTTTATGACCATCTTTTGGTAGATTTAGGCACCCCTTGTCACTCATGATTGACAGAGACTCCATGTGTCAACAAAAATCTGGGCTCCTTCCAGTCAGCTGGGGGGAAACTGATTGTATTTTCCTTTGATTGTTGGGGGTGAAATTCACCCAAGCCGGTATCATGTAATGGTGGCACCCTGAGTGTTGAAAACCTTTGTTGTAGGGTAGCCTATATGTTAATTGACTCAAAACATTTGAGTCAAGGCATTCAGTAATACCATTAGCCCTACGTGTGTGTGTGTGTGTGTGTGTGTGCCACAGTATGATGTAGTACCTGAACTATAGGTTTATGTTAATACCTAAGACAAAGAATCAAATTTTTTTTCTAAAATCACAGTTAAGGTGTTTACAAGTGGAACTGGCAGGGGGAAGAGTGCAACCTAAATGGGTTTGTTAATGGTTTTACGACAGTTGCTTAGGCTGGATGTTTAAAGAATGACACTTCATCAAAAGCTTTCTGGTGATTCTCTGGGCTCGCACACAAAAAACATTTTTAGTGTATATCAATTTGGTCGTTACTTTTGTTATTTTAGTATTTTTTAAAGAAAATGTTTTAGTTTTTACCCCAACCCATAGTGTGTGTGTGTGTTGCAAAACAACAACAGATTTACATATTTTACTTCAAACTAAGGGATTTTAAATGTTCAGACATTTATACATTTGTTTGCCACAAAAAGCAAGGAAAGTTGTCTATTTTCTTTAAATAAAACTTTTACTTTATTGTATTCTTTAAAACAGACTGATAACCAGCAACTGGTATTAGAACTGTAGCCGAGCAGTTTCCTCACACGAGTAAAACACAATTTTCACTAGAAAATGTATGACTGAACCTTTTTCTTTTGACAAACCTACATTTCAAATTATACCTGAGGTGTGTAACAACCACACATTGATTCCTAAGATCCGGGGCACAGTGCAAACAAGCAAAAGTCAAGAAATCAAATCTTAGTGTAATCTCTGTCAGGTCAGAAAACAAAACTTTATGTTGAGTGATCCAGATAAATCTTTATGCTACAAAACATCATAGAAGTCACTATAGCACTTTAAACATCCAGCACAAAATTAAAGAGATGAGCTCTATTACACATCCTCCAAAAATGTGTGTGTGTGTGTGTGTGTGTGTGTAAATAGTACTGCTAAACTCTGTGCGTATTTTTACAAGCTAACATATTTTGACAGGGGGTATTTCACACCGCAGTGATACAAAGTTTTCACACTCTTGAATAACTTTCAAACATAATCTTTATATAGTTACTGTATGTGTGTCCAAAAACATCTGTAAGATTCAAAAGACCAAATCAGTAAGAAAAGAGGGCACAGCATACATTGAAAAGCAAAATTTATAATAAATACACAAAATCCATTTGTGAACAAATGTGAAAGTTGGTACATTTTGTTTTGTAAGTAGTGTTTTTATCACTCCACTAGTGTTATTCGTCTTATTCAGATATTTTGTTAAAATATTTTGTTTGTTGGACTCTTCTTTGAGAACTGTCAACATTCAGTGTTTATAGGAATAAATGCAAATGAAGAATTTAAGTGATAGTATTTCTGCTTGAGAGTGTTTGACTAAATTGATATATCTTGCAATGCAACTTTACAGCTATCTATGATTTCAGTTTACACAAAGCATCAACACGAAAAATAAGTTATGCTTTTAGTTTAAATTTTACACTTAATCTGTTACAACTGAATCGCATCTGACTATTGCACTGAGAGCTATACATTGATTCATTTCTTCAACTTTAATAGTGGTAAATAATGTTCCACACTCTGGCAAAATGAAAAGAAATAATGAAGTGTGCATAAATCACCATGTAAATTCAAGACCCCAAATCACTAAGAAAATAAATTACGCCATACAGACATTGTTTATGATGCATACATAGAAAACTCAAATGTTGAGCAATTTGTACTTTTGTTTCATGTTTTGTAAATATGGTTTTGCAAGGGCTTTTAATCGCACCACTAGACATAGTCATCTTGTTGAGATGACACTGTTCACATTTCTTTCTTTTTTGTTTTTGTTTTAGGTGAAGACAGAAACGATGTAAGTTTATGCTATTCCGCACATGGGAAAACGTGTGATGAACGCATGGCTTACATTTAAGAGGCTTTATTTATTTATTTATTTATTTATTTATTTTTTATAAATGACTGAACTTTCTCCTTTTGACAAAACCAGTATTTCATATTATATTATACTTAATATTAAATTAAGGTGCTCAACGTCCCGCTTAGCATTAAAGATTAGTTTGTTTTTATTTGGTATCATCATCTTCTTTGACTCAAATAAAGTTACTATATGTGCTATAAATCTTCGTAATTTTTGTTTTTTTGCTCTTCTGACAGATTTGTTAGAGGAACTATATGCCACAGTATTGTAATGCAAACACATTAAGAACAATAAAGTTACAGGTCCTTGTAAAGACTATGAGTAAAATTCTAACAATCGTTATACAGGATTTATGTTTGCACAAAAGGAAATACAAGAGGTAAATTGACTTCAACCGTGTGTACGGGGTATAAGAGGGTTGAAAAGCTGTTTATAATAAACACACATAAGTGTGCAAGTGACGGTTCTATTACGCCGATAGATTTAGTCATCTTGTTCAGACAGCAGATGATACTGTTTCACAGTATGTATGTAGGACTGTATGTTTTTAGGTGAAGACTTTTCTTAAAGAGCTGTCAACATTCTGCGTTTTATAGGAATAAATGACAATTCATTTAAGTAATAGTCTTTCTGTTTGAGAATATTTGACTAAGCTGATACTTTGTTTAGGTCAACTTCCCCCATCTATCTATGATGTGGTCTATATATGCTGTTTTACACTTAAAACCATACGGCAGAGTCACATTTGACTATTGCCCTGAGAGATGCGTATTCATTAAAGCATGAGGTTGTTAAACAAAGTTCCACACTTTGGTAAATCCTGCAGATAAAATTGCATAAAAGCAAATTCTAGAGGTCAAATTGCTAAAAAAAAAAAGTAAATACAACATGAGCCATCTAAAACAGATACAGAAACCCTCTCTTCCGATCTATTGCTAAAGTTTAAGAATAAAATGCTGTTTAAGAACAGCATAAGAAAATTACACACATTTAAACCGATATTATTTTAGGTCTGTCTACGAAGAGGTCACAAGACATATAATAGGACCAACATGAAAAGTGAGACTTGATGTTTTTATGTTACATACATACAACTGTTACACTTAAAACAAAACCTATCGATTAGTTATATTATGAGTCAAGGTGTCACAGACACACAATTCGTCATGTTTGTCTTCACAATCGGGGATTCTTTAAGAAAAACAGTATGTGTCCATCATCAGTGTATACCAAATTTGTTTAACATATCTTCATTTTCCACAATTATAAATATTGATTAGCAACAGCTCAATGGTTACCAAATGCTAGTGAAGAGATTATCTACAGAATGTCACTGGCACATTAGTTAGCTATTAGTGATAGTGGCCCTGGTATCGTCACATCGTAGTGAGTACACATATAAACCACAAAGTTTTGACTATGAAGCCAGGCCAAAAACAGAAAACAGCAATTAGTTGTAGCAGTATGGAGATTGAGTTATGTTCTTTGATTTTGCAAAGAACATAACAGCAGCATTCTTATTGTAATGTCGGGTGTGATTGTAATGCTTGTGTGGTGTTTTCTTTACACTTTCCCCATTGATGTCTGTTTCCCATGTCATGTTAGTGAACTCTAGGTCTTCTCGCCTTCTATTTGGTCATAAGTGACAGTATTCACATGAATTTGCATGATTTAATAACTTCGAATGCTGGGTGTTATATCCATATCTGTGTTACACAACATATTTTCAACACAAGCTGTTTATGTTGAGCGTAAGCATCGGTAAGTGTCAACATGTATGGAAAAGACCATTGTGTTACAGCAAAACCACTATCGGTGGAATGATATTGTAATGTATAGAGTTTTTTGCATTAATAAATTAACTTTTAATTAACATTACCTCATTGTTTCTTGACATATGTTTATAACCGTGATCCAATTTTCACATCTCAAAGAATCTTACAGACGGAAAATGTTTATCCAGAATTTAGACTACTGTTAAAAAAAAGTCGACGTGTAGGGATATATACAATCGCTACATTGTATTTAATGTCACTATAGAGATAATTTAATGCACGCTTCAGGGGCTGAACTTTTAACATTTTAATCTTTGGTAAAAGTTAACTTAAAGTCTGCACAAAAAGAAAAAAAAAGAAATTCCATCCTTTCTAAATGCATGTTATGGATCTATTGAGAACAATTCACCAGTGCCTATGTTTTGACCTTGTAATGTTTAATCAAATTTGTTGGAAAATCAAAAATACATGTAGGCTTTACTCAACTTTTTATGTCAATAGGTTTTACGTAGATGCCGCATTTAATTAACATTGTTTATTTCAGTAAACTTAGCTATAACATTGATTCAATTTCATTTAGTGGAATCAGGTTAACATTCTTAATTTTGTCCAAAACTATTAAGTTCAATTATCCTAAACTGTTATATCCAAGGCGTGCCCAAAGTAGTTGTTTTTATTATTATTAAAACCACTTTAATTATTGTTAGCACGTCCTCACCCCCGGTCTGCACTTTACCACAATGGTAACCTCCAAAAACACTAACACACCAGAAACTCTTTTAAATATAATCATAAAAGAACATTAAACATTGACAAGTACCAATTTTTTTTTTATCCTGATGAAAATGATGGGAAGGGGGAAATCCTCTGCCTAGTTTTCTATATTTGCTATATTGCTATGGGTATGTAATCTCAACCCAAATGGATTAAGTAAAATGGTTGAAAAGAATCGTGTTGGATTAACTCCATTTACTTCAGTATATTGAACAAGCATCAAATGTTATTTTTGGTATACTGAAACATGAAAATATTGAGTTAAGTCAAACGCAACTGTTTCAAGTCAGATTAACGCAATGTATTGTGTTAGAATGAGAAAGCTAATACAACCGTGTTAAATTAATTCTTTTTTTTTTGACTCAATTCTCTCTGACGACATCAAGGACTTGTTGTTTATGCAGGACATAGTTATTTATGGCTTCCTGAAGACCACCCCCGTACACCGTTACAATGATCTCCAAGGATCTCTGAAATATTTAATCTTTTAAATCATGTAGTATTTTTTAAAATGCAACAAAACAAAGAATGAAGATCATTAAATTATTACTCTACAAGAATCAATATGTATAATACCATTTTTTAGCTTAGACACGGTCACGTAAGAATGATGACTTAAGTGGTAAACCTTTTATTTCAACATTAATTACATATACATAAAGTAAAACAATAACTCCATTTACAGGTGATCGAGCCAGAATAGGAAATCGCGGCATGCTATCATGTTTTGCTCCAGGATGAAGCTGACTAAAGTTTCAATAATTTCACCGACGTCACATAATTTCTCATTTTTTGAAAACAGTGACACACATAGATCTGTTACAAACGTACACATACATAGAACTCCAAACTCGTTACTACAATCAAACACCACACCCAGAACTTTTCTGAGAATTACACAGACTGGCTCGTTGGCATTAAGACACACAATCGTAACATCATGCCACGAATTTGTTAGGCCTCTTACAATCATTTCATTTTTGAGATTTGTTACACGTCTGGTATCTCCCACACAGTCATTATTCGAAACACACGCACCATCCATGAAGTTTTGTTCTAAAAAAAAAATCTAAAAATTTCTAACTAAAGGCTTGATGGAGCGCGACTGCCCGCTGAGTTCTGAAGATGCTGCGCACAAGCCTACAGTGTACGAGTGCGCCACGAGCAAAGAGTGCCATTTAAGAGCTACAATAGACTGTATGTTTGAAGATTATTTTAGAGGCCAGATGGTTGACTTGATGCATAAGATCATCGATGGTGCGTGTGTTTCGAATAATGACTGTGTGGGAGATACCAGACGTGTAACAAATCTCAAAAATGAAATGATTGTAAGAGGCCTAACAAATTCGTGGCATGATGTTACGATTGTGTGTCTTAATGCCAACGAGCCAGTCTGTGTAATTCTCAGAAAAGTTCTGGGTGTGGTGTTTGATTGTAGTAACGAGTTTGGAGTTCTATGTATGTGTACGTTTGTAACAGATCTATGTGTGTCACTGTTTTCAAAAAATGAGAAATTATGTGACGTCGGTGAAATTATTGAAACTTTAGTCAGCTTCATCCTGGAGCAAAACATGATAGCATGCCGCGATTTCCTATTCTGGCTCGATCACCTGTAAATGGAGTTATTGTTTTACTTTATGTATATGTAATTAATGTTGAAATAAAAGGTTTACCACTTAAGTCATCATTCTTACGTGACCGTGTCTAAGCTAAAAAATGGTATTATACATATTGATTCTTGTAGAGTAATAATTTAATGATCTTCATTCTTTGTTTTGTTGCATTTTAAAAAATACTACATGATTTAAAAGATTAAATATTTCAGAGATCCTTGGAGATCATTGTAACGGTGTACGGGGGTGGTCTTCAGGAAGCCATAAATAACTATGTCCTGCATAAACAACAAGTCCTTGATGTCGTCAGAGAGAATTGAGTCAAAAAAAAAAGAATTAATTTAACACGGTTGTATTAGCTTTCTCATTCTAACACAATACATTGCGTTAATCTGACTTGAAACAGTTGCGTTTGACTTAACTCAATATTTTCATGTTTCAGTATACCAAAAATAACATTTGATGCTTGTTCAATATACTGAAGTAAATGGAGTTAATCCAACACGATTCTTTTCAACCATTTTACTTAATCCATTTGGGTTGAGATTACATACCCATAGCAATATAGCAAATATAGAAAACTAGGCAGAGGATTTCCCCCTTCCCATCATTTTCATCAGGATAAAAAAAAAATTGGTACTTGTCAATGTTTAATGTTCTTTTATGATTATATTTAAAAGAGTTTCTGGTGTGTTAGTGTTTTTGGAGGTTACCATTGTGGTAAAGTGCAGACCGGGGGTGAGGACGTGCTAACAATAATTAAAGTGGTTTTAATAATAATAAAAACAACTACTTTGGGCACGCCTTGGATATAACAGTTTAGGATAATTGAACTTAATAGTTTTGGACAAAATTAAGAATGTTAACCTGATTCCACTAAATGAAATTGAATCAATGTTATAGCTAAGTTTACTGAAATAAACAATGTTAATTAAATGCGGCATCTACGTAAAACCTATTGACATAAAAAGTTGAGTAAAGCCTACATGTATTTTTGATTTTCCAACAAATTTGATTAAACATTACAAGGTCAAAACATAGGCACTGGTGAATTGTTCTCAATAGATCCATAACATGCATTTAGAAAGGATGGAATTTCTTTTTTTTTCTTTTTGTGCAGACTTTAAGTTAACTTTTACCAAAGATTAAAATGTTAAAAGTTCAGCCCCTGAAGCGTGCATTAAATTATCTCTATAGTGACATTAAATACAATGTAGCGATTGTATATATCCCTACACGTCGACTTTTTTTTAACAGTAGTCTAAATTCTGGATAAACATTTTCCGTCTGTAAGATTCTTTGAGATGTGAAAATTGGATCACGGTTATAAACATATGTCAAGAAACAATGAGGTAATGTTAATTAAAAGTTAATTTATTAATGCAAAAAACTCTATACATTACAATATCATTCCACCGATAGTGGTTTTGCTGTAACACAATGGTCTTTTCCATACATGTTGACACTTACCGATGCTTACGCTCAACATAAACAGCTTGTGTTGAAAATATGTTGTGTAACACAGATATGGATATAACACCCAGCATTCGAAGTTATTAAATCATGCAAATTCATGTGAATACTGTCACTTATGACCAAATAGAAGGCGAGAAGACCTAGAGTTCACTAACATGACATGGGAAACAGACATCAATGGGGAAAGTGTAAAGAAAACACCACACAAGCATTACAATCACACCCGACATTACAATAAGAATGCTGCTGTTATGTTCTTTGCAAAATCAAAGAACATAACTCAATCTCCATACTGCTACAACTAATTGCTGTTTTCTGTTTTTGGCCTGGCTTCATAGTCAAAACTTTGTGGTTTATATGTGTACTCACTACGATGTGACGATACCAGGGCCACTATCACTAATAGCTAACAAATGTGCCAGTGACATTCTGTAGATAATCTCTTCACTAGCATTTGGTAACCATTGAGCTGTTGCTAATCAATATTTATAATTGTGGAAAATGAAGATATGTTAAACAAATTTGGTATACACTGATGATGGACACATACTGTTTTTCTTAAAGAATCCCCGATTGTGAAGACAAACATGACGAATTGTGTGTCTGTGACACCTTGACTCATAATATAACTAATCGATAGGTTTTGTTTTAAGTGTAACAGTTGTATGTATGTAACATAAAAACATCAAGTCTCACTTTTCATGTTGGTCCTATTATATGTCTTGTGACCTCTTCGTAGACAGACCTAAAATAATATCGGTTTAAATGTGTGTAATTTTCTTATGCTGTTCTTAAACAGCATTTTATTCTTAAACTTTAGCAATAGATCGGAAGAGAGGGTTTCTGTATCTGTTTTAGATGGCTCATGTTGTATTTACTTTTTTTTTTTAGCAATTTGACCTCTAGAATTTGCTTTTATGCAATTTTATCTGCAGGATTTACCAAAGTGTGGAACTTTGTTTAACAACCTCATGCTTTAATGAATACGCATCTCTCAGGGCAATAGTCAAATGTGACTCTGCCGTATGGTTTTAAGTGTAAAACAGCATATATAGACCACATCATAGATAGATGGGGGAAGTTGACCTAAACAAAGTATCAGCTTAGTCAAATATTCTCAAACAGAAAGACTATTACTTAAATGAATTGTCATTTATTCCTATAAAACGCAGAATGTTGACAGCTCTTTAAGAAAAGTCTTCACCTAAAAACATACAGTCCTACATACATACTGTGAAACAGTATCATCTGCTGTCTGAACAAGATGACTAAATCTATCGGCGTAATAGAACCGTCACTTGCACACTTATGTGTGTTTATTATAAACAGCTTTTCAACCCTCTTATACCCCGTACACACGGTTGAAGTCAATTTACCTCTTGTATTTCCTTTTGTGCAAACATAAATCCTGTATAACGATTGTTAGAATTTTACTCATAGTCTTTACAAGGACCTGTAACTTTATTGTTCTTAATGTGTTTGCATTACAATACTGTGGCATATAGTTCCTCTAACAAATCTGTCAGAAGAGCAAAAAAACAAAAATTACGAAGATTTATAGCACATATAGTAACTTTATTTGAGTCAAAGAAGATGATGATACCAAATAAAAACAAACTAATCTTTAATGCTAAGCGGGACGTTGAGCACCTTAATATAATATTAAGTATAATATAATATGAAATACTGGTTTTGTCAAAAGGAGAAAGTTCAGTCATTTATAAAAAATAAATAAATAAATAAAAAAAGCCTCTTAAATGTAAGCCATGCGTTCATCACACGTTTTCCCATGTGCGGAATAACATAAACTTACATCGTTTCTGTCTTCACCTAAAACAAAAACAAAAAAGAAAGAAATGTGAACAGTGTCATCTCAACAAGATGACTATGTCTAGTGGTGCGATTAAAAGCCCTTGCAAAACCATATTTACAAAACATGAAACAAAAGTACAAATTGCTCAACATTTGAGTTTTCTATGTATGCATCATAAACAATGTCTGTATGGCGTAATTTATTTTCTTAGTGATTTGGGGTCTTGAATTTACATGGTGATTTATGCACACTTCATTATTTCTTTTCATTTTGCCAGAGTGTGGAACATTATTTACCACTATTAAAGTTGAAGAAATGAATCAATGTATAGCTCTCAGTGCAATAGTCAGATGCGATTCAGTTGTAACAGATTAAGTGTAAAATTTAAACTAAAAGCATAACTTATTTTTCGTGTTGATGCTTTGTGTAAACTGAAATCATAGATAGCTGTAAAGTTGCATTGCAAGAAATATCAATTTAGTCAAACACTCTCAAGCAGAAATACTATCACTTAAATTCTTCATTTGCATTTATTCCTATAAACACTGAATGTTGACAGTTCTCAAAGAAGAGTCCAACAAACAAAATATTTTAACAAAATATCTGAATAAGACGAATAACACTAGTGGAGTGATAAAAACACTACTTACAAAACAAAATGTACCAACTTTCACATTTGTTCACAAATGGATTTTGTGTATTTATTATAAATTTTGCTTTTCAATGTATGCTGTGCCCTCTTTTCTTACTGATTTGGTCTTTTGAATCTTACAGATGTTTTTGGACACACATACAGTAACTATATAAAGATTATGTTTGAAAGTTATTCAAGAGTGTGAAAACTTTGTATCACTGCGGTGTGAAATACCCCCTGTCAAAATATGTTAGCTTGTAAAAATACGCACAGAGTTTAGCAGTACTATTTACACACACACACACACACACACACACACACATTTTTGGAGGATGTGTAATAGAGCTCATCTCTTTAATTTTGTGCTGGATGTTTAAAGTGCTATAGTGACTTCTATGATGTTTTGTAGCATAAAGATTTATCTGGATCACTCAACATAAAGTTTTGTTTTCTGACCTGACAGAGATTACACTAAGATTTGATTTCTTGACTTTTGCTTGTTTGCACTGTGCCCCGGATCTTAGGAATCAATGTGTGGTTGTTACACACCTCAGGTATAATTTGAAATGTAGGTTTGTCAAAAGAAAAAGGTTCAGTCATACATTTTCTAGTGAAAATTGTGTTTTACTCGTGTGAGGAAACTGCTCGGCTACAGTTCTAATACCAGTTGCTGGTTATCAGTCTGTTTTAAAGAATACAATAAAGTAAAAGTTTTATTTAAAGAAAATAGACAACTTTCCTTGCTTTTTGTGGCAAACAAATGTATAAATGTCTGAACATTTAAAATCCCTTAGTTTGAAGTAAAATATGTAAATCTGTTGTTGTTTTGCAACACACACACACACTATGGGTTGGGGTAAAAACTAAAACATTTTCTTTAAAAAATACTAAAATAACAAAAGTAACGACCACATTGATATACACTAAAAATGTTTTTTGTGTGCGAGCCCAGAGAATCACCAGAAAGCTTTTGATGAAGTGTCATTCTTTAAACATCCAGCCTAAGCAACTGTCGTAAAACCATTAACAAACCCATTTAGGTTGCACTCTTCCCCCTGCCAGTTCCACTTGTAAACACCTTAACTGTGATTTTAGAAAAAAATTTTGATTCTTTGTCTTAGGTATTAACATAAACCTATAGTTCAGGTACTACATCCAACTGTGGCACACACACACACACACACACACGTAGGGCTAATGGTATTACTGAATGCCTTGACTCAAATGTTTTGAGTCAATTAACATATAGGCTACCCTACAACAAAGGTTTTCAACACTCAGGGTGCCACCATTACATGATACCGGCTTGGGTGAATTTCACCCCCAACAATCAAAGGAAAATACAATCAGTTTCCCCCCAGCTGACTGGAAGGAGCCCAGATTTTTGTTGACACATGGAGTCTCTGTCAATCATGAGTGACAAGGGGTGCCTAAATCTACCAAAAGATGGTCATAAAATCAAACAAAAGGTTTTTTTTATGTCTTTTAAAAGCTTCCCGGATCTCACCAAAGGAGGATGTCACACGGCTCCAAACTTCCTAGACATACAGGAGCCTGTCAGCTACCACCGTAAATCAGAAACACTGTTTTCTTGATACAAGAACACTACGACAGTCATGAGTGACAGGCACACAACTCTGTACCAACACAGGGCCATAAATCAAGTCATAAAACACCTTTTTTGACACATGGTTTATGTTAATACTACTCGCATTTCTGCACTAACTCAAACGTGCGTACACCACCTCTGAGCTGGCGTAGGATTTGAGCGTGCCGTACGCCAACGTCCATATTGATAAATCTCAAAGTCACCGTGGTTTTGGGTGTACGCTGGAAATTTGGTGTACGCACTTTTGATAAATGAGGGCCATTGTGTCTATCATATACAACGCGGCTAATACTCATATGTGATCTGTGTTATGAGGTTTGTTTCATAATGTTGTATAATGCTTATTTTAAAGTGTTTTGCAATGTTTTTGTTTCAGTCCTGGGATCTGGAAGGTTGTCACTCGGTACACAAACACTCCTCAGAAGACGTTTACTGCAGACTTTGAGGTCAAAGAATATGGTAAGATGTGTGTCAACAAAAATGTGTAAATGCAATAAAACTACAAGAATGTATTTATTTATTTGTGTCTGGTTTGGTTTATAGTGCCTCCAACATTTGAAGTGAAATTAAAACCCAGTAGATCATTCTTCTATGTGGGCGACGAGAGCCTGACAGTCGACATTGAAGCCAAGTAAGACAACATAGGTTCTCCTTCACTGTATTCAAAATTAATCTTTAGTGTGTGCACACACTGATTTAAACAAATTATAAACACAAAATAATGTGCTATGAGAGCAACCAAAACTTTTAATGAGTGTTTGAGACCGTATAACTTCCAAAGTAACAATGACATTTATCTTAGTCTCAAAAGGCTTTTTTTTTTTTTTTTTTTAGTTGTAGTTATTCTGTATTTTACTGGTAGTATGAATATTGTTTCCTGTGTATCCGCTCTCATGACTCCTCGTGAAGCTCGCTCATCGCTCCTCGCAGTGCAGTTAGAGGACTGAGATGCTCTTCTAGATGCCCATGGGCTGGAGGACGGAGGAGCGAGGAAACAAGCAAACATCAATTTGAGCATTGAGAAGCAGACTTTGGGGATGCTAGAGTGCAAGGAACATGATAACCTGACTCCGCCAGATGGATTTGCTCCGCATATCCATCTGGAAACCTTCCGTTGAAGTAGTTTTGGTAAGGGCCGAAAATACTGGTTAGCTGATTGGCCTATGTTGGTGATAGACGGGCCAAATCAACCAATCAGATCAACGAAGTATATGACGTACTAACAGAGCGTATCTTTTCCTCTGAGAAAAGCCTCCAGAGCAGTGTTTTGCTCTTCTTTCAGTGAAGAAATACTCTGTGATTCCGATAAAACTTGCTCCATAGCCACGCTGATGCTAGTTTCATCCGCTGAAGCCGACATGTTCTTTAGACTGAACTGACGCGCTTCTCGTTGCGTCACACCTCAACCCGCCTCAAAGCCAACGCTGATTGGACGTTCGTTTGGTGAACTGCTCCCAAATTTTCTTTAACGGAAAGTATCCAGACTGATCTGCGAGTGAAACCTTGAAAGCTCGCGAGATCAGGATGGTCTCACGAGGCTAGGAACATGATGGATTATGGATAATATAATAATATATTGATGTATGCTGTGTCTGTAAGGAACTGTGTGCATGTATATCTTTATGCTCTCTGTGCCAAAGGCCCGTACGGAAACGGGAAAGAAGGCATTTCTGTATTCAGCACCTTCATCATGGAATACGTTGCAAAAGGACTTGAAACTCATTGAATTAATCTCGCTTAATGCATTTAAATCCAAAATGAAAGATTTAGAGGCAGATGCCTTAATATGTAAATGCCCTTAGACTGTAAAAATTATTTAAAATGATTATATGAAATGTTAGTTTTAATTGTTTGTGTTATTTGTCTGTATCTATGTGTTTGTACTGCTGCCTGTCTTGGCCAGGTCACCCTTGTAAAATAGGTTTTTAATCTCAATGGGACTTGTTAAATAAAGGTTAAATAAATAAGCATGAAGGAATGCATTTCCCCCAGGAAGTGGATTTGAGGCAATATTTGGTTCGCATAAATCTGAATGCATGGACTCTATTTGCATTTGTTAAATGTTGTCAACAACAACAGCTTAAGGGAAAGCCGTAACAGGCTTTATATATCATTTACTGTAATATGACTGAATCAACCTGACATCAGTTGGTTACACCAGTGTGTGGCACAGAGAGCAGAGAGCAGAGAATATTGGCTACTTACACTGTAAAATCCAACAGTTGTTCGTCTAACTAACACTTTTTAGACTATATATACAAAATGAGTAGTGTACATCAGAGACGCGGGAAGTCATTTTCGACAGGGGGTGCAGGGGGGTGCTGGGGTGGGTGGGTGCGTGCGTGCGTGCAGGGGTGGGGGGTGGGTGGGGCTTGGTCGTTCGACCAAGCAATTACAGGAACGTGGTCGTGGATATAGGAAAAGTCCACTTCTAAACAGATCTATTAATTACTAGTACCTAGAAAAGCGCTATATAAATGTAACGAATTATTACTACTCTCCCTCAAAACCTTTTTTTTTTTTTCATTTGCATTCACGCAGGCCAAGTGGCCATGGGGACTATAAGGAGGAGTAAGGGAGTGATGCAAGCACGGCAACGATCTTTACACCGTAAAACTTCAAATAATAGCCGAGTCCCAAATAGACGCCTGTCACTTTTACACGCCTGGTTTGGCGACAGGTTTGGGTAAATAAAGGCCGGTTTCAAATAGAGGCCGGGTCTGTTTTTTTTTAGTTTCGGGTTGTATTTAATCTTCTAAAACCCGTCGGATCGTCCGCTTTTTGGCGGCTGCCAAAGCATTTTTTGATCGGTGAGTGTTGTAGAGTAGAATGACTGATGCGTTAGACACATAGTTTGACAGGGCGCAAACAAGCAAAGAGAGAGAGAGAGAGAGCGAGCGAGCCCCGGCAGCGCGCGCGCACTCTCACGTCTTCACACAACACAAGCGCTGTCTTGCTCTCTCTCTCTCCCTCGCGCATATTAATCAAAATCAATGGACATGATAGTAAAAGGTTCGTTTCTTTATAATAGGCATGCTAATCACAATCATATAGGCTATACCATCTGGGCCTGCACGGCGGCAGGAAAAATACGCAGAGAGATGTAAGACACCGTGTCTCTACCTTACGATGATTTTGGTATAGCTACCAAAGGTAGATTTGCGCTCTGGAGCTCGGCTGATAAACTCTGACATGAGCTAACTAATTATATGGCTATAGCGCTGAAATTGATATAGACTAACGTTATATCACTAGCAGTTTTTTAGACGGTATTTTTTTTTGTGCTGAGTAGGCTGAATCGTAATCGCGTGATTCGCGTCAAGACACTTGATTGGCTAATACACACTGAAGATAAATTAAATAATTTTTAATTAAATAATTACTAAAAATATCCCTCTCTTCATCCCACACCCCAAATATGACATACAAAATATTGTGGAACAGAAACAACAACCAGAGATATATTTATAAGCTATCATTTGATTGTCATCACAGTTTGCCAACAGGGGGTGCTGCAGCACCTGCAGCACCCCTACTTCCCGCGTCCATGGTGTACATGCTCATATTTATATATATACAGTATATATATAAATGAACCCTCATGTTGTTCAAAACCTGTATGACTGTGGAAAAAGAAAAGAAGGTAGTTAGACAAACGTTCAAGCTGCTTTTTTTCTATGTAATGAAAGTGGATGTGGATCAGGGACAGTCGTCGTCAGCGTTCAGTTTTTACAGCAGAAATTGTGTGCTTTTATAGGTATCTGTTTGGACAGAAGGTGGAAGGAAATGCGTTTGTGATGTTTGGTGTGATGGACGGTGAGAAGAAAACAAGTATTCCTGCCTCTCTGCATAAAGTTCAGGTGAGACTGAGATAAATTAAACAGTGAATAAGTTGGGATAAATCTCATTTCTCCTCACCTATAGGACGACTTAAAACATTAAATACAGTTTTACCTTGTCTTGTAGACTGATGTTAATGTCTTTCTCATATATGAATAGATAAGGGAAGGAGAAGGAGAGGCAGAACTGAGCAGGAAGATGATCACTAACACCTTTCCAAACATTAACCAGCTGGTTGGACGATCAATCTATGTTTCAGTCAGTCTTTTAACAGAAAGTGGTAAGACTCAACAGATACTGTACATCTGTATGTTTACATGCATGTGTGTGATTGTATATGAGAGGCTAATCGTGTGTGTGTGTGTGTGTGTGTGTGTGTGTGTGTGTGTGTTTAGGCAGTGAAATGGTGGAAGCAGAAAGGAGAGGCATTCAGATCGTGACGTCACCGTACACCGTCCACTTCAAAAAAACACCACAATTCTTCAAACCTGGGATGCCCTTCAGTGTCTCGGTATAAACATGTATAAACATTAGAAAGTTGGGGTGTGCGATAATAAAGTGCGACAATAAAGTCTGCATGAAACATAAGTTGCGATAGGTTTTTCTTTCCTTTTGTGGGATTTATGTAGAAATAAATATATATTTTCCC
This sequence comes from Rhinichthys osculus, assembly GCA_029959095.1. NCBI lineage: Eukaryota > Metazoa > Chordata > Actinopteri > Cypriniformes > Leuciscidae > Rhinichthys > Rhinichthys osculus. Next base: position 50,490,285 of record JARWKJ010000005.1, read on the forward strand.
ATATCGCCTATCCATGCTAGAAAGTTACTAACCTGAAGGGTTGCAGGAACTGAGGAACAATTTCATAAATATATTATTTATTTATTTTGCTCTGGGTTCTATAACAGGTTTACGTAACAAATCCTGACCAGACTCCTGCTGAGAATGTGGAAGTGGAGGTCAATCCTGGAGGGGTCAGAGGTCAAACAACAGCCAATGGCATTGCGAAGGTTACCGTCAACACTTCGGGAGGAGCTTCTACACTGGAGATCACTGTAAGACCTGCAAACTCAACTAATGTTCAGTCAGATTCACTGGTGAACTAGTGGAGAATAGATCAGTTAACAAGTTAAACAAGCAATGGAGCATATTCTACACAGCACATCAGAAAACAGTGTATTTGTTCTTTTCAGGCAAAGACCAAAGATCTACAATTAAGAGATGAACAGCAGGCAGAGAAGACGATGACGGCTCTAGCTTACATTCCCAAAGACAGCTCCAATAACTACTTACACATCAGCATTGATTCTGCAGAGCTTCAGATCGGTGATCAAATGACAGTCAATCTCAACACTGGACAAAGTCCAGGAGTCAAAGATCAAGATTACACATACATGGTAAAGATTATTGTTATTTCTTATTCAGCTGCACCACAAGTTTATTTATTTTGTCAATATCTGATTAACTACCAAAAGCTTGTGTTTGAAATCATATGGATGTCATAAATACTGTTAACTCATCTGCCTCATTTTCAGATCTTGAGTAAAGGTCAGATTGTTCAAGCAAACAGATTTAAGAGGAGAGGACAATCACAAGTGTATCAGTCTCTACCTGTAACCAAAGACATGGTGCCGTCCTTCCGCTTTGTGGCTTCTTATCATGTGGGCTCGTCTGAGGTGGTGTCTGATTCAGTCTGGGTCGACGTTAAGGACACGTGCATGGGAACGGTGGGTCAACTATCACAATAAATAGTTGATGTGCTAATCAACTAGATCTGATTCAGTGTCTCTCGTTTTAACAGCTCGAGCTTCAGGTGAAGAACAAGATGAATACCTATGGCACAGGAGATGAGGTCAAGCTGCAGATAAGTGGAGATCCTGGAGCTAGAGTTGGGCTGGTGGTGGTTGACAAGGCTGTGCAAGTCCTGAACAAGAACAGACTCACTCAGACTCAGGTGAAGGACCTTCTTCAGACGTCATGACACAATCAGCTCTGATTTAAACCGCATGTAACTGGTGTCTTTTTTGCACCTCTAGATCTGGGACGTCATGGAGAAGCATGACACCGGCTGTACGGCAGGAGGTGGAAGAGACAGTATGGGGGTTTTCACTGATGCAGGTCTGATGTTTGAGTCCAGCACTGCAGGAGGAACCAACACCAAAACAAGTATATATGTATATTTGTAATTTCTTCAATTTTAATAAAACATACCATTAGATTTGGCATACCATTATACCATACAATTAAAATAATTTCCTACAGATTTGTCCCTGAATGTCTCGAGTGTCTATATGTTAACTAATTTAAGTTAGTAAGGTCGGCGCTGGAATAGCACTGCCGCAAGTTCAATTGTAGTGAATTCCCTCTCACACATTAGAGAGCATATGCTAATTTTACTCTAACCAAATTTCCTCTAGCGCCGGAGTGTCCCTTCCTTTCAAAGAGAAGACGGAGATCACTGGGTGAGAAACTGCTCTTATGATTCAACCCTTTTAAATAATAAACATGTTTTTAAAGTTCATCTCTGCTGTTGTTTATCTATCATTGTGGCTTGAATGGACCCTGTATTGGAATAAAGTTAACATTATCTTGAAGATTATCAGAAAATGATAGTAATAATCCATGATCTATGATCTACAGAGCTTGTTTAGGGATATGGTGGGAAAAAATATGAGATGGGAGGACAAATATTATGACAACACTTTTGCATTCTCTCACAAATGTACAGCGTTCCCCCGAGAAACTTTCAGAAAATGAATAATTGGTAAATCATTGCATAGGGTTCCATCGGGGCTTGGAACCCTAATACATTTTTACTTGACTTAGTAAAACTCGTTTACAAACTTGATTGTTTGTCCTTTTGCTGTATTAGATCTATTCTCTATCTGTTACAACAGGTGATGATGATGATGATGATGATGATGACTATTATACAGACTCTGATGATATCAAGACACGTACTCAGTTCCCTGAGAGTTTGCTTTGGGAAGAGATTGATCTGTGTGAGAATTGGTGAGTAAGAGACTTTTAGACAAAAGCCGTGAGTTTAGCTGCGTTCACACCATTAATGACTCGTAGTAAGTAGTCTACATTATCTCATTCGACGAGAGCTTTTGGTGACCCGTGTGTGTGTGTGTGTGTGAGTCTGACGATAAACAACCATTAGAAGAGTGCTTCAACAGTCTTCTTGTATTTTCCTCATATCTCAGTCAAACACCAGTCACAGATAAACTGATCTACCTTAAAGACTCTATCACTACCTGGCAGATCTTGGCTGTCAGTCTGTCACCAACACTTGGTAAGATGAAGCTGCAAACACAAGATACATGATCTGAAAAACATCATTATCATCCAGGAGCTGCTGCTTTAAACCCTTCTGTGTGTCTGTGTTCCTCCTCAAAGGCATCTGTGTGGCAGAACCTGAGGAGATTATTGTTTTTAAACCCTTTTTCATTGACCTCAAGATCCCTTATTCAGCTGTGCGCGGAGAACAACTGGAGATCAAGGCCATTATCCACAACTACACACCAAGGCCTCTGAAGAAGGTAGATGATTTGAGATTAAAAAAATAATTTTTAATTTATGTTATACACTAAAACCATGTTCATCATAATAACTCTTTCTGCTGGAGTCAAATCATAGACATATCAGAAATGTCATCACACATTTCATATTCAGTTGAAATGCATTTATTTCGGAGGAAGTTTCCTCTAGATATTGAAGAGATTTGTGTCTCTCCTGTTTTCACAGGTGCGTGTGGAGTTTATGGAGACAGAACATGTTTGCAGCTCTGCCAGTAAGAAAGGCAAATACAGAACAACAGTAAACATTGACAAAGACTCCAGGATAGCAGTTTCATATGTGATTATTCCCATGACGCTGGGAGATCATGATATTGAGGTGAAAGCTTCATTATCTGAGCATGAGGATGGAGTGAGAAAGACCCTGAAGGTGGTGGTACGTCTGATGGCATTCCTGTCAATTTTGATTTGGTCATTCATTAATATAATCAATAGATGTTTGTCATATTTGAATAGATAAAGTCTCTCTTTCTCTCCTTCAGTCTGAGGGTGTGCTGACTCAATTACATGGACCAAATGTGGAGCTCAATCCTGTAAAGAATGGTGAGATTTACTATGAATCATACAATTACATTACTGTGTTATACTTCCATTATACAACATTACACACATTGTACTTTCAGCCAGTTATGAAAAAAACTTTTCTGAATATCATTATAGTTCTCGTTAATCAAGAGATCAGAATGAACTCCTACACTTTTGTAGCTACTCTTACTCACCAAAAGCGTACAAAATTTTACCAACTCATTACTCTTCCTCCATCTTCCTCTTTGTTTCTCATCCCAAATGGAACAGGGGAGAAACCTATAGTTATTAGAGCTGAAACACCAGCGGATCGGGTTCCAGACACTCCTGCTAACACCTACATCTCAATTGCTGGTAAGGAAAAATATGTCTTCATGAATGTTTAATGATTATTTCTTAAAGGTTGTATGCATGTTTTTGTTAAAAGAGAGATGAAGCTATATATACAATCATCTGATGGCATCCATCTGTTTCTACTACTCCAGGAGTTTTGTAGGAATATTTGAAGATTGTACCACAGTAATTAATGCTCGGGCTGGTTTGTAATAATTGCAACTATGTTCTGTATGAGGATGCTGAGGATGTTTCTTTCAAGATTTTATTCTCCGCTTGTGTGGTTTAAGTTTTAGCACTTGATTAAAAATCAGGTGTAAATGAAACCAAGATGCATTGTGATCAAAACCACATTCTGGACAGCTGTTTTAATACACACAAATATCCCATGAATTACAGTATTCCACTTGAAATCTATTGCTTGCCACAAATGCTCACTCAAGTGAAGTTTTAATTTCTAAAAATCTTTCCATGTTTTTACTGTTATACGGTAGGGGTAGAGCGCTATTATACGTCTTCTGAAAGAGTAGAGAATCTCCTGATCAAAACACATTCGAGGAAGATGCAGAAACATGCGATATCATATGTAATCATATGCATATTGTGGCAGCAGAAAAGAGGACCGGACTCAATGCGTGATGAAATTACCCCTGAGGGGCCTTTATTGAGTGCCAAAAAGGTTGGAGTTAGTACAAGAGCTCCGAGGTGCAGGAAAGCCGGGGCTTCAGTGCGAAGTGAAAGTGTGACAACTTGCTGGCGAACTGCAGCCTGGGTTCCTTAAAGATCACTGGAGCCTACAGGAGAACAGAACCAGAGAAAATGTTAGTCTGGTCTTGGGATATCTCGTCTCCCCCTAAGCTCCTTTCTGTTGCGCTTATATCCTCTTCTCCTGATGGCTCTCAGGTGGCTCTCATTCCCTGACTCCGCCTCCTGGCAATTGGATCCACTCCATCTCCATGACAACGCTGACGAGTGCTCGGGGAGCTTGCCACAATATGTAAAATAACACGATCATCAACATTAGACAGCATATAAATCAAAATTGCCCAAAGTTACTGAATTAAGGACTGTGATGCTTTGGGGGTGTTGATGGACTCGATCTACTCCATCTGTGATTTATCTGTCTGAATCTGATCTGAAATGTGATTTTTCTCAGCTTTTTTCTCAAAATGTTGCTTTTTTTTTTTTTAAATGCATGAAGCTAGAATAAAACGTTTCTTTTTAGTTTTTTTTATCCGATTTGTTTAAAAGTCTGTTCTTTCTTTTGATATATTGCATGTTCAGATATTCAAACACCAAAATATTCTGGGGGCCATGAAACCTTCCCAGTGGGCATTTGATGTCAATTTAACATCAATATGACATCAAACATTGGTCAAAATGACGTCACGAAATAGGTCAAAAATTAAAGTCATATTGACGTCAAAGTGTCAATGTCAATTTGATGTCAAGATTTTGACCTCTGCTGATGTCATTTTGATGTCATGCTTTGTTGGCATTTGATGTCAATTCTACATCTATTTGACGTCAGGATGTCTTGATGTTGATGTCATTTTAATGCTATTTTGATATCATTCAATATCAAGCTTCGATATCAATTCAACATAAATGTGAAATTAAACATTGACTGTTTTTCAAACAGTGTCTGAAGCAGTGTTAAAGTTAATGAGATAATTAAGTGATTAATTGAGTGATGATTGGCCATTATTGAAGACACCTGATGTTAACAAGCAGAATTACTGAAGGAGAAAATCACAATTTTAAGTCACCATTTTGGTGATCAATGTTTGCTTTAGTTGGGCTCTTGACCCTAAAGTTTTAAACTTTATATTTTGTTTGGCTGTTGAAACTGAGTGGTGAACAGCCAGATGAACAAAGAGTAAAGGTGATCTGATGGTGTTGGTTATGTTTTGACATAATCTTCATTTGACCTGAATCTCTGACTTATATTGGTAATTACAGCATACAGTGATTCTACAGTATAACATCCAGAATTTTTTATATAAACAAAAAGATTTTCTAAAAGTTTTTCAGATAAAACAAGTGTTTCTCTTAGGTTCACACAGACATCTAGAATCAGTGTATGAATCTCAACAATGGTGACAAACAAAATATTCAATTAGGAAAAGGAAATTACTAAAACAAATCAGATTATAATTTATTCATACCGCAATGCATGATGGGAGCCATGAATGAGTTTTGATTGGTGGCACCCAGAATGCACTGCAACATGCTTTATCATTGTCACCATTGTTGAGATTCACAGGCTGATTATAGTTGTCAGTGTGTCAAAATAAAATGTCAAAGTCTTCTGATCAGAACAATTTATGAGAAATATTTTGGATTATATTGAAAATGCTGATAATTGCTTGTTATAGAATCACAATGTAGCTGTAATTAACAAAGTAAAGACACTGGAGATGACTTTGGTGATTCAGATCAAGTGATGATTGTCAAAACACAACCAACATCACTGATCACGTTTTCTCAATGTTTATCTGGCAGTTATAACTAAATTACATCAGTCAAACAAAATTGAAATATTAATAGTTAAAGGGTCAAGAGCCCAACTAAAGCAAACACCGATCGCCATAATGGTGGCTTAAAAATTTAATTTGCTCCTTCAGTGATTCTGCTTGTTAACGTCAGGTGTCTTCAATAATGGCCAATCATCACTCAATTAATCACTTAATTAGCAGAGGTCAAAATCTTGACATCAAATTGACATCAACACTTTGACGTCAATATGACTTTAATTTTTGACCTATTTTGTGACGTCATTTTGACATCAATGTTTGATGACATATAGATGTTAAATTGACGTCCGGGTGCCCGCTGGGTTTGTGAAAATGATCAAAAACACTGGCAGGGAAAGAGTTAATCTTAAAGAATTTGAATCTGTCTAGATACAAAACCAAATAGTGTTGAGAATGTTACATACAAAATATTCCATGATGACAAAGATTATTTAAAAAACCCTGAATTCTAAGCCTGCGTTCCCTCTTTCCTCCTCCCAGGTGAAGAGATCTCTCTGCAGAGAGTCGAGCGGGCCATCAGTGGAGACTTCATGGGGCGGTTTATTGTCCAGCCCCGCGGTAATGGAGAGGAGACTATGATCTACATGACTCTACCTGTCATTGCCACTCAGCACCAATCAGTGGGAGACTGTTGGCATGGACCGCCGTAGTGAAGCCATTAACCATATCAACACAGGTCAGCAGGATACAACAGATATAGGCCTAAAGGAAATCTCACTCTCATATATTTTCCATATTTTTCAAATGTGGAAAATATATGTAATAAATACATATTCTTTCTTTATCTTTTGTGTATTAAGGTTATCGACGGATGCTGGGTTACCGTAAATCAGATGGATCCTACGCTGCCTCGATAAACAGGCCGAGCAGCACATGGTAAAGTCATTTTTGTTTCGTTTCATGCCTGATTTCTCGTCTTACTTTTTTTATTATTTAACATTGTTTTAATAGTAAAAATTAATTTGAACTTGCAATTAATTTGATTTATTAATTTCCTTTTGTTTGTCTGTTAAAGGCTTACAGCATATGTGACTAAAGTCTTCGCCATGGCCAATAACTTAATTGCTCTAGAGGAACATGTGATCTGCAGTGCCCTCAAGTGGCTCGTTCTCCACCAACAACTTTCAGACGGCTCCTTCAAAGAGGAATCGGCTGTAATTCATGGAGAGATGGTAGTAAGTTGAATGTGGCCGGTTTGTGTTCACCTGTGTCCAGAAAATAATAATTCATGCAGCAGATTAAATTATCCAGAACCAGGTATTTTTTTCTCTGTGTTTGCCAGTACTAACAATAGACTGTAAAAAAAATATGGACATCATGACCGTGATGTCACTCGTAGATTTCTGAAGAGCATTTTTATCAGAAAAATGGGCAAAGAGGTGGGACATGGGTGGAGCTGAGGTGCCTGTTGCTGAAACTACACCCGCCTGAGTGTGACTTAACAACTCTTAAAATGACTTAATTCCATTTGTTTAACGTAACCCAGTTATGTGCAACCTGTTGACATAAAAAAGTTCATTTAACATATCAAAACCTGATGACATAAAAAAGTTAATTAAAACCAACATATCATTTATTTGAGTGGAAGTTACATGAACAAATTTTGTTTGTTTAACGTAACCCAGTTATGTGCATCCTGTTGACATAAAGTTAATTTATGGAACCTGTTGACATAAAACAGTTAATTAAAGCCAACATATCATTTATTGTCTGCTCGTTTATTCAAACTAAGTTGTTCTATAACAGACGAAAGTCGCTCTGCATAAATCATCTCCTTCCGCGCTCTGATTGGTTTTAGGGCTATCCAATTGCGCCCAGAGGCATTTGAGCTACGTCCGTTGGTGACGCCCCTTTGGAAATGATTTGTCTATGAAGCTTTGCCAGACCATAACTCAGTTACAACTGAGAATGGTCTGGTTTTAACCAGGCTATGAGGGGATGTGATCCCACTTATTTTTCATCATTTCTGTTACTCACAGACACCAAATTCACACCAAGATTTTCTGAGACCAGCAATGTTTATTATTGTAAATGAATGTGCAAATTATTATTAAATGATTACAACGCACACATTATCTGTTTGTTTTTGTGATATAGCCTGTGTATGTGTGCTTTATTCCAGGGTGACGTACAGGGAAGAGATGCTGATGCCTCTCTGACGGCCTTTGTTGTGATTGCCATGCAAGAGTGCAGAGAGATCTGTGCTGGATCAGTTGCTGTAAGTGAATTTGTTTCACCATCAGTGACCGCTCGTGGATTTCTAAAATAGAGGAAGCACAGTAGTGATCTGGGGATCCTCTCCCGAGTATTTCTATTATTAACTGCTTTAAAATCCCTTTCTGGATCAGTTTTAGACATAAAATGTAAAAAACAAAAATAACATGCTGCAAGAAAACATACAATTTCACTCACCTAGCCTATCGCTTGAAGAAAAATACATAATTTTGTCCTTTTAAATGTCCGTGTTAAAAGAGCATGAATCAAGCATGAAGTGACCATCGAATGGTATCTTGTTAAATTGGTTGGCAATCAAATATTCAATATTTCTACTCTCCATAATTAAGGTATCTGCTAGATTATCAGCGGGATAGTTCAAACTATTATCCCGTAATTTACGTCTCTGCGCTGATGGATATCCAAAGGGAGGATAGGCTCCTCTGCCATATAGTTTTTCTCAACACTCAAATTACCATCAACACATTGTGACTGGCTATTTTTTTTAGCAATGAGAGAAAGTCTCCAGCTATAGATTTGCCTCCCCCTTCCCTTCGCTCTCCCCTCAGACTCGCTTTATAACAAAGATTTCTGAACGGCAGATTCGTTCGGGAAAAGCAGTGGTGCAGTGGTTCCGACTTCAGTGTTATTTTATCCCACATAGCAACATAGTTTCGGCCCAGATCCGGCCCACATCTGGCACAGGCCCACATGCAGCGTGGAATGACGGCCCTTGGGCGGCTCACTCCTGTTTGCCAGATCTGAGCAACAAGCAGGGCATAGCAAAGAAATAAACCAGAACTGGACCTTATCCGAGCCACAAAATCTGTGTATATTAAATATGAAGTCATCTCAGCCTTAAAGGGATAGTTCACCCAAAAATAAAAATTATGTCAGTAATTACTGACCCTTATGTTGTTCCAACCCACTTTTGTTCATCTTCGGAATACAAATTAATATATTTTTGATTAAATCTGAGAGCTGGATCACTCCTCCATAGGCTTCTATGTTATTGAAACTTGCCGGCCCAGAAAGTTAGTAAAAACTTCGTTAAAATAGTCCAAGTGACTACAGTGGCTCAACCTTAAGTTTAAAAAAGCGACGAGAATACTTTTTGTTCGCAAAACAAAACAAAAATAATGACTTTATTCAACTATTTATTTCCTTCTGTGTGGGCCTCTGAGTGAGTTCACGTAGTGTAACAGCGCAGCGCTTCTGGGTTGTACGTCAGAACGTAGGCTCACTATTGGCCGACGCTGGTCATGTGTGTGATGCTGGCCAATAGTGATCCTCAGTCTGAAGTGAACTATGCCGTGTTCCTATGTGAACTCGCGTCAGAGGTCCACAAAGAAGAGAATGAATAGTTGTAATTACTGACAGAATTTTCATTTTTGGGTGAACTAACCCTTTAATAAACCTGTTAACAAGCAGAATCACAGAAGGAAAGAAGAGAACAGAAAAAGAGACGAGCAGAAACACAAGAACTACAACTGACTTCAGACACAGTCTTAGATGAAATCACCTGAAGATAAAAGAAGACATTAAATCTGTGAAGATCTCAGCAGAGGAGGATTAAACAACTCCACAAACAGCATTACCAGCTTCACTTATTAATAACCAGACTGACTTTATTTCTGTCAGACGTCTACAGAAGTTTTTATTGAGAATTAACAGAGGTTTAACTCTGTTTCATTTGAAGTCACCATAACAGTGATTAGTGTTTCCATTTGTTGGGCTCTTAACTCTTGTTATATATTTTGTTTGTTTTGACTGTTGTGACAGTGTGTGTGTCAAACACATTTGCAGCAGCAAAGAAAGCTAAAGTGAAGCGAGATCAGGTGATGATGGTTACCTGGTGATGGTTTTTATAATCATCATGAAATAGCCTGATTCACTGATGTCTTTTGAATCCAGCAATTGTGTTCTATTAATATATTCATATCACAAACCCTGGCCCATTCACATTTTGAGACATGGGTGAAATTAATAACAGAGAATTAACATTAAATTGCCCTTCTTCTATTTTCCACCTCAAAATGTTGGGCTTTGGCTCCCTTGCCTCTCCTGAAGAGCTGCTACTGTTCACCATGCAGGTTTAGTGCTTTACACTCTTATTTCCTCCTGAAACAATCGCAATGTAAACGCAGCTAAACCTGGATGTCACTTCATCTTTTAGTGCTTAATCCTGTTATATGCACACACAGTTCATTCATTTACAGGCACCAACAAAATCACTAGTAACAATAAAAACAATTCCTGAATAAACCTTATTAAAGAAAAATACTGTATTTTGGAAATAAGACCAAAATATCACAACCTGCAACAGCTTGACTCATAATTGGAGTGATTTTATAGACTTAATAAACTTTATTAAGTCCATAAAGTGACTCCATAATAAAGTGACTCTTATAATTATTAGTGGACAAGGCAACACTTTGAAGCATCTTTACAAGCATAAACCAAACACAGGGCCTCTTTCAAAGGTGGTTTAAAAATGTTTTATTGCTAATATTACTTTAGTCAAAAATTGTGGGTATCAAAGGGGGTAGATTTTTTTTAAATGCATGGTTCCTCTTCACAGCCAAATGTTGCAGTCAGTGAGCACGTGGCCAAAGAGTCAAGGGAGGCAAACAAAATGTTTATATATGACTTCATTACTGTCTTTTTTCTGCCATTCAACTGTATAATTTATGGACCCTTATGACAAAGTTAATCTAAAGAATTTGTATTGGTGAAATCATACTGGTAACAACATAAATTAACCTTGAAGAGTTAGGTTAAACATTCTTAGATCTACATCCTACAACATACAGTACACCATAATTGGCTCTTTTACACACACTTTTATAGAGTCTGCATGAAAGTATCAGGAAGGCTGTTGGATTCTTGGAAGGTCGACTTCCACAACTGACCAATCCTTACGCTGTTGCGTTGACGTCCTACGCCATGGCCAATGCTGAAAAACTCAATAAAGACATCTTGATGAGGCATTCCACCCAAGGAGAAGGTCAGTCACACCAACACGTCAACAATTTTTTCTTTCTTTATACAACATCCAACAATAAAACAAACCCACGTGAATTATGTAAATTTTGGTTTGTAATAATAGCTGTGTCCCAGATAGCAACATTGTTTTGGCCCAGAACTGGCCCACATCTGGCACTCGTGGAAAGATGATCTGGCCCTCATGCAGCGTGGAATGACGGCACTTTGGGCGTTTCACTCCTGTTTGCCAGATCTGGGCCACAAGCAGGCCATAGCAAAGAAGTAAACCAGAACTGGACCTTATCTGAGGAACAAAATCTGTGTATATTAAATTTGAAGTCATTTCAGCCTTAATAAGCCTGTTAACAAGCAGAATCACTGAAGGAAAGAAGAGAACAGAAAAAGAGACGAGCTTCAGACACAGTCTTAGATTAAATCAACTGAAGAGAAAAGAAGACATTAAATCTGTGAAGATCTCAGCAGAGGAGGATTAAACAACTCCACAAACAGCATTACCAGCTTCACTTCTTACTAACCAGACTGACTGAGTTAAGTTAATTACTCTGTTAATTCTCCATAAAAAAAAATTGTAGACGTCTGACAGAAATAAAGTCAGTCTGGTTAGTAATAAGTGAGGCTGGTAATGCTGTTTGTGGAGTTGTTTAATCCTCCTCTGCTGAGATCTTCACAGATTTAGGCCCCATCCACACTACTGCGTTTTAGTTTAGAAACGGATAATTAAAACGAATACGATCTCCGTCCACACCAGCGTTTTAGCTGCGTATTAGAATTGATCTCCGTCCACATTAAAAGAACTGAAAACGAGGATCACGTGACCATTCACCAACACTGGGCATGCGCGTGCCGGTGTAAACACAACTTCATTGATAAAATGATCCCACCATGCTCTGGGTTAACCCCAAACCGACGCTCCATGTACGGTCAACGCCGCCGCTGCACACGGGAATTGTCACAGATCGCTCGAATAATAGCTTGACTCCGGCGCATGTAGGCAGTTATAGCGTTGTGAAATGCAGAATTTACTTGTACAACAGCTGCTAGCAAAGATATACGCCATGACTGATGACACCCAATCATAGAGCCGAGTGTGAGCCTCTACTACGTCATCGTTTCTAAAGTCCTCCGTTTTGACCCGTCTACACTAAAACGCCCTCCGGAGATTCAAAATGAAAAACGGATCGGCAGCGTTTTTAAACTTCTCCGTTTTGGGTCTCCGTTTTTGCCGTTTTAGTGTGGACGGGAGGTGCAAACGTAGCAAAAGGTCTCCGTTTTTAAACGAAAACGCAGTAGTGTGGACGGGGCCTTAATGTCTTCTTTTCTCTTCAGTGGATTTCATCTAAAGCCCTATTCGCACGGGATAAGTATTACCTGGTGACCTCTAGTCATTTGTAATAATTGCGGAGGTTGTCTGAGATCTTAATCCCATGCGAATCGGCCATGTCTGTAATTTGTAAAGTAAAAATTCCCCCGCAAATGACCTACCATATTTCGCCGAACACCGAGGTCCTGTGCTAATATTAGTCCTGTGCGAATCGGCATCTCTGTGATTTGGCGGGATCGTATATAATTTTTTCAAGGTTTTTGTTTCATGCACGCCTTTTTATCCATCTTTCGCGAAGAATGGAGGCTGTGTTTTGATAGTATTTTGGGTGCTGGATCATATCGCTATACACCAACTACACAATTTGCAGAAAGAGAAAGCTGAAAATCATCAGAAGAGCAAAAACAAAAAGAATGATTAGATGGAGATGAATGACATGTATAGCAGCATCCGGTAAGGAACATTCTTCTGCTTATGATATATTGTACAGCTAGACCTATAATAACGGCAAGACATTTCATAATAAAACCTATTGACGTCATATCTGGGAGATAAGTCATTAAATTTGAGTAAAATCACAGGCTTCGGTTATCCCGTGCGAATGCGCAACATGAAATTCAGATGTGGGGGGGTTATTTCTAAATCACACGTGGTCCCTAGATAGTACTAATCCCGTGCAAATAGGGCTTTAGACTGTGTCTGAAGTCAGTTGTAGTTCTTGTGTTTCTGCTCGTCTCTTTTTCTGTTCTCTTCTTTCCTTCAGTGATTCTGCTTGTTAACAGGCTTTATTAAGGCTGAAATGACTTCATATTTAATATACACAGGTTTTGTGTCTGAGTTCTGGTTTATTTCTTTGCTATGGCCTGCTTGTGGCCCAGATCTGGCAAACAGGAGTGAGACGCCCAAAGTGCCGTCATTCCACGCTGCATGTGGGCCTGATCATCTTTCCACGTGTCCCAGATGTGGGCCGGATCTGGGACGTCAAAATGTTGCTTTGTGGGTTGTTGGTGTCAAAAAAACAGTAATGGAACACAGTCCTGTTTCTATTCCTGCTTTGTGTTTGAATCAGCCGGTATGTCCTGGACTGTCGCTGGACAGAGTCATCACTCACAGGAGGCGACGGCCTATGCTGTGCTGGCACTTGTGAAGGCCAAAGACTTTGCTAAAGCAGGAGAAGCAGTTTACTGGCTGCGTTCACAACAGTCTCATTATGGTGGATCTGGCACCACACAGGTACACTAACATCTCATCATCTGACTGTGATTAACAGATGCAGAACTTGTCTTTGAATGCTGTTCTGCACTTTCCAGGCGACCATCATGGTGTTCCAGGCCGTGGCAGAGTATCGCACGCAGGTGAAGGATCGACACAACTTCAATCTGGACGTGGAGCTGTCAGTGGCAGGAAGAAGCAAACCTGTCAGATTTACTATTAAAAGAGACAATGTGCATCTTACATGGTCAGAAATGGTGAGGAGAAACTCATCAAACTGATTCAAAATGTGTGCTGCTCGTCAATTGAATAATTTTGTATGAGTTTTGAGTTTTTTATGAGTTATTCGTCATCCATCATATTTAGTTGTCTACATCAATAGTGTGGTGTTTGGTCAATGAAACCTTCACCTATCTCTGTTACATCATGGATTTGATTATTTTGATGACCAGAGTATGTGTGTTCACTCCACAGGTGGAGATCAACAAGGACTTCAGTGTGACGGCTAAAGGAACTGGAACAGCCACTCTCTCAGTGAGTGTTCATGAGCGTTTATTCAGTCGACAGCAAGATTAAAGCGTCTGAACATCTAATCTGAGACGTGCTGCTCGTTTCAGGTTCTGACGCTGTACTACGCCAGACCTGTTGAGAAGAAGTCTGACTGTACACTCTTTAATCTGACTGTTAGAATGGAAAAAGACCCTGAAAGTAAGACTGACTGAGTTCAGAGCCTTTTTGTAGCACTTTTCACACTGTGCTTAACCCCGGGTTATCTTCGCTCTAAACCCTGTGTTTAACCCCAGGTAGAGGACCGTTTGACACTTGTAACTAACTATCATTACATTAGAAGTGGGTTAGCACTGCTTTTTACACAGGTTATGAAACCTCACCGCTTTTGCAGTGCTAACCTAACATTGCAGTGCCAAACTTTTATTCTTGCCTTTATAGCCTGAAAAGTCCATTCAGAAAAAATATTGTAGTATTGTTCGCAACGCTTTATGTGAACAGGTCAAATGCGGCATTTGTCCAATCAATGACAATGACACAGCAAATATGCAAAAAAGAACGTTAACCCAGGGTTTATAAAAATCAAGCGTAGCGTTAGTTCTGGCAGGTCACGTTAGTCAAGCTCGCATCAGCTGATCCACGTCTACCTATAGGAATACGACACCTATCACTGTATACATATATAAGCTCCTTCAGTATTATCAGCAGCTATCGTGTTTCTCAGGAGCTAATTACCCTCCTCCCTCCCCAGCTCCTCCTCTCAGTCAGGATTTGGCATTCCCCTTGAATTAGAATAAATTCTCGAATTATGTTGTACTTTAAAATCTTGAATTCATTATATTTGCATACATTCATGTTGGTTCTGTTCTGTTTCCCCTAAGGGAGGTTATTGCTCCTCATGCTAGACTGCATGGATGCGCAGGGAGTTCTTGCCCAGAACAGAACCATACCACCAGTCCAAACTGTATGCTAATTGTCAATCGTATTTGACGATAGTGGTCCTGACAGAATTAGGCTACAGTGTGAAATGCCAGCCAATGAATACCCAGGATTAGGGCTGGGTACCGAGTTCGACACTTTTTAGGTACCGACCGAATTGCCTCGATACTATCGAGTATCGAAAAATGACGACTTGTTCGGTACCAGATTTCGATACCTAAGGGGTTAACTCGTCAACGTCACTGAGCCAATAATCACTAACAATAGTTTACACGGTTATGCCCAGAGACGTGGCTCACGTGAAGTGTGTAATCGTCCCAAACCATTCTATTTTGCGGGAGTCCCGCAAATCGTTTTATTCTCCAGCAACCTGCGCACACACGAGTACCTTATGCCCGCACTCAGCCATCCGATCTAGTCCGAGTCCCAATCCCCATAGATGCACGTGAAGTGTGTAAGCGTCCCAACCCCCTAAAGATGTGGAAAAGTCAAAGATCAAAAGTGTGGCAACATTTCTCCAGGCTCGATGCGTGCGATGCAGTATTTGCAGACATCCCAAGTCTCCCAGAAGTTCCAGGAGTCTCCCGCATATTGATAGCGGCTCCCTGATGCCCGCAAATTAGTTAAACCTCCCGGAATCTAGAGCGAGCGCGCAAAAGCGCACATGCGTAGTGCACGCACGTCAGAGAGAGGGAGCTAAAGACCTTGCGTGTGTGTGCTAGTTTGCGTGTGTGCCTCACGAACACTCTAAACAATGCTGGGTTGTTTGAACCCAAATTTGGGTCAAATATGGACAACCCCAAATGTTGGGTTAAAAATGTAATTTCAACTTTTAACCCAACTTCAACTTTCACTTTCAACTGTACATTTTTTAATTGCATTTTTAACCCAACATTTGGGTTTGTCCATATTTGACCCAAATTTGGGTTGAAACAACCCAGCATTTTTTAGAGTGAAGCGTATGTAAGACAGAAAGCATCATGATTGGCCTGTTTCGGTTGGTCACCCAGTCAATTGTTAGTGTGGGCGGGCTTTTATCTCTTCTCCGAACCAAATTAATCAGAACCAAAGCAAAAATAATTTTGCACTGAAACTTTATGAAATCTATTTGCACTGATGTTGGTTACATTTTGTTCCTTTGTGCTTTTTTTGGTTGCTTTGTGCACTGGCTAAGGAGCATGAGTCAAACTGAAAAAATAAAACCAAAGTTTTTGTGAGGTAATGTGTTATGTAATCTTGTTCAAATGGATTTCATAAAATTGGTATCGAAAAAAGTATCGTTCAAGAACCGGTATCGAAATCAAGGTATCGGTACCGGAATCGGTATCGAAATTTTTTGAACGATACCCAGCCCTACCCAGGATTGATTGTTAACCCTAGGTAAAGTATGAGCAGTGTGATACATGAAACAAGATAACCCAGGATTCTGTTTACCCAGGGTTTCGAATGACATTTTTACATTTTTTTTTTACATTTTTATTCATTTAGCTGACGCTTTTATCCAAAGCGACTTACAATTGCTATATATGTCAGAGGTCGCACGCCTCTGGAGCAACTAGGGGTTAAGTGTCTTGCTCAGGGACACATTGGTGTCTCACAGTGGATTCGAACCCGGGTCTCTCACACCAAAGGCATGTGTCTTATCCACTGCGCCATCACCACCCCAGAATGACCCAGGGTTAACAGTTCAAATGTGAAAAGCCTTATTACTTTTTCATTTAAATGACTATAATTCTATTTTTATGTTCCCTTTGACCTGAACTAAAACCACCAAATACTTTTGTTTCCCTTTAGCAAAACAAGGAGCCATTGAAAGTTACAACTTCATAATGGATTTCTAGTATGTGAACAAATACCTCATTTATTTTTATGTCAAGAAACCATTTTATTTGCAATTAATCAACATGTGCTCATTTAGGCTGTTTTCACACTTGGTTTGTTTACTTGAGTTCGATCCGCCCCACATTTTCCCACAGTTGCTGTATGTTTGCTTCATGAACGTGAGTACTAGTGACAGCTGGTTACCAATGTGACTAGATAATGCCTCCAGTTTCACTGTCTTTGAAGAGCAAAGTTACATCGTCAGAATGCAGTTTATTCAGAGATGAGCAGCTCTGTGTTATACAACAATATTTGAAATCTGACATCAATCGGACTCGGGTTCAAACCAAAAGCTCTTGTGTGAAAGCAGCCTTAAATGTAGCCTGAGTAGCCTATGAAACCTGTTAATAAAATCTGCTTTATCTCCATCTTTACAGCTACAAAAATGATACAACCGATGCCACTATGACTATTCTGGACATTGGCATACCGACGGGATTTGATGTTGAAGAAAATGATCTTAAAGAGGTATTATGATGAACTGATGCAGTGACGCCTCACTGTACCACATCGTACGCATCAAATGCACTCACATTTGTATATAGAAGAGGAATCTAACACACATCTGCAGATAAGCCATAAAACATGTTGGCCATCATGTTATGGATTGAGTTTTTTTTCTCATTGTCTTGCCCTCAGTTGTCCATGGGGAAGAAGAGATACATTCAGAAATATGAAAAGAATAAAGTGCTGTCAGAGCAAGGATCCCTCATCCTCTACTTGGATAAGGTATTTCAGCAGACTGTGTTGCCTGATGATGTCAAAAACAGATTTGTTTTCTTTTTATCATGAAACCATGTGTTTTGCTTATCACAGTATAAAGTGCAACAGTCGGGTTCCAGAAGTAAAAACTCAATTCAATTTCTCCATAGGGAAACTGCATTTTAACGTTAACTTTTAATAAACCTTTATAAAGACAGCCCTGCTGTGAGCTACAAGGTTGTTAATCGATATATTTGCTTCTGTTGAAGCCGTCAGGCCGCTGTTGTGACGGATCTGTTCTTTCCCCTTCACTCTGCGATGTGGTTTACACAAACGTCTCCCAGATCCAACAGACACCATCCGTATAATGGGCTCAATCTCTGGACGAATCCCCCAATGAATTCACAGAAACAAATGCTGACTGGTGTAAATCTGTTTACTGCAGCTGTTGAATGAAATAACACCCTATTTAGTGATATTTCGCTGCAGGCATAACTGACCTACAGTGTGCAGTACACATTGCAACTGCTGTGTTGCGTCATCATCTCCTGTCTTACCGAACATTTTTTCCTGCCGTCCCCAAACAAACCACATGAGGGCACTACTACCACATGAATTTAACAAACGCTGCTGAATTCAAGAGGAATTCACATTAAAAACGGAATAAAATACTAACTCTGTTGCATTCATCCCGACTGAATTCTGCTGAATTAAGGCAGCGGTTATTAGCCTACTCCAAACAAAACACCTGTTCAGTACATTTGCATACCTACCAGTACATACATAGAGATACCTATAACAGGTAAGCCAAACACAAGATTATCTCAAAAGATGAAGTGGAAAGAGAGGAGCGCGAATCTCTCAGACCAACATCTGGCAGTAAGATGCTCATATACATCTCACAACACTCTATACCAGGCCATATAGTAAGCAAATATCACTTAAACCAAGGCATGTCATGAAAAGAAAATACATTAAATAAAAACAAGATAAAATATTGTATCTTGTGTCTTCTCATTTGCACATATTAAATCCTATTTGAACAACTCAGTACTAAAACAAAACAAATAAACATTCAAACAGTCTGAATTCTGCAACCAAGCATTGACACAACATCTTGTCTAGTCATATAGTGTACAACAGTCTATTCACAGGCTCGAGGAAACGTCCAAAACGAGACCTGGCCACAATAAAGGTCCCAGTGTCAGAAACTGCCACATCTTCAGCATCAACTTTGGAAACATCTGCTGAAGGATTTGAAATCACAGAATGTACAAGACTCACAGATTCGACCTCTGAATCCAAACACCCAGTAACACTTGAACTATCAGACTGTTCGTTTTGTGCACTCACTGACACATTGCTCAAAGACACAATAAAATTAACCTCGTGGCCTTGCTAACGAGAGTGCGGCACGACAAGAGTTCACAAAAAGCCATATAGCTAACAAAAGATATGTTAATACTCTGATTAAATGGTCGAAATATTAGCCAAACCAAATCGCAAACATAAAATACTTGAAAACTCTACTTATTTTGCATTATAATCAAATGAATATTACTAAACTGAGACGGAGCATGAATATATCCACCTACAGTGTGCAGTACACATTGCAACTGCTGTGTTGCGTCATCTCCCGTACCGAACATTTTTCCTGCCGTCCCCAAACAAATCACATGAGGGCACTACTACCACATGAATTTAACAAACGCTGCTGAATTCAAGAGGAATTCACATTAAAAACGGAATAAAATACTAACTCTGTTACACTGTTACAAACTGCTCCGAGACACAAAGGTTGAGATCCAAATGCAGCTTTAATTAAGGGGCAATCCAGACATGTAATCCAATATACTGGCAATAGGTCAAAATACACGGGTAGGCCGTACAAACAAACAAAACAGGCAGGGGTCAGAGGCAAAAGAGTAATCCACGGAACAGGCAAGAAATCCAAAAACCAAGAGACATGAAACCAGGGAAAACGCTCGGAAATGTAGTGCAACAACATACAAAACTTCGCAGTGAGTGAATGAGTTAACATGTTATAAATAGGCTGAGACTAACAGGGTAATGAGACACAGGTGAATGCAATCAGTGATGATGAGTCTGGGCAGTGAGTTATAGGGCTGTCAAAATTGCTCAAAAATGACGTTCGAATATTCCCTCTAAAAAACACATATATTCGAACATCTGGTTGCGCATTTTGTCAATGACGCGCAGTATGTCAATAACAGGACAAATTAATACAAAGAAACATAACTACTTGTATAGGTAGTTTATTTAAGTTTAAACATATTTGACACTACACAAAAACAAGTACATCAACTAATGGCCAAGACCGCAGACCTCACTCTCGCTCGCTCGCTCGCTCACTCGCAGGCACGCTTTCTCTCTCTCTCTCTCTCTCTCTCTCTCTCTCTCTCTCTCTCTCTCTCTCTCTCACTCTCTCTCTCTCTCTCTCGCCCTCACGCTCTCTGCGCATGAACAACAACAATAAACAATCTTCATTCAGTGTTTGAAACAAATATTATTAAAGGGGTGGCAAAACACGATTTCACTTTTCTAACTTTAATTAGTGTGTAATGTTGCTGTTTGAGCATAAACAACATCTGCAAAGTTACAACGCTCAAAGTTCATAGCAAAGGGAGATATTTGCTTTTAAAGAAAAGGACTACAACAAACGGCTGGTAGAACTACACGACATTCCTCCCGGGTTAGTGACCAGGGATGTAGTGGAGGCTAAACGCACGTAAACGCCGTTTACGCACCTCCCAATATTCGGAAATAGCGTTTTAATAGCTCCAAAGTGCGTTTATCCACCTCTAAATTGCGTTTATCCACCTCTAAATAGCTATAAATTAAGCTTATGTCGTTTTAGTTTCATATTGTTAATTATTTGTTTCATAGGTTGTTAAACCTAAGACGAACTCTTTCATATTGCGCTGCATTACTGTCAGTAGCCGCGTTTCCATTACCCTTCAAATTGCGCAAATTGAAATTGCGAATTGAAATTACGCTCAATGGAAACACGTCAATTTCGCAAAAACTCCCATTTATCGCAAAAAAGTTTTTACGCTCGCATGAGGAGGTTTTTCAGGCAATTCGAAAAAGGAATATTTCGCAAAACTGCAATGGAAACAGTTTTTGCGCATTTACAGTCACCTGACTTAGAATACGCGGTGTGTTTGGGGTCCGTGGTATACGCAAATAATAAAAGGCTAATAATTATCATCATTATTATAACATTTATTAGGCTACATATTTAGAAGATGCTTTTATCCAAAAAAAAGGAACAAAGCAATTAGTCAAATGTCATTCATAATGGTTAGACAATAATAATACGGGCTAAGATTATCACAAATAAACACAAGATTTTGACGCATATCCAAGTGTTTGTGCGGAGTGTGAGCGCGCTGCAGGCAGGGAGACGCGGGCGCGAACACTTGCATTTTCCTATCAACAGTGGAAACAACTTAAAATACTCTATAATTTCTGGTCATACAGAAAATAATAATACATTATTCGCAACTATGCTTTTATTTGTGTAAACTCACAATAACAAGAAAACGTTGTGCTTTTGTAAAATAAAAGAAAACAATCATGCGCGCTTTCATGATCTCCGTGAACTGTAGCGCGAGAACTGAAACAAAGTATAGCCTATGTAGGCTAAAGCTTGAAATTTCCACTTTAAAACGAACAAATTCGAATCGAAAGCTAATACCTTCTGATTATGTAATCCGTATGAAAGGTGCATTTCTCTCTAAAGGTGCATTCGCGCGGCGCGCCTCAGCGGAGATGGAGATATGTTTTTAGCCGACACTAATTTAGAAAACAATAGTTTATTAATAAAATTAAAATGCCTCGTTATTCTTTCAGACACATTTATTGTCATTAGCCTATAACTCACCTAAAGACACCTTTCTGTAGGCTGTGGTTCCAGAGACATAGGCCTAAATATGGCTCTTCTCATTCAGCACTGCGGGAAAAATATAATTTTCAGGTTCTAATTTGGCCTTAGAAAACCATTAAAATCTACTTTTTTTTTTGTTTTTTGTATTAAGTTGTGAATATTCTAAATGTTTAATAAAGGGGTAAAAAGTCATAAACAAACATCTTAAATTTTGTCTTTTTTTTTTTTTTTTTGCAGCATTTGTGTACAGTTCAAATTTAAAAAAAATTGGTGTTCAACTTTGCATTTAAAAAAAACAACCACCGTTCATTTTACGTTTTGGAATACGGGTTAAATAAGGAAAAACGAATGGACACAAATGTACACTGACCGTTTGTACTTTGGACAGAGTTCTTTATTAAATTCATAAAAGAAACAATAGGCTACAGGAATACTGGATTCTAAACCTCAAAGAAATGCCACAATCAGACCTTTGAGCAGAAATGAGGGAGAAACACCCAGAAACTCCTTATGCCGTTCGCAGTATACGGGTCTTTCCCTGCCATTAATGCTTGGATAACCCATGGAGACCAACTAAAGCAAACACTAATCGCCATAATGGTGACTTAAAAATTCCGGTTTTCTCCTTCAGTGATTCTGCTCGTTAACATCAGGTGTCTTCAATAATGCTCAATCATCACTCAATTATTCACTTAATTATCTCATTAACTTTAACACTGCTTCAGTGTTCATTTAACACTCTACTCAGAGTTTATATAATCCACACTTTTCAGTGTTAATTTAACACTGGGGATTTTGCTGTGTATAGCTCAATAACTGTAAGGCCAGTTCCACGTAACTGCATATTCACATTTTGTACATTACAGACTGCATATCTGAATCCTATTTCACATGATAATTTATGGAGAAGAAAATGTGCTAATTGAATATATAGATCTAGCCTTTGACTCTACACAATTTACATGTTTTGTTTTCTATCAGCTATCCAAAACAGAATACTGTCGGAAAACAGCTAAATGACCGCAAGAAAGAAACACCAATCGCAATTCATATGCAAACATAATTCATAAGTTTGACCGCAAAATTGTTTTAAAACTGTTTTTTTACTTATTATTATTTATATTATAAAATTGATATTTAATATCATATAAATTATATCATTTTTGTTTTTTGCTCATTAGGTTTCTCATACAGAGACAGAAAGACTCGCCTTCAGAATGCACAAGATGCTTGATGTGGGTCTGCTTCAACCTGCCCCAGTCACAATATATGAATATTACTTACCAGGTGAGATATTAATGCACACACACACACACACACACACACACACACACACACACACACACACAATAATGTCTTTTAATGATACTTATTTGTGAGCTTTTCTCAGCATATATTGTTATATAATTTTTCTTGAAATTATGTATAGCAGCGTTTTTAATTAATTAACCTGCCTGCATTAAATCTCTCTCTCTCTCTCTCTCTCTCTCTCTCTCTCTCTCTCTCTCTCTCTCTCTCTCTCTCTCTCTCTCTCTCTCTCTCTCTCTCTCTCTCTCTGTGTCAGATGCACGCTGTACAAAGTTCTACCATCCTGAAAGGACAGATGGCGCTATATACAGACTGTGTAAGGGAGATATGTGCACATGTGCAGAAGGTATTATCACAACACAAATATTAATATAAAGTGACCATATCCTGAACTTTTGTAGTATTTGATTTTGTTCCCTTCAGTCTACTTGTAATTTTAAACATTCAGCTTTTTAATCATGTATGTGAATGAGGAAACAACCTATGTTTGTGTGTGTGTGTGTGATTACAAGTGTATTAACATCAACTTCTCTTAACGCAGAAAGATGCACTTTCCAGAAGAAAAACAATGTCGATGGAAATTATCGTATGAGTAAATCCTGTGAAGTTGGCATGGATTATGGTAGGTTAATTTATTGTCATGACTTTTATACTTTCATAAATTCATTATTTACACCATGTTGTTGTAAACCTAAATGATCCGATTTGTCCCCCCATGCTGCTTTTTTTATAGTAAACAACTGCATTAAAGTGTTAGTTCACTCAAAAATAAAAATGCTGTCATTAATTACTCTCCATCATGTTGATCCAAATCCATAAGACTTGTTCATCTTGGAACACAAATGACAATATTTTTAATAAAGTCCATCCTTTGACAGCCACGTTTAGTAAATTAGCTCAAAAGGAAAATATGTACAATCAATTATAACAAATTACCTAGTTCTGTCATGAAACTGTGTATTGCAAGTTTGTCTCTATAGTCTCTGGGTCAAATGGCCTGTGTTGTCTGGTTATAGGGGATGCGGAGAGCCCAGACACGTCTCCGTTAGGGTCATTCAGGGGAGCAAGGGTGGCCTTTGAGGGGAACTTGTTTTGCCACTCTTTAGGGCCGGACATTTAGAACAAAGGGTAAAGGTTTTTTATGATGAGCACTTTGATCACTTCCATCCATTACATACGCAACTACCATTTTGATGCTTCAAAAAGTTCTTAAAGAGATAGCAAAACTAATATATGGGAATTGAGCTGTTGGTAAACATGAAATGTGTTGCATAACAGGCGAGAATGAACCTCATTGGTTCTCGCACGTCAAGCTAACATAAGTTGATGAATGTTTATAAGTTAATATTTTTTTTTTTACTAAACCGCTCATTTAATATGGATTCGTTTTACAATCTCTTTATGAATTTAAAAGTGGTAGTTGTGTAGCCCATCAACAGAGGGACAGAAAGCTATCAGATTTCATCAAAAAGATCTTCATTTGTCTTCCGAAGATGAATGAAAGTCTTACGGGTTCGTAACAACATGATGGAGAGTAATTAATAACAGAATTTTAATTTTTGGGTGAACTAACCCTTAAAGCTTGCTCACCCAAAAACTAACAAGAATCAGGTGCACAATCAACAAATTTAAATCAGAAAGAATGCAAGTTGGCACACAAACCAGTTCACCAAAACAGATGTGATGTGTTCACATTTCATAGTGATCATTTCTGTTAAGCTCCAAAAATGGCAAACTTGTGCAAGTTTCCATATCTCCTTAAGCCCAATGAAAGCTTTGTGAGAGGAACAGGCCCAAATTTAACTTTTAAATCACTGTAAATATTCCATTCAAGTGAGTTGTTAACCCAAGAAGCGTTGGAGCCGAGTCATTCGGTGAGCGGTCATGATCACATTAAGTTTTAAAAAAAAAAAGGGAAATATCTTAGTTTTTGTTGTGCAAAAAAAGGTCAATGATTTGGAACAACATGAGAGCATAAATTATGACAATTTCCCTATTTGACTGAACTGTTCCTTTAACCCCTGTGCCAATTATTTAAAAGAAATAGTCACTTATCAGTTTTATCAATATAAGTTATTATGATGTAACAATATTACACTTATGTTTGACAGTTTATAAAGTCTCAGTGGTGGGGATGGATCTGGCACGGGTCTCTGACATCTATCACTTGAAGGTGGAGCAAGTGCTGAAAGAAGGTACGGTTCATTATTCCCTCCATGTTTCTGCACAGATCATGAAATGCATATGAAATGTGTCTGATTCTTGTTAAATGGAGTTTTTTCTCTTAAATACATATTCAGCATGAGGCTAATTTGCATTGCAGTGAAAGTGTTTTTAAACACTGTTCTGTCCTGTAGGCACTGATGAGGATGTTGAGGGGAAAGTCAGATCATTTTTGGGTCGTCCCAATTGCAGAGATCATTTGGGATTGAAAGAAGGCAAGTCGTACCTCATCATGGGCAAATCCACTGACCTGCCAATCCTAGGAGGAACGTAAGTGTCCACTCTGTGTCTGTAAATAACAGGATTTGCCTGAGCTTTATGTATTTAAAGGGTCATGAAACCCCCCTCTTTCAGCTCAAGTCTAGCTCACAATCTTTTTGAAAAAATGCATCTTAAATGGGTGTGGATGGCTGTGAGAAGGGGTGTGGTATAGATACAGATGGTTGTTCTGGGAACGCCCCGTCACGTGATGTGAATTTACCCCGTGGGGGAAAACATTGCCTTGGCGCTCATTGAAATACACGCGACAATCATGCAGAAGAGTTGTTGTGTCGTTTTCTTTACTGCCAATATAAACAAAAATTATACATTGAAGTTCTACAGCCAACAGACCCGTTGGGTAAAAAAGGTGTGAGCCTCCAGGGATTTGTAATTTTTGAGATTACTGTGTGAGTAGATCCCTGTGTGATATAGTAGCCTAGTGGGTGTTAAACTCGTATTAGGCAGTGGGACAGATTTGTCTACTTCCTTTATGAAAAAATAACTATAGTAATCCTATAAGATTTGTATTATAATACTTAATAATTCCTATAATATTTGTATTATAATACTTCTGTGATGTTCTGTAATACTAGTACTTCTATAGTTTGTCCCAAAATACTATTCCTATAGGATTACTATAATATTTTATCCTAAAATACTACAAGATTCCAATGGTTGTTTTTCATAAGGGATGTCTCATTCACATTAGCGTTATCAGCTGAAGATTGGCTTGATAGGCCAATCGCTGTAGCCGAACCTGTCAGCTCAGTCCCGGCCTCGGCAACTTCATACTACTGACTGATCACGTTTTACAAACGCATTATAGTTTGGAGTGAAGCATACGTACAATTGGTAAGTGACAAGGTTTTATGGAGTTATAGTGTGCAACATATGATTGAGTTTTAGGCTAATGTTACCGATAAGTTACACAGCAAAATCACCAGTGTTAAATTAACACTGCTCAGTGTTTATATGAGTCCACACTCAGAGAGTGTTAAATGAACACTGAAGCAGTGCTAAAGTTAATGAGATAATTAAGTGATTAATTGAGTGATAATTGAGCATTATCGAAGACACCTGATGTTAACAAGCAGAATCACTGAAGGAGAAAATCATAATTGGTATGTTACCATTATGGAGATCAGTGTTTGCTTTAGTTGGGCTCTTGACCCCCAAATCTTTAACTTTAGTTCTTTGTTTGGCTGCTGTACCTGAGTTATAACAGCCAGGTGAACAAACAGAAAAGGTGATTTGATGGTGTTGGTTGTGTTTTAAAGGTGCTTTATGGAACTTTTAGCAGCCTTTAGTGGTGATGTTTCAGATTGCAACAAGAGCACTCGTGCTCGTGTGCGATCTCAGGAGCGAGCATTCACTACCGGCCACACGGAGACTTTCAACGCAACGGCAAAAGCATCACACAACATGCTGGAAACTCATGTAAACTCCCACTGCAACGTTACAATAATAGGCTACTTTTATCAGCTTGACGTTGAACTAATGCTCCATGCTCGTACCATGATAACGTTACATTGACTGCATTTAGCCGACATGTGATGTTATCTAGCATAGCCTACGGCATTTCACTAACTATTCGTGTATCTTTCACAATCAACAATGTCAACATAGGTGAATGTATAATAATGTAAACGAAAACGGTTAGTGAACTAGACTGATGAACAATGTCAGTGTAACAGTAAGACAGTAGGAAGTAATATTACTGTACTGAACGTGTCTGGAAATGTTTATTATAAACAATATGATAGTGGGATGAATTACGTTATAGCGTAACAATCTATAACGTAGATCTAGTACATAAAACAAGTATCCTAAAGCACCTTTTCTTATCCTGGAACAGTCTTTTGTATTCATTCCATGTCTCAACACAGCAAAATCCCCAGTGTTAAATTAACACTGAGAGTGTGGATTATATAAACTCAGAGCAGAGTGTTAAATGAACACTGAAGCAGTGTTAAAGTTAATGAGATAATTAAGTGAATAATTGAGTGATGATTGAGCATTATTGAAGACACCTGATGTTAACAAGCAGAATCTCTGAAGGAGAAAACCGTAATTTTTAAGTCACCATTATGGTGATCAGTGCTTGGTTTAGTTGGGCTCTTGACCCTTAAATCATTAACTTTAGATTTTGTTTGGCTGCTGTATGTGAGTTATAACAGCCAGATGAACAAATAGAAAAGTTGATCTGATGGTGTTGATTGTGTTTTAACATAATCATTAATTGACCTGAATCACTGAACCTATTAAGAGCATAAATTCTGAGTTAAATTTACCTTATGGATTTTAGCAGCACGGTCATTTTTGAACATACCATTTTTAGACTTTTCAATGAAATACAAACGATCAAAAAAAAAAAAAATCCAAAAAATATTTTATGTAGGCACACACAGACATCAAGAATTAGCATATACATCTCTGCAATGGTGACAAACAGATCACCTCTGAACATAAGCTCATTATTTATTCATGCAGCAATGCATGATGGGAGCCATGAATGAGGTTTGATTGGTGGCACCCGGAATGCACTGCCAAATGCTTTATAATTGTCACCATTGTTGAGATTCACAGGCTAATTATTGATGTCTGTGTGTCTTAAAAAAAATTGTAAAAAAATTGTATAAGAGAAACTTTTTAAAAAATTATTTTGATTACATTGTAAACGTAAAAAATATTATGCTGTACAAGGTCACTGCTGCTATAATTAATAAAGTAAACCTAACTCAGAAATCAGGCTCTATATGAGTTCAGTGATTCAGGTCTAATGATTGTGATAATGATTGTGTTAAAACACATCCATCACCATCAGATCACCTTTTCTATTTGTTCATCTGGCTGTTATAACTCACATACAACAGCCAAACAAAATCTAAAGTTAAAGATTTGGGGGTCAAGAGCCCAACTAAAGCAAACACTAATCGCCATAATGGTGACTTAAAAATTCCGGTTTTCTCCTTCAGTGATTCTGCTCGTTAACATCAGGTGTCTTCAATAATGCTCAATCATCACTCAATTATTCACTTAATTATCTCATTAACTTTAACACTGCTTCAGTGTTCATTTAACACTCTGCTCAGAGTTTATATAATCCACACTTTTCAGTGTTAATTTAACACTGGGGATTTTGCTGTGTAGTTTACCTTGCTATTTCATTTGAGTTTACTAATAATTCAAAAGCTCTGCCTATGTTGATCCGTGTTTTCGTCCTGAGTCGATCAGAATCACGTTTGGCCTGACGAGCTTCAGCAGATAAAACTTTGTTTTGTTTTTTATATTTATGTGGAGTTAGTGTTGGAGTGTGTGTTGTGCTGGAGGCAGGTCGTTTTTGGGTGTTATCAGACTCCATGTCGTCAGCTGCAGTGCCGTCGGTCGCATAGACTGTATATAAAAAGGAGAGAGGCTCGGGAGCGCGCATGCACGTCACATCCGATGGATTTCGCGGTAAATCCGACCCGGAGACTTCACATATAAATATGAATATTGGCCTTCAGAGGTAATAGCAAAACCCGACAAGTGGATCATTGTAATGTGTGATTACAACCCCTTCACACACAGGCAATAAAAAAAGGATTCATTTTAGAAGAAAAGTTCCATATAGCACCTTTAACATTATCATTATCTCACAATCATTTGACCTGAATAGAGCCCAATTTCAGAGTTACATTTACTTTATTGATTATAGCAGCACTGTCCTTGAAAATCATAATATTTGCAACTTTTACAATGTAATCCAAATAATTTCTTAAAACTTAATCACATACAAAACTTTTTTTTTCTTTTTTAAACAGACATCAAGAACCAGCCTGTGACTCTCAACAATGGTGACAATTATAAAGCATTTTGCAGTGTATACTGGATGCCACCAATCAAATCTCATTCATGGCTCCCATCATGCATTGCTGCATGAATAAATAATGAGCTTATGTTCAGAGGTCATCTGTTTGTCACCATTGTGAAGATTCATACGCTAATTCTTGATGTCTGTATGTGCCTACCTGAAATACTTTTTAAGGTGTTTTTTTTTTTTTTTAATGATTTGATCATTTGGATTTAATTGAAAAAGCTAAAAAAATGCATATTCTACAATGACAGTGCTGCTATAATCCATAAGGTAAACTTAACTCTGAAATTATGCTCTAAATGAGTTCAGTGATTCAGGCCAACTATTGATTATGTTAAAACACAACCAACACCATCATATCACCTTTTCTCTTTGTTCATCAGGCAGGTATAACTCAGGTATAGCAGCCAAACAAAGAACTAAAGTTAATGATGTAAGGGTCAAGAGCCCAACTAAAGCAAACACTGATCTCCATAATGGTAACAATGGTAACAAAGTGGGACTAGGGGGGCTCCGTACAATTAACTCCTCCGCCGCCAGTGTTTTTTTTTTTTTTTTGTTTTTTACTGTTCCCTCCAGCATTTTTGATCATTTTCACAAAAATTTCACGGACCCCAGAATATTTTGTTATATGAATATCTGAACATTCAATATAACAAAAGAAAGAGCAGACCCTCTGCCTTTAAACAAAAAGCAGTGACATTTTATAATAACTGCACGCTATTAATAATTAGTTAAGCATTAGTAAACAGTTAATACATAATTTACAAAGCATAAATACAGGTCCTTCTCAAAAAATTAGCATATTGTGATAAAGATCATTATTTTCCATAATGTAATGATAAAAATTTAACTTTCATATATTTTAGATTCATTGCACACCAACTGAAATATTTCAGGTCTTTTATTGTTTTAATACTGATGATTTTGGCATACAGCTCATGAAAACCCAAAATTCCTATCTAAAAAAATAGCATATCACGAAAAGGGTCTCTAAACGAGCTATTAACCTAATCATCTGAATCAACTAATTAACTCTAAACACCTGCAAAAGATTCCTGAGGCTTTTAAAAACTCCCAGCCTGTTTCATTACTCAAAACCGCAATCATGGGTAAGACTGCCGACCTGACTGCTGTCCAGAAGGCCATCATTGACACCCTCAAGCAAGAGGGTAAGACAGAAAGAAATTTCTGAACAAATAGGCTGTCCCAGAGTGCTGTATCAAGGCACCTCAGTGGGAAGTCTGTGGGAAGGAAAAAGTGTGGCAAAAAACGCTGCACAACGAGAAGAGGTGACCGGACCCTGAGGAAGATTGTGGAGAAGGACCGATTCCAGACCTTGGGGGACCTGCGGAAGCAGTGGACTGAGTCTGGAGTAGAAACATCCAGAGCCACCGTGCACAGGCGTGTGCAGGAAATGGGCTACAGGTGCCGCATTCCCCAGGTCAAGCCACTTTTGAACCAGAAACAGTGGCAGAAGCGCCTGACCTGGGCTACAGAGAAGCAGCACTGGACTGTTGCTCAGTTTTGCATGTCATTCGGAAATCAAGGTGCCAGAGTCTGGAGGAAGACTGGGGAGAAGGAAATGCCAAAATGCCTGAAGTCCAGTGTCAAGTACCCACAGTCAGTGATGGTCTGGGGTGCCATGTCAGCTGCTGGTGTTGGTGCACTGTGTTTTATCAAGGGCAGGGTCAATGCAGCTAGCTATCAGGAGATTTTGGAGCACTTCATGCTTCCATCTGCTGAAAAGCTTTATGAAGATAAAGATTTCATTTTTCAGCACGACCTGGCACCTGCTCACAGTGCCAAAACCACTGGTAAATGGTTTACTGACCATGGTATTACTGTGCTCAATTGGCCTGCCAACTCTCCTGACCTGAACCCCATAGAAAATCTGTGAGATATTGTGAAGAGAAAGTTGAGAGACGCAAGACCCAACACTCTGGATGAGCTTAAGGCCGCTATCGAAGCATCCTGGGCCTCCATAACACCTCAGCAGTGCCACAGGCTGATTGCCTCCATGTCACGCCGCATTGAAGCAGTCATTTCTGCAAAAGGATTCCCGACCAAGTATTGACTATTGAGTGCATAACTGAACATAATTATTTGAAGGTTAACTTTTTTTTTTTGTATTAAAAACACTTCTTTTATTGGTCGGATGAAATATGCTAATTTTTTGAGACAGGAATTTTGGGTTTTCATGAGCTGTATGCCAAAATCATCAGTATTAAAACAATAAAAGACCTGAAATATTTCAGTTGGTGTGCAATGAATCTAAAATATATTAAAGTTTAATTTTTATCATTACATTATGGAAAATAATTAACTTTATCACAATATGCTAATTTTTTTAGAAGGACCTGTATACATTAATAAGCAGTTTATAATACAGCTATAAATTATTTATTCTTGATTTAAAAGCATATCTTTAATAATTGTATTTTCATACTTTTATTAATGATCAATTTATCATTTCTAATTGAAGTATTGCAATATTTTTCAAACCAGTTATTTAGGAGTTGTCAGGTTCGTAAGATGACTCCGATATCCCCGATAACTCCTGCCCTGCGCGGCTCATAATAACGTCTAACAAATGCCCCTTCAGGCCAGAGCTCCGGGTCACACATTTCACTGACCTCATTACATTCAGCAGATACTTTAAATGAATTAAATGCTATATACAGAATCAATCCTCTGACAAGCAACTTCGCGCCCAAGTTTTGCTTTCAGATACTCAGACAAAGTCAAAGCATCTAAATCAGGTGTGAACTTGGAGGCAAAAACACTCTTTTAGTCTTGATCATTTAGATGTTACCCATAGCTCCAGTGCCAACAATAGACATAGCATTACCAACCTTCTTTTTCTGGTTGAAAATGACAGCAGGTGATCTTGATTTGGTAGTATCATTCTCAAAACCTTGAAGGCGAGCCTTTTTCACCACGCCACTCCACTTTGGAGAGTTTGAGGACGATGTTAATCCAACTCCGTCTGTTGTCGCGGAACTTTCGACACTCCGGGCAAACAAAGCAGATGTCACAAATATCATATATCTGTCATATATCATAACATTTACATTTACATTTAGTCATTTAGCAGACGCTTTTATCCAAAGCGACTTACAACTGAGGACTAAAGCAAGCGAGTCATCGTGAAGAGGCAAAAACAACGCAAGAACAACTATTCAGTGTCACGTGACAAGTAATGACGTGTCACCATGAAAACAATAAAGTGACAGGTTCTAAAAAAAGGTCGCCTTGAAAAACTCACCAAAATACCAAAATATTTTAAACTTATGTGTGAAAAGGTTAAACTTACCCACATTCTAGTGTTGATAAAAAAAATCGTATGAAGCTATAAAATGTTTTGTTGTTGTTGTTTAAAAGCAGAGGGTCTATTCTTTCTTTTGATACATTGTATGTTCAGATATTCATACAACAAAATATTCTGGGGGCTGTCAAAGTTTTGTGAAAATTATCAAAAATTCTGGTGGTGGCTGACAGGGAAAGAGTTATTTGGGGGGGGGGGGGTCTGATTATAAGGCTGTAATTCTTTCTCAGCAAAATCCTCAATGTTAAATTAACACTGAGAGTGTGAATTATGTAAACTCAGAGCCGAGTGTTAAATGAACACTGAAGCAGTGTTAAAGTTAATGAGATAATTAAGTGAATAATTGAGTGATGATTGAGCATTATTGAAGACACCTGATGTTAACAAGCAGATTCACTGAAGGAGAAAACTGGAATTTTGTGTTTAAAAGTGTTTATTTTAGTTGGGCTCTTGACCCTTAAATCATTAACTTTAGATTCTATTTGGCTGCTGTACGTGAGTTATAACAGACAGATGAACAAATAGAAAAGGTGATCTGATGGTGTTGGTTGTGTTTTAAAGGGGTCATATAATGCCATTTTTGTACAAGCTAATATGATTATTTAGGGTCTAAATTAAAAGTTTGTAATATACTTTAATTAAAAATTCTCATTAGTATTGTAAGAAAACACTTATTTTACCTGGTCAAAAACAGCTCTGTTTTCAGCACGCCATTTCAGTGCATATGACTTTAAATGATAATGAGCTTTGCTCACCCCGCCTCTCTGTTCTGTGCGTACACCATTTGTAACTCAATAACACAATAACCATAACGCGTTGTTCAGTATAAACGTGGGATTATGAATTGTATTGAGAACGTCATACATAGAAAACATGCCGTAATGTACCCTGAGTGTAAACCTTAGACACATTCATTGTGAAGCGTGCAGCTAGCGATTTGCAAAGATTAATATATTAATATAAAGTTTAATAAAACATTACACTCACTTCCGTTCTTCTGGAGATTCAGCAGGAACACGAATATCTGGTACCGATCCTTTTTTCATGAGCAGCTTCTTAGCAAAACCAGCTTTACTGACCCTCGTTTATAAAGCAGTCTGGTGTGTGAAATGATTCGCGCAAACATGAGAGCATTGACGTTGCTCGTGGGGAATATTCCCTTCGAAAACAAACACAGCCACTGCGTCTTCAGCGGTTCGGATTTAGGAACATTAAAATGACTGCTGTGTTCGTTATTACACACAAGAACAGAACACCACAATCGCTTAGACGCCATTCTGCTCATAGACAGTGCTCCAGCAAATCAACAATGACCGCGCCGGTCGGCGCAGACAATGATTGACAGCTCCCTCATAAGCGAGGACGGGTCTGTGTTGAAACGCTCCTGTCAATCAACAATCGTGGGAGGGGCGTGCGAGCTTGTGACATCACAGGCTCGAACGGCTCGATTTGAGGCAGGGGAAAACATATAAGGAGATTAAAACAAAACCACTGGATGGCTTTTTATCATTATATGATGGTTGTGTACAGACACTGCCAACACACATTTCAGTACAATCAACTTGTAAAAGTGCATGTACCATTATATGACCCCTTTAACATAATCATTATTTGATCTGAATTACTGAACTCGTTGAGAGCATAATTTCTGAGTTAAATTAACCTTATGGATTATAGCAGCATTTTTAGCCTTTTCAATGAAATCCAAATGATCAAATCAATTACAAAAAAAAAGTAAAAAAAAACAACAACAAACGGTTTATGTAGGCACACACAGACATCGAGAATAAGCGTATGAATCTTATCAATGGTGACCAGAGGTGTATAAAGTAGAAGTAGAAGTAGAGAAAAAGTAGAAGTCCTGCTGTGTTTATTCCAGCCATGAACTGATTGACAGCTGATTTCTGTCTCCTGGCTGAAAAACTGCTAATAATCAAATCCAGGTGATTGGAACAAAATATTGAGGAGGAGTTTTACTTTCTGAACCTGGACTTTACACCTCTGCATAGCAATGCCACATGCCAGCCAAGAGTAAAGAAATAAACCAGAACTGGACCTTATCTGAGCCACAAAATCTGTGTATATTAAATATGGAGTCATTTCAGCCTTAATAAAACCTGTTAACAAGCAGAATCACTGAAGGAAAGAAGAGAACAGAACAGAAAAAGAGACGAGCAGAAACACAAGAACTACAACTGACTTCAGACACAGTCTTAGATGAAATCAACTGAAGAGAAAAGAAGACATTAAATCTGTGAAGATCTCAGCAGAGGAGGATTAAACAACCCCACAAACAGCATTACCAGCTTCACCTATTACTAACCAGACTGACTTTATTTCTGTCAGACGTCTACAGAAGGTTTTATAGAGAATTAACAGAGGTTTAACTCCATTTCATTTGAAGTCACCATAACAGTGATTAGTGTTTCCATTAGTTGGGCTCTTAACTTTTAATATATTTTATTTTTTTTGGCTGCTGTGACAGTGTGTTTGTCAAGCACATTTACAGTAGCAAAGAAAGCAAAAGAGAAATGAGATCAGGTGATGATGGTTACCTGTTCATGGTTGTGTAAGTGTCATGAAACAGACTGATTTGATTCACTGAGGATTTTATAATCTAACAATTATGCTGTTCCACTAATATATTCACATCACAATCATTGTGTAACTGCAGCATGAGATATAACAACCGGTTTAAATATTTTAACAAACATAAAATGAAAAATGAAAAAAAAAGTTATTTTGCTGACACACACAGATATCAACAATCAGCACATGATTCTCAACAATGGTGACGATCACAAATATTTAGATTAACAGATTAATTCAGAACATCACGGAAAAGCTACCAATTCACAACAAAAACAACAGCAAAAATTAAAAGTGAATACTTACTATCAAACAAAATTATAGGACAATTCAGCATAATTTATTCATGTTGCAATGCATGCTGGGAGTTTTGTACTAGACTGGTACCCAGCTTGCATTGCAGAAAAGTACTTTTGATGATCACCATTGTTGAGATTCATACGCTGATTGTGGATGTATGTGTGTGTCATCATAAATTGACTGTTTTGTTCTCATGTTTGTTAAAGTCTACTAACTTATTGTTGTAATATTGCTGGATCTCATGACAGTGCAGTAACAGGTTTTGTGAAAATAAATTAATTTGACAAAATAATTATTAAATTAAAGTATCTAATTGAATCAGGCTATTTCATGATGATTACAAAATCATCACCAGGTAACCATCATCATCTGATCCCATTTAACTTTAACTTACTTTGCTACTGTAAATGTGTTTAACAAACACACTGTCACAGCAGCCAAAAGAGATAAAATAATTAATAAGAGTTAAGAGCCCAACTAATGGAAACACTAATCACTGTTATGGTGACTTTAAATGAAACAGAGTTAAACCTCTGTTAATTTTCAATAAAACTTCTGTAGACGTCTGACAGAAATAAAGTCAGTCTGGTTAGTAATAAGTGAAGCTGGTAATGCTGTTTGTGGAGTTGTTTAATCCTCCTCTGCTGAGATCTTCAGATTTAATGTCTTCTTTTATCTTCAGTTGATTTCATCTAAGGCTGTGTCTGAAGTAGGGGTGGGCGATATGAGCAAAAATTCATATCACGATATTTTTCACTGTCCGGACGATATCGATATTATATTGCGATATGAGAAAAAAAATTGGAATCACATTTTAGTACACCTTAGTTAAATTACAGGCAAAATATGTATTTTAACAGTAGATAACTAGAAACAGGTGAGGCATTTCATTGGACATAGACCTGAAATGTTTTTTTTTTTTTTTTGTGCCATTTTTTTTCTCAAAAAGTGCAAACATGCAACATGAGGTAGGCCTGAATGCACTTGTTATGTCTTTCAACTTTTTGCTCGTCTTGTCATAATGAGAACCGGCAGCGAATGAAGACTTTATTGATTTCTGAGTGAGAGCCGTTTTCGGGTGTGCTCTGTCTCCGGGAATATCTGTTGTTATAGTTTTGCTTTTTTAAATTAGTTTTTATTTTAATATCGTTTTCAATTTTGCTTTAAATTTCAGTTTAGTTTTAGCTAGTTTCATTAATGGTTTTGTTAGTTTTTATTTAGTTTTATTTTGCAAACACATTTCTATATAGTTTTTATT
This sequence comes from Rhinichthys osculus, assembly GCA_029959095.1. Classification (NCBI taxonomy): domain Eukaryota; kingdom Metazoa; phylum Chordata; class Actinopteri; order Cypriniformes; family Leuciscidae; genus Rhinichthys; species Rhinichthys osculus. The sequence continues at coordinate 50,527,275 of JARWKJ010000005.1, forward strand.
TTATTTAGTTTCAGCTTTAGTAATTATAGTTTAGCTTTAGCAGAGCGAGCAGAACACTTCCAGTGTAGACCAAAGCGAGACGTTTAATTTAAGTTTAATGTTTGCACAGATTACAGTTAACTCTTATGCAGACATCTTAATAATAAAAATAAAATAATGGTTTGAGATTGAACAAAGCACCAAATAAATAGAACTTAAAAGTATACAAGAAAAAAACAATGGAAATTTTCATACAAACTAATTCATTAGTGTAAGGAGACAGAATAAAGGCCTACAGTTTGTACAGTATAAAACCCATTACGTCTATGGAGAGTCCCCACAAAGATAGTGGACCAGTGTGTGTGTATGCGCGTGCTTATGTGTGTGTCGTGTCTATGCGCGCGCTTATGTGTGTGTCGTGTCCTGTTATTCATAGCCTAACATTACATTGCGGGGAAATGTCTCCATGTGGATAATATTATTAGCAGTAAATGTTTTGTAAAAACAAAGATAATAACAGCAGCTTTCAACCTTCATGAAAACATGACATCTCAAACATACAGTAGCCTAGAACTTTAACGTTTGTTGTGCTTGACGAACTTGTTTTGGTGTTGCACCCGCGTCTCGCAAATGAAACGGCATTCTAAAAATGCTGCGCTCCAGTTAAAAGTCAAACTTGCGTCTCATTACCTTGTTATTTCCCATTCCCACCGCAAAAGATGCATCCTTTATGAACAGCCGCTTAGCACTAGCGACGTGTTCTACGTTACGGTCCTTCATTGAACGCGTCACAGGACAGCGGTTAATCGCCTCAGCAACTTCACGCGTATGAAGCGCCAAATCAGTCATTTCCTTAAACAGCGTATTCGATTCTGTATCGTCATTAGTGTTAACAGTTGTAAAGAGTTGGCTACCAAATTGACCAAAACAATATAACTGCAAAATTTGAATTTATGAATACGGTATCCTCGGTATCGCAAAATCCATATCATGGCACAACATAATACCAGTATTCACGTTCATACCGGTATAGCGCCCACCCCTAGTCTGAAGTCAGTTGTAGTTCTTGTGTTTCCGCTCGTCTTTTTTTTCTGTTCTCTTCAGAGGTGTAAAGTCCAGGTTCAGAAAGTAAAAGTCCTCCTCAGTATTTTGTTCCAATCACCTGGATTTGATTATTAGCAGTTTTTCAGTCAGGGGACAGAAATCAGCTGAAATCAACTGTCAATCAGTTCATGGCCGGAATAAACACATGGCAGGACTTCTACTTTTTCTCTACTTCTACTTCTACTTTATACACTTCTGATGGTGACAAACAGATCACTTCTGAACATGAGCTCATTATTTATTCATGCAGCAATGCCCAGAATGCACTACAACAGGCTTCATAATTGTCACCATTGTTGAGATTCACTGGCTGATTCTTGATGTCTGTCTGTAAAAAAATGTTGTATAAGAGAAACTTTTAAGAAATTGTTTTTATTACATTGTAATAGTTAAAAATATAATGTTGTACAAGGTCAGTGCTGCTATAATTAATAAAGTAAACCTAACTCAGACATTGGGCTCTATATGAGTTCAGTGATTCAGGTCAAATGATTGTGAAACAATGATTATGTTAAAACACAACCAACACCATCATATCACCTTGTCTATTTGTTTATCTGGCTGTTATAATTCACGCACAGCAGCCAAACAAAAACTAAAGTTAATAATTTAACGGTCAAGAGCCCAACTAAAACAAACACCGATCTCCATACCGGTGACTTAAAAATTCCGGTTTTCTCCTTCAGTGATTCTGCTTGTTAACATCACGTGTCTTCAATTATGCTCAATCATCACTCAATTATTCACTTAATTATCTCATTAACTTTAACACTGCTTCAGTGTTCATTTAACACTCTGCTCAGAGTTTATATAATTCACACTTTTCAGTGTTAATTTAACACTGAGAAATTTGCTGTGTAGAAAAAAAGAGAAATATTGACATTAATATTTACACTAATATTTAATAAAAGACAAAAAAGCAATTTTGTTTTAAAAATTTATGAAAAACTTCAGTATGACGTAAGCATTATGCAGGAGGCAATTACTTTTGATATGAAAACCATAAAACTGAGAAGACTCCATTAGACACATATAACATATGTTACATATTTTGACCTGTTATTAAAATACATGTTTTGTTCAGGTGAAACTGAGTGTGTATTAAATGTTTTTCAATAATTTATAAAAACCAACAAATACAAAGATTATAAAAATAATTCTCCTTTTTATCTGCTTGGACATCCTTATTGTACATTGTCCCTTACAAAAATGTATACACAAATGTACACAGTGAAGTTAAGTCAGTAATTTTGTCTGTTTTGACTTCACTTTTCTGTTGTTTTTAGTCTGCAGTACGTCTTTGGAGAGCAGACCTGGGTCGAATACTGGCCGACAAGAGAGGAAAGCCAAACTCGAGAATACAGGGATCAGTACAGCGGCATCTCTGTGCTCCAGGATAGCCTCCTCAGGATAGGATGTACCCTATAATTATATATAAACAACATTTGTTGATTACAGGAAATTAAACATCATCTCTTGCATACTCTTAATTAATCTTAACTAATATTGTTTGAGTTTTTTTTTTATTTTTTTTTACCTTTTTAAAATGGTGATTTGAATTGAACAAAAAAGTTCAGTTTAGAATCCTGACAAACAAATACCTTGCAATAATATACTGATAACTTTTTCAATTTTGAATCACAAATCTAACATTATAATTTGTTTTGTGTGATATTTTAAATCTGTATCTCGTTTTAATAATCATACACAACATTAAATGATCATTTCTGGATATCTGAATAGGCTAAACATTATTCAAAAGTAAAAAAAAAACAGACATTTAAATTTAATTAAATAAATGTTTTGATATGACATTTTCTTTGTGACAAGAGTTGATGGGGATGATAAAAGATATGGAAGAGGTGTTATTCCATTCCATTAATTATTCCATAAGATACAAAAAGTAAAACCTCAGGAAGCCTGTGCATGTGGAACATATCAAGTCTGGCTGGAAGCTTGTAGAAGAGGAAAACTAACATCACACATTTGATGGGAATTTTGTATGGTACATCACACATTTTGGTAATCATATAGTCTATTGATCCTTTCCTTATTGCCCTCAGTTGTCAGCAGAGGTGGGTAATCCTGGGGCCAAAGAGTAAAAGTCCTGCCATATGTTTATTCCACCCATAAACTCAGTCAGCTGATTTCACTAACTAGTTCTCTCTCCTGTCTGAATTAGCAAATCCAGGTGACTTGGAACAAAATACTGAGGAGGACTTTTACTTTCTGAACCTGGACTTTACACCTCTGCATAGCAATGCCACATGTCAGCCAAGAGTAAAGAAATAAACCAGAACTGGACCTTATCTGAGCCACAAAACATGTGTATTAAATTGTATGTAATTTCAGCCTTAATAAAGCCTGTTAACAAGCAGAATTTCACTGAAGAAGAGCAGAAACACAAGAACTACAAATGACTTTAGACACAGCCTTAGATGAAATCCACTGAAGAGAAAAGAAGACATTAAATCTGAAGATCTCAGCAGAGGAGGATTAAACAACTCCACAAACAGCATTACCAGCTTCACTTATTAATAACCAGACTGACTGTATTTCTGTCAGACGTCTACAGAAGGTTTTATTGAGAATTAACAGAGGTTTAACTCACCGTACGTTGAAGCCACTGTAACAGTGATTAGTGTTTCCATTAGTTTGGCACACTGATCTATATAATGACATTCTATATAGATCAGTGATTGGGCATAAGAAACTGTGACAATCCAGGATCAGCAGTCTGCTAATTATAAAAAAAGGATTTTATTAATTTCTTATCTAATTTATTTAACCACATTTTTAAACATTTAATAAAATGTCTTCTTATATGTCAATTTATAAAGTGGTTTCTTTTATAAACAATTCTTTAAAGTTAACCCTCTGGGGACCAAGGTGTTTTTGGGGCCCTTGGGATGTTTTGACATGCACTGACATTTGTGCTTTTTTCAGTTATTTATAAACATGTTAATGGCAAAGGTGTAAATTCACTCTATATAGCACAAACGGGGTAGCCTGGATGCCAGCCCGAACCCCGCCCACAACATTTTTTGGTCGGGAAGTTCGGTCTGGACTCGATCCATTGAGGAGTAATTATGATCAGTCAAAAAATGTTCGGGCCAATCAAATTGCCAGGGCGGGCTTTATACGATGATGGACAGATGATCTGCAGTTACGTAATCATCACGTTATCAAAGAGCGCTTGGTTTGAACTGGTTTCCCTCACAGATGACTGCCCCTGGAGAATTGAGATTTATAGATTCCTCTATCGCGTCTGTCGTAAAAGAAATCGACGGCATTAATTTTAAAAGACGAACAGAGAACTGCAATCAAGGCATTTGTCGATCGTCAAGATGCGTTTGCCGTCCTTCCTACAGGATTCGGCAAAAGTTTAATTTATCGCTAAGAATATGGGACGCAATGAAAAGCCTGTTGTCATTGTTGTTTCTCCTTTGGTCACACTCATGGAAGACCAAGTAAAAGAAGCAACTGAAATGGGCATCAGGGCGATGCAACTCATGTCAAAGCCATCGCTACATCAAACAATGGTGACACTTTGTTATACTGTACTCGTACACCATACCCATACTGGTAATCACTGTACCCCTTATGAGCGGTTTATTTTTTAAATATAAATAATTAGATGATGTTACTCAATTCAGTTTATTTGCCAGACTCATGTCCAAAACACCACGCAAGACAGAACAAATAAACAAGACAAAGTACAAGTACAAGAATTACTCATCATTTTGTATTTAAATCATCATTAAAACATAATTTTGGCTCCCGGTCTCTTTTCTCTGAAGACTCAAATGAACACGCTTCTTCAGCCTGGTGTCTTTCGTCGTCTCTCCATTTATTAAAATCAGTCAAGTCGCGCTCCAACCCTGTTATAAAATTGAGACAGGTCAGACAAATGCGAGTAGATTTGTTGGCTTTACTGTCGAGATCTAATCCTAAACGGAGAACTTGTTCGTATATACATTCACATTTGCTATTTCGTTCAAAAATGTTTTTCGCGTTTGCAAGTACTCTGCGAATCCTTCCTTAAATTATTTTTGCAACACCGGCAAAGGTTGTTAACACTCATTTTTTTTTAAAATACTTTTTCGTGAGTGCGTGCAGTGCAGTTCAGTTCTGTTGATATGAGTCGCTCAACATACGTCACTTACTGCGTTGCCCTGATTGGTTGTAGGTCTATCCAATTGAGTGCAGAGGTTTTTTTTTTCCTGGTTCGGTTAAGACACGCCTCATAATCAAAGCCCTATGGAGCAGTATCAGACTCACATTCTGAATAGAATATGAGTATGACGAAGTCAGGCTACAAACGGGGCTACCATAATATGTGAGCAACATGTATGTACATGTTTGTATTTTTAAGAGAATAATGTTTATGCGTGGTTATTGAAAAAAAATAAAAATGAAAGTTGCTGAAATAAGACCACAAAACACATACTAAATATGTGTCCACAAGACTTTTGACTAATGGATGTTGTCGCTTCGAATTCTGGCTTCAAAATGATGTGAAAATCATCCTGTCTAATTATTCACATAACACAATAGATTCTTTTAAATTGTGAAAAACATTTTTTTTGTTATCCAAGGCAATATGCTCAACGGCCCAAACCCATTGTGAATAATTAGGTGGTTGAGAAGACAAAGACGACCCGCATATTAATGAGCCTTTTATTCAGGTGTGTCACACAAGAAAGAATGCAAGGACAGTATACACACACACACACACATACATACATACATATACATATACATATACATATATATATATATATATATATATATATAATCAAAATATAAATGAAAGTCACAAGCACATTTTTACTCATACCTGGAAACAAATCCTGTTCAAATAGGTTATATGGGCCATTCTACAGAATTGGTTCAAAGTTTGAGTTGGAAACATCTTGAAAAGAAAATTGTCTTTTTCCATAACTGTCTTAGTAGGATATATACATTTTATCATACATATTTCAAAGTTAAGGATTCATTATTTTGATATAGCTTGCATTGGAATAACACTAGCCTATAACATCTTAGTTGATTAGTTTATTGACAAAACATACTATATATTTAACATGAGCAGAAACTGCTAACAAAAGCTTATTTGATGTTGATTTTAGAGTTAAAACTTTATAATCTATTCAAAACTAGTCACACACACACACACACACACACACACACAGAACATGATTCAAATTTAAACAGTAGGCTATTTTTGCGTTTACAGACACGTTATTATATATCGCGATTAGAACAAAGCACAAGAATAAAACACTTACAGCTCAGCTCGCTCCTCGAAGTGAAAATAAACCAGCACTTGTTCTGAGGTAGGTAAATGTCCCAGGATTATTCCTCACAGCCGCGCAAGACGACAGTACATTAATCTGACTAAATATAGTGAGTTTACCGAGTTTATGTGGGCGTTTACACGTCTCAATGTGTTGCTTCAGATCATTAGCTTCTGAATAGCGCGCGCTCTCCGTGGGCGTGTCACATATTACCGGAATAATGAGATGCGAGAACGATAATGAGAACGGCAGACACCTCTCTCTTTTTATATAGATTACATAAACGGAGAATATTTATTTTAGTTTTAAATTAGATAATTTAAAAGTACAAACTTAAATGATCATAAACATATATTGCTCATGTCTGGGTGAATAGTTTAGCTGAGTTTTTTTTAAGTTTAGAGACGTGCTCCAGAAAAAAGTTCACGGACACGGAGAAGCAGAACGCACACCCTGTTTATTTTCTTTATTTTACAAAAGCACAATATTTTATTTCGATTGTAGGTGGGCACATAACAAAGTCGACATTTAACAGTTTATTTTTTAATATGTCTTAACTCTGTATGACCAGAAATGATGGAGTAGTTTAAGTCTATTTTTAAGTCTATGTGAAAAAAAAATCTGCCAAAACGCACGGGTGCGTTTTTGGTCCCCAGAGGGTTAAAGGTACACTAAAAAAATGATGTGTTGACTTTACTTAACTTTTTTTTGTAAACAGGTTCCACCGGTTCCACATAACTTGGTTTCGTTAAACAAACATAATTTGTTCATGTAACTTCAACATCATGGAAGTCATTTTAAGCCATCCAATCAAACTCTGAGCTGAGTGTTAAATGAACACTGAGGCTATGTTTACACGGAAACGATCTGAAGAGAAAAAGCAAAAGTGGCGTTGCGTTATCACTTTTTATTCTGCGTTTAGACGAGCGTTATTGTTGGGAAATCCGCGTGCATATGGTGACGCAAAACTGTGTGAAATTTGATGTAGTATGCACTCCAGGCGGCTAGGTGGCACTGCCACACAACAACACCAATATCTTAGAATATTTTGTACAACTGCTGAAAAGACTCTTGTATGTTTTTCAGAGCTGCTAGGGCAACTTGAAGGTCCGACGTATGGAAATAATCTGACATGTTGGTTGTTATTTTCCTGTACTGGCGCATGCCTGTGACGTAAACGCGTACGCGACGAGAGCCACCACGAGCAGATTAGTGTTTTTACCGTTTAGACGGGAACGCGACAGTGGAGCGTTTTTAAGATTTCCACTCTGGAGGGTGGTTTCACTTTTTTGCGTTTTTAAGCCCCCAAAACGCCATTGCCGTGTAAACGAAAGGCACATCCGATAAAATATTTTTACGTTTTCACCCGTAATCGTTCCCGTGTAAACGGGGCCTGAAGCAGTGTTAAAGATAATGAGATAATTAAGTGAAAAATTGAGTGATGTCAAGACCCCAACTAAAACAAACACTCATCTCCATAATGGTGACCTGAAATTCCGGTTTTCTCCTTCAGTGATTCTGCTTGTTAACATCAGGTGTCTTCAATATAGCTCAATCATCACTCAATTATTCACTTAATTATCTCATTAACTTTAAAGCTGCTGTCCGTAACTTTTTTGCGTTAAAAATTATCCAAAATAATAATAATAAAAAAAAAACATAACCAGCCAGTGTTAAAAAATATCTGCTTGCTTTTGCCTGATTCAAAACGGTTAGCTTGTAATAATGATTTTAATTCCAGTGGTACTGGTGGATTTCCGCGGGAAATTCGAGCATGTCTTTGCGTCATTACGTCACATCTGTACACATAAAGAAGGCGTCCCGGCTAGTCGGCTATATTGCGTGAGGATGTTGGAGGTGGACATTTTTAGCCTTTTCTCACAGCATTAAATAATTAAACTTATGGCGGATCCAGAAAGGTTCAAACGACAATCACCAGTGACAACTGGACATTCACCACTTGTAAAACCCCAAATAATTCGGACTTCGGAGGGGGTAACGTTAGAGAAAAAAGAGACTGCAACTGGCCCACGCGAAAACAAGGATAAACATCGGTTCAAAACGGACGCAGAGACGGCTTTTTTTCTTTTAGGACAGGTAAGACATTTCAATAGTTCAATCGTGTAACAGTAGCACACTTGTTCGCTTAATTCACACAGTTACGGAGTTTCCTGACTTTATTCGTTTAGCTATTATGGTAAATATTTTGTGCTAGCTCTGAGAGGGAGCAATTCACCTCTACTCAGTTCAGTTTGGGTCAGTTAACCCTTCCCTGAGTGGTTAACTTGGTCATTCTGATTTGTGAAAACTTTCACAGATCAGTTTGGGTCAGTTAACCCTTCCCTGAGTGGTTAACTAGGTCATTCTGATTTGTGAAAACTTTCACAGATCAGTTTGGGTAAGTTAACCATTCCCTGAGTGGTTAACTAGATCAGGGGTTTTCAAACTGGGGGCCGCCAGGGGGCGCCAGGGGGGCCGCAGCAAGTTGGAAGAAAAGTAAAAAAAAAAAAAGGTAAAAAAAAAAATATTAAATTTATATTTATATTATTATGAGTATTGTAATGAAATAGCATTATAATAATTTGTGCATAGCCTATCTGAACATTATACTTGTAATGCTAATCTTTTAGAGATGCACTGATTGATTGGCTGGTGACCGGAATTGGACGATTTCCATGTGATTGTCGACCGGCCGATCAGTCTGACATGCTGATTTTATGCCGGTCTAATGCACTTGGGCGTCGGGCGCCGCATGATTAACATCGCGCAACATCAGCATCCCACATGCACACGGAACGCACATGTAGGAAACCTCGTGAATTACGGCCGTTTCAGATCTCAAGCGCGAGAGGCGCGTATTTTTTCGGCGTACATGTTATCAATGAGTGCATTCACAGCGCGAGCAGGAGCATAAGCAGCAGTGAAGCGGGTTTCGGCACAATCTATTTTTGCTGCGCAGATCACACTCAATTAAAGTGAAAGCACACTTTTGATGGACAAAATAAATATGATTTCACACAAAAAGTGCCTAAAATGCACATAATTTGCATGTCTAGTGTGTTTTAATAAGAACTGGAGTAGGCTATGTCAGAAAAGAAAATGAAGACTCAAAAATATTTATAGAAAATTTACCCATTTAAACTTAAACTTGTCTTAATTATTCAGTTTGGGTAAAACTATATGATGTTATATATATATATATATATATATATATATATATATATATTATACGGTATATTTATATATGCTATATATATATATATATATATATATAGAGAGAGAGAGAGAGAGAGAGAGAGAGAGATATTTGTGTGTGTTGTAAAGTGGTTAGAAAAAAGGAAATCAGATCGGCTAAAATCTGTATCGGCTGGTCAAACTCAATGAAAAATTGTAATCAGCCTAGAAAATTGTAATAGGTGCATCTCTATAATCTTTCTGATAGGCTGGTATCAAACACCATCACATAATCTGATGTTCACCTAGAGGTTTTATTTATTTCTACATTTGCTGTAGTAGTGTCGATGGGTTCAATAACACATCCTGCAGAAGGGGGGCCTTGGCCAGAAGCTATTGGTATTTGGGGGGCCTTGGCATGGAAAAGTTTGGGAACCCCTGAACTAGATCATTCTGATTTGTGAAAACTTTCACAGATAAGTTTGGGTCAGTTAACCCTTCCCCGGTTGGTTAACTAGGTCATTCTGATTTGTGAAAACTTTCACAGATCAGTGTGGGTCAGTTAACCCTTCCCTGAGTGGTTAACTAGGTCATTCTGATTTGTGAAACATTTGAGAGGTCAGTTTGGGTCAGTTAACCCTTCCCTGAGTGGTTAACTAGGTCATTCTGATTTGTGAAAACTTTCACAGATCAGTTTGGGTCAGTTAACCCTTCCCTGAGTCGGTAACTTGGTCATTCTGATTTGTGAAAACTTTCACAGGTCAGTTTGGGTCAGTTAACCATTCCCTGAGTGGTTAACTTGGTCATTCTGATTTTTGAAAACTTTCACAGATCAGTTTGGGTCAGTTAACCCTTCCCTGAATGGTTAACTAGGCCATTCTGATTTGTGAAAACTTTCTTAGATCAGTTTGGGTCAGTTAACCCTTCCCTGAGTCGGTAACTTGGTCATTCTGATTTGTGAAACCTTTCACAGATCAGTTTGGGTCAGTTAACCCTTCCCTGAGTGGTTAACTTGGTCATTCTGATTTGTGAAAACTTTCACAGATCAGTTTGGGTCAGTTAACCCTTCCCTGAGTGGTTAACTAGGTCATTCTGATTTGTGAAAACTTTCACAGATCAGTTTGGGTCAGTTAACCCTTCCCTGGGTGGTTAACTAGGTCATTCTGATTTGTGAAACCTTTCAGAGGTCAGTTTGGGTCAGTTAACCCTTCCCTGAGTGGTTAACTAGGTCATTCTGATTTGTGAAAACTTTCACAGATCAGTTTGGGTCAGTTAACCATTCCCTGAGTGGTTAACTTGGTCATTCTGATTTGTGAAAACTTTCACAGATCAGTTTGGGTCAGTTAACCCTTCCCTGAGTGGTTAACTAGATCATTCTGATTTGTGAAAACTTTCACAGATAAGTTTGGGTCAGTTAACCCTTCCCCGGTTGGTTAACTAGGTCATTCTGATTTGTGAAACCTTTCACAGATCAGTTTGGGTCAGTTAACCCTTCCCTGAGTGGTTAACTTGGTCATTCTGATTTGTGAAAACTTTCACAGATCAGTTTGGGTCAGTTAACCCTTCCCTGAGTGGTTAACTAGGTCATTCTGATTTGTGAAAACTTTCACAGATCAGTTTGGGTCAGTTAACCCTTCCCTGAGTGGTTAACTAGGTCATTCTGATTTGTGAAAACTTTCACAGATCAGTTTGGGTCAGTTAACCCTTCCCTGAGTGGTTAACTAGGTCATTCTGATTTGTGAAAACTTTCACAGATCAGTTTGGGTCAGTTAACCATTAGCGAAGGGTCAATTATGTTTGTTTAACGAAACCAAGTTATGTGGAACCGGTGGAACCTGTTTACAAAAAAAAGTTAAGTAAAGCCAACACATCATTTTTTTGAGTGGGTATGGGATTTGCAAATCGGTCCGCAGATTTTGAAAATACACAATTCAAATGGTCCTACCTTCTTTCCTCCAACGCTGGCCCTGACTCCACCCATTCGAAGAACATGGACGCGCAATCATGCACGAGTGAAAACTCAGACGCACGAAATATAGATTTGCTTTTGTGTGCTGGTGTCTTGTCTGCCATTCTCCAAACGGAAGCAACTTGCACTTACTCTCTCTCTGTACCGGGGCGACTTGGGCCCTGTCCCAAATGGCGCACTTCATGCGGGCTTTCGGTCTCGTGGACTTAAATTGCGCGTGCTCGCCAAGTCTACGAGTCCGTAGGCCGTCCCATTTAGCATTTTAGCGCTCTGAAGTGTGCTCAGCAGCGCCCCCTTTGTACCCTTGAAGCGTTCTTCCGCAAAGCCCGCATAGATGTAGGCTCCACGCACTTTCACTACCCAGGAATCTTTGCGAAAGGCCAATCAGACAACGGATGGGAGGAGATTTCGCTCACGGACAACTGTTAACATGGCTGAGAAGAAAATATTTAAGTGTAATTATCATTACAGTTTTGATGACAAGTTACAAACATTATGATCATCGACCAGTGGTTGATGTCTCAAACATAGGCTAATAATAGCGAGCTGAATAATACGATCGCATTATGATTCATTAAATAAATAGAACCGAATGTCAGGGCTTTACTGAGTCATATGTAAACACAACAACAATAGGCAGCATATTTCCCCGAACCTGTAGCTCCTGTCCATAACAACAATCAGACCGTCTTCCTGTTTCCGGCGTGACGATCAAGTCTGTCCCAAAAATACCTCTCAATGCGCCCTCGCGGACTCGCGCTAAGGGCCCTATAGGTCTGCACTACATGACGTCACCGAAGTGTGGACTCTGAGGAAGTCCACAAGTCCGGAGTGTGCCATTTGGGACAGGGCCTTGCACTTACTGTGACTGGGTCACGAGCTTTGAGTATGCGCACAAAGGGGTCACGTGCGCGAGGGGGATGGGGGGAGGGGGGTATGGTACCATAGACATAATAAATACATAGACGCCCTATTGGCCACTTCGGAACGTTGCTGCGATACGTCAACGCGTCCGCCATTTTGCGGAGGGCAAGACTGCACTGTAATCAAATCCAAGTAAACGGGTGAGCTGCAGTTTTTCTGGATAAAAACAAAAAATGTTTTTACATTTATCAACCGATTTCAGTGGTTTGTATGTGGTGTACAAAAAGTTCCATCTCTAGTTTTTTAAAATCTCGATAGTTAGACTTATAACATATTTTTTTAATAAGGAATTGTCAAAGCTCAGGCTTGTCATGTATCTGGATTTTTATTTTTGGATAAGAATTGTGAAGACCCCCATACTGAGATATAATTTAATTTTCACATTAAATTAAATAAAGTTTTCTTATTGTGGAAAAAAAAAATTCTGTGATTGACCCGATTAACAAAGATAACTGATGGATCCTTTATGATAATTATGTTATGGTACAACTACAGTGCAATGCAAATAGTAAATAAAACATAAAGTGAGAAGTAATAGTAAATAGTTTAGTCAATAAAATAAACAAACAGTATACAGCAAATAAAATAGTAATGAATAGTATAATTATATCATATCATAAGTACAATAATACTATCATAAAAATATTGACAATAGCATATATTTTATGTATAATAATACTATAATAATAGCAATAGAATAAGAAATAGCAATTACAGAATATAGACAATAAAAAAATAATAAGTTAGTGACATATTTAATATTTAACTTTTTGTTAAAGCTGCAGTCCGTAGCTTTTTCCCTTTTTGTCGCCATCTCTGTTCGAAATCTGTAACTGCAGTGATTCGCGGAATTATCATCTTTACGTGGGTTGTAAATCGGCATGAAACAGCGCGGATGAACACAGTGTTTTGAGGCGAGTGGTGCTGTCAGTCACCGCGCTGTGTGGATACTGTCATTCAGAATCACAATTCACTTTTTGAAAGTTTGACCAACATAAGAATTTTCACCGGAAAATGTCTTCTGAACAAGTAAGTAACATCCATTTTTGTTCTGATCAACCAAGGGGGAAAAAGCATTCGTCATGACAAGCGATCGTTAGATTTAATCAGCGCGATTTACAGCAACCGTGCAAATCATAGCCTACTTTGTTCTCAAATTGTTCATGTTAACAACATCAGCATTGCGTGACTAACGTTATTTAATGTGTTTTATGATTACCTGTGTAGTTCAGAATTCATATTCTCCATAATAGCTAACGTTAAACGATAAAGGCACAACAAAGAAAACTCCATAACTGTGTGAATTAAGAAAACGTACTGTTACACAATTGAACTATTGAAATGTCTTACTTGTTCAGCAGAAAAAGCTGTCTCTTCTTCCGTTTCGAACCCCTTCGGGAGTTCACGCACCTTTCAAAAGCCCCACCGGTGTATCCTTGTGTTCGCATGAGACGGTTTCCTTCTCTTTCCACCTTAAATCCAAAGTACGAAGTCTTTTGGGTTTTATAACTGCTGAATCTCCAGTTGACACTGATGATTGTTGTCTGGATCTTTCTGGATCGGCTATAAGTTTAATCATGTAAAGTGCTGCGAGAAAAGCCTATCTCTACATCTCCTCACGCGCAGTATAGCCGGCTAGCCGAAACTCCTTCTTTATGTGTACGGGTGTGACGTAATGACGCAAAGACATGCTCGAATTTCCCGCGAAAACCCACCAGTACCACTGGAATTAAAATCATTATTACAAGCTAACCGTTTTGAATCTAGCTATGGCAAGCAGATAGTTTTGAACACTGGCTGAAGATGTTTTTTTTTTTAAATAATTAATTTGTATTATTTTTTACTTAAAAAAGTTACGGACAGCAGCTTTAAATTTCAGTTTTATTGATCAGTAATAGCCATTTTAACTGTATAAGTAGCCTAAAAGGTATAAGTTATACAAGACAAGAATAAAGTAAACGGTTCTGTCAAACATACAGCAGGATACAACGTTAAAACAGCCTAAATATAAAGTTATGAAACTTCACTTTGCGCACAGCCAAAACGATTTGTCAGGGAACACATTATAGATTAATGAGACCAAAGATCGCCCGTTAGATATACACAAGACGAATTATATCTCATGTTTAACCACTAGACTACAGACATCCGAGCCAGCGGCAAAACTTCAGAAGCACTGGCCGAGGTAAGGCTGTTCCAGGCGGGGTACATGAGCGCTGAGCGCCCGGTGATCGCCTGGATCTCACAACTCCGAAAACATCAGATCAAATTTTTAAATAGGCGCTATCTTTATAAATAAACTACAGATTTGAGCTTTAAACAACTACATTGTCGACTGAAAAACTATTAAAGCTACATTTCGTGACACAATAACAGTAGTATTTTTAAATTCCGCGTCCTTTCTCCTCTGAACGTTACTATAACTAATTATATCATGACCAAATACAACCAGAAACAAATGTTCAGTCTTGCTTGCAGGTAATTCCTCGAGACCTGTTTTGTACACCCCCAAGCAGCGCACGAAACAGGCATTTTTTCAATTCCCGGTATGAGAGGTATTGGAAAGTTGCCCTCCGCAAAATGGCGGCGCCGTTAATGTACGCTCCAGTGGCCAAAAGGGCATCTATGTATTTATTATGTCTATGGATGGTACGACCGTTTGATTGACAAACTTACTGTCCAATGATTCTAGGTGGTCTTGCAAATGATTGGCTGGAGTTTTTCTAGTCCTGCCCGCTCCACAGATGATTAAATTGCTTAATTTTTATTTCAGTGCTTCTAACTCAGTGGCTGTAAGTGGGTTAGGAATAGGATTTCAAGTGATTTTGAAAAAAATGGACAATAAAGAGAATTGCATACCCCACCTTTAATAAACCAGTTGTGCTCTAAACAATATTTTTTTTCTATATTTTATTTTATCATATTATATTTATACCTTAACTCGTTCGTTGTCCCATTTTCCATTTACAACTACAGTATGAATGAAGAGCTTTGAAACATCCATCCATCCATCCTCCAATAGTGTCTCTAGTGTCTCGGGCTGAAGACAGGGAAACACTGGATGGATGGTCAGTCCATCACTGCTTTGGAACATTTAAACCTCATTTACACAAAAACACGCGTGTTGTGCTGAAATGTTCATCTTTGGCAAATTTTCATGCACTGTAAAAAATTGCCCTGTAAAATTACAGTAATCTTCTGGCAGCTGTGTTGCCAGAAATGTACGGTTAATTTACAGCCCTTTACCGTTAATTTACAGCTCTCCTTTTTTACAGTATGTTACCGTAAAAATACCATGACAGGTAACTCATATCATTTGGGAAACCGATTGCTTTAAACAGTTCGAGTTCAAAAACTAGTATTTATACTGATAGTACCATAAAATTCCTTCATTAGAGTCCACGGAAAATTAATATCTCTTTATATAAAACTGCAAACACCTAATGTGTAATAGTGAATTAATTAAAAACATGTTTTTACCTAAAGTCTTTTCAGTTCGTATAACGAACAATAGCACACATGTATGTGTTAAGTCACAACTACAGCAGCCGAAGATTAACTAATGTTCAAAAGTCAAGGGTCAAGAGCCCATTTAAAGCAATCACTGATCACCATCATGGTAACATCAAATGAAAATAAAATGACATCTAAACCTCTGTCACCTTTTAATAAGAACTTCTGTAGACGTCTGACAGAAATAAAGTCAGTCTGGTTAGTAATAAGTGAAGCTGGTAATGCTGTTTGTGGAGATGTTTAATCCTCTTCTGCTGAGATCTTTTGCTAAGATTTAATGTCTTTTATCTTGATTTCATCTTTTTTTTCTGTTCTTCTTGTTCCTCTCTCCTTTAGTGATTCTGATTGTTAACAGCAGGTGTTCACCAGGGTCCCAATTAACTTAAAAAAATAGCAGAATTATTCACTCAGTCAAGTGGACTATATTAGTGAACTAATGTAGGGAATAGTGAATGAGGGTATAGGATATGATTTGGAACACAGCCTCTGAGTGTCGACTTTGAGCGCTGTTAATTCACAGTATATTACTGTAGGCTACTTTCTCGAAAACTTTTCCCCGAATGCATTGTTTCTACGGTATATTACTGTTTTAATGGAAAACAGCATATTACTGTAAAATTTGACTGTTTTTTTACAGAATTTTTTTACAGTGTGGCTGTATACTGTTCAATAATTATTTTGTCCTCTCAAAGATCAACAGAGCGGCTGCCAGTTTACCAAAGGTTGAATTTACACAACAGGTTTTTGCAGGTCATTTACGGGAAATCTGAATTTGACTGCTGTTCCTCTTCATATGCTTGAATTTGACAGACAACAGCTGTTTTTACATTAGGCTTTGATTCAAAGACTCGAGGTTCAGATTTATTCAGAGTCTATGTGTTAAATGAACTTAAAATATATATTTGGTTTATAAAATGTATGAAAATTAAAAAAGTTATTTGTGTATCACACAGGAGATACATAAAGATCTCATAAGGATTTGAAGAGAGAGAGAGAGAGAGAGAGAGAGAGAGAGAGAGAGAGAGAGAGAGAGAGAGAGAGAGAGAGAGAGAGAGAGAGAGAGAGAGAGAGAGAGAGAGAGAGAGAGAGAGAGAGAGAGAGAGAGAGAGAGAGAGAGAGAGAGAGAGAGAGAGAGAGAGAGAGAGAGAGAGAGAGATAGAGAGAGAGAGAGAGAGAGACTTTTGTTTGGACTGTGAGGGTCACGTAGGCGGGTATAAATCTGAACTGCTGCAGGTTCACACACACACACACACACAGACAGACATGATGGAGGTGAAGCTGCTGTGTCTGACTGTTGTTCTCTCCTCACCCCTCCTCACACTGTGTGACCCGCTGTGAGTATTAAACACACCGTTTGCTCATAGAGTTACTAATAATCTGTTTTTAAGATGTCAAACACTGTGATTTGATCTTCTCAGGCTTGTTCTGTCAGCTCCTAATTTGCTGAGAGTGGGTTCCTCAGAGAACGTGTTTGTGGAGGCTCAGGATTACACTGGAGGAACTTTTGATGTAAACATCATAGTGAATATATACCCAAAGAAAGACGTGAAGATACTGTCCAAAACAGTGACACTGACTGCAGAAAACAATTACCAGATCCTAACAGATATAAAGGTGAGAGCTCCATAAATACAGTTATGTTTCGTTCTGTAACATGGTGAGAGTCAGGCATGTAAAGGAGCAGACTGGGAGGCAGATCAACATGCAGGTTTAGGTTTGCACAAGTTCAGGGTGTGTGTTCGTACTGGTGTGTCGGTCAGGACACCTGAGGCAGGATTCAGTTTCCAGAATTTAATGGAATTATTCAGAATTATTCAGTAAGACCACAGGGCATTCGTTGCTGAAAAGTCTCATAGTGGACATTTATATAGATGGGGTCTGTAAATGACACAGATAACAATGAGTAGACAGTAATCACAATAACTTTTCACAATTGGCAAAAAACAATCATATTCTTAAAGTAACATGTACTGAAATAAACAATATTGTAGTACTATGTAGTAGCACTAGGTGAAGCGCATTGAATAAAGTAGGTGAAAGGTCATTATATTTTGCTGCTTCATTAAGTTGCACGGTAAATGTGACGAACGACATGTAATTAAAAAATCCACAAATATACAATATCAAATACTCTAAGTTTACTACACAAATATCACTTAAAACTACTGAATGAAGAATTAAAAAGAAGGCAATATACAGCAGATTAACTTGTACACGCGAATCGCTATACTCTGCTCATGCGAATAAACAAGCTAGCGATAATAGACTAATAATTATTAATTATTGGATAGACCTCCATCCCTACACTCAGTCACGTTCCCTGCGGTCCTCTGACAAGCACCGGGTTGCAGACTTGTGGGGATTTCTCTGCAAATGCTCCAACACTCTGGAACAGTCTAACTGTACTAAAATGAGGGCCAGTAATTAATGTTCACAATCATTAATATGTTTACAGTTGCTATATTCATATAGTTCTTTGTATGTGTGATAGTTTATTCCCTGTTGTTATTCATTCAGGCAGTAAGTCACTCGTCTATTGTAGGGACCCGACGGTGCTTAGGACCCTGATGCTGACGCGATTTAGTGGGAAGTACGAGCGCTATTGTTATTATAAGCGCAGAACGGACCTGATGCGATGATAACACCAGTTCATCCGCGATTTAATAATGACTAATCACATGTGTGCGTGCATCCATCAAAGAAACCACACTTAATTAAATTATGTTCATGTATGAAATGGGTGGTCTGTGAGTGGTGTGTGCATCTGGCTCCTCCTAAACGGACATCCTTTATTGTTCTGATCGGACAATCTTTGGTGGTTGCCACCGGGTATTAATTAGCCCTAAGAGCATAATAATTCTTTAATTCTTTATATGGTCCTTCGAGCCGGATGGCAACTTCTGAATTAACATAATGTCCATACATAGTGAGGAGAATAGTGATGCTACAGTTCGCTCCCGTCGCCGAACGCAAATGCAAAAGTACCTCGACGACTATGAGGTGAATTATGTGCCAGAGCACCGATCAACACACACACCCCCAGACCACTCCAACGAAGGAGAACAGCTAATAGGGGCTACAGGAGGTCCATTACAACCTCGCAACACCCTTGTTACTGACATTGATCACGTTTCTGCCAACGAGGGAAATCCACACTTCTCTCCTGAAGTACTGCAGATGCAGCTGAAGGATCTGGACGAGGGAAATCCACACTTCTCTTCTGAAGTACTGCAGATGCGGCTGAAGGATCTGGAAGAGAAGAACCGTAAACTCAGACATGACCTCAGAGAGCACTCCACAGCTCACTCTCCAAGACCAGTGTCTCCATCTCAACTATTTCTTTTGCCCAGACACTCAACGTGTAATAGGGAGGAACGAGTCTCTACTTCACTGTCACGCTCCAGAGTAACGTCAACAAGAGATCAAAGAGATCAACGTTATGAGAGAGATAAGTCAGTGAAACACAGTGAGGATAAGTTGCACTCAGAACGTCAACAGGACAGAATAGATGAGATTATCCACAAGCTGCAGAGGATGAAGGCGAGTTCCAATCTATCCAGACCGTCTTCGCCATCGCCAGAACGTGCATCAACAGCCCAGAGGGCTGAGCGTGCTGACGAACACTATTACAGCCCCTTCAGGCAACCGAGACCATTCGTGTCTTATCGTCCCTCATTGCCACACAGTCAAGAGAACACTTATCGTGGTCCAACCCCTACCATTCCTAACTTCACTAAAGAGGATCCACGGGAGTTCGCCAGGTTGAAGGTAGCTCTTGACAATCTCCTGCCCGCCGACGCTACAGAGCGCTTTAAGTTCCAGATATTGATGGACCACTTGAAGCTTGAAGAAGCATTGCTCATTGCTGACTCTTACAGTAACAGCAGGTACCCTTACAGTCATACCATACAGGCTCTAACAGAACTCTATGGACAACCCCATGAACTTGCACTTCAACGCATTGCCGTACTGATGGATGGACCCAGCATAAGAAGTGGTGATACCAGAGCATTTAGGCTTTTCACACTAAAGGTACGGGCCCTGGTTGGAATGCTGGATCAGTTGGGAAGTCCTGGACATACAGAACTGACTTGTGGGTCTTATGTTACCCGACTTCTCACTAAATTACCTCACGATCTCCGAGCAAACTTTAAGAGGTATGTCAATCCACTCAAGACACATATCCCTACTTTGTTTGAGTTTGCAGAATGGTTGGAGTATGAGGTGAGGGTGCAAGAGGACGGTACCCAGTTCAGTGTTGACGTAGGCGGAGAGAGGCAGAGTTTCCGCAAAGACCAGCAAAGAGTACCCAAAGTATTTAACAAGTCTACTGCCATCTTCCATGGAAGCGAGCAAAAGCCAGTTGCCAAAGATGAATCGATTCACAGATATGCAGTTCATGAGGTGAGATCACAAGAAAAACCAAAGAAATACTGCCCATTTTGTAATACAACTCAGCACTATCTCAATCAGTGTTCAAACTTCAAGCTGCTGTCCAAAGAGCAGATTGTGACCTGGATCAGGTCCAATTGTAGATGTTGGAAATGTGGGCACGATCACCAAACAGGTCAGTGTACTCTTAAGGCGAAATGCAAGAAGTGTCAAAGGAGACATCTAGAAGTTCTGCATGAGGTTAATAGCGAAATGAGTGCTACTGCTACCAAAGGAAATGCGGAGATCACAAAGTCTACCAGCAACTCCACCTTCACGGTAAGCCTGAAGACCTCTCTCTTCGTACAGTGCGTCAAGATATCCGCATCATCCGTGGCTCCACAGTATCATTCTCAGTGAGTCCTGTCACACAACCAGATCGCAACTTTGCAATAAAAAGAGCCTTTACAGCTGAGGAGCTTGGACTAGCACCTCATTCTTACCCAATTGAAACGCTCCAAAAAAGATATCGCCATCTCAGAGATCTACCTCTGCAGTCAAGCGACCATACAAGGCCATTACTGCTCATTGGGTCAGATTACCCACAACTGATCACCCCTGTTGAGCCAGTTCGATTGGGACCCCCAGGAGGTCCAGCAGCTGTGAAAACTCGTTTGGGATGGACACTCCAAGGTCCATCAAAGTTCCTCGAACATATCCCCCACACACAACAGTGCCTGTTCACATCAGTAAGCCTTTCGCCTAATGATTTATTCAGTCAAGTTGAGAGGTTGTGGCAGATGGACATCTTGCCCTACCGAAATGAACGGCTTGTTATAAGGTCAAAATGTGATGCAGAAGCTGTGTGCATGCAGGAGGAGAAAACAACAATGGTTGAAGTTGAAGGTGTGCAAAGATACGCTACCCCTCTCCTGTGGAAAACCAGTCTTTCACCTCTAACTGCTCCAAAGGAAGCAGTACTGCCTCAGTTGCGAAGGACTGAAAATCAGCTGGCAAAGAGCTCTGAGAAATCCCAAGTGTACAAGTCTGAAATAAACAAGCTGCTAGAAGCAGGCTATGTAAAAAAAAAATCCCCAATCCACAGCTGTACAGACTCAAGGGTGGTACATTCCACACCACATGGTCCACCACAACGGAAAGAACAGGATTGTATTCAATTGTTCATTCAAATTCCAAGGCCTGAGCCTGAATGAATATCTCCTTCCTGGGCCAACTCTGGGTGCGACCTTGCTGGGAGTACTTCTCCGTTTCCGAGAGTATGCAGTAGCCATTAGCAGCGATATAAAGGGGATGTTTCATCAGGTGCGCCTGCTGTCAGAAGACCAAGCATTCTTGCGATTCCTGTGGCGAGACCTGAACACATCTATCCCACCTGATGTTTACCAATGGTCAGTGTTACCCTTTGGCACCACATGCAGCCCATGCTGTGCAACCTTTGCTCTCCGGAAACATGTTGCCGATCACAGCCATCCAGACAGTGAGGTACGAGCATCAATAGAGCAATGTTTCTATGTTGACAATTGGTTGCAAAGTGTCCCCTCTCTTGAGACTGCTAGGAAATTAGTGGATGACATGTGACATTTGCTGGCTGATGGTGGATTTGAACTGCGCCAATGGGCTAGTAACACTCCCCAACTCCTGCAACACCTACCACAGCAAATCAGGTCAGAGAACCATGAGCTTTGGTTTAGTTCAGACAGGGCAGACCCTCAGGAGCGTACATTGGGACTTAGGTGGCAGTGCAGATCTGACACACTTGGTTATAAACATGGCCATGTCGTAAAAACTGAGCCCACTATGCGATACATATATAGCATCCTTTCTAGTCAGTATGATCCATTGGGATTCATCACCCCATTTACTACTAGAGCTAAGATAATAGTCCAGAGGCTCTGGGATAAGAAAAGAGAATGGGATGACCCTGAACTGCCCACAGACCTCAGAAATGCATGGCTCACATGGGAAGACGAGCTTCCGCAACTTTCCAGTGTCACAATGCCTAGATGCTACACTTCAAAGGTAGATCCCTTGACCAGCTCCAGAAGTGTGCACACATTCTGCGACGCCTCCGAGCGTGCGTACGGCGCTGTAGCCTATCTCTGTACTGAAGATAACAAAGGGCAAATAGAGGTGTCATTCTTGGCAGCTAGATCACGAGTAGCTCCAAAGAAGCAGCAAACAATTCCTCGACTTGAGCTATGTGCTGCTCTAACTGGAGCACAACTGGCAGCAGTTCTGAAAAAGGAGCTCACACTAAACATCAGCAGTTTCAAATACTGGACCGATTCTACGACCGTCCTTAACTGGCTGCAATCAGACTCATGTCATTTCAAAGTGTTTGTAGGAACCAGAGTTGCAGAGATTCAAGAGTTAACTGATTCACGATCATGGTCCTATGTGCATTCACAAGACAACCCTGCTGACAACATACTCGTGGCCTGTCACTGGCTCAGCTAGCCACACCTACCCGCTGGAAGAATGGCCCAGAATTTCTTCAGAAGCCTCCGTCGTCTTGGCCCAAATTGCCCAACCTAAAGCCAGCCGACACCTCAAAAGAACTGCGTAAACCAATATCCTTCCACCTTCTTAGAACTCAAAATGAACAGAATGCAGTCAATGCATCTCAATATGACAACTTCCAAGAGCTTATAGACGCAACAGCCAGATCCCTTCATGGGGCGGCCTGTCCTACAGACAATGTTAATGCTGCCACGTATAAGGAAGCCGAGCTCAGAGTCATCCAAAAGTCTCAAATGGAGAGTTTTCCTGACGAATATGCTCAGCTTCAAACAGGGAAACTCATCTCCTCAAACAGTCATCTAAAGACATTAGCTCCTGAATTTGATTCTGACATGCAGCTGATTAGAGTGGGTGGACGACTCCGAAGGTGTCACCTGCTGAGCCCTGACATTATCCACCCAATTGTACTAGACCCAGTTCATCCAATGACTAAGTTACTAATTCAGCAGTACGATGCACAGCTCCATCACCCTGGTACTGAACGAGTTTTGGCTGATATCAGAAGACGCTTCTGGATCTTGAGAGGTCGTCAAGCTGTTCGATCCATCCAGCATCATTGTGCTGAATGTCAAAGGTGGCGTGGCAAGCCCAATAGCCCTAAAATGGCTGACTTACCCCCTTCCAGCTTAAGACTCTTCCAGCCAGCCTTTTACTCCACAGGCATGGACTGTTTTGGCCCATTTACCATCAAAATTGGGCGATGGAATGAAAAACGCTGGGGTATTATTTATAAATGTTTGACCACAAGGGCAGTGTACATCGATCTTCTCTCTCAAGCTGACACAGACTCTTTTCTCATGTCTCTACGTCGATTCATCGCCCGTAGGGGAAAACCTCATGAGTTGCGCTCTGATCAGGGTACAAATTTCAAAGGTGGAGATCATGAGCTCAAACAAGCCTTCAACAATATTCACCCTCAATTGCAAAAGGAACTTGCAAAGCAACAGATCAGCTTTCAGTACAATCCACCGAACTCCCCACATTTCGGAGGATCCTGGGAAAGAGAGATCAGATCTGTTAAAGCTGCATTGTACACTACCATTGGTGCTCAAACTGTCACAGAGGAAGTGCTGAGGACTGTCTTAATTGAAATTGAGGGAATTTTAAATTCAAAGCCATTGGGATATGTATCTTCAGATGTAGCTGATCCGGACCCAATAACCCCTAACTCACTCTTAATGGGCCGGCTGGACTCTGCCTTGCCTCAGGTAATTTACCCTGCATCGGAGTTGCTCAGCCGCAAACGCTGGAGACACAGCCAAGTACTGGCAGACCAGTTCTGGAGCTGTTACCTGCGTAAGTACCTGCCCGGACTTCAGGCTCGCCAAAAATGGCAACAAGACAAAGACAACCTGATCGTAGGGACAGTAGTCATGATTGCTGATCCACAATTCCCCAGAGCACTCTGGCCTATCGGGACTGTGAGAGCTGTCATTGCTGGAGCCGATAATAAAGTAAGAGCCGCAGAAATTCAGGTCAAAGACAGAACCTACACAGCAAAAACTCCAGAGTTAAATTAACTCTCCTGGGAGTTTATATGGCTCCAGACTCAGTGTTAAAATATGAGTGTTAAATTAACACTCAAGAGTGTTAAAGTTAATGAGCTCATTAAGTGATTAATTGTGTGATGATTGACTAATATTGAAGACACCTGATGTTAACAAGCAGAATCACCAAAGGAGAAAATCTACTTTTTAAGACACCGTTATGGAGATCAGTGTTTGCTTTAGTTGGGCTCATGGCCCTTAAATCATTAAATTCAGTTTTTGTTTGGCTGTTGTATCTGAATTATAACTGCCAGATGAACAAAGAGAAAAGTTGACCAGGTATTGTTTGTTATGTTTTGACATAATCATAATTTGACCAGAATATCAAATCTCTATTAGAGAGTTATGTCTACCTTGTTGATTACATCAGACCTGTGATTCTACAGCAAATGATTTTCAGTATTATCAAAATAATCCAAAATATTTCTTAAAAATTGTTCTGATAAAAAGACTTGGGAGTTTACTGTAATTAGACACACTGACATCAAGAATCAGCCTGTGATTCTCAACAATGGTGACAATAATAAAGCATGTTGCAGTGCATTCTGGGTGCCACCAATCAAAACACATTCATGGCTCCCATCATGCATTGCTGTATGAATAAATTATGATCTGAATTGTTTTAGTAATTTCCTTTCCCTAATTGAATATTCTGTGTCACCATTGTTGAGATTCATACACTGATCCTTGATGTCTGTGTGTGCCTAAAAGAAAGATTTTGTTTTATCAGAACAACTCTTAAGAAATCCTTTAGATTATTTAGAAAATTCTGGATCTTTTGCTGTAGAATCATATTAACGCCGTAAGCAACAATATACATTTAAGTCAGAGATTAGACTCTAAATGAGTTCAGTGATTCAGATCAAATTATGATTATGTCAAAACATAACCAACACCACCTGATAAACATTTTCTTTGTTCATCTGGCAGTTACAGCTCAGATACAACAGAGAAACAAATTTTAAAGTTAACAGTTTAAGGGTCAAGAGCCCAACTAAAGCGAACACTGATCACCATAATGGTGTCTTAACAAATTCGATTTTCTCCTTTGGTGATTCTGCTTGTTAACATCAGGTGTCTTCAATAATGGTCAATCATCACTCAATTAATCACTTAATGAGCTCATTAACTTTAACACTCTTGAGTGTTAATTTAACACTGATATTTTAACACTGAGTCTGGAGCCATATAAACTCCCAGGAGAGTTAATTTAACTCTGGAGTTTTTGCTGTGTACATCAGACCTGTTGTTAGACTGATTAAGCTCCCTCCACTCCCTGAATGAATGGGAGTACTGGCCCGAGATTCAAATCTGCAAACACATTTGGGGGCGGCTGTACTAAAATGAGGGCCAGTAATTAATGTTCACAATCATTAATATGTTTACAGTTGCTATATTCATATAGTTCTTTGTATGTGTGATAGTTTATTCCCTGTTGTTATTCATTCAGGCAGTAAGTCACTCGTCTATTGTAAGGACCCGATGGTGCTTAGGACCCTGATGCTGATGCGATTTAGTGGGAAGTACGAGCGCTATTGTTATTATAAGCGCAGAACGGACCTGACGCGATGATAACACCAGTTCATCCGCGATTTAATAATGACTAATCACATGTGTGCGTGCATCCATCAAAGAAACCACACTTAATTAAATTATGTTCATGTTTGAAATGGGTGGTCTGTGAGTGGTGTGTGCATCTGGCTCCTCCTAAACGGACATCCTTTATTGTTCTGATCGGACAATCTTTGGTGGTTGCCACCGGGTATTAATTAGCCCTGAGAGCATAATAATTCTTTAATTCTTTATACTAACGTTACCACTCCACGTCCGCTCTGCCCCATCCCTGCCCATGTTCAAAATGCACTTTAAAACATTTCTTTTCACGTAGTCTCTTGACCCCCACAAATAACACGGTCATATGAGACATCTTTTAACCGTATACATACTGGGAACTATATTCTCAGTAGGCGAAGCACTGCTACTTGGGCGGAGTGATTAGCGCAACACTCTGCTCCTCACCACGGGGATTCTCCATAGACAGTAAAAGAAATGGACACAGCGACCCCATAGACTTTAATGGAGAAAAGTGAAGTCAATTAGAAGCACTCACTTCCTGATTGCCAAGCGCACTGCGCAGACTCAAACTGAGCTTGACGACGTAGATGTGACGTGAGCAACCTGTCTCACAGTTGTACGTCTTCTAGTAGCTGTATTAGCTGTCCATGAGCTCGCAGAGGAGCAACTTTACGACTCTCTATGGGCTTCTCCCTTGACTTTATGCCTCCATGTCCCCCCGATTGCACGCGAGCTTCTACTTCTGTCTATACGGTCATTTCTCTACTCTACTGCGTGTTATGACGCAATCGTTAGCCTATTTTTACAAAAACTGCTTCTACGGGGCCATAACGTAAGATACAAGGCAATGGAGCCTTTTATACATTGTCGTGTTTCTTTAGAAATAAACAATGGACAAATGGAGTCTTTAAACGCCTCAGATGTAAAGCTATTCGCTGTCAAAGTGACGCCAAAATGAATGGGAGTCAATGGAATGCTAACAGCAGGTGAAGGCTTGTGAATGGCGGCCCCCGGGGAGACTTCAGTTTCCGGCTGGTGGATTACACCCTTGGGCTTCTCAGGTGCTGCGAGCAAATCACTCCACCTAAGTAGCAGTGTTTCCCAAAAAGTCGGCGTGTTCCTTTAATGCTCATCTCTCAGCGGGCACACAAAGTGAAAGGGTAACGTCACTAGGTGAAAAGCGCGCTTATTGGCTGTGCCTTCTTAACAACGATAAACCAGATTTCAGCGACTGACAGAGAACATGTGAAATACAAGGGCTATATACACAGGCAGACAAGCTTAACACGATAACAAGAAACACCTGGAGACTAATCAACATGAAAACTAACAAAGAACTACAAAACATGGTGTAATACAGGAAATAACATAAGAGTCCAGGAACACACAAGACAGGGGAACACATCATAACACATTCTCATTATTTTATTATCAGATATAATTCAGACTGAATGATTGTTCTTTAGATCCCTGATGATCAGAACTATTTCTCGGATGATCCTCTGGAGAAGCAGTATGTGTTTCTACAAGCTCAGTTTCCATCTCACACTCTGGAGAAAGTGGTCATGGTCTCATTCCAGACTGGATATATATTTGTACAGACAGACAAGCCCATCTACACGCCTGCTAGCACAGGTACGATTATGTGCTAAGTGAAGTTCACAATGTAATTTCGAGAGGAATGAACCCATCTAATCTTTCAAAAAACTGCTGGAGCATAAGCTGGCGCTTTCCTTGCTCTGGCATCAGCTGTTCTGGCGTCCCTCCATCTCCCCAACTCCACCAACATCATTTAGGCATCTTGCTACTCATCATCTAAGCATTAGTAATCCCAGTGCGATGTGTTTCTAGCTCGAGTTGAAGCTGCTTCATTGTGGACAGCAATGCTTAACCTTTTTACCTTAAAGATTATATGGGTAAAGGAACTCATGAAATAGTTGGAAAATACAAAGCACAATGTGAAGTTTATACATAAGCATGACATAATCTTGTTTATTATTAAACTGACTGTGTATCATGGTTTAACATCTGAGCTGAAAAAAACGTATATTTCAGTTTTTGCTTTGATCTCTTTTGCAGTTCGATACAGGATTTTCTCTCTGACGCCCAACCTGAAATCACTGAGTCAGTCTGGAGTCATAGTGGAGATCATGGTACACACTTATATAAGTGCATACTGTTATACACACACACACACACACACACACACACACACACACACACACACACACACACACACACACACACACACACGACATTCACAGCAAAATCACCAGTGTTAAATTAACACTGCTCAGTGTTTATATGAGTCCACACTCAGAGAGTGTTCAATGAACACTGAAGCAGTGCTAAAGTTAATGAGATAATTAAGTAATTAATTGAGTGATAATTGAGCATTATCGAAGACACCTGATGTTAACAAGCAGAATCACTGAAGGAGAAAATCGTAATTGGTATTTTACCATTATGGAGATCAGTGTTTGCTTTAGTTGGGCTCTTGACCCTTACATCATTAACTTTAGTTCTTTGTTTGGCTGCTGTACCTGAGTCATACCTGCCTGATGAACAAAGAGAAAAGGTGATATGATGGTGTTGGTTGTTGTTTAACATAATCAATAGTTGGCCTGAATCACTGAACTCATTGAGAGCGTAATTTCAGAGTTGTAGCTTAAGGATTATAGCAGCACTGTCATTGTAGAGTATGCATTTTTTTAGCCTTTTCAATTAAATCCAAATGATCTAATCATAAAAAATAAAACAAAAAAAACCCTTAAAAAGTATTTCAGGTAGGCACATACAGACATCAAGAATTAGCATATGAATCTCAACAATGGTGACAAACAAATGACCTCTGAACATAAGCTCATTATTTATTCATGCAGCAATGCATGATGGGAGCCATGAATGAGATTTGATTGGTGGCATCCAGAATACACTGCAAAATGCTTTATAATTGTCACCATTGTTGAGAGTCACAGGCTGGTTCTTGATGTCTGTTTAAAAAAGAAAAAGAAAAGTTTTGTATGTGATCAAGTTTTAAGAAATTACCAACACCATCAGATCACATTTTCTCTTTGTTCATCTGGCTGTTATAACTCATGTACAGCAGCCAAACAAAGAACTAAAGTTAAAGACTTAAGGGTCAAGAGCCCAACTAAAGCAAACACTGATCTCCATAATGGTAACATACCAATTACGATTTTCTCCTTCAGTGATTCTGCTTGTTAACATCAGGTGTCTTCGATAATGCTCAATCATCACTCAATTAATCACTTAATTATCTCATTAACTTTAGCACTGCTTCAGTGTTCATTTAACACTCTCTGAGTGTGGACTCATATAAACATTGAGTAGTGTTAATTTAACACTGGTGATTTTGCTGTGTTTCAGCTGTAATGAGCCACTGTAAACCCTAACGCTCAAAATAATTAATTGGTTTGAGTAGGACAAACTTAAATTAAAAAAATTAGTTCAGTCAAATTAACTTTTATGAGTATTTAGCACTTTCTTTTTCTTTCAAGTTCACAGAACTGATATATTTTAAGTAAACTGAACTGTTTCATTGTTTTGAGTTTTATGAAATTATTTATTTTAATTTAGACGAACTTAAGTTTAACTGAAACAGCTGGGATGTCTATTTCCCAGCATGCTTTGCCGATGGCACTCGAAAGGGAGAGTAAATGCTAAAATTAAGTGTAATATAATGGTTTTTTTTTGTGTAAGATTAATGTTATGTGTGAGATTTAGTAGTGATTAATGTTTTGTTATGCTAATTTAGAAGAATTTCTGTTAATGTTGGCTTTAGGATAGTTACCATCATGGTGACAAGTGGTGCATGCAGCTTGATTTGAGAGCAAATAATCCCTTTATATTGCTGTACTCATGCAGCAAGTGTTTCTGTATAACATACTATTGCTAATGTGTTAGCATTTACTATGTTAGCAGATTAGCTTTTTAAAGCTAACTAAGTTTATACTAATAAAAGTGTTACTGCCAAACTTATTTGGGTTTACAGTGTACTTCATAGATTTAAGTTATATTAACTGAATGGAATTAGTACTATTAACTTTATTTACCCAAGTTATTTTAACAATAAGTTATCGAGTTACTTGGACACAAATCAAATATTTATTTATGCTTAAATTGTTTGAGTTAATAAACTTAAATGATTTAAGGCAATCGGTTTCCTCAAACGGTTTGAGTTGAACTAACTCATCAGGTTTTACAGTGCATGTGACTGACAATCTCAGCAAACACACAGTGTTAATACTGATTTCTGTGTTTCTGAAGAATCCACAAGGCATCACAGTTTCATCAGAGAAGATATATCCAGTGAAAGGGATGAAGTCTGGAAGCTACGCCATTCCTGAGGTTGCCAGGTGTGTTTGTGTGTGAAACACTGAAGACTAAACTTGCTCAACCCGAGTGAACTTTATTTAGTGATTCATTGTGTCTATCATACAACGCGGCTAATACTCATATGTGATCTGTGTTATGAGGTTTGTTTCATAATGTTGTATAATGCTTATTTTAAAGTGTTTTGAAATGTTTTTGTTTCAGTATTGGGAAGTGGAAGGTTGTCACTCTGTACACAAACACTCCTCAGAAGACGTTTACTGCTGACTTTGAGGTCAAGGAATATGGTAAGATAAGATGTGTGTCAACAAAATGTGTGTTGTGTAAATGCAATAAAACTACAAGATTGTATTTATTTATTTGTGTCTGGTTTGGTTTATAGTGCTTCCAACATTTGAAGTGAAATTAAAACCCAGTAAATCATTCTTCTATGTGGGCGACGAGAGCCTGACAGTCGACATTGAAGCCAAGTAAGACAACATATGTTCTGCTTCACTGTATTCAAAATTAATCTTTAGTGTGTGCACACACTGATTTAAAAAAATTGTAAACACAACATAATGTGCTATGAGAGCCACCAAAACTTTTAATGAGTGTTTGAGACCGTATCACTTCCAAAGTAACAATGACATTTATCTTAGTCTCAAAAGGCTTTTTTTTTTTTTTTTTTTGGTTATTCTGTATTTTACTGGTATGAATATTGTTTCCTGTGTATCCGCTCTCATGACTCCTCGCTCATCGCTCCTCGCAGTGCAGTTAGAGGACTGAGATGCTCTTCTAGATGCCCATGGGCTGGAGGACGGAGGAGCGAGGAAACAAGCAAACATCAATTTGAGCATTGAGAAGCATCCACAGATTTTAGGGATGCTATAGAGTGCAAGGAACATGATCGATTATGGATAATATAATAATAATAATAATATAATAATATATTGATGTATGCTGTGTCTGTAAGGAACTCTATGTATATTTTTATGCTCTCTGTGCCAAAGGCCCGTACGGAAACGGGAAAGAAGGCATTTCTGTATTCAGCACCTTCATCATGGAATATGTTGCAAAAGGACTTGAAACTCATTTAATTAATCTCGCTAAATGCATTTAAATCCAAAATGAAAGATTTAGAGGCAGATGCCTTAATATGTAAATGCCCTTAGACTGTAAAAATTATTTAAAATGATTATATGAAATGTTAGTTTTAATTGTTTGTGTTATTTGTCTGTATCTATGTGTTTGTACTTCTGCCTGTCTTGGCCAGGTCACCCTTGCAAAATAGTTTTTTAATCTCAATGGGACTTCTCCTGGTTAAATAAAGGTTAAATAAATAAGCATGAAGGAATGCATTTCCCCCAGGAAGTGGATTTGAGGCAATATTTGGTTCGCATAAATCTGAATGCATGGATTCTATTTGCATTTGTTAAACTAGTGCAAAATGCCCGTGCAAAATAATTTTTTTATGTGTGTTTTTAGCAATTGTTGGTTTGGTGTGTTTGAGTGCTCATTGTTACAATTACACAGCAAAAGTTCAGTGACATTTTTATTTGTGCATGGTAGAAAGCATACTGATACTGACATAATGATGCATTGGCGGATATATTTAGAGTGGATACAGATACATGCCCGTGAAAGATAGCGATAATGTTAAGCATGACACAGTAATATATTTACATGGCCGTGAAAGATAACGATAATGTTAAGCGCACCAGAATGAAATAATATATTAAGAAGTAAAAACAGCTACGCTGTTTACTTCTTAATATCTATTTATAGATAGATAGATATTAAGAAGTAAACAGCGTAGCTTTAAATAAACATATTAAACTTTTACGCAGTTAATCTGTTTAGCAGTTCCTGCCTCTGTTGTTTTCGGTTGCAAATTGCTGTTCACAGGCTTGCAGTGCTTTTGGCCGCATTTGTGTGCAAAAACCGTGCCAAAAGTATAAGCGCGGAAAAATGAAAGTTTGAAGAATACAGATCCTATTTATTTTGCATTAGCATGGAGCTGCAGCTTCAAAATGCATGAATTACACTTAAGAATAACAGTTAAATGCTGCAAATATTTTTTTCTTACACTTGAAGGGCGATTTACACCTTTACAAATCTTCTCTTGCACATGCAAATTTAAATTACGCTTGCAATCTTATGTACGCTTTCACAAATCTTACTCTGTGCATGCGATTCTTTATGTCATCATTTTACCGATTCTTTATGTCATCATTTTACCTTCATAGATTTGCTGTCACACGATCGGTAAGAGGATTACTATACTCGTTAAAGCCTGCTATATACTGTTGAAGAGGCAGGGCAACTATTTACCATAGCATATTAAACATCACATAGTTAACATAGCACATTAAACATCACATAGTTAACATATACATGCAAACTTCAGCGCGCATGACACATAACGTTAATAGCATTTACTACAAATGATGGCCGTGAAAGAGACTGCGAACGCATTAAATATAATATTAAGAAGTAAACAGCGTAGCTGACTTACAGATTAAGTTAACAAATAAATAAGCGCGACGATTCAGGGAGCAAATCTGCTTTCTTCGTCCCTCTGTCTCTGGTCCTGCGCTGTGCTCACTCAGTGTGCAGTGTGAGAGGGGGAGTGGCCAGCGGCTAGAGCGGCAAAAACCAATGTGTGCTTCTTTTAGCGATATCTTTTGCATTTCTAATCCAAACAACGTCAAACTCGGCACTGCACTTACTCGTGCCCGTAGCAAGACACCTGTCAAGTTTGAGATCCATCGGACTAACGGTTCGAGAGATATGCGATTAACAGACAGACACACACACAGACAGACAGACGTTCCTGTAATTTATAGATAGATGTTGTCTACAACAACAGCTTAAGGGAAAGCCGTAACAGGCTTTATATATCATTTACTGTAATATGACTGAATCAACCTGACATCAGTTGGTTACACCAATGTGTGGCACAGAGAGCAGAGAATATTGGCTACTCACACTGTAAAATCCAACAGTTGTTCGTCTAACTAACACTTTTTAGACTATATATACAAAATGAGTAGTGTACATGCTCATATATATATGAACCCTCATGTTGTTCAAAACACGCATGACTGTGGAAAAAGAAAAGAAGGTAGTTAGACAAACGTTCAAGCTGCTTTTTTTCTATGTAATGAAAGTGGATGTGGATCAGGGACAGTCGTCGTCACTGTTCAGTTTTTACAGCAGAAATTGTGTGTGTTTTCATAGGTACCTGTTTGGACAGAAGGTGGACGGAAATGCGTTTGTGGTGTTTGGTGTGATGGACGGTGAGAAGAAAACAAGTATTCCTGCCTCTCTGCAAAGAGTTCAGGTGAGAGAAATTAAACAGTTTACAAGTTGGGATCAATCTCATTTCTCCTCACCTAGAGAGTGACTTAAAACATTAAATACAGTTTTAACTTGTCTTGTAGACAAATGTTAATGTCTTTCTCATATATGAATAGATAAGGGAAGGAGAAGGAGAGGCAGAACTGAGCAGGAAGATGATCACTAACACCTTTCCAGATATTAACCAGCTGGTCGGACGATCAATCTATGTTTCAGTCAGTCTTTTAACAGAAAGTGGTAAGACTCAACAGATACTGTACATCTGTATGTTTACATACATGTGTGTGATTGTATATGAGAGGCTAATCGTGTGTGTGTGTGTGTGTGTGTGTGTGTGTGTAGTACCCTCACCGCCTGATGAGGGGAGATATAATTAATAATGCACAGGCAGGGCAGGACTTAGAGGGCTGGGGGCCCCTGGGCTTGAGTTTATGTTTGGGCCCTATACGCTACAAACATCATTATGGAGTAGCACACATTACACAAAATAATATTAAATAGTCATTATTATACAATATAATGCAGGATGTGCTCTCTAGGTTGAAAGAAGATCAAAACTCTAATAATAAAGCCAAGAGAAAACAGTATTTTTTAAATTCATTGTCATAGCTATCTGTCAGATTCTTAAATTTAGTCAACAAATTCAAATAAAATGCAAAGACACGGTGTATGGCTTATTATGACCAAATAAAAGGAAGTCGGTATCAATAAAATCCATTTTTGGATTGACACAGGCTGTTTAGACATGGCATGTATAGATTTAGACAGCAAATTATAATTGCATAAATTATGTTAAGAGATTGATGTTTTGAATATAAAAATTTTAATGTAGAAATATGAAATGATTGAAAAAAATTAACTACAGTATGAAACCATTTTAACTATCAAACTAACACCACCAGTAGGTGGCGGCAAGTCTCCATCTTAATGAGGGAGTTGAATCCTTTATTCAACCGATTCTTCCAAAAATCCTAATTCGTTTAACCTATAGCAAACGACTGTATTTACGAATGGGTAGCCTAATTGAATCATTTACTCGTCTGATTCGGTCAAAATTTTTTTGAGGAACAAAACACGTGTTACTCAGAGACGCAGTGGTTCTGCTGTTTGTTCTGTTTTCTTTGACGGAGCAAAAACCGAATGTATCTATAAAAGTTACTCAGTAACTTTATTGAACTGTTGTAGCCTATAAATGTCACATTTGCGATTGTGCAGATGTTCGGAAAATCATCACTCTTTCTGGTGTGATAACTCACATAGGCTCGTGTTATAATTAAATAAAAAGGGAACTCGATCGTTAGGCCTAAATGTTTTTGTTTTTTTATCATTTTGATGACATAGACTACGGCAGTGGAGAGAGCGCTCAAAATTCTCCAGAGCACATAGTTTAGTGAAATTTTTTTATAGAAATTATCATTTTCTGTAAAGCAATGAGACGTAAACATATGAGAATTTGTCAAGATTTTTCTAAATGTGCGCTCTTTTGGACTAAAAGCCTAATTGAAGCTGTTTCAAGTAGCCGATCGCAATGGAGCAGATGCAGATCAACACGCGTGTTATTCTTTGTGAAATAAAGATAGCTAAATATCAGGTTGCGCCGTTTGATTATGGCCGCGAAGCTCCCGGTCGGAGGATATTAAGGCCCGGGTATTTTATTCCGTGCTCCCCTCCGTCTTTCAAACTATAGCCTTTCAAACTACTCCGTGAGCGCGGAAAGGCGCGTTCGGCGCGTGCGCGTGCACTATTGTGTATTGGATTTTGTTTTCAAGCGCTCAAGTCACTACTTTGGGCAGATTATAGCCCTCATTTGCACATGGCCAGACAGTGAAAATACGGCTAATAATTTCTGGATATCTGGCATATACAAGTTAACTGAACAAAACAAACGAACGAAAACGGGTAAGGGAGGGGGCCCCCTA
Source organism: Rhinichthys osculus (assembly GCA_029959095.1). NCBI lineage: Eukaryota > Metazoa > Chordata > Actinopteri > Cypriniformes > Leuciscidae > Rhinichthys > Rhinichthys osculus. The sequence goes on from JARWKJ010000005.1 coordinate 50,562,889, forward strand.
CTGGGCGGGGCCCATGGGCTGCAGCCCAGTCAAGCCCAATGGTAAGTCCGGCCTTGTGCACAGGACACAGAGCTGCTGCTGCTTCAGTCATGGAAGTCTGTGTATTCTTTTAACAGTGCGCGCGGCGCAGCGCCCCCAGCAGGCGAACACTCCCAAAGGAAAAAGCAATCAAATGATAGAGCGATTGAGCAAGGAAACATCAATCGTCAAAGAAATAAACTCTTTAAGAAAGAAGAAACTTTAAGAAACACATTCTCTTGTTTTGTCTTGTCTTACATCACATCACATATTTATCTATTATTTATCTATTTTTGTAACCACCACATGTGTGTGTGTGTGTTTAGGCAGTGAAATGGTGGAAGCAGAAAGGAGAGGCATTCAGATCGTGACGTCACCGTACACCGTCCACTTCAAAAAAACATCACAATTCTTCAAACCTGGGATGCCCTTCAGTTTCTCGGTATAAACATATATAAACATTAGAAAGTTGGGGTGTGCGATAATAAAGTGCAACAATAAAGTCTGCATGAAACATAAGTTTCGATAGGTTTTTCTTTCCTTTTGTGGGATATATATATATATATATGTAGAAATAAATATATATTTTGCCATATCGCCTATCCCTGCTAGAAACCTGAAGGGTTGCAGGAGCTGAGGAACAATTTCATAAATATATTATGTATTTTTTTATTTTGCTCTGGGTTCTATAACAGGTTTACGTAACAGATCCTGATCAGACTCCTGCTGAAAATGTGGAAGTGGAGGTCAATCCTGGAGGGGTCAGAGGTCAAACAACAGCCAATGGCATTGCGAAGGTTACCTTCAACACTCTAGGAGGATCTTCTACACTGGAGATCACTGTAAGACCTGCAAACTCAACTAATGTTCAGTCAGATTCACTGGTGAACTAGTGGAGAATAGATCAGTTAACAAGTTAAACAAGCAATGGAGCATATTCTACACAGCACATCAGAAAACAGTGTATTTGTTCTTTTCAGGCAAAAACCAAAGATCCACAATTAAGCAACGAACAGCAGGCAGAGAAGACGATGACGGCTCTAGCTTACATTCCCAAAGACAGCTCCAATAACTACTTACACATCGGCATTGATTCTGCAGAGCTTCAGATCGGTGATCAAATGAAAGTCAATCTCAACACTGGACAAAGTCCAGGAGTCAAAGATCAAGATTACACATACATGGTAAAGATTATAGTTATTTCTAAATAAAGCTGCACCACAAGTTTATTTATTTGTCAAAATTTGATTAACTTCCCACAGCATGTGTTTGAAACCATATGAATGTTTAAATTCTGTTCATAATTCTTCCTCATTTCCAGATCTTAAGTAAAGGTCAGATTGTTCAAGCAAACAGATTTAAGAGGAGAGGACAAGCTCTAGTGACTCTGTCTCTACCTGTAACCAAAGACATGGTGCCGTCCTTCCGCTTTGTGGCTTATTATCATGTGGGCTCGTCTGAGGTGGTGTCTGATTCAGTCTGGGTCGACGTTAAGGACACGTGCATGGGAACGGTGGGTCAACCATCACAATAAATAGTTGATGTGCTAATCAACTAGATCTGATTCAGTGTCTCTCGTTTTAACAGCTCAAGCTTCAGGTGAAGAACAAGAGGAATACCTATGCCACATTAGATGAGGTCACGCTGCAGATAACTGGAGATCCTGGAGCTAGAGTTGGGCTGGTGGTGGTTGACAAGGCTGTGCAAGTCCTGAACAAGAACAGACTCACTCAGACTCAGGTGAAGGACCTTCTTCAGACGTCATGACACAATCAGCTCTGATTTAAACCGCATGTAACTGGTGTCTTTGTTGCACCTCTAGATCTGGGATGTCATAGAGAAGCATGACACCGGCTGTACGGCAGGAGGTGGAAGGGACAGTATGGGGGTTTTCACTGATGCAGGTCTGATGTTTGAGTCCAGCACTGCAGGAGGAACCAACACCAGAACAGGTATATGTGTATATTTGTAATTTCTTCAATTTCAATAAAAAATACCATTAGATTTGGAATACCATTATACCATTCAATTAAAATAATTGGTAACACTTTATAATAACTGCACGGCTGTGCACGCTATTAATCAATAGGTAAGCATGAGTAAACAGTTAATTCATAATTTATAAATCATTAATAGACATTAATAAGCAGTTTGTAAATACAGCTATAAATACTTTTTTCTTGATTTATAAGCATATCTATAATGTGTTTAATAATTGTATTTTCATACTTTGTTAATGATTAATTAATAATTTCTAAATGAAGTATAGCATTATTTACAAACCAATTATTTAAGAGTTGCCAGTCGTTCATAAGATCACTTAGAAAGTGTAAGTAAATGGAGTAAATTCGGGTAGTTATAAAGCAGTTAGTAGTGGTCAGTTAACTATTTTTGTGAGCTCATCTAAAGTGAGGACTACTCATGCCTTGTAAAGCATTTAAAAAGGAGATTTAAAGACTCAGTTATCTTCACTCTAAAAAATGCTGGGTTGTTTCAACCCAAATTTGGGTCAAATATGGACAAACCCAAATGTTGGGTTAAAAATGCAATTAAAAAAATTACAGTTGAAAGTGAAAGTTGAAGTTGGGTTAAAATTTGAAATTACATTTTTAACCCAACATTTGGGTTTGTCCATATTTTATCCAAATTTGGGTTAAAACAACCCAGCATTGTTCTAAACAGAAAAATGAAACAAACACAACACAGTGATACAGAACATAGAAATTATTAACAGCATTTAAATCTCCTTTGTAAATCCTTTACAAGGCATAAATAGTCCTCACTTTAGATGAGCTCACAAAAATAGTTAACTGACCACTACTAAATGCTTTATAACTACCTGAATTAACCCTGAATTACAGTAGAAATACATGTTAATAAAGCATTTATTAACACACCAAGTAACAATTGTTATATGTCTGAATAATAAGATGTATGAATGTACATTTAAATAGTTTATTAATCATTTACTTACACTTTCTAGGTAATCTTATGAACCACTGACAACTTTTAAATAACTGGTTTATAAATAATGCAATACTTAATTTAGAAATGCTAAATTGATCAATAACAAAGTATGAAAATACAATTATTAAACACACTATAGATATGCTTTTAAAGCAAGAATAAAGCATTTATAGCTGTATTTATAAACTGCATACTCACTTAAAAATGTTGGGTTAAAAATAACCCAACAAATAACCCAACTATGGGTTGGTATAGCACCTTCCCAACTGTGGGTTATTTTAACCCAATGCATTGGGTTAAATACCAGTTGGGTTAAAATAACCCAACAGTTGAGGTAAATATTTATTTTTATAAATAATATTTATACGGTATTATAATATTATTTATTTTTATAACCTTTTTTTAATAAATAAAATACACATTTTCAAATATATATATTTTTTATTTGTCTATAAACACAATAAACATGTTTTAACATGTTTTAAGTATTACATTATGAAGGTAATAAATAGTGAGCCTAGTGAAAATACACGTGTATAATAAATAGAACAAACAAACAATTATGATGTGCAAATATAAAAATATACACATTAAATTTAAAACATGCGTGCACTTTACAGTACATCAATAAAAAACACACATATGTGCCACAATAAAAATAAATACATGCTTATTAAAAAGGCTGTACATAAATTAAAAACGTACATAGATGTGCACACACACACACACACACACACACACACACACACACACACACACACACACACACACACACACTTTGAAGCATACATCCACTGCTTGCAGGAGTTCTCTTTGTCCAGACAATCCTGGCTTGTCTCACCATATTAGTTCCAACCTTAAAAGATAAATATACATTAGTTGGCATATATAGTGACGAACATTCCATGGACATATTATATGTATTTACATGTCCATAATAAACAGCATGCTTGTGTTTCTGCACATCTTTCTGATTGATTCCAGCATTAGAAATGAGTGGATGATTTATTTATTTTAATGGCGTTTTGGATCAGAGGATTATGTTTGTTCATAACATTTAACTACAGATTGTTTTGCAAATGAGGCAAAACATACTAATAATTTGTTTTGTGAATACATTACATTTAATCATTTAGCAGACACTTTTATCCAAAGCATTACATTTTTGTGCAAAATTTTATTCCAAAAAAATGAACTTCAAATAATATATATATATATATTAGGGATGCACTAGGGCTGTCACTTTTGTGAAAAACTTCTGTTCGATTTTTGAGACATAAGTGTTCATTGAATCGATTGTAAAATCGATTTTCCATGTCTAAAGACGTTTTCATTTTAAACGCCAAATATGGGCAAATCCACGGACACCTAACAGGCATTAGGACGAACGTAAAGACGGCACTTGAGACGCACACAAGTCAGCAATATTCCTGATGATTTATTGGCGTGAAGTTTCGTGCCCAATGACAAACAGGAGTGCAACATTCTCGAAATACAAGTGTACTACTATAACATCAATTTTGCCTACGTAGGCGATTGTAGCCCGAATCTGTATCTGTATGCATGAGACTGTCTGAATACCGGCAGAATTCACACTTTTGTAGTAAAAAGAGAAACATTATGCAGAAGTATAATTTGCTGTTATTTGTGTTTGTCAGAGCCAGCTGTTGCTGTGTGACGCGCGTTCGCTGCGGGCGTATAGTGACGTGGACGCGCTCCAAGAAAAGACCGTTAAAATCGATTCCCTATTTCCGTTTTCAAAACTTGTGTTGGTTTGTCCAATCGATTGTGCAATCGATTTTCAAACATAAAGTGATCCACCGAATCTAGATTTCTGGGGTTCGGCCGAATACCGAATTCAGTGGTTAAGATTCTGCCGAATCCGAATACCGAATCCTACTCCCGTCCTCAGTCCATTAACACAGTAAACACATTAATGAAGTAAACAACGTCCACAGCAGTGGATTTTTTTAATTTTATCTGAAAAAAAAAAAAAAAAAAAAAAATATTATGCATTTTAACAGCAGCGTGTTGTGTATTGTTTAGGGTCCTTGCCACCACGAGACAAATCGGCATTACAAATTGAACATGTAGCTCGACTTGAATTGCGTTCTTTTGACTGAAAGTACTGCTAAACAACACTTTTTCTGCTCACGAGTTCCATTTTCACTTTCTCACAGCCCACTGGATTCGAACAGTTCACCTGTAACGAGTGGAAATAAGGTGTGGCCTCTTTAAGAGCTGCGCACTCCCTGTTGAACTGTCTGCAGTCTGTATTGTATGTGCCGTGCGCCTCGGACACCCCATGTGTGCGGGTTATTTCTGTTTGATGCACATTTTTAACTTATTTTGTTTATTAAGTAACGCTGTGGACAGTAGAACGTGTGACAGACAGTTACACGAGTTCGATTGGGGAATAAAGTGTGAGATGACAATCGCCTCCGTGAGTCTGTCTGGCCTCTGCAATAACGTACAATAAAGCTGTGAGCTATCCCTATTTTTCTTCCTGACACAATGCGTTACACTACAGGCCTGTTCGACTTGAACCGGCGCTGCACAGACCGATAGGTGAATGACATCAAAGTACCGCAAGAGCGATTCAAAAGCATAAGGAGCGTCTGCTCTCTATTCGCTCTCATTCATGGTACTCTGATGTCATTCACCTATCTGTCTGTGCAGCGCCGGTTCAAATTGAACAAGCCTAACGTAAACACCTTCCCGTAATCAACGGCGGCGTGACGTCGACTTATTGCAAGCCTAGGGTTCGGTTCGGTAAAAAAAAAAAAAAAAAAAAAAAAAACTACGGTTCGGCAGAAACCAAAGCCGTTAAAAAGACAATTTTCCCATCTGTGCGGTATGGCGATGATGGCAGAACAGCAGAAAGGGTTTTAAAGGCAACTTCACCACGAACATCTTGAACGACAAGTTTACAGAAAGAATGCTTACAGTTTTCAAAAAACCAGTGGATCAAATCAAGTCTCACCCTACTTTTTTCTTGTTTAAATAATTATAGTATTCCTGAAGAAATTTACCTTTTTTATTCAATAACATGCCAGAAAGAGTGTGCTTACCATAGATATTTAATCAGGATAATTAGGATCGAATCCAGGCAGCACGATGAGGTGCTGTCCATTTCATTAACTCCTTGACTTGGCTGTGAGGGCTTCTGTTGTGCTTTAGCCACTCAATCATTGTGTGAAGTTCAGGCAAAGATGACTCGGACTCTACAGCAGATACAACACACTAAAATTAGGGAAAACATCTGGAAAAAACTTTGAGTGATGATTAACTACCTTATGGCTCGTTTCCACTGAGTGGTACGGTACGGTACAGTTCGGTACCCTCAGTTTTAGGTACCCTTCTGTTGGGGTACCTAGCACAGTGGTACGGTACTAAAAGGTGGAGCTAGACTCACTACAGAACGGTGATTGGTTGACAGAGTATTGTCACTTGCGCGTGCTACAAGGGCATTAGAAGCATACAGTTGAAATATAATACTACTGTTATTGTGTCACGAAATGTAGTTTTAAGAGTTTTTCAGGCGAGAAAGTAGTTTTTTAAAGCTCAAATCTGTGGTTTATTTATAAATTTATGATAATTTGAAGATCCATTCCAAGCAATCACCGGACGCTCGGCACTCGTGCACCCCGCCTGGAGCAGCCTTTCCCCGGCTAGCCGTTCTGATGTTTGCCGCTGACTCTGACGTCTCTGTAGTGGTTAAACATGAGATATAATTCGTCTTGTACAGACCTAACAGGCGATCTTTGGTCTCGTGAATGTATAATTTAGCCTGGCACGCCAGACCTACATCAAGATGTTAGGTCTGGGAACTCATCATTGACAGGGCTCAATCTGATGGGTGGGATAAACGGTTGTCTTTCAAATTCTCTCAGCACGCAATTGGATAGCGCTACAACCAATCAGAGCAACGAAGAAGGGGACGTAGTCAGCGGAGCAAGTTGATATATTAAACTTTTACCATATCCAGTCCATAGCTGTCAACATTGAACATTGAAAATAAGGGAGATTTCCAGGAATCCATCCCCAAAATAAGGGATTTTTTTTTTGTTTTTTACACGACCCACAAACTTTAAAAATAAAACAATAATCATTAAAAGTCTAAAGAGTTTATAACTAGCCTATGTGTGAGAGAGAAAGAGACAGTGTGTGTGTGTGTGTGTGTGTGTGTGTGTGTGTGTGTGTGTGTGTGTGTGTGTGTGTGTGTGTGTGTGTGTGTGTGAGAGAGAGAGAAAGAGTTATTAAACATTTTTTTGTCATTAAAAAAATAATATCATAGAGAATGTTTAAATACTAATTTCAGCTTACGAGGGAAACGGAGGCGGAGTAGTGGTGCTTCGGAGTGCTGGAGATGATTCGGAGGTCCTTTACCGATCAGAGCGCCTTAATAAAGCCTTTATACTCGACGCGTCCGCACGAGTGTGGCAAAAATGACAAGTTGATCGTTTCGCCACAGCTTTTTTGTAACAGCGCGCGCGGCGCCGCATCCGAGGATGAATGACTTCAAACCGAATATGTCCGAGCTTGCTCTGACCGTCGCAACTCTGTCGTCATTATGTTAAGCCCGCCCGCCAACTCTATACACGATGTGATTGGCCCGGCAAGGTTTGGGGTTTTCCAGCTAAACCGTCTATGGAGAGTTGCTAGACCACACTTTGCGGCGAAATGATTTTTGCTGCCGCTAGGGTGCGTCTAGATTTCTAGGCTATGTATAATTCGTTCCCTGGCCAATAGTTTTGGCAGAAGGCTAAGTGAAGTTTCATATATTTGAGCGCTGAATTTGTATATTTGACTGAATTGTTTGCTTTATGTTATTAAAGCTTTACTGTATATCTTTTTATACTTTTATAATGGCTATTATTGATAAAACTGAAATTCAACAAAAATAGACAGTTTTGTCATTTTTTAATTTTATTACAAGATCATCTGTAATGTTTTTTATTGCAACATTTGTACCAATGCAATATGCAATACATTGCCTGGAATATGTTTAATATTTTTAAATTTAAACGAAAAGAGGCAGGGTTGTGTTTTATATTTAGTTTTGTTATAAAACGTTACATGCAGTGAATATAATCAATAGGCTATGCGTTGCCTGAACCAAATTTGTGTGCTTATAATGTTTAAAATGTATTTAAATTAAATCGAAAAGAAGCAGAGTGGTGTTTTATAACATATTTCGTTTTATTGTTGCCTAAAATGTAGTAACCGGAGTAGCAGAGAGAGCTGAGTGGCGCATTCAAGAACGTGCTGTTCCATCAGCAGAATTACTGGACTCGCGTCCTCGGGATCATTCTCCTGAGTCGGACTTTGCGTGGCTACTTGGTATTGAGAAACGCCTAATGCCAGCGCTTGTTTCTTGTGACAAACATGCCGAGAAGCAAGAACAAGATCTGCTGTCTATCATCCATTGTTGTTTACTATGTTGCTTTCTTCGTGCGAAAATGACGTCGATCGCTTCTTTCCGGCAAACACCACGCCTATCAAGTAAGGGTACTGTTGGCAGTGGAAACGCTAGCAGTTCTGAGGATTTTATTAGATAATCATCAAGTGTTCTAAAATAGAAGCAAACAAACTGAGAGACTACATGTAATATAGACCTACATTTATGTAATTTTAATACTCTGGTCTTTGCAGATATTTAAAGGTGGCCATCTTTAAGCATGACTCTTTGAATTTATATGAAATAGTAACACTTGCGCATGAATCAACTGTCCTCAGCATCATCAAGCAGTCCTTATTGTTGAGCCCTGTACTGGCTACTTGTCCAGTTGCAAGTAAAAATCTCACTCACTTGCCCCTTCAAAAATGCACTTGTTTCGGACAATCATGACACATCCTTTGTTCTAACCTGGCAGTGGAAAACTTGGTCGGGAAGAGGAATTCTGTGATGGCTTTGCTGTCTCTGACTGTGTGGGGCTCTAAGACGTTTCCTCACATTGCGTAGTCTTTCTTCCAGGTAACCTGTTGCAGGGTGACAATAACGACCAGGTGTATACCATGACTCCTGCAGCAAAGAAATGTAAATTAATAAATCACTCTTATGAAAAAAAAGGTAGGGACTGATACTCTTTATCAGCTCTCGATTATCTCTTAATCAGAATCAGCGCAACTTACATATCCATGTCCCTCATTGTTCTTCAGGCAAGGAAACTGGGCAGTTAGTGCCAAAGCCATCTCCTTTTTGATCTCAGCTGATGGGCTTTACAAATAAACAATCATTTAAATAGGCAAGTTTATTTATTTAAATGTATTGTTCAAGTGATTTTACTTGTACTCACGTTTCCCCAAAACTTTCCATCAAGTGAGAAACCAATAACCGCACCATCTGACGTCGCTCCTTGAGGCTTAGGTGCCTGTCTCAGTCTAAGGATGTTATTAATGTTGCTCCTCCAGATTTTATGATTATTTCTCGTATATCCTGTGAAAAGGAGAATGCATGAACTAAAACATTCCATTCAATTCATTCTTAAAAATATATATAATAAAATAATTGCCAAAAACTCAAGTTCAGGTGGAGTTCAATTAAAAGACATGTTATTACAAAGGTTGAGTTGCTTGTTGTTCTTGTCTGGCAGCTTTCCACTATTGTCTGAGTTGGTGTTATTGGGTTTATCCTTATAGGTGACTGATTGTTAACGGCTATGGCCCAGACTCAGAGACTGTTAAAACAAATAGAGGTAAATATCAGATGGTATCAGCAATTATCCACAATATGGCTGGGCAATATGACAGTATCCTCTGAATTTAGATCAAGCCATACCTACTGTATTTAGTGTTGTCTAGAAAATATATCAGTGACTTGGGCAAATGTCCGAGCAAGAGGGAACCAGTTCATTTACCATTAACAAACGAAAATGTAAATTATATATTATATATATAAACATTCATCACTAAATGAAAAAGATTAACTTACCTTGAAATGTTTCTATTAAATTGCAGAGGTTCCACTGTTCTAGTTTGTTTGTCCCTAACAAATGAATCCATTTATCTAAAACATAAGTATAAACACGTTTAGTACAATTAATACAAATGCAAAATTGTCATAGCATATAACTTACTATAATTAGATGCTATACCATTAACTTACTCCTGTAATACATTTAGGGTTAATACAAAAAATGCATTACTATATTAAAATTTAAAGCAGCTGTATGTACGTTTACCTTGAAACATTAGTTTCAGACTCATTCTAATGGTAAACTCACCTAACTTACCTAGATATACAAACATGATGGTTAACTGACCTGACCCCACACACGTCTGTTAACGTTATAGCTATGCATGTTTGAGTGCGTTGGGCGTTGTTATGAAAATCCGCGGAAAGTACAGGATTGCTTTATAGATTAGCCAAATCAGCGCTTTCGTCTGGGTTTTTTTTAAATACTTTTAAAACAGAGAATTCAGTGAATCAAACGTTTCTCACTGAATCTCACAGCATTGTTGTGGTGTCCGTCCGAGGTGTGAGCTTTAGCTCCGAACCGAACCGTACTATGCAGTGGAAAAGCGCCATTATAGAGCTGAACCGAATGTGCCGGTCCGAGCTGATAAATGGTCCGTGCAGCGTAACGTTAACGTTAAATACTGATTAACGTTACCTACTTTAGTTTATCGGTAGCTGCTATACATTTTCGCTAATCTTTCGGCTAAGGTTTTAATGGCATTATTAATGCTAGCGAGAAAATGACAATCGATCTGATCCGGAGAATAAAAAAAATACAAAAGTGAACCATAACATACAAAACAGTTCTAAGATATATTTAACTTTACAGTACACATTATTTCATGTTATAAAAGTTATATATACATCATAAAACATCATATTACTTAACTTACCTTTCATAATCGGCTGTCGCTGATGTCCGTTGACTGTCACTGACTTGGTCCGTTAATATTTGAATCATAGAGCGAACATATTTAACCCAACAGTTAGGTTATTACTAAAAATAACCCAACGGCACAACCAAATAACCCAACAAATTTTAAGATAACCCAACATAATGACCCAACATGCATACACCAACGGTTGAGTTACAAAAATAACCCAACGTTTTTTAGTGTGTAATGTCTTTTAATGCTTTATAAATGATGAATTAACTGTTTACTAATGCTTAACTAATGATTAATAGCATGCAGTTATTATAAAGTGTTACCAAATAATTTCCTACAGATTTGTCCCTGAATGTTATGAATGTCTATTTGTTAAGTAATTTAAGTTTGTACGGTCGGCGCTGGAATAGCACTGCCGCAAGTTCAATTGTAGTGAATTGAATTCCCTCTCACACATTAGAGAGCATATGCTAATTTTAATCTAACCAAATTTCCTCCAGCGCCGGAGTGTCCCTTCCTTTCAAAGAGAAGACGGAGATCACTGGGTGAGAAACTGCTCTTATGATTCAACCCTTTTAAATAATAAACATGTTTTTAAAGTTCATCTCTGCTGTTGTTTATCTATCATTGTGGCTTGAATGGACCCTGTATTGGAATAAAGTTAACATTATCTTGAAGATTATCAGAATATGCTAGTAATGATCCAGCTATGATGTCTACAGAGCCCCTAACGGGACATGGTGGTAAAAATGAGATGGGAGGAAAGATAATATGACAATGCTTTTGCCTTCTCTCACAAATGTATGGCCCCTGAGAAACTTATATAGTACAGAAAATAAATAATTGGTGAAACAGGGTTGTAGAACCATCTGGGCTTGGAACCCTAATACATTTTTAATTGACATGATTGTTTGTCATTTTGCTGTATTAGGTCTATTCTGTCACATTTTTATCTGTTACAACAGGTGATGATGAAGATGACTATTATACAGACTCTGATGAGATCGTGTCACGTACTCAGTTCCCTGAGAGTTGGCTTTGGGAAGAGATTGATCTGTGTGAGAATTGGTGAGTAAGAGACTTTTAGACTAAAGCTGTGAGTTTAGCTGCGTTCACACCATTAATGACTCGTAGTAAGTAGTCTACATTATCTCATTCGACGAGAGCTTTTGGTGACCCGTGTGTGTGTGTGTGTGTGTGTGTGTGTGAGTCTGACGATAAACAACCATTAGATACTTTTCGACAAAAGCTGTGTGTGTGGTGTGTGTGTGTGTGTGGTGTGTGTGTGTCTGACGATAAACAACCTTTAGATACTTTTAGACAAAAGCTGTGTGTGTGGTGTGTATGTGTGTGTGAGATCAACAATTAGAAGAGTGCTTCAACAGTTTTCTTGTATTTTTCCTCATATCTCAGTCCAGCACCAGTCACAGATAAAGTGATCTACCTGAAAGACTCTATCACTACCTGGCAGATCTTGGCTGTCAGTCTGTCACCAACACTTGGTAAGATGAAGCTGCAAACGCAAGATACATGATCTGAAAAACATCATTATCATCCAGGAGCTGCTGCTTTAAACCCTTCTGTGTGTCTGTGTTCCTCCTCAAAGGCATCTGTGTGGCAGAACCTGAGGAGATTATTGTTTTTAAACCCTTTTTCATTGACCTCAAGATCCCTTATTCAGCTGTGCGCGGAGAACAACTGGAGATCAAGGCCATTATCCACAACTACACACCAAGGCCTCTGAAGAAGGTAGATGATTTGATATTAAAAAATAATTTTTAATTTATGTTATACACTAAAACTATGTTCATCATAATAACTCTTTCTGCTGGAGTCAAATCATAGACATATCAGAAATGTTATCACACATTTCATATTCAGTTGAAATGCATTTATTTCGGAGGAAGTTTCCTCTAGATATTGAAGAGATTTGTGTCTCTCCTGTTTTCACAGGTGCGTGTGGAGTTTATGGAGACAGAAAATGTTTGCAGCTTTGCCAGTAAGAAAGGCAAATACAGAACAACAGTAAACATTGACAAAGGCTCCAGCATAGCGGTTTCATATGTGATTATTCCCATGACGCTGGGAGATCATGATATTGAGGTGAAAGCTTCAGCATATGATTATGAGGATGGAGTGAGAAAGACCCTGAAGGTGGTGGTACGTCTGATGGCAATTCTGTTTAATTTGATTTGGTCATTTGTTGCACAATAATCAATAGATGTTTGAATAGATAAACTCTCTTTCTCTCCTTCAGTCTGAGGGTGTGCTGATTCCATTACACAGACCAAACGTGGAGCTCAATCCTGTTAAGGATGGTGAGATTTACTGTGAACCATACAATTACATTACTTTGTTGTACTTCTATTATACAACATTACACACATTGTACTTTCAGCCAATTATGAAAAAAAAAAAAATGTTTCTAAATTTCATTATAGTTCGAGTTAATCAAGAGATCAGATACTCCTACTCTTACTCACCAAAAGTGTAAAAAAATTACCAGCTCATTACTCTTCCTCCATCTTCCTCTTTGTCTCTGTTTTTCATCCCAAATGGAACAGGGGAGAAACCTATATTTATTAGAGCTGAAACACCAGCTGATCGGGTTCCAGACACTCCCGCTAACACCTACATCTCAATTGCTGGTAAGGAAAAAGATGTTTTCATGAATATCCATCTACTCCTCCGTGAGTTTTTGTAGTACTTGTATGAAGATTGTTCCACAGTACTTAATGCTGGGACTGGTTTGTAATAGGGGTTGAACAACTTCAGATTTTTTAAAGTCGACATTTATGTGATGAAAGTTGAGTCGACTAGTCGCTGATGAAGTCATTGATGAACAAATCAGCAATGGCATATGCCACAGCACTCCTACATAACAGCTTATTTTTATCAGTTATTTTGTCTTTTTGGGTTATTATGTTTATCACAGATTTCTGCTCGTTTTTTCTTTAGTCAAGTCTAGTCAAGTCATCTTCATTTAAATGTAGATTGTTCCAAAGCTGCTTGACAGTGATAATAGGAAATTACCAAAATTAAATAATTTTGGCTTTATGGCAGCTCTAGAATAAAGTTATTGTTAAAGTTAGTTTTGATTGATTCACTTCCGTCGCAATGATCATTAGTTATTAACTTAGGGGCCGCTAACACGACACCGTTGTGAGAACTCAGAGAGAGAACTCTGAAGTTCTCTCTACGCAATCTTTAAAAACGTGAACCTGTGAGAACGCTGATGGCGTGCACATGCGTATTAAGAGTTCATTCTACAGGTATGCACATTTGAATATATGTGTCCAGGCAAGTCCTTCCCTAAAAATCCAATCCGGACTGCGGTAAACCTCGGGATAAACAGAGAGACTAATATTAGCGTAGATGCCATTCTTCTTATGATGTAACGAGTACATCAAGATTTAAGGGAAGTGTTCCCAGTTCCGGCTGACCTAATTTATGCAGCCTAACATTGAGTTATAGAAGTCAATAATGTATTATGTGAATGCTAGGTCAAAGAGATGTGTTTTTAGTCTAGCTTTGAACTGACAGAGTGTGTCTGCTTCCCGGACAATGTTAGGAAGATTGTTCCAGAGTTTTGGTGCTAAGTAGGAAAAGGATCTACCGCCTGCAGTCGATTTTGATATTCTAGGTATTATCAACTGGCCGGAATTTTGAGATCGCAATAGACGTGAAGGACTATAATGCGTTGAGAGTTCGCTCAAGTACTGCGGAGCAATATTTAATATAGTATATAGTAATATTTTTTATAGTAATCAGCAATATTTTAAAATGTATACAATGTTTAATAGGCAGCCAATGCAATGTTGATAGAACCGGGCTATTATGGTCAAACTTCCTGGTTCTGGTAAGAGCTCGAGCTGCTGCGTTTTGAACTAGCTGTAGTTTGTTTATTAAGCGTGCAGGACAACCACCCAGTAGAGCATTACAATAATCTAGGTCATGAACGCATGAACTAATTGTTCCGCATTTGTCAATGAGAGCATATGACATAATATAGATATATTTTTAAGATGGAAAAATGCGGTTTTACAGATACTATTCACGTGACTTTCAAATGAAAGATTGCTATCAAAGAGCACACCCAGGTTCCTAACCGACGACGAAGACAAAACAGAGCAGCCATCAAGTGTTAGACAGTATTCTAGGTTATTGCGTGTGGAAGTTTTTTTGTCCAATAATTAGAATCTCTGTTTTTTCAGAATTAAGTAGTAGGAAATTACTAGTCATCCAATTTTTTATATCAGCTATGCATTCCGTTAAATTTGTGAATTGGTGCGTTTCGTCAGGGCGTGAAGAAATATACAGCTGAGTATCATCAGCATAACAGTGAAAACTAATGCCATGCTTCATAATGATATCTCCTAAGGGTAGCATGTACTGAGTGAACAGCAGCGGTCCTAGTACTGAGCCTTGTGGTATGCTATACTGAACTTGTGTTTAGCACAGAAAAACATACATATAAATGAATGCATTAGTGTGAGAGAGAGCCATTGCGTGTGAAATAATTTTACCTGGAAGCGTCTCTCTACTAATAGTGAAGCTGTGGGTAGTTACTAAGAAATATATGGCAGAACTTTTCAGTTCCTTTTCGTTGTCACTCCGAGTTCCGTCGGATGACGACGAATGGGGGTTTCGCTTAGAAAGCCAATCGACTTCGAGTACTTACAAAACGAGCCAATGGCAAAGAAATGCCATGGGTCTGCGGATTTTGCATAGCGTAACTCCGCCTCACCTCATGGGTATTTAAGGAGAAAGCTGGCAGCAAAAAGGCATGTTTTCGCTTCGGAGCCAAGAGCATCTCTTCGTTCCACAGCCATTTCTGACATTTCTGACTCACTCTACGAGACGAGCCACTCTCTCCGGTGTTGGTGTGACGGCGATCTGCAGCGAGTTCACATTGCCTGCTGATCTGTGCAGTGATCTGCCAATGAGTGTGTTTCTCCCTGCTCGCTTCAACATCGCGTAGTTTTTTTCTCCTCTCATAAAAGAGCTTGCACGCGGCACGTCTTTTTAAAGACGGCTCGCCCGTGCATTTCTGGTTGCGGTCGACTCATTTCCGATTTTGATGGGCACATTCTCTGCTCTGCGTGCTTGGGCTTGATCACGCTAGAGCAGCGTTTGTGGATGACTCACTTTCTCCCCGCGGGAACGTGACCATCGCATCATTACGGTCGAGACTCAATGATCTCGTTAGAGAGAGAGTCCCCTCATCCACACCCCGATCTAACACTCTCCACGTGAGGTGCTATTTCGGCTGGTGGCCAGGGTGACCTGAGGGTGTGAGTGTGGAACAAATCCGCCGACTGTTTGTCCGTGGACCACGCCCCCCTCTTCAGTGACGCAACCCGCGAGTGTTCAGGGGATTCCCCGGGTCTATTTTCGGATGCCCCGCGGGTTTCCCTTGATGCTCCAGAATCGGATCTGTTGTCCATCGCAGCATCACAGGGCGGGCTAGAATCTTCAGGAAGTGAAGATTCGACAGTGCTGCCACTTTCGGGTGTGCATATGGCATTTGTCGAGTCAGATCCTGAGATGACGGCCATGCTTTCCCGGGCCGCTGCGAGCATTGGACTAGAGTGGAACCTTTCACCCTGTACGATCGCTCGCTGCTGGACGATTGGTTTTGGGTGTGGCCGCTGACTCCTGTCGGCGTCCACTCCAATGCCTTTCTTCCCGGATGTGCATCAGGAGATCTCGAAATCCTCGAAGACCCCCATGTCTTCCAGCGATCCCTCGTTGATCTCCTCCGCCCTTCCTTCCCTCGACGGGGCCGCTGCCCATGGGTACACTGGGGTCCCCCCGGTTGAACGCTCTGTTGCGATGCTACTGTGTCCTCAGAATGCTTCCTCTCGGCGCGATCCTAAGCACCCGTCCAAAGCCTGTAGTTTTTCGTCTACACTTGTGGCGAATTCCTATAGCGCTACAGGACAGGCAGCCGCCTCACTGCATGCCATGGCCATTCTGCTGGTCTACCAGACCCAGTTGCTCACGGACATGCACGAGGGCGGGACTGACCCAGGGCTCTTCAATGAGCTGCGCGCCGCCACTGACCTTGCTCTCTGAGCGACGAAAGTGGCCGTACGCTCCCTGGGTCAGGTGATGTCCACCATTCTGTGGCTGAACCTGTCTGATGTGCAGGATGTCGAGCGGACCCATCTGCTAGACACCCCCATATCCCAGGTCGGCCTCTTCGGCGGTGCGGTTGAGGGCTTTGCCCAACAGTTCTCAACCGCCCACGAGCAGACTGAGGCTTATTCTGCCCCGACGGCCCCGCCGTCCGAGCGGATCCCTCGGTCTGCCCACCGCCGAAGGCGCCCTCCTGCGGCTCCCACTCCGACCGTTCACCCGGGCTGGCTCTGGAAGCCGCAGGAGGACGCCACAGCCCTCTCCAGCCCCGCGCCCCGCTATACGCCGGGTTTAGATGGGCTGCTCAGAGATGGGACTCAGTTCTTTCCAGGAGCTGGTAGCAGGGCCACTCCTTTCCCTGGTGGAGGGCCGGGGAAGAATCCTTATTCCAGAAAGAACTGACTCTCCCGTCTCTGAGCACACAGAGTTCTCGGACGACATGGTGCGCCGACCCCGGGCCGTGCACCCCTCGTCCTCTTCTGTCCCAGAGCCGGATGACAGTGCGCGCCGTCCCCGGACCGTGCCGCTCTCAGCCTCCTCTGTCGCCAGACCCCTGGCAGAGCAGACCCCCGTGGAACGTTCGTCCTTCCCTGGTCTCCTCTGTCAGGACGCGGTCTATGACTGTACCCCCACACCGGGCCGCTATGCCGTCCACGTCTGGGTCAGTCATACCGCCTCGCTGCCCCACCGACGGGAAGTCTGTGGTTCGCATGACCCCGCTGGTACAGTTCTTGGGAGCCTGGCTAGAGCTTCCTAACCTGTTCCGCTGGGTCGCGCGAATGATCAGGCTCGGCTACGCGATTCAGTTCGCGCGGTCTCCTCCCCGCTTCAGGGGAGTCCGCTCCACTATGGTCGGTGGCAATGCCCCTATCATGAGAGCGGAGGTTGCTACCCTGCTGGCGAAGGGTGCGATCGAGACTATCCCTCCAGCCGGAATGAGGACCGGCTTCTACAGCCCGTACTTCATTGTCCCGAAGAAAACCGGTGGGTTACGGCCAATCCTGGACCTGCGCGTTCTGAACCGCTCCCTTCACAGGCTGCCGTTCAAGATGCTCACCGCCAAACGCGTTTTCGAATGTGTGCGGCACCAGGATTGGTTTGCAGCGATCGACCTGAAGGACGCCTACTTTCATGTCTCAGTAGACCGTTCCTGAGGTTTGCTTTCGAGGGGCCGGCATATCAGTACGCAGTTCTCCCATTCGGGCTAGCCCTGTCTCCTTGCGTCTTCAAGAAAGTCGTCGAGGCAGCCCTTGTTCCCCTCCGGGAGCACGGGGTTCGCATTCTGAATTATCTCGACGACTGGCTAATCCTAGCTCACTCTCGAGATCAGCTTTGCGAACGCAGGGACTTGGTGCTCCGCCATGTAGCCCGCCTGGGCCTTCGGGTCAACTGGGAGAAGAGCAAACTTTGCCCCGTGCAGAGGATCTCTTTTCTCGGTATGGAGATCGACTCGGTCGCCATGTCCGCGCAGCTTACGAGCGAGCGCGCGCAGTCACTGCTGACTTGCCTGAGACAGTTCGAGGGCAAGAGCGCGGTTCCACTGAAACTTTTTCAGAGGCTCCTGGGACATATGGCATCTGCAGCCGTGGCAACACCGCTCGGATTGCTTCATATGAGACCGCTTCAGCTTTGGCTTCGCGACCGAGTCCCGAGGTGGGCATGGCAACACGGCACTCTCCGAGTACCAGTTACTCCGACCTGCCGTCAGACCTTCCCCCCGTGGTCGAACCTCAGTTTTCTACGGGCCGGAGTGCCCCTGGAACGAGCTTCCCGGCATATTGTTGCAACAACAGATGCCTCTACCACGGGCTGGGGTGCCATGTGCAATGGACGTGCTGCCGCGGGCTCCTGGACAGGACCCCACCGCCTATGGCACGTCAATTGCCTCTAGTTGCTGGCTGTACAGCTCGCCCTGCGCCGCTTCCGAGCCGTGCTCAGGGGCCAGCATGTACTAGTCCGATCAGACAATACCGCGACTGTAGCGTACATCAACCGCCAAGGTGGTCTGCGCTCCCGCCGTATGTCGCAACTCGCCCGCCACCTCCTCTTATGGAGTCAGAAGCATCTGAGGTCGCTTCGTGCCATTTATATCCCCGCAGAGGTGGGAGTAAGTCACACATGTGCAAGTCACAAGCAAGTCTCAAGTCTTAACCTTCGAGTCTCAAGCAAGTCCAAGTCAATTTTTTTATAAAAGCAAGCAAGTCAAGTCAAGTCACTGCCTTATGTCAAGCAAGTCAAGTCAAGTCGTAGCTTGGGTCACAAGTCACTGCAAGTCATACAAACGTTTGATGATTTCACTGAATTTATATATTAAAATAAGTTAAAACTACATAAGTTGTGGACTATGGTTTTATTTGCAACATATTTTTTTTTAAATATGCATTTCCACATACAGCTGAGTGGTTACTACAATAAAAATCTAAAAAATAAATACAATTTCAAACTACATAGCCTAAAATGTAAATGTAACTGAAATTAGGCCAACATTAAAGCATGACAAAATAAATATGCCTCAAACACACAGAAGACCATTAAAAGGTATTAAACAATTCACAATTCAAGTATAATGGTTACTATGCCACCAAATGGCATTCTTCAAACTGGCATCCCCTTTATATAAGTTATATATTTTTAATTATGAAGTTAAAACCGCCAATAGGTGGCGCCAAATCACCGTTTTAATGTACGAGTCATAGAAGCAGTCAACTGATTTGTTCAAAATGACAGATTCGTTCTGGAACTAAGCAACTAGGTCACTGAATCACAAATATGCGCATAACTCTTTCTGTGGCTTGTTTGGAACTATTGTCATTGGAGAAATAGAGCAAAAACAGAGAATATTTGGAATATTATGTCTAAAATGTCACATCACAATATTCACTCTTTGTTTACTGAACTGTTTTATAAAATCATCACATTTGCAATCGCGCCAATAATCTGGAAATATTTTTTTATATATGTTATAATTATAAAAATAACTCATACTAGGTCCATTTTTCCACCACATTTTGAATTTTGGGTGCATATTAATTCTGCTGGCATTTTATGCCACCAACCCTGATAACATTAAGAGAAACATAAACGACAAAACTAACAGTTTTCTATATTGTTTTTCGTCATTGGAAAGAACAACATTTTTGGCTTTAAAGCATGATTTAAAAAGAAATGTGGCAAATGTTATACAAAACATATACCATCAGTAATTATCATTTGAATATTGACAACATTAAGCTACATTTGAAAACATTTGTGTATAAAGAGGCATGCTGTTTTGACCAATATTATTCTCTCTAGATTTAAAGATAGTCAAATTAACTATAACAAACAGGTTAAACAAGCCATAGCTTACTTTTAGACGTGGTGAATGAAGTTCGACTGTTCGAGGTTGTGATGGTCGTCCGATATCCCTTGCCAGTTATTATGCGTACAACAAATCTTCTTGCATGAATATTGTCATTTTCTAGTGTTTATATCCAAAAAGATACGTTGCTGGGAGATGTTTTTGTATTTAGCGCGCTCACCGCGATGTAGGCTATTTCTGGGCTTGTGCAGCGTCACGCAATCGCGCAGAATCTGATGACTGACGTCAATGGTTCCGTTGCTTTCATTTTGTTTATCAATGGATATTGCGATGATTTATATAAAAATGTATATCAAGTCATTCTCGAGTCATACAGTTCAAGTCAAGTCAAGTCTCAAGTCATTGGATCTCAAGTCAAAGTCAAGTCGAGTCATTTTCTTAATTTAGTCAAGCAAGTCTCAAGTCCTTAAATTTGCGACTCGAGTCTGACTCGAGTCAAGTCATGTGACTCGAGTCCCCCATCTCTGTATCCCCGGAGCCCTGAACTGTGCAGCCGACGAGCTCTCACGGCTTCAGCCCCTCCCGGGAGACTGGCGACTCCATCACCAGTTGGTTCAGCTGATTTGGGACCAGTTCGGGGACGCACAGATAGATCTGTTTGCCTCTCACGACTCGACCCATTGCGCCCTGTATTATTCCCTGACCGAGGGCACGCTCGGCACGGATGCACTGGCGCACAGCTGGCCGCGGGGCCGCAAATATGCGTTTCCCCCAGTGAGCCTTCTTGTGCAGACCCTGCGCAAGGTCAGGGAGGACGAGGAGCAGGTCATTCTGGTCGCGCCGTACTGGCCCACCCGGACCTGGTTCTCCAAACTCATACTCCTCGCGACAGCACCTCCTTGGCCGATTCCCCTGAGGAAGGACCTCCTCTCTCAGGGACGGGGCACCCTATGGCACCCTCGTCCCGATCTTTGGAAGCTCCACGTGTGGCTCCTGGACGGGATGGTAGCCACCAGCGGTGGTGGCTACCATCACTTCCGCTAGTGCGTCGTCCACGAGACACGTCTACGCGTTGAAGTGGAACCTCTTCGTCAACTGGTGCTTTTCTCACCGAGAAGACCCCCGGAGATATTCGATCAGTGTCGTGCTTTCCTTTCTTCAAGAAGGGTTGGAGCGAAGGCTGTCTCCCTCCACCCTCAAGGTCTATGTCGCCGCCATTGCCGCACATCATGACCTGATAGAAGGTAAGTCTGTGGGGAAGCACGACCTGATCGTCAGGTTCCTGAGAGGAGCGAATCCTCCTCGCCCTCCTCTCGTACCCTCTTGGGACCTCGCAGTGGTCTTAACTGCCCTGCGCAGCGCTCCCTTTGAGCCTTTGCAATCGGTCGAGCTTAACTTCCTGTCAATGAAGACAGCGCTCCTGATTGCATTGGCCTCCATCAAGAGGGTAGGGGACCTGCACGCATTCTCCGTTGACGAATCGTGCTTGGAATTCGGGCCGGCTTACTCTCACGTGATCCTGAGACCCCGGCCTGGATATGTGCCCAAGGTTCCTACCACTCCCTTCCGGGACCAGGTGGTGAACCTGCAAGCGCTGCCCCCGGAGGAGGCAGACCCAGCCTTGGCACTGCTCTGTCCAGTACGTGCTCTTCGCATCTATGTAGATAGAACGCAGTGTTTCAGGACCTCAGTCCAGCTCTTTGTCTGTTATGGTGGGAAGCTGAAGGGAAAGGCTCTCTCCAAGCAAAGGTTGTCTCAGTGGATAGTGGACGCCATTGCTTTGGCATACCAGCAGCAAGGTCGACCGTGCCCCTTTGGTGTGACCGCCCACTCCACCCGGAGTGTGGCGTCCTCTTGGGCTCTAGCGCATGGCGCCTCGCTAACAGACATCTGCAGAGCTGCAGGCTGGGCGACACCTAACACATTCGCTAGATTCTACAATCTCCGAGTGGAGCCAGTCTCCTCCCATGTACTGTCTTTTTCAAGCTAACATGGGAGCCGTTCAGGTGTCTTCGCTTGCTCGCCATTCCACTCCACGGACTGGATACGTGCGATATTCTCCTCAGGTGAGCTTCCCCGAAAGCCCTGAGTTCCTCCAGCACTCCTGACGTCGGCACCAGTGTCTATTGTCTGCGCGTTGGCTAGGTGCCTCCGTGTGCATGGTTCCTCCTCTGAGTAACCCCCACATGTGTATTCCACTGTAAGCCTCTTTGAGCATGTGTCTTTCCCTCGGCAAGCCACCTTGCCACCCCTGGGGTTGAAATATTCCACCTGCGGCTGGACACCCCAGTGATTCCCCATATGCATCCCTCGGGTCATATGTGTATTCTTAAGTCCCCCCCTCTGGGTTGGCAGTAATTGCATATTCCCCTAAAATCTGGGATATGCTCCCCAGTGTACCTTGGTATTCCTGTGCTAAATAGGACTCCTTCGTCCGTGCGTCACGACAGGGATCTCAGATTTACGCAGGGCACTGGAAGACAGCTGAGAAGGTGGCATGATTAGACTGGTATCCCCATTCGTCGTCATCCGACGGAACTCGGAGTGACAACGAAAGGGAACGTCTCGGTTACGGATGTAACCCTCGTTCCCTGAGTAGGGAATGGAGACGTTCCGTCTTCCTGCCACTTCCGCTGTACCGCGGGGTTCGCCTGAGCTCAGTCTTGGCTCCTCAGCAAAGAAACATGCCTATTTGCTGCCAGCGTTCTCCTTAAATACCCACGAGGTGAGGCGGAGTGACGCTATGCAAAATCCGCAGACCCATGGCGTTTCTTTGCCATTGGCTCGTTTTGTAAGTACTCGAAGTCGATTGGCTTTCTAAGCGAAACCCCCATTCGTCGTCATCCGACAGAACGTCTCCGTTCCCTACTCAGGGAACGAGGGTTACATCCGTAACCGAGACGTTTCTAAGTGTGCGCGCGATCTTCACGTGATATGTGCGCTACTGTCTGTGTGTGTGTGTGCGAAATGCAGCAGCAGTTTTCCAGATAGCATACATATCCGGGCCTCATCTGGGCCATCTATGGCACATGTGGCTCAGTTCTGGCAGTGGGAAAGGTCAAATGGGCCGTATCTGGCCCACACACAATCAAATTGATTTGTCAATCAAACTCCCAGTGAAGGGTGATTTTTCCAGCTTTCTGTGTTTTCACTGTTATACAGTAGGTGTTATATTACACATCTTCTGAAAGAGTACTGAATATCCTGATCAAAACACATGCGAGAAATATGCAGAAACATTCAATCTCATATCATATGCATATTTAAAATAATATGATCATCAACATGAAACAGCATATAAATCAAAACTGCCTAATATTACTGAATGAAATGTTGACCCAGGATTAACTACAGGACTGTGAAGCTTTAGGGGTGTTGATGGACTCGATCTACTCCATCTGTGTTTAGATCATCGTTCTGAATCTGATCTGGATGTAGACTTTGACAATAGTTTTTCTTAGCTTTTCTTAGCTTTTTGCTCAAAATATGGCTTTTTTAATGAAACTTACCCACATTCAAGTGTTGGTAAAAAAGAATGCATTAAGCTAGAATTAAAACTTTTTTTATTTTTGGGAAAATGATCCAAAACACTGTGTATCCTCCTGCATTAAACTCAAAGAATTTGAAACTGTGCAGATCCAAATAGTGTCAAAATGTTGCATACCCGTAAAACTTCAAATAGTAGCCCGGGCTTTTATTTACCCAAATCGTCGAACTGCACCGGCTTGTATTTGAGACAGGCGTCTATATGAGACAGGCCTTTATAATTTAGTGTTGAGATGTTGTTCATTGAGTGTATAGGCCTGTCTCAAATCTCTAAAAATCTCCAAATGCTCCACGTGAAACTGTGAAACTGCGGTCTTCCGACCTTTTACTATCGCGTCAATTGATTTTGATTAATATGCGCGAGGGAGAGAGAGCAAGACAGCGCTCGTGTTGTTTGAAGACGTGAGAGTGCGCGCGCGCGGCCGGGGCGCTCTCTCTCTCTCTCTCTGCTCGTAACGCGCCCTGTCAAGCGCAGCAGTTATTCTATTCTACATCACTCACCGATCAAAAAAGGCTTTGGAGGGACAAAAATGTGCTTTGGCGGCCGCCAAAAAGCGGACGATCTGGCGGTTTTAGAGGATTAAATACAACCCGAAACTAAAAAATAGACCCGGCCTCTATTTGAGACC
The DNA here is from genome assembly GCA_029959095.1 of Rhinichthys osculus. Lineage (NCBI taxonomy): Eukaryota > Metazoa > Chordata > Actinopteri > Cypriniformes > Leuciscidae > Rhinichthys > Rhinichthys osculus. The sequence continues at coordinate 50,587,339 of JARWKJ010000005.1, forward strand.
GGCCTTTATTTACCCAAACCTGCAGCCACACCAGGCGTGTAAAAGAGACAGGCGTCTATTTGGGACTCGGCTATTATTTGAAGTTTTACGGTACTAAATATCCCATCCTAACAAAGATAATAAAAACTGAATTCTCAGCCTGTGTTCCCTCTTTCCTCCTCCCAGGTGAAGAGATCTCTCAGACAGTCGAGCAGGCCATCAGTGGAGACTTCATGGGTCAGTTTATTGTCCAGCCCCGCGGTGATGGAGAGCAGAACATGGCCAGTATGACTCTACCTCTCATTGCCACTCATTATCTGGACAGCACAAATCAGTGGGAGACTGTTGGCATGGACCGCCGTAGTGAAGCCATTAACCATATCAAAACAGGTCAGCAGGACAAATATAAGTTCAGTTCAGGTTGATTGGGACACATTTTGTCATTAACATGACTAGGAAAAAGTGTCCCAATCAACCTGAATTCACCCCTAAAGAAAATGGAGAAAAAGCACTCTCAAAGATGCTCTCGTGTAATATGCGCAAAATATATGTAATAAATAAATATTCTTCTTTCTTTATGTTGTTTGTATTAAGGTTATCAGCAGCAGTTGAGGTATCGTAAATCAGATGGATCCTACACTGCCTTTGTATCCAGGCCAAGCAGCACATGGTAAAGTCATTTTTGTTACGTTTCATGCCTGATTTCTCGTCTTACATATTTTATTATTTAATATTTTGTTAATAGTAAAAAATAATTGTTTGTTTTTAATTTGATTTATTTATATATTTCTGTTTGTCTGTTAAAGGCTGACTGCATATGTGGCTAAAGTCTTCGCCATGGCCAATAACTTTGCTCCTATAGAGGAACATGTGATCTGCAGTGCCCTCAAGTGGCTCGTTCTCCACAAACAACTGACAGACGGCTCCTTCAGAGAGGAATCGGGTGTAATTCATGGAGAGATGGTGGTAAGTTGAATGTGACCGGTTTGTGTTCAGAAAAGAATGATGAAATAATCTAGAACTAGGTATTTATTTATCTGTGGTTGTCAGTAGTAACACATTGGCAGGGATGGGTAAACTCGGTCCTGGAGGGCCACTGTCCTGCAGAGTTTAGCTCTAACCCTGATAAACTCTCCTGTCTGTAGCTAGTTTCTAGTAATCCTGAAGACATTGATGAGCTGGTTCAGGCGTGTTTGATTAGAGTCCCAGATAGATAGCAACCATCAAAATAATGTTAATGTGTCAATTTTTGATGTTAATGTGTCAATCAATCACTTTTGTTCCCACAATTAATGATAAAAATGTTTTACGATTTCATCCAAAAATCAATGGTAATGGCATTGAATCAATGTTGCAATGGGAGGTTGGTTCAACGTTAACATTGGACACATTAACATTGGTTTGATGGTTGCTTGCTATCTGGGACTCTAATCAAACACACCTGAACCAGCTCATTAATGTCTTTAGGATTACTAGAAAGCTACAGACAGGAGAGTTTATCAGGCTTGCAGGCAGAGGTGGAAAGTCCAGGGGTCAGAAAGTAAAACTCCTGCCATCTGTTTATTCCACCCATGAACTCACATAGCAAAAACTCCAGTGTTAAATGAACTCTCCTGGGAGTTTATTTAGCTCCAGACTCCAGAGTGTTAAAATGAGTGTTAAGTGGGTCGCACACCAGACGAGAAGCGCAGCGCCGCGTCGCGCCACGTCTAGGACAACTCCAGGTATCGCACACCGGACGCGCACATTCTAATCGCGCAAGCACAATTTTGAATCAACTCCTGGTAGAAGAGCTGCACGATGTGTGTTTTATCTTGATTTATTATTTATTTTTTTATGTTCATTGAATAATAGCTGATGTTTGAACGTTAATCAAGTAAAAGTGTCTATCACGTTGAGTCTGTTATTTTGTTGTAACGTTATCCGTTGGCTAGGCAACTATGTCACATAATACAATAGTATTTATTTAGCTAGCGTTTAGCTAACCGGAGTGAAAACAGCACAGGGTGAAGCCATGTACATTAACGACGATTTGAGACAAATAAATGCAAATTTAATATAAAACTATGCAAATGGCGCTCTGTGGCGCTGCAGGGTTTTGAACAAGGTCCTGAGCCGTAGCTGGGCGCCGCGGACAGACGCCGAATGGCGGCGCCGGTGTGTGTACACTCATAGAGAATAATGTGTTCGCATTTTAAAGACCTGGCGCTGCGCGGCGCTTCTCGTCCGGTGTGCGACCCCCTTTAAATTAACACTCAAGAGTTAATGAGCTAATTAAGTGATTGATTGAGTGATGATTGACCATTATTGTAGACACTTTTTACTTTATAGGTAAACTATAATTACTGAAAGTTACGCTGTAAATTTGTTTTACTTACACAGTTTCCGGGCTGTATATTCAAGCGTTACCTAAAACACACATAATATGATTGTTTTGTGATATAGCCTGTGTATGTGTGCTTTATTCCAGGGTGATGTACGAGGCAGAGATGCTGATGCCTCTCTGACGGCCTTTGTTGTGATTGCCATACAAGAGGGCAGAGAGATCTGTGCTGGATCAGTTGCTGTAAGTGAATTTGTTTCACCATCAGTGGCCGCTCGTGGATTTCTAAAATAGAGGAAGCACAGTAATTGTGGCTGTCTTGGGATCCTCTCCCAAAAGATTTTTGAAATATTATTAACTGCTTTAAAATGTATTTATGAATCACTTTTAGACATAAAATGTAAAAAACAAAAATGAAATTTGCAGCAAGGAAATATAAATATAATTTCACTCACCTTGCCTATCACCTGAAGAAAAAAATCCATCCTTCTGTTCTTTTTTAATGTCCGTGTTAGGGGTTTTATTAAAGCTGATTGCCTGTAGTTAACTTAGGCGTGGGGTCTTCATTAATAATTTGCAGCTTCTGCTAGAATGGTATCTTGTTAAATTAGTTGGTGATCAAATATTCAATATTTCTTCTCTCCATAATTAAGGAAGTTAATTGCTAGGTTAGATTAGCAGCGTGAGTATCGAAGCATGGGTAGCAATATTCAATTTGAAATGTAATATGCAAAATGGCAATGCATTTCTGTATTTCAATTTACATTTTCCATTACATTTGTGCAACGCTTGGTGCAAAATGAAATTAATAATTCAATTATATAATTTACATTTGACATTTCATACACTAGTTTTAATATGTAAATTGAATACATATTTTAACGCTTTATAAGTTGCAAAATTAAAATAAAAATGCATTACAGAAATTATTAGATATGTTCAAGCAAAAACTGTCGCAAAATGATCATTTAAATGTTATTTTTCTTAATTGCATTTACACTCACAGTTAAGACACTTGCGATTGCACATCTGAGGTCACTCAGCCCCCCACATGCTCCATATTCACACAAAATAGTCTTGTTTGTGCCGTTTGTGCTACTTCGTTTTTTAAAATATTAGACACTGAATTATAGACGATGACGTGACACCAGCCCCCCAACCTGCTCCACATTCACCCCAAAAAAGGCTAGACTTCTATGAATTTGACTTGTCAGATTCCGTGATCTCAGAGTAATAGGCTTATGCATTTGTAAGGAAAAACTCTATGATCTCTAACATTATTGGGTAATTATATTTAATAGTAATAAGAATAAAGATAAGCATATGTGTATCAGACAATGAGAATATTTTACACAAAACAAAACCATCATTAACACAGTCCAGCATCAGACAACAACAGTGCAGCATCATGTTGACACCAAACGGGTGTTTGTGTGTGGTAATGCTGTTTGTGGAGTTGTTTAATCCTCCTCTGCTGAGATCTTCAGATTTAATGTCTTCTTTTCTCTTCAGTTGATTTCATCTAAGACTGTGTCTGAAGTCAGTTGTAGTTCTTGTGTTTCTGCTCGTCTCTTTTTCTGTTCTCTTCTTTCCTTCAGTGATTCTGCTTGTTTACAGGCTTATTATGGCTGAATTTACTTCGTATTGAATATGCACAGATTTTGTGGCTCGGATAAGGTCCAGTTCTGGTTTATTTCTTTGCTCTTGGCTGGCATGTGGCATTGCTATGGCCTGCTTGTGGCCCAGATCTGGCAAACAGGAGTGAGTCGCCCAAGGGCCGTCATTCCACGCTGCATGTGGACCAGATCATCTTTCCACGTGTGCCAGATGTGGGCCGGATCTGGGCCGAAACAATGTTGCTATCTGGGATTTAACCTCTTGCACACACTTTTATAGAGTCTGCATGAAAGTATCAGGAAGGCTGTTGCATTCTTAGAAGGTCGACTTCCACAACTGACCAATCCTTACGCTGTTGCGATGACGTCCTACGCCATGGCCAATGCTGAAAAACTCAATAAAGACATCTTGATGAGGCATTCCACCCAAGGAGAAGGTCAGTAACAAGTCATCAAAAAGTGTTTTGCTTTATACAATATGGAATTATTCTAATCCAAACCCAGTGTAAATAATGAAAAAATTATCAAATGTTGTACTGTAATTATCGCTGCTGGTTTGTGTCAATAACAGTAATGGAACACAGTCCTGTTTCTATTCCTGCTTTGTGTTTAATCAGCCGGTAGGCTTTGGACTGTCGCTGGACAGAGTCATCACTCTCTAGAGGCGACGGCCTATGCTGTGCTGGCACTTGTGAAGGCCAAAGACTTTGATAAAGCAGGAGAAGCAGTTTACTGGCTGCGTTCACAACAGTCTCATTATGGTGGATCTGGCACCACACAGGTACACTAACATCTCATCATCTGACTGTGATTAACAGATGCAGAACTTGTCTTTGAATGCTGTTCTGCACTTTCCAGGCGACCATCATGGTGTTCCAGGCCATGGCAGAGTATCACACGCAGGTGAAGGACCGACAAAACTTCAATCTGGACGTGGAGCTGTCAGTGGAAGGAAGAAGACGACCTGTCAGATTTACTATTAAAAGAGACAATGTGCATCTTACATGGTCAGACAAGGTGAGGAGAAACTCATCAACCTGATTCAAAATGTGTGCTGCTCGTCAATTGAATAATTTTGTATCATATTAAGTGAGGAATTTTGGGAGTTTTGTTATTCGTCATCCATACTTAGTTTTCTTCATCAATAGTGTGGTGTTTGGTCAGTGAGACATTCAGGTATCTCTACTATCATGGATTTGATTATTCTGTTAATATCTGTGTTCACTCCACAGGTGGACATCAACAAGGACTTCAGTGTGACGGCTAGAGGAACTGGAACAGCCACTCTCTCAGTGAGTGTTCATGAGCGTTTATACAGTCGACAGCAAGATTAAAGCGTCTGAACATCTAATCTGAGACGTGCTGCTCGTTTCAGGTTCTGACGCTGTACTACGCCAGACCTGTTGAGAAGAAGTCTGACTGTACACTCTTTGATCTGACTCTTAAAATGGAAAAAGCCCCTGAAAGTAAGATTGACAAAGATGCCTTTCTCTAGCACTTTCTATACATTAAGGCTTTTCACACTGTGCTTAACCCTGGGTTATCGTCACTCTAACCCTGTTTAGGAACATTTGACTCTTTTGACTACAACTACAATGACATAGAAGTGTGGTTAGCACTGCTTTTTACTCGGGTCATGAAATGTTAAACATGATAACACAGAATTATGTGGGCTAGACTGACCCAGGTTTAACTAGTTCAATTGTGAAAACCCCCATTTTGAGCTGAAAACTCCCCAAATACCTTTATGTATGACATGTTCATTTGAATTAATTTTATTTTTATATTCCCTTTAGAAAGGGAAGACTTGACTTGAACTAAAACCCCCTTTGTTTCCCTTTAGCAAAACAAGGAGCCATTGAACGTTACAACTTCATTATGGATTTCTTGTATGTGAATAAATACCTCATTTATTTTTATGTCAAGAAACCATTTTATTTGTAATCAATCAGCATGTGCTAATTTAGGCTGTTTTCACACTTGGTTTGTTTGCTGTGTTTTTTTTTTTTAAGACAGTTTATTCAGAGACGAGCAGCTCTACGTTATACTAGAATATATTAATTCTCACATCAAATGGACTCAGGTTCGCACGAAAAGCTCTAGTGTGAAAGCAGCCTTAAACACAGAATCAGCTGATGGAGGAAAACTGAAGACCTATGAAACCTGTTAATAAAATCTGCTCTTTATCTCCATCTTTACAGCTACAAAAATGATACAACCGATGCCACTACGACTATTCTGGACATTGGCATACCGACGGGATTTGATGTTGATGAAAATGATCTTAAAGAGGTATTGTGATGATATTGTTTATGATTGGCCATAAAACATGTATTTAGTTTTTTTTCTCATTATCTTGCCCTTAGTTGTCCACGGGGAAGGAGAGATACATTCAGAAATATGAAAAGAATAAAGTGCTGTCAGAGCGAGGATCCCTCATCCTCTACTTGGATAAGGTATTTCAGCAGACCTGATGATGTCAAAAACAGATTTGTTTTCTTTTTATCATGAAACCATGTGTTTTGCTTATCACAGTATTGTTGAAATCCTGATTCTGATTCCAAAATGTTCATTAACTGTAAGGCCATGTGGTTCCACGTAACTTCGGTACATTACAGACTGCTTATCAGAATCATATTTCACATGATACTTTAAGCATAAGTGAATGTGCAAATTTAATATATAGTTCTAGCCTATGACTATAAAAGGTTTACATGTGTTCTATCAGCTGTGCAAAACAGAATACTGTTATAATACAGAATATTACAGCTATACATTGTTAAATTAATGCAAGAAAAAAACACCAATCGCAATTCTTATGCAAAATAATGATTTTGTTGACAAAAAATTGGTTTAAATTAAATTTTTACATATTAGTATTATTTGTTTCTTGTGCAAATGTTAACATGGGAAGTTTCCAGTGTACATTATGATATTTAATATAATGTAAATTTGCTTTGATTTGTTTGTTTTTTTTCTCATTAGGTTTCTCATAAACCGACAGAAAGAATCGCCTTCAGAATGAACAAGATGTTTAATGTGGGTCTGCTTCAATCTGCCCCAGTCACAATATATGAATATTACTCACCAGGTAAGTTTTTAAAGACATACACACACTTCTGATGAATTAACCTGGAGCACTCAAATTACAGGGTCATTATTAATGGCACTAATTAACCATGACAATAATCATCTGTTCTCAGAGTGCTAGAAGGATGTTGTAGTCATCTGTTGTTAAACTTTTTTCAGATGCTCGCTGTACAAAGTTCTACCACCCTGAGAGGACAGATGGCGCTATATACACACTGAGTGAGGGGAAATTCAGCCAGTGTGCAGAAGGTATTGTGCTTTTACTTTATAAGTTTATACTTTGACCAGACACTTTTATCTAAAGCAACTTCTAAATGAGAAGCACCACAAGCAAATCACCATAAGAGCCAAAAAATCTTCAGTGTGTCTTTCTCGCATCAAATGTAGAGGTGGGGGGTATTTACTTTTTATGAATGGGGGAACAACTTTATGTTGGGTCTGTTATGAATGTTGATTTTCTGAAATCTATACTTGGAACACACACATCTCATAACAGAAAACTGCAGTGTCCAGAAGAAGGATCAGGTCAGTGAACAGGAGCGTTCGGATAGAGCCTGTGAATCTGGCACAGCTTATGGTAAACGCATGTTCTCCATCCTCAGCCATTGAGTCCCGCTTCATCCAGTCTCAAAGCTGATGCTGATAACCATATAACATGTATCATTGACAGTTTATAAAGTCACAGTATTGGATATGGATCTGGTACAGGACTCTGCCATCTATGACATGAAGGTGGAACGGGTGCTGAGAGAAGGTATGGGTAATTATTCCTGTCTGTCCATCAAAGTATATTAAAATGCATGTTTTTAGAGCATGTTGACGTTTGGACATCCTGTTAGAACTGTGTTCTGTCCTTTAGGCACTGATGATAAGAAAGTTGAGGGGAAAGTGAGACCATTTTTGGCTCGTCTTATTTGCAGTCAGCTTTTAGATTTGAAACAAGGCAAGTCGTACCTCATCATGGGCAAATCCAGTGACCTGTCACAGCGAGGAGGAAGGTAGGTGTCTGTACTTCCTACAGGATTCTGCTTTTGCACAGGAGGACACTCAACCAGGTAGATTTAGGATGCAATACAAACACATACAGTATGAGGAAAAACTGATTGCATTCACATAGAACTGCTGTATGAGTCATTTGTTAGACAGAGGAATACTGAATCACACTTGGGTAAAATAAACATGACACTAACATGAACTTCTTGCTGTGTGTTTAATGTCCATTAATGGTTGTTTATACCATGTTTTGCATGTTTTCTGTTGTTTTTAGTCTGAAGTACATCTTTAGAGAGCACACCTGGGTTGAATACTGGCCGACAAGAGAGGAAAGCCAAACTCGAGAATACAGGGATCAGTACATCGGCATCTCTGCGCTCCAGGATAGCCTCCTCAGGATAGGATGTGATACATAGTATAAATATTCTTGATTAAAGGAAATGTAACATTATCTCGTGCATGCTCTTAATAATCATGGTGCATGATATACAGTGCTTTACAAAAGTATTCAACTTTCATAATTCTTATTTCAAGATCTTGTTTAAAATATTCTAACTTACCAAGATAACAGTCGCCTCAAAAAACGTTTTGTTTAAATTCTATAACGCTGTCAGGAGTCGGATTCTGTCGGATTTAAATTCATCCACTTCTCCCAAAAACGTTAGAGTAAATTTATTTGTATATATCTTTCCAGCCACTCTATTTACCTACACAATGCATGTTTGATATGAATAAAAACATGACGTCAAATTATGATTGAAATGTTATCCGGTTATCAGTGTTTCCATAAGCATATATGCCTATGTTTTTTCCTAGTAGGCTATTTATGTGAATTTAAATCTGAAGCTACAACAACAAAAATGTGGTTGAAAACACTGGACAGTTAAAGCAACACCAAGGAACTTTTCCTCTGCGGTCGCCCTACAGGTTGGAAGCGGAATTGTCCATTACCGCTGTCGTAAATAATTTAGCCTACCGCAGCCTACGGTCGCACGCGCACGCTCGCTGTTTATCCAGCACCGGCTTTGGAATCAACAATGGCAGACATCCCAACCTGCAAGAAGTCATTTCAGGGAGGTATATCTTGGTGACTGGATTGTTGACGGGGGGGTGGCGGGTTGACTAGCTTTCGTGAGGCACACTTGCAAGGTCTCTCCCTCTCTGCCGTGCTCGCGCTATGTATGTTATGCGCGCAGTATGTTCTCTCTCGCATGCGCGCTCTAGATTCCGGCAGATTTGAACAAATTTTCGGGCATCGGGGAGACGCTATAGACTTGGGATGTCTGCAATGGCCATAGACAATTTGAGGAAGTGGTGGGGGAAGTGACGTATGCCGTAAAGCAGTCGAGTTTTGTAGTTCTTTTTGTGCTCGGGTTACTACCCGAACCCGAAGTTACACAGTGCGAGTAAAAGCGATACAGACCGCGTCAGGCTATGGCAGACGTGTCATTTAACCTATTGTAAGTCGATGTACCATCACAAGGGTCTTGGAAATATATTATGAAGGTTGAAAAGTTACATAGTGTTGCTTTAAGCCCAATTTATACTTCTGTGTCGAGTGCGCGCCGTAAGAACAGTGTAGCATAGGCATCAGCGTGTAGCATACGCCATACCCTTCGACCGTACCCTGACGTGCACCTCCTCAAAAATGTAACTACACGTTGTGACGATCCGGACCGCAAGATCTGTGATTGGCCGGCTTGGTAGCAACGCATTTCTTCCTACGCATTTCCGGTGTGTTCTTCTGCGGCACCTGCCATTTTTAAATTCAGAAGTTCGGTGAAGAACATGTCTGTCAAACCAGAAAACCAGATTTGAAGTTATTAACGTCATTCACTGAACGTTCAAATCACACTAGTGTGATCATAAGTCTTAAAGGGTTAGGTATATTTTACTGCACAGTGCACAGTGGTAGCAGCACAAAAACTTGGTTCCTACCCTTTCATGCTCATGGTTGTGCGATCAAGATTAACCCATTCAAAAGAGTCAGATGACTCGCCATTTAGACCAGTAAGCTTTTACCTGCGATTATTCTCTCACTTGAATATTCAGCGTAGTCACATCACTCACACGAGATCTGGTTTTGAAATGGTTATTTCTCATAAACCATATTCCTCAACATATAAAAATGTAATAACTTCTGCAGTAATTTCAGAAAAAAATGTGGAAAATGAAAAACATGTTTAACCTTGGAATAAAAATTGACTGTTTTCAGGGGAGAGGGGAGAATCAGATATCTTGAAGAGACACCAGCCAAAGAGGAAAACAGGATTCTTGTGTGAAGTGTTCAATGACTGCAATGAAATTAAGACCATTTTACCAATCACACTGAGACATTTAAAATGATACCAAACATAAAAGGGAAACAACAATAGATTCAAAAGATACATATGTAGTATGTAGATGATCTTAGTGAACTTTTAGTGAATTGAATCAGGGGGAAAGGAAGGGAGGAGGGAGAGGAGGATGTAGAGATAAGGAAGGAGAAACGTTTGGACAAGACAATGTCCTGTGCTCTTTCTTTGAGATCTTCTTTCCGGGGTGTGTTTTATTGCTTAAGTGCAGGGTGAGTTTTATCTCAGCTTTTGTCTTAGCAGTCTTACAGTTCAATGGGCTGAAGAAGCAGAATGACCTGCGTCTTAGGAGCTCCTCAAATACTGTGATTTATTAATGCAAGATCTGTTTGTTTAATTAACTTTGGTCTTTTACTCACACATATTTATTTTTATTGGGTTTGTTCTATCATTAAATCTTTATAAAGCATTCAGTCAAGCTTGTTTAAAATGCATAAGCTCAGGAGGAGAGATAATAAACGAACAAAGACGTCAATCGATTCACTTTCTGAAGATCAATCGCATAGGCAGAAACACATCGGGTGCTTCTCATTTCTTATTTGTGCATCCTCGCTTCCTTTCCCCGCGTCTCAGCTCCACCCCTGTAGGATGCGAGGGAAAACTGCAAGGAAAGAAAATGAGAATGGAGGAAACGAATGAAAGCTTTTTTATACATTGGAATACTTGATCACTGGAGCGTCACTTCACTGCGTCATCAGCAGCGCTCAACGGATCTGCCCTTATGTTGTTAAAGTTTGGTTATTTAAGAAATTCATAATAAATAATAATAAAGCAAGATACAAAGTTGACATATGTGAGATGTGTGGTTTATATAAACTGCAAAGGTAAAGTATAAATTTAAATGCTTGTGGCCGATGTGAAGGGGGAGGAGAATTTATACATGCATCACGTTTAGTCAATAAAGCTCTTCCGCACAGGAAGCACCCACGTCTCCACGATCATGACTCCTCTGCAAGCTCCTCGATCATGACTCCTCTGGAAGCTCCTCGATCATGACTCCCCTGGAAGCTCCTCGCTCATGACTCCTCTGGAAGCTCCTCGATCATGACTCCCCTGGAAGCTCCTCGATCATGACTCCTCTGGAAGCTCCTCGCTCATGACTCCTCTGGAAGCTCCTCGCTCATGACTCCTCTGGAAGCTCCTCACTCCTCGCTCATGACTCCTCTGAAAGCTCCTCGATCATGACTCCTCTGGAAACTCCTCGATCATGACTCCTCTTTAAGCTCCTCGATCATGACTCCCCTGGAAGCTCCTCGATCATGACTCCCCTGGAAGCTCCTCGATCATGACTCCTCTGGAAGCTCCTCGATCATGACTCCCCTCGAAGCTCCTCGATCATGACTCCTCTGAAAGCTCCTCGCTCATGACTCCTCTGGAAGCTCCTCGCTCATGACTCCTCTGGAAGCTCCTCGATCATGACTCCTCTGGAAGCTCCTCGATCATGACTCCTCTGGAAGCTCCTTGCTCATGACTCCTCTGGAAGCTCCTCGCTCATGACTCCTCTGGAAGCTCCTCGATCATGACTCCTCTGGAAGCTCCTCGATCATGACTCCTCTGCAAGCTCCTCGCTCATGACTCCTCTGGAAGCTCCTCACTCCTCGCTCATGACTCCTCTGAAAGCTCCTCGATCATGACTCCTCTGGAAGCTCCTCGATCATGACTCCTCTGGAAGCTCCTCTGGAAGCTCCTCGATCATGACTCCTCTGGAAGCTCCTCGCTCATGACTCCTGTGGAAGCTCCTCGATCATGACTCCTCTGGAAGCTCCTCAATCATAACTCCTCTGGAAGCTCCTCACTCCTCGCTCATGACTCCTCTGAAAGCTCCTCAATCATGACTCCTCTGGAAGCTCCTCGATCATGACTCCTCTGGAAGCTCATCACTCCTCACTCCTCGATCATGACTCCTCTGAAAGCTCCTCAATCATGACTCCTCTGGAAGCTCCTCGATCATGACTCCTCTGGAAGCTCATCACTCCTCACTCCTCGATCATGACTCCTCTGGAAGCTCCACGATCATGACTCCCCTGGAAGCTCCTCGATCATGACTCCTCTGGAAGCTCCTCGATCATGACTCCCCTCGAAGCTCCTCGATCATGACTCCTCTGAAAGCTCCTCGCTCATGACTCCTCTGGAAGCTCCTCGCTCATGACTTCTCTGGAAGCTCCTCGCTCATGACTCCTCTGGAAGCTCCTCGATCATGACTCCTCTGGAAGCTCCTCGCTCATGACTCCTCTGGAAGCTCCTCGATCATGACTCCTCTAGAAGCTCCTCGCTCATGAATCCTCTGGAAGCTCCTCGATCATGACTCCTCTGGAAGCTCCTCACTCCTCGCTCATGACTCCTCTGAAAGCTCCTCGATCATGACTCCTCTGGAAGCTCCTCGATCATGACTCCTCTGGAAGCTCCTCGCTCATGACTCCTCTGGAAGCTCCTCGCTCATGACTCCTGTGGAAGCTCCTCGATCTTGACTCCTCTGGAAGCTCCTCACTCCTCGCTCATGAATCCTCTGAAAGCTACTCGCTCATGACTCCTCTGGAAGCTCCTCGCTCATGACTCCTCTGGAAGTTCCTCGGTCATGACTCCTCTGGAAGCTCCTCGCTCATGACTCCTCTGGAAGCTCCTCGCTCATGAATCCTCTGAAATCTCCTCGATCATGACTCCTCTGGAAGCTCCTCGCTCATGACTCCTCTGGAAGCTCCTCGCTTATGACTCCTCTGGAAGCTCCTCGCTCATAACTCCTCTGGAAGCTCCTCGCTTATGACTCCTCTGGAAGCTCCTCGCTCATAACTCCTCTGGAAGCTCCTCGCTCATGACTCCTCTGGAAGCTCCTCGATCATGACTCCTCTGGAAGCTCCTAGATCATGACTCCTCTGGAAGCTCCTCGATCATGACTCCTCTGGAAGCTCCTCTGGAAGCTCCTCAATCATGACTCCTCTGGAAGCTCCTCGATCATGACTCCTCTGGAAGCTCCTCACTCCTCTGGAAGCTCCTCGATCATGACTCCTCTGGAAGCTCCTCGCTCATGATTCCTCCTCACTCCTCGCTCATGACTCCTCTGGAAGCTCCTCAATCCTCGCTCATGACTCCTCTGGAAGCTCCTCGCTCATGACTCCTCTGGAAGCTCCTCACTCCTCGCACATGACTCCTCTGGAAGCTCCTCGCTCATGACTCCTCTGGAAGCTCCTCACTCCTCGCTCATGACTCCTCTGGAAGCTCCTCGCTCATGACTCCTCTGGAAGCTCCTCGATCATGACTCCTCTGGAAGCTCCTCGATCATGACTCCTCTGGAAGCTCCTCGCTCATGACTCCTCTGGAAGCTCCTCGATCATGACTCCTCTGGAAGCTCCTCACTCCTCGCTCATGACTCCTCTGGAAGCTCCTCGATCATGACTCCTCGCTCATGACTCCTCTGGAAGCTCCTCGCTCATGACTCCTCTGGAAGCTCCTCGCTCATGACTCCTCTGGAAGCTCCTCGATCATGACTCCTCTGGAAGCTCCTCGCTCATGACTCCTCTGGAAGCTCCTCGCTCATGATCGCTCATGACTCCTCTGGAAGCTCCTCGATCATGACTCCTCTGGAAGCTCCTCGATCATGACTCCTCTGGAAGCTCCTCGCTCATGACTCCTCTGGAAGCTCCTCGATCATGACTCCTCTGGAAGCTCCTCGATCATGACTCCTCTGGAAGCTCCTCGCTCATGACTCCTCTGGAAGCTCCTAGCTCATGACTCCTCTGGAAGCTCCTCGATCATGACTCCTGTAGAAGCTCCTCACTCCTCGCTCATGACTCCTCTGGAAGCTCCTCGATCATGACTCCTCTGGAAGCTCCTCACTCCTAGCTCATGACTCCTCTGGAAGCTCCTCGATCATGACTCCTGTAGAAGCTCCTCACTCCTCGCTCATGACTCCTCTGGAAGCTCCTCGATCATGACTCCTCTGGAAGCTCCTCGATCATGACTCCTCTGGAAGCTCCTCGCTCATGACTCCTCTGGAAGCTCCTCGATCATGACTCCTCTGGAAGCTCCTCACTCCTCGTGGTGCAAATAGAGAATGGAGATGTCCTTCAAGATGGCTGAGCTCGATCCGTTTCCAGGTCATAGGATGGAGGACGGAGGAGTGAGGAGACGAGGAGGGATATTGAGAAGCACCCAATGTCTCTCATAGGGTCTTCTCACTTTGTTTTTTTTGTTTTGCATAATCTTTATTTATTAATAAAGTTTATTAAAGTTCACTGCAAATTCAGATGTGCATACCTACAGTTTGAGGAGTCCGATTGCACCAGGAAAATAAAAGAGAATAATCTTTTTGGTATTCTTCCTGTTTATCTGACATGATAAAATTCCAATGCAATGGATTTATTATGCATGATGAACTGATGCCTGTGACGGTGGATCCAATTTCAATATATATGAGGACCTTTTTCATTTCTGCGGTTTCACACTGCATTTCTCTTCTCTGACCATCGTATTCAGTTGAACGCCAGACACTGGATTCTTACATTTAAAAGGAGGTCAAAATAAACCTGCATTTTGGCATAACATTAAACTTACAAATGAAATGCATATGTTGTTTCATGAATGAACGGCACTGGAGTAATGTGAGATTACAGGAGATCAATAACATTGTAATTTATTTCATGGTCAGACCATAAAATATTTTTAGATAATTTTGCTAACAGGAATAAACAGATCTGATTTGAACACACTCTCTGTAATGTTGAGGTTGGCATTGTGAACATCCTTCAGAACTGAACAGATTTGTGTGAGGGTTAGATTTAGAGCAAATAATTAGCTCAATATAAAAACAATACATTTTCAATGTGAAATCCCACTATATAAAAGTGTGTGTGTTTGAATTATTAAGATGAGTGCAGTGCAGTTATGGGGTTGAATGGGAAAATAATTCAATCAACAAATAAAAATGCACTCATTAATATTTAATTCGTTCTATAGCTCAAACCACACACACACACACACACACATCCAAATGTGGACATTTTACAGGCTTCTATTGTTTTACAGATAATTATCACCATAGTCTAAGAAACATGTTTAAAAAGCAAATGTTTTTAAGTCCACCAGATACTGAACCACATTTATTTTCTATACAGTTTTGTGTATATGGACATGATATTGTTTTGCATATGTAAAGAAAAGTTATTATTTGCTAACAGTTTACTTCAAAGCAACTTTATTCAATCAAGTTATTTTGTCTAATTTCAGTTCAGTTTAGTTCATACATGAAGTATTTGAATAGAGATAACATGTGCATTGTGTGGAACCACAACTATCCGTAATTGAAGTTAAGTCAAAGACAAGTCATTATTCATTATACACTTTGTTAATCTTAAAAATTTTATTAACTGCAGAGCACAAAAACATGCAGACAAAAAATAAATAAAAAGACCGTCAAATCTGTGGCATCTGTGCTTGTGATTCCGCCTCAGTTTCATTCCGTTACAATTCAAGAAAGTATTTGTGAAATGTTCATAGATTAATAGTACTAAATAACCAGACTGGCAGACCAATAACAGGCCATCAGAAGGTTTCATAAATGCTTGTCAGAAGTGTTTATTTGAGGAATCACTTCAGTAAAGTCTCAGTTCTTGAGTAAAAGGCTGGTCTGACGACAAGCAGGACTGAAGGAGTGTACAGAAAACACAACACTTCGGCCTTTGTGTGAGCCAAGACACGTTCTGGTATTAGTATTTTTTTTTAATGGTGACAGTGAAGGTCACGAACAAATGCATACATGACTAAATCATACAGCTTTACTTGGCCAGTTTAACCAATGGTTTTTTTTTGATTGATGGTAACTGATTCACACAAAGAAATGTCATCACTTACCGTTCATGTCAATGCAAATCCAACATTTCTTATGTTAAAACAAAAAAGGGGCTAAAAAAGCTTGAATGATAATGATAATAATGAGAACTATTATAAAATGGTCCATAAAATGGTAAATTACTAATTGCTTTTTTGTCAATATAATTTCAATACTTAATGTGCACATTTTTTACAATTAACTTAATATAGGCTATATATATATATATATATATATATATATATAGCCTATACTGTATATATATATATATATATATATATATATATATATATATGTATATATAGAGGCCTATATATATATTTTTATTTTTTAACCTGTTTTTCTTGTTCACTTGCTTTTATGCTGCCATTGTGATTTTTTTTTTCATGCCAGTAAAACTGAAAATTGAAATCCAGATTGGCTAAATCATCTTTCTCCATTGACAGTCAATCAGCCGTGCATTCGAACAAAATTCTATGACCTGTATTTTTCGAGTAGCATTTCCATGCATGTCTTCGCTTTCTCATCCGTTTCTAGCACTTTCTGTCTGTCTTTGAGTGAGTTGGTGAAGTGTGTGATGAGAACAGGGATGCAGTTTCTGGGTGACTTTAAATCACAGTCATTAGCTTACACTACGGAGAGAGTAAACGAGCGCTAAAAGCTTATCAGGAGGCAGACAGACGCCTACATAAGCTAAATTTTTTACTATATTACTTTAGATTAATGTAAAATTAATTATAAAAATTTTAGTAATGCATTGTTATCCTTATTGTAACTTAGCATGCTAATCCACACGTACATATCACTGCTTATCGGTGATTTACGAGGTCCATTTCATAGGATGTTATCTCAGTGTATAAGGCACTCACTGGGGTTTGCAACAGAGACTCACTCTTCAGTTCATTCACCGAGGAGACGAGATACATGAAGACGGATACTTTCAATTAAAAACTCAGACTCAAAGTAAATAAACAACTTACATGAATCCCGTGACTTCCGTTGACAGCATGGCGCGCGTGACCGCGTTAATATTCACATGAACACTTCGATTATAAACACACAAGAAGCATTATCACACACATTTGCTAGATTATGTGGAGCCACAGGCCAAACAAACTGTTTGCCATCAATTAAACACATTATAAACACTGACAGATCGTTGAGGGGACACGAGGGAAATGGGAGTCGGTTGGAGGACGATACGAACTGGACAATATCAGTCGGCAAATGGAGATTTAAAACAATATCTCACATATTTCTGTCAATCTTAGCAGTGTAAACAACGATATGACCGCATATATCGAGCTAAGTCCAAACTATTTTTTTTTAGCCTATAACATTTCCGGTGATTTACCAGACCTCACGTAAAAAGCAAATGTTTTATCGTTGCAAATGTATAAATTCTCTATTTACAATCAGATTAATTTATTCCACGAGTGAAGGACTGCGTCTCAGACTCGATTGAGTAGCCTATTTATTTTGAACAAGTATGGCCGCTTAAAAAGTAGGCCTGTGTTCTATATGAGTGTGTACTAGGGCTGCGTTCCAGTCCAAAATTGTCATACCCTTCACTCGCTAACTTCCCTCCGTCTTGTTCACTCGGATGTACGTCATTGCTTACATTGCACGAGTGCCACTACTGGCGGAAACTGCAATGGGCTGAACTGGAACGTCCTAAGCCCTTGATCACTTGGAATCAGCTATGGAGTTGATTTATCATTTACATTTTTTGGTTTCATTTTATTTGGATGGTCCCTTTAACACATTCAGTTGACTATAAGTAACGTTGCACCTACATCTCTACTAACTCTCACTAGAGTGTTAGTAGAGTATTAGTAGACTGGTAGGGTTAGGGATAGAATAAGTTGACATGTAGTTGCAAAGTTACTTATAGTCAGTAGAATGTCTGTTGGAGGAGCATCACAATAAAGAGTTGGCAGATATTAAGCAGACAGTCTACTAATACTCTAATGAGATGTTGTTGACATGTACTTGCAAAGTTACTTATAGTCAACAGAATGTTAAAAAGGGACCATCAAAATAAAGTGTTACCCATTTTTTTCCTTTAAGAATTTGTTTAATGCAGCATCCAAATGTATATAGGTGTGCTTGGGTTGTTATAAATTAAAAATATATCTAATTAATATATCAGAGTTGTTTGTGGTGGTGGTGATTATGGTGCATTCAAGTCATCTCGTATAGATCGTATTTACGAGTTGAACGCACTTGAACGCCACCACAATGTCGTAAATACCAGTGGGGAGTTCGGGATTTTCTCTAAGCCCCGATCTTTCCGAGTTGTGGGCGTGTCACTGAGAAACATGGCGGAATACCACAATACTTAAATATTATGCAGTGATATTGTCAAGGTTTTCTTATTTACAGCGCAGTTAAGCGAATTTCCTGCACAGAATATGATGGCATTATAATATAACAGTGCAACATGTAACGATAAAGTTGGCAGTTGCTTCATAAATTAATTAAAAACATAAAAAACAAAGTACATCCGATGCACATTTCTTTGTTCTTCATTGTCTAGAACAAGAGTTTAAGAACCTTACTGTATTTTTGTGTAATTAATTAAGAGAAAGTACTCCGCCATCTTCCTCCGACGAAAGTGACTTGAACGCACTGCCGTCGTAAACACGACTTCCCACCTCGTACGTACGGACTTCCCCAGGAGGACTTGAACGCACCATTAGACGAGATCTGCGGTGACGTCAAAATTGTGTTGCATTGTGGTATATGGAGCTGCCTGAAGTGTATGAAGTAGACTCGATCGCTCCCTCGGTCAAAATCGAGGGAACGAGGAGGGTCTGTCCATATAAACTTCCCTCGTCCACTTATCGAAGTGGAACGCACTTCAAAATGGCGGCAAGGATTCCCCCGAAAAGTGGACTGGAACGCAGCCTTGAATGAATGTAATCTGGACACACTTTGTTCACCCTGTTGTCATTATCATGTGACCTATAGCGTCAGTTACCTTCCATTCACAGATCATTCAGGTACTGTTTGCCTACTCTTGTATGAGTAGTTCAGACATACTTCTCTTGTCATATACAGGTTTTCGGATGCAGTCACGGTGTCCAATAACTGAAGCGTTACTGGGATGAATCGAGACTCGAGTATTATCCGGCTGGTCATGTGATTCACCCATGAGGTCACCAGCTCACTGTAAGATAAAGCCTTTTTTATTAGTCTACCAGGGTCTTCATCGCTTAAACCCATTTGAAACAGATTTCTCAAAAGTACTCGCATATTAATTTATTCAAGGCAGAACCCTTCAGTTCGTCCATTTAGGCTAAGATGGCAAATCGGTTTTGTCACATTGAAATCTGCTGGTTGTTTGTGAGTTTTGATCATGATATCTGTGTTGTTTTCACAAAGGTCTTTATACAGTCTAATTTTAGGATGTGATGACATTAACGCCTCTAGAGAAATAGCATTGCAATCATGCAAAATTCAAGCTGAATGATATGAAATGAATAATGGTTGATCAAGAGTAAATTAATCAGTTCACTTCAGAATGAAATTTTCCTGTTAATTTACCTATCCCCCTGACATCCAAGATATTCATGTGGTAGCCTATTTGTTGTTAAAAAGGATATAAATGTTAATTATTTTTTTTATAAAATGGCCGATGGTTTGGCTAGATACGATATTCCTCGGCTGGGATCGTGAAGAGACTTTGAAGCTGCACTGAAACTGCAAAAATATGGAAAAAAATCCTGGAATGTTTTCCTCAAAAACCTTCATTTCTTTTCGACTGAAGAAACAAAGACATGAACATCTTGGATGACGTGGGGGTGAGTAAATTACCAGGATATTTTAATTCTGAAGTGAACTAATCCTTTAAGTTGGATGTTACTAAATCACTTTTTTAATCTTAGGAGCATTTCAAATGTTTCAAAGCTAAACGTGTTTGCTTGACAGTACAGAAATGCTCTGTTAAACTGCACAGTTTAGCTTCCATTGTAGGGTAGACTGGGTACAGTTGAGACACTTTTTGCGTTTTGATTTTTCACACAAAAATAGATACTGAAAAGAAGTGAATTTCTACATGACATGCCACATGACATTTCATTAGATTGTAGACTATATATTATCAATCAATAGTACCCATAATAAGTAGTTTATATTTTCCACAATTAGCTCATAAAAATAAGGTGCTTTTTGTCTTAACTTTGTCTCAACTGTACCCATGTGTGGTACAGTTGAGACAGTGCATGGTACAGTTGAGACACCCATTTTTAATGATGTAAAGGTAACTAAATGTTCATTGCAAATATAATAAATAAAGACAAATAAAGAAAAAAAACAATTGGGCAACATGTTTATTTATTCATCCATTTAAATTAATTCAGTTTATTTAAATTAGCACTGGTTAAAATATATAAAACAGGAACAATATATTTAATATATTTATTAATAATACACAGTTTAAATATCACAAATATCAAATTTTATTTTCATTTGCGTCCTATGCTGGCTAATTACGACGTTAAACCTGTTATCATAACACTGAACAACTAAACAGTGTGTTTCTTAATAGAAATCTATCGGGGGTACAGTTGATACACTGTGTCTCAACCATACCCCGCTGGCCACCTCGCACATTTCTCTAGATTTTGCAATGATCTTGCATGACACAATATCATGAAATATGCCAGTTTTTAGAGCACAGAATAATGTTTGTGATTACACCAGTTACATTTAACAGTTACATAAGGATAATAAGCTATTCATTGTGGAGTGTGCATGGTGAAGTGAAAGTCTTACCTTAGAAAAAAAACGTTGCCGATATCTTCGGATCGGAGATGCGTCCATTGTTCAAATTTCCCATGATCAAAGATGACACTAATACGCATGTGCACAGCAAAAATCACAACTTGTGCTTGCTGCGCACGCAAGTTATTTAAAGCTCCAGTCCGTAACTTTTTTAAGTTAAAAATAATCCAAAATAATTATATTAAAAAAAACTTATTCTGCCAGTGGTCAAAACTATCTGCTTGCCATAGCTAGATCCAAAACGGTTAGCTTGTAATAATGATTTTAATTCCAGTGGTACTGGTGGGTTTCCGCGGGAAATTCGAGCATGTCTTTGCGTCATGACGTCACACCCGTACACATAAAGAAGGAGTTTCGGCTAGCCGGCTATACTGCGCGTGACGACATGTTTAGATGTATAGGTTTTTCTCGCAGCACTTTACATGATTAAACTTATGGCATCCAGAAAGATCCAAACAACAATCATCAGTGTCAACTGGAGATTCAGCCGTTATAAAACCCAAAAGACTTTGTACTTCGGATTTAAGGTGGCTAGAGAAAGAGAAAGAAACCGTCTCATGCGAACACAAGGATAAACATCGGCGGGGCTTTTGAAAAGTGCGTGAACTCCGTGTTTTGAAGGGGTTCAAAACGGAAGAAGAGACGGCTTTTTTCTGCTGAACAAGTAAGACATTTCAATAGTTCAATCGTGTAACAGTACGTTTTCTTAATTCACACAGTTATGGAGTTTCCTTTGTTGTGCCTTTCTCGTTTTGCTATTATGGAGAATATGAATTCTGAACTACGCAGGTAACCATAAAACACATTAAAATTGAACATTAGTCACGCAATGCTGATGTGATGTTGTTAACATGAACAATTTGAGAACAAAGTAGGCTATAATTTGCACGGTTGCTGTGAATCGCGTTGATTAAATCTAACGAAGCTTATCATGTCGAATGCTTTTTCCCCCTTAGTTGGTCAGAACAAAAATGGATGTTACTTGTTCAGAAGACATTTTCTTATGAAAATTCTTATGTTGGTCAAACTTTCAAAAAGTGAATCTGTGATTCTGTATGCCAGTATCCACACAGCGCGGTGACTGACAGCAGCACTCGCCTCAAAACACTGTGTTCATCCGCGCTGTTTCATGCCGATTTACAACCCACGTAAAGATGATAATTCCGCGAATCACTGCAGTTACAGATTTCGAACAGAGAGATGGCGACAAAGAGGAAAAGCTACGGACTGCAGCTTTAAGGTGTCTCAACTGTACCCAGTCTACCAAATCATGTGTACGAGCACCGCAGTAATACCGCAGTAAATGAACCGAAGGATCCGAGCTACACCAGGGAATATATCAGAATCTTTTGTAAATGACACACAGTTACAATCTCAGAGTCATTCACAGTCAAATGATCCATTCAGCTGTAAATCAGGGCCGTAAAAGAAATGCTGTGGAAATTACACCGGCGGCCGGTGAAACGTGACACAATGTGAAGTCGGCTCTGTGATGTTTGATCAGATGATGATCAGTCCATATGCTCATTAACTGTGCCTCATTAACAGAGATTACTGCATGAGAGAGAGAGAGAGAGAGAGAGAGAGAGAGAGAGAGAGAGAGAGAGAGAGAGAGAGAGAGAGAGAGAGAGAGAGAGAGAGAGAGAGCTTCGGCAAATGACCTGAGAACAGAATTAATGAAGGGGGAAGAAGAGGTCCCTCACTTCAGCAGGTCTTTATTACACTAGCTATGTTTCCATCGACACGTTTTTATCCGAATTGAGTGATATCGAATGAAAAATGCCTTATGGAAACAGTAAAATTCGCTTGAATTTCATGAATATCGACTCAAATGAAATACGTTCGGTCTCATCGGATTTTATCTTGATCGATATACGGCTTATGCGATAAACGCTGATGGAAACGTTATTTGCCGAATAAATAATGAATTGCGATTAAGTTTTAGGTCCTTTTATGGTTGCAACACGCCACAAAACATAGAAGAAGAAGTTTGTTCATTTCCGCCCAGTATTTCCGCTCTGTTTGTGGCTTTGCGCACACATGGCGGGTGTCAACAAAGACAGATGTAAGTGGACAAAGCACAAAAATGCTTCAACCAAAGGGTTTCCGTGAGGTGTCTCTGAACCACGATCTCCCAGAACTGTTTGGAGCGCTGTCGTTCCCACACCACAGGCATTTACGTGCATCTGCATCATCATAGCAGTGTTGATAGCGTCGTTGTTTTCTTATTATAGCTTGTTATTACATGGCTTGGTTGAATTCTAATGTAGAATGCGGTGTGTTGTTTCTTGAAAACAGACAGCTGCTAAGTATAACACACCGTTGCCATGAAAAACAGCGTTGCCATGGACGCAGTTCAGAGACGGAACGGACTATTTTCTTTAGCGGAAGGAGTACAATCGTTTTTAAATCAATAAACTCCGTTTTAAATCAATATTTTGTGTCAAATTATTTATTTATTTGGTAGGTAACGGTAGCCATGTAATAAGCGGGATGTAGACAACCCCCTTCAGGCTAACAACCGCCTCGCTATACATCATCCCTTACATATGTCGCTATCAGCTGGCACTTAAGCACTAGGCTACAACTTGCAATATTGATCATTTGTTGGCAGATGCGCCATCCATTTTGTCTAGCAAAACTTTGTTCGCAAATGTTTGCTTGAATGTTGTGCGATTCAGCGCGAAAATGAATGGAAACACCTTAAAATGTCTCAAATCAATTCGATATACCAATTTGATCGCAAAACAGCATGTGACGTCATTACGCACAGGTTTTTATTCGCTTTAAAGCCGTTGGATGGAAACACACTTTCACCAGCTTAATTCGCATGAGTTTTTTTACCGATCTTCAGATGATTCGATTGACAAGTGGATGGAAACATAGCTAGTGTGTGTGTGTGTGTGTGTGTGTGTGTGTGTGTGTGTAGTTCCCAGAGATCTCCATATGAAACAGTAAATCAAACCGATCCACAACTAAACATCCAGGCTCAGGGAGTTTTATTTTCACTTTCCTTTCGATATCTGCGTCTTTTTTGCTCCCTCTTCACTTTATGTTCTCACAGGCAATAACAAAGGTGATTTACACATGTACCGTAATTCAACTCTTCCATACAAATTCTTTCCACAAAGCACAACATAACACTCAAATGAAGCAGATGCGCGAGATCACGATCACATGACGTCAGGACTCCACACGAAGCTCCGTGTTTATGATGCTGCATTATTCACACGTGAAGCTTTAGATACATCGTCATTTTAGATTTAGCTGTCAGGTTTGAACTAAATCAATCTCATCTTTTAAATGTGAATCTTATAAACATAAAAAAAATGTAAATGATTAGCAGCATCTTTAACATCTTTAAAGGTTTGGCTTCTGATTGGTCAATACAGTGTTATGTAAATCAGAAACACCGGCTCATTACTGTTCATTTGTAATGTGACTGACTATTCATATTTAATCTGACTATTTTTGGTGCACAGCAACGTTCTGTTATAGGGACTAAATCTTCAAGCAGAAGGATGGCATTTGACACTTAACTACTTGTTTTATAAACCCTTCAGTCTCTTGAGGTTGTTTTATATTGTGAATACACTGCGTCACTTTATAACACCCTTTGGCAATATACTCATATACTTATATAATCTCTCGTACACTCATATATATTTCAGCTGCAGCTGTCAAGGTGTAATTTCTCATTATCATTCAATTTAACTTTACTAAAACCCTAAAATTAAATAAACAAATAAAAATGAATAAAAATGACAAAAAACAACAAAATGTTAATTGAAATAAAAACAAAAATTACACAAATAAAAACAAATTCAGTAACGTATACAATAAGGTCTCATTTAATAAAATTAGTTAATATATTAACTAATACTGTGAACTATTTTTTTTTACAACATTCATTAATCTTTGTTATTGTTATGTAATAAAAATATGGTTGCTCATTATTGGTTCATATTAGTTCACAATGCATTAACTAATGTTAATAAATACAACTATTGATTTAAAAAATCTATTAGTAAATGTACATTAAGATTAATAAATGCTAGAAGTGTTGTTCATTTTTAGTTCATGTTAACCAATGTAGTTAACAAATGAAACCTTATTGTAAAGTGTTACCACTAATTGAAAAATCTTAATACAATGTATAATAGTTACTCATTTGTATAAAATAACATTCTAGGATCACCAATCCACTGCGATCTAAAACTGGGTTTCTGAAGCAAAATCATATAAAGAAATGCTGCTTTAGATCATATAACTGTGATTTTAAGTGATGCATATTCATAAATATTGATTTTCATAATTTAACAACCGCCTCTAGTACCTTATGGCTTCAGTAAATAACGCATCATGAACAGGGAGAGTGTTTCAGTCTTGCAAGTTAACATATACTGTCTTCACTTAAATATAAGTGGATATAAATATAAACGGATATTTTTGTAAGTAAATAATCCCAGAAGCCTACAGGACATTCACATGCTCTCAATTGAGCTGCTTTTTTCCCCGTCCCAATGAATTGTGGGTAGTGTGTAAGAATGGCATGTCAGTGAAGTGTGTGGATACACATATAGCATGTAAACAGTAGCTTTACACTGTACGCTTCCAATGCGGATCTGCTTGCATTTGACACTGTTTATTAAAGCATCTGGTCACGATACCAAGCGAACAGCCCATGTGAAACACCAAACTCAGGGTTACTGATGCAGAGCCAATGATGATGATGTCCGTGGTTAGTGAAACAGAACTGAATTCTGGACGGCTCGCAAGTCATCTCTGTTAGTGTGAGTGTTTCTTAAAGGACGACCCAAAGAAAGCGATTTTAACTCCTGAGAGGGTAAATAACCAAGTGTTTTCATTGGCACTGAATGATAAGTGGCTTGTTGTTCCTTCATAATGAGGCAAAAGCAGCTTTCCAGACCCTTCACCCTCTCTGGTCCTCTCTGGTGGAATAAGCTGAAACGCAGAAACCAGCGCATCCTTCTTTTCTCTTCCCTGCATTTCTCCGCAGCTCTAGTTTGTTTCCTAACCCAACTAATCCAATGAAGATGGCATTGTATACTGAGAATATTGTTCTGCTTATGCTGTATTGTAAGTCACTTTGGATAAAAGCGTCTGCTGAATACGTAACTGTAATTGGTTGGGTGGTTTCTAGGTGGTTGCTCAGTCAAAAGAGAAATAACCCATAACCCAAATGAATGAGCCAGAAAGCACCAAATAACTAATACTGTTCAGTAGGGCTGTCAAATAATAAATTTGAATTTCGAATATTCGTCGAATATAAAAACAAAAAGGTGCACATTCGAAAGCAAAAACCGTGCATTCGAATTTTTGGTGTCAAGAGGCGCGCGAGACATGATGATGATGATGATGATGATGTAACTGACACGGTTTGTTTTTGTTAGCTCATCCAGTACAGCGCTTCGCGGCTGCGCTGTTAATTTGAAAAAATGGCGGGAAAAGAAATCGTGCAACGACATACTTTTACCTGCACATCGGTCGGAGCTGAGCGTGTGTGTTCATCAGCTGAAGACAACACAGTACTTTTCCTCAAGCATTAAGTAATGCCTTTAGAATTCGAATATAATTTGAATTTTTCTAATATTTAAGAAAGAAATTCGAATCAGCCATTTTGACAGCCCTACTGTTTAGTCATTTACCAACTCAGGAGACAGTTTCGGCTTGTTATTATTAAAGGATCCACAGCTGCATAATTTCTCACGATAGAAGCCGCTTTTCAATAAAAAAAGTCTTATCTGGAATGTACCGTCATTTCCATTGACCCATTAGTGTTAAAACATCCGTCAGCATCCCGTTCCTCAAACGTTAGTTTCCGCCACCCCCGCTGAGCACTCGCTGTTGAGGGGACGCTCTTCCAGACAGATGTCTTCGGTCAGAGAGCTGCAGTTACTGGCGCCCTCCTGTGGCTCGGAGGACATCTGCAGTCTCGCTCGTCCTCTGCTCCGGCTCCCCCCGTTCTGAAGACACGATACCAGGCGCTGGGACTCCGCCGAGACCGTGCCCGCCGCCTCTGGGGTGCCGGGGCACTCGTGGGCCATCGCCGGGGCCATGCTGCCACTTTTGGCGTGGGGCGTCTGGCTGTGGGTGTGCCGGTACTCTTCCTCGATGTCCTTGCCCAGTTTCCACCTCTTCCACTTCTTCAGCATCTCGCTCTGGACCTGGAGAGCAGGAGACACAGCCTGAGTCCAAGGACTTACCAGGGGTGCGTTTCCCCAAAGCATCGTTAGCCAACTATGGTCAGTTATTATCAGCATAGTTCAACGAGTCGGTGTTTCCCGAAAACCAACGAACATTCGCAAACAGCATCGCAAAGTTGTGTGTTTGGAACGACAGCTCTCGACCCGTGGTTAGAAGCAGTTTCTTGTTTGCATGACATGTGGACTCAATAAATCCTTGTCTTGAGTCAAATAAGCAAGCTATCCAAGTAAAATCTTTATCTTTTATTTAGAATACACCCAGCTGGCATTCGACTGACATTAAACGTTTAAATGTGGTTGAAATAATGTCAGTTTATGGAAAAACATGAATTCAACGTTAAAACAACGTTGAACACCAAATAGTTGAAGTTGTGTTGTTGACGCACTACGGATTCAACATAGAAATATCAAAAAATGTTGAGTTGTACGTCAAATCAACATTATTTTTACAACCATGACTTTTAAACATTTTGTTGAAATATATCAGTAAAAAAATAACGTTGTTCCAAAATCCAATTTGCGAAATCTAAACAAAATTCAACGTTTATCCAACACTGGCACCTGGCGTTGATTCAACAGTGACTCGACGTTAAAATGCCAGCTGGGCATACAAATGTCATTTACGTCATTTAGTTTGTCAATCTAAAGCACCTTTTATGTAAAGTGCGCATGTGCGAACGAGCTCTAGAGCGTAAGAATGAGCCTATGATTGAATCTGGAAATCACTGAGAAAAATGAGAAATATTCCTCAGATGTCATGTCTGTAATTTATAGCAAAACATCCAGCGTTAATTCGGATTCATTAAAGAAAGTTATTACTCCACCACAGGCGTGACATCATTTATCGGTTGAACGACAATGCGGTTTCGGGAAACAGTCGTGACTAGCGAGTTGGTTTCTTCAACGATTGTGTATATTTTCTAAAATGGTCAAATTTCATATTCCACCGAATAATGCAATAATTTTTCATATTGGCATGCTATTTGTATTTATTTGTTGCAATTTTGCAGCTCTCTTGAGCAGGGTTATTATAGTTAAATAAAACAAATACATTTTCATTACTTTGAATAAAATAAGCATTAACCGTTAACCGATTTACTCAACCTTTAACTGTAACCAAATTGAAAATATAAATATAAAAACTAACCCATAATACAAATAAAACAATAATAGTACCCCAATGATACTAAAAAAAAAAAAAACACTGGTCTTGGGTCAACAATCAAGTCCAAAAAAGAAAAAGGAATATGTGTTTCTGAAGCAACACCAGTCGAGAACTGCTGCTTTTCTGTGATTTTGAGAAAGAGAAACATTTCTTACCTCTTTGTTGACAAAGCAGTACAGGATGGCCACGAGCAAACCCTACGGTTACAGAGAACAGCACACATGAACCTCCTCCATCTGCAGATAACATCCCATCCTCTGTGTGTGTGTGTGTGTGTGTGTGTGTGTGTGTGTGTGTGTGTGTGTGTGACCTTTGCCCTCTGACCTGGAAGGAGCTGAACAGGAGGTCATAGAAGAGGCGGATCAGCCTCAGGAGAGACTCCTTCGGCACGGACTCATCGATGACGAAGGTGAAGAGGATGGCGTGGATTCCCAGCAGAGGGATGAGTGTGAGCGTGGACTTGGCCAGCCTGAGGAGGTCGAGAGATACACACATTCAATGAGGCCGTGACGTGTGTTTGTGTGAAATAAAGACGGCGCTCTTCACCTGAACTTATAGTCGGTGTATCTCATCTGATGCGCCTTCAGCTTGGACATCAGAATCTTTATTATACGAATGAATATGATGAAATTAATCTAATCCAGAAGGAAAGAAATAGAGAGAGAGAGAGAGAGAGAGAGAGAGAGAGAGAGGAGAGAGAGAGAGAGAGAGAG
Organism: Rhinichthys osculus; assembly: GCA_029959095.1. NCBI lineage: Eukaryota > Metazoa > Chordata > Actinopteri > Cypriniformes > Leuciscidae > Rhinichthys > Rhinichthys osculus. The sequence goes on from JARWKJ010000005.1 coordinate 50,616,408, forward strand.
AGAGAGAGAGAGAGAGAGAGAGAGAGAGAGAGAGAGAGAGAGAGGGAGGTTAAAATCATGTTTCATCGTGTGATGTGTGTCATTCAAACGACCCCAATATCTCTGTTTAATTACCGTATAACATGTCAAAACATAATGCATTATCACACCCTCCACATACACATCAATGTGATCTCATTAATATTCATAGAAAAGGTGTGTTCTTCAGCACACAAATCTGTATGTTTGAAGCCTACAATATCCACATAATATAGCATCTAAGACGTAAAAACCATTTCATGTGTGTTTATGAAAACAGGCTGATTTTACTGTATTCCTGCATCATATTTACTACTCTGACATTAGAAGACTACATTTAGTTAAATGTATACAAATTTATAAATAAAAAATATAAATTAATAAAACATACATTTATTTCTAAATAAAATGCAATTAATTTATGGCAATTTTAGTTGGTTTTCATGCATGTTAAGAGATGCTCTGATTGGTCAGAGTCTGTTGTGATTGGTCTACTCTGCTCTGATTGGTCAGATGACCCAGTCTGTTGTGATTGGTCTGCTCTGCTCTGATTGGTCAGATGGCCCAGTCTGTTGTGATTGGTCTACTGCTCCGATTTGTCAGATGGCCCAGTCAGTTGTGATTGGTCTACTCTGCTCTGATTGGTCAGATGACCCAGTTTGCTGTGATTGGTCTACTCTGCTCTGATTGGTCAGATGGCCCAGTCTGTTGTGATTGGTCTACTCTGCTCTGATTGGTCAGATGACCCAGTCTGTTGTGATTGGTCTACTCTGCTCTGATTGGTCAGATGGCCCAGTCTGTTGTGATTGGTCTACTCTGCTCTGATTGGTCAGATGGCCCAGTCTGTTGTGATTGGTCTACTCTGCTCTGATTGGTCAGATGACCCAGTCTGTTGTGATTGGTCTACACTGCTCTGATTGGTCAGACGGCCCAGTCTGTTGTGATTGGTCTACTCTGCTCTGATTGGTCAGATGGCCCAGTCTGTTGTGATTGGTCAGATGGCCCAGTCTGTTGTGATTGGTCTACTCTGCTCTGATTGGTCAGATGGCCCAGTCTGTTATGATTGGTCTACTCTGCTCTGATTAGTCAGATGGCCCAGTCTGTTGTGATTGGTCTACTCTGCTCTGATTGGTCAGATGGCCCAGTCTGTTGTGATTGGTCTACTCTGCTCTGATTGGTCAGATGGGCCAGTCTGTTGTGATTGGTCTACTCTGCTCTGATTGGTCAGATGGCCCAGTCTGTTGTGATTGATCTACTCTGCTCTGATTGGTCAGACGGCCCAGTCTGTTGTGATTGGTCTACTCTGCTTTGATTGGTCAGATGGCCCAGTCTGTTGTGATTGGTCTACTCTGCTCTGATTAGTCAGATGGCCCAGTCTGTTGTGATTGGTCTACTCTGCTCTGATTAGTCAGATGCCCCAGTCTGTTGTGATTGGTCTACTCTGCTCTGATTGGTCAGATGGCCCAGTCTGTTGTGATTGGTCTACTCTGCTCTGATTAGTCAGATGGCCCAGTCTGTTGTGATTGGTCTACTCTGCTCTGATTGGTCAGATGACCCAGTCTGTTGTGATTGGTCTACTCTGCTTTGATTGGTCAGATGGCCCAGTCTGTTGTGATTGGTCTACTCTGCTTTGATTGGTCAGATGGCCCAGTCTGTTGTGATTGGTCTACTCTGCTCTGATTGGTCAGATGGCCCAGTCTGTTGTGATTGGTCTACTCTGCTCTGATTGGTCAGACGGCCCAGTCTGTTGTGATTGGTCTACTCTGCTCTGATTGGTCAGACGGCCCAGTCTATTGTGATTGGTCTACTCTGCTCTGATGACTTGTTTCAAGCAGTTCAGAATTGCCTCTTTCTTTTAGGAGACAATAACTCCATTTATCTGCACTGTGATCTTTGAAACTTTGCAGAGTTTTACATTCACAAATGGCTTTATTACACACTACATGAAAGATGCTATCTGAAAATCATAAATGGGGCACTTAAAATAAATAAATAAATAAATAAATAAATAAATAAAGTAACAGTAACGAGCATTAACTGATAACTACGGCTCAAACCCACCAAATCTAAATCTAAATAATGACAGAAGATATAAGGTACACAATGTGCTTAATTCTGCATCAGACATAAGGAATATTGTTATATCCTTTTCCAACTACTTTTAGTAGCTGGAAACAGAAAGTGCATAAGGTATCAGTGTCGAGCTCTACAGTTGCTGCCGTACATCATACACCGTCATCTTTAGATTCACATAGCGCATTAAAAAGTTTTCAGAAATCTGTTTCTGCTAATGTCTGCTGTTTTTTAATGTACTTTTTTATTAAATCAAAACATGGCACTGCTGCAGTACAAATGGGACTCGTGAAATAAATCATTTCGGCTGTGTAGGACCAACATTTCTGTTGTGATGGTCTTCATTACTTTGTAAAGCCCCCGGAGCATTTTTATATGTGTTGATGAGCGCGCCGAACAAACGCTCAGTGACACGCCGAGTTCATAAAGCGTTCCTGAGCCCGAGGCACTCGATGAAACAGTCCTCGGATAAAATCAGCAAGAGATTGTGTGTGTGTTTCTGAATGCAGAATACTATTAGAGACCGCCTGAATCTCAATACTACATACATATGCAACACACACACACACACACACAGAGCAGGGTTCGTTGTCATGCGAATCTGCAGTTCTTTTCATTTCAAACACGTTGAATGAGATCGGATATAAGTCTGAGTCTCTTACCAGGTACGCAAACAGAATGGGAGAACGGATTATCCACCAGTAGCCCATGTTGATGTTCCTTTCCCAGCATCTGCATATGACAAAACATCACAGTCCATCGATTTAAACATGGAAAAATGCTCATTCATAATTCATTTTTCATTAAACTGGCAACAACAGAAAGGGAATTTTGTATTTAAAGTGAACCTGGAATGCTTTTGCAACCCGTTTATCACTTACAGTTCAGTCTAGAAGAAAAGAATGACTGAAGGTCTATACAGTACTCTAGGGTTCTTGGCCTCATTTTAAAGAACCCTGTATGCGAAACAGGTTAAATATAAGAAGAAATATCTTAAATGATTTATACTTTCACGCTAAACAGATTATTTAAATTTTTTTCAAGTGATAAATTATGTTTATGTTCAAGCCGTTTAATACATAACATGTAATAAAAAATAAAAATAAATAAATAATGAATTAAAGCCAAATCCATAGAATGATCCCATGATGGAACCGCTGGAAGGTTCTATATATGAAGCGTCTGACGGAACACTTGAAGCTTCCATATAGAAGCTATTCTTCTAAGACTGATGTAACATATTTCAGAATGAAACTGCATATTTAATAAGAAACAACAGAAATCTGAGGTGCAGAACTTTATTGTATGTATCCATCAGGAACTGATTGGACGGTCGATTGAGAGGCAGGCCAAGTTTGATTATAGTTTGTATTTTATAATAACATTCCCTGATAAATAAGTCCAGAAACTAGTAATCAGAGTGAGTTTAGATGTCATATTGATTTTAATGTGTGTGTGTTTCTATCTGAGCACTGATTACACTTCTAAGTAAGAGTAGCAGGTCTTTAATGAGGTGTTTCCATGCCAACGATCTGATTCATTGTTATTTGAACTGAGGCGTTTTTTCCCCTCCACCATTTAATAACTATTTCTAATAAACCCCGATCATACACCTGTGAACATGAGTGCATCTGTTCCAACAGGGTGAGCTCATTAGCTTTCGTAGGTATTTATCTGCTACGTTTTTGTCTTTCACAAACTTATAAACACACACACAACTTGTTTTAATCCTCTAGACGTGCCTGAACTGGAACCAGTGTGAGTTTGTAATACCCCAGCGGGACTCGTTTCTCAGACCATGGAGAAATCCTAATTCATTTACAAGTCAAATCCACACTGGATTTAAAATGAAATAGTGTACGGCAGACCTCCATGTCTATCCAATAATCTTTCAATATAAATTTGTGGCATAATGTTGTTTACAACAAAAAATTATTTTGACTCGTCCCTCTTTTTCTTAAAGAAAAGAGGCACTTACAATATCTCCTTTAAACTGTTATTTCTTTAGTATTTTTTTTTTATTTTTAAACGTGCTTTTATAAATAAACTAAACAGGGATCATTTTGTGGGTGATATAAAAGCAGAAATGTCCTTTTATAAAAGTACTCGCAATAATTCACTTGTTAATTAACTTGTTTTAAGCACAGAATATTCATTGAACTTTTGTACGTGTTTATTCATAATTGTTAATAATAATAATAGCGCACAACAAAGAAGAAATCCAACAAGGACAATAAACCCATACAAATATGTATGATATATGTAGTGTCACCACATCACCCACTGATGAATCAAATGAAACTCAAAACAATAAACAGAAAGGCAAATAAAAGAGGGGGAGTTATAATAAATGCAGGGAGAAAAAGAGAAAGAGGGACCAAACACAGAAGCGATGAGAGAGAAAAGCGTTAATAAGAGCGACTTCATCAACTCTTGTGATTGGTGCAGAAGGAAAGGGGCGTGGCTAACGTCACAGGAGTCTCATCGGCTCTCCAAACACTCACACTGATCCAGAATCAGGCGGCATGAGACACTGTTTACGCTTGAGAACCTATCAATACATTGCCTTTGTATATATCAGTATATAGTGTGTGTCCAACTGCACTTTAAGCGCACACAGCCACGCATACTAATGACACACGCACGCAGGAGTTTCAGTGTGTGTTATTAAAGAGCAACGGGCCGCTGTGTGAGTGTTTTCTCCTGCGTTGGCTCTGAACACGACTGTTGGGGAGACCGGCCGAGTGAACGGCTCATAAAGAGCTGATGGTCTCTCAGTCTGACGGACGGTTATGTCCTCCCACACACACTCACTCCACATCTGACAGGACATCAGGACTCACTGTACGGCTCCCGCAGGACTGACCCTGCCAGATGTGCTTTAGCGGAAACATTCACTACAGTTGTTTTATAGCCCTCAAGTGGCACATTGTTTGGAGAACAACATTGGGATGGATAAAAAAAAAATATATATAATATATATATATCAAATATTTATTTTATTATGATTAATGAATTTATCAAATAAATAATTGACAGATAAAAATGCTGCACTAGAATATTATGTATTATCAAATATAAAATAATTTGTTTATTATTGAATTATTTATTATAAAAAGAAAATATAACGGAACTTTTAACACTGATTTTTGTCTCTCTCTCTCATATATATATATATATATAGAGAGAGAGAGAGAGATAGAGTGAGAGATAGAGAAAGTATCTTTTTAACACTATTATAGTTTTATTTATATTTTGAATACGTTTTTTTATATTGTTCTTTTTCATTTTAATGCAGTTATTTTTTTAGTATTTATTTTTTTAAACAATATATCTAGATAGTTTCTATTATTCAATTATATAATTATTCTATTCTATAATTCAGCAATTTTAATTTAGTGCATTAAAGGAAATTTAGAAATTTTTTTTTGCTACTAGCTGAATATAATACGTTTTTTTTATATTTAATTTTAATTAATTTCATGTTTATTTTATCTCAAATATTTTATTGTTTAATTTTTAGCTAACTATAATAACCCTGCTTTCATGTACAGTAAACCATAAGTGAGATTTCAATATATGGATTCCTTAAACTCACCAAAAATGTGCCAAGTGAAATTGAAAACCTTTTGAAACCTTTTCAATTGATGAAATTGAAAAAATCATCAATGTAAATCAGGACAATTTACATGTTTATATACAGAAGCACACAAATGTGTTTGGACATTTAGTCACTGCATTATGAAACATGAAAAACACGTCTGTTTTAGTTTCAAATCCTTTAAATCATCAGATCAGCAGCTGATTTTAAGGAAGTGTGCAAAAATGATGAAAAATGATTTAACATATTATCTAATGCAAAGACAGTTTTAAGTGTCCAAACACTGGAGTCAGAACTGAAGTGAAAGACACGTACTCTTCATTCTCATACAGGTATTTGACAGTCATCCACGGCAGCACAAACATGAGCGGCGCACCTGCAACACAACACACACACACAGTCAGTCGGCCAATCAGAAGCCTCGGCAGCTAATTAATATTCATCACGCTGGCTTATCTTGAATAAACCACTTCAAAGTCAACGTAGCGTCAGAAACACTTCAGACGTTTGCTCAGTGAAAGTGGAAACGAGTGTTTGGTGGCCTTTCTTTGAGGCTCACACACACCCCAGCCGATGCAGAGGTAAATGTAGAAGTAGTTCCTCTCGGAGAAGACGGTGATGACCAGAAGACTGTGCAGATACAAGCCCTCCACCAGCAGCCAGCAGTTGTTGGCCATCACGCTGTACTGCATCATCACCATGGCAACGCGACAGCCAGTCACAGTCTGAGGAACGGATGACACTCTGATGACACACCCGCCGACCAATCACAGACCGTCTGGTGTGCGGCAAAATGTATATCATTATGAACATGGATGGATGGATATATAACAGATTGTATTCCTTTTAAACACTTTTATAGAATATTATAGGGTTGCAACTTATCAATAATGAAAATAAACATATTCGATAACAAATTTGATTATTGATACTACACAGATAAATTCACTATATATTTTTCTATCCCTAAAAATTGCACATTGTTTGGAGGACAATATTGGGCAGGATGTGTAATAGTGTATACTATTTTTTTTAAATAGTGGATATAACTTATTTAATTAAAAAATTATATACAATTATTCATTAAAAAATTCCAAACATAATTCCATATTAAAAAATATTCATTAATAATACATGTAATACTAATAAAACAAAAAAAAAACAGAAATTTGAATATCATAAAAGTGAAAGCAACTGGAAAAAAATAACAAGAAATATGTATATTTACAAATTTATTATTTTATTTTTTATCAAAACGAAATTTTATATTTATATATATATATATACATACTATATATTATATAATATATTAAATAAATATTAATATATATATATTTTTAATATATATATATATATATATATATATATATATATATATATAAATTTAAAAATCACGCTTTGCAATAAAACAACTGTATTTCAAATAAACGTAGAAAATTTGTATTAAATTAAAAAAAACTTTATTGGCTCAAGCTTATTTTTTTAGTTCACAAATATATGGATGGATGGATAGTCTTAGCTGACTGAAACTAAAATCTCTCATTCACACAATTACACATTTGGTCTTCCATGATGTGCTGGGAAACTTCAGCTGTCAGTTATACACTCACCTAAAGGATTATTACACTCAAAAAAATGATATGTTGGCTTTAATTAACTTTTTTATGTCAACAGGTTCCATAAATTAACTTTTTTATGTCAACAGGATGCACATAACTGGGTTGCGTTTAACAAACATAATTTGGTCATGTAACTTCAACACACTCAAATAAATTATATGTTGGCTGTAATTAACTTTTTATGTCATCAGGGTCTGATATGTTGGCTTTAATTAACTTTTTTATGTCAACAGGATGCACATAACTGGGTTACGTTAAACAAACACTGAACACTGAAGCAGATAATTAAGTGAATAATTGAGTGATGATTGAGCAATTATTGAAGACACCTGATGTTAACAAGCAGAATCACTGAATGAGAAAACCGGAATTTCAGGTCACCGTTATGGAGATGAGTGTTTGCTTTAGTTGGGCTCGTGACCCTCACTTTATTAACTTTATATTTTGTCTGACTGTTATAACAGCCAGATGATCAATTAGAAAAGTTGATCTGATGGTGATTTAACATAATCATTATATCACTATGATTTGACCTGAATCACTGAACTCGTATAGAACCCAATTTCTGAGTTAAGTTTACCTTATGGATTATAGCAGCACTGCCATTGTAGAGCATACCATTTTTAGCCTTTTAAATGGAATCCAAATGATAGAATCAATAAAAAAGAAACAAAAATAAACTTCTAAAAAATAAGAAAAATTTATATATAGGCACACACAGACATCAATAATCAGCCTGTGAATCTCAACAATGGTGACAATTATAAAGCATGTTGAAGTGCATTCCGGGTGCCACCAATCAATTGGCTCCCATAATGCATTTCTGCATGAATAAATAATGAGCTTATGGTTAGAGGTGATCTGTTTGTCACCATTGCTGAGATTGATACGCTAAATATTGATGTCTGTGTGTGCTTGCATGCAAACGTTTTTCTTTTTTTTGCATAGATTTGATCATTTGGATTTCATTGAAAAGGTTAAAAATGGTATGCTCTATAATGGCAGTGCTGCTATAATCAATAAGGTAAACTTAACTCAGAAATTAGGTTCTATATGAGTTCAGATAAAATGATTGTGAAATAATGATCATGTTAAAACACAACCAACACTATCAGATCACCTTTTTAATTTGTTCATCTGGCTGTTATAACTCATGTACAGCAACCATACAAAATCTAAAGATAATGATGTGAGGGTCAAGAGCCCAACTAAAACACACACTGATCTCCATAATGGTAACTTTAAATTCTGGTTTTCTCATTCAGTGATTGTGCTTGTTATCATCAGGTGTCTTCAATAATGCTCAATCATCACTCAATTATTCACTTAATTATCTCATTAACTTTAACACCGCTTCAGTACTCATTTAACACTCAGCTCAGAGTTTAATTAGGTCGCTTAGAATTACTTAACTCCATTATGTTTCAGTTACATGAACACATTATGTTTGGTTAACGTAACCTAGTTATGTGGAACCTGTTTACATAAAAAAGTTAATTAATGCCAACATATCATTTTTTTGAGTGTAGGAACACCATACTAATACTGTGTTTGACTCCCTTTCGCCTTCAGAACTACCTTAATTCTACGTGGCATTGATTCAACAAGGTGCTGAAAGCATTCTTTAGAAATGTTGGCCCATATTGATAGGATAGCATCTTGCAGTTGATGGAGATTTGTGGGATGCACATCCAGGGCACGAAGCTCCCGTTCCACCACATCCCAAAGATGCTCTATTGGGTTGAGATCTGGTGACTGTGGGGGCCATTTTAGTACAGTGAACTCATTGTCATGTTCAAGAAACCAATTTGAAATGATTCGAGCTTTATGACATGGTGCATTATCCTGCTGGAAGTAGCCATCAGAGGATGGGTACATGGTGACCATAAAGGGATGGACATGGTGAGAAACAATGCTCAGGTAGGCCGTGGCATTTAAACGATGCCCAATTGGCACTAAGGGGCCTAAAGTGTGCCAAGAAAACATCCCCCACACCATTACACCACCACCACCAGCCTGCACAGTGGTAACAAGGCATGATGGATCCATGTTCTCATTCTGTTTACACCAAATTCTGACTCTACCATCTGAATATTTCAACAGAAATCGAGACTCATCAGACCAGGCAACATTTTTCCAGTCTTCAACTGTCCAATTTTGGTGAGCTCTTGCAAATTGTAGCCTCTTTTTCCTATTTGTAGTGGAGATGAGTGGTACCCGGTGGGGTCTTCTGCTGTTGTAGCCCATCCGCCTCAAGGTTGTGCGTGTTGTGGCTTCACAAATGCTTTGCTGCTTACCTCGGTTGTAACGAGTGGTTATTTCAGTCAAAGTTGCTCTTCTATCAGCTTGAATCAGTCGGCCCATTCTCCTCTGACCTCTAGCATCAACAAGGCGTTTTCGCCCACATGACTGCCGCATACTGGATGTTTTTCCCTTTTCACACCATTCTTTGTAAACCCTAGAAATGGTTGTGCGTGAAAATCCCAGTAACTGAGCAGATTGTGAAATACTCAGACTCGCCCGTCTGGCACCAACAACCATGCCACGTTTAAAATTGCTTAAATCACCTTTCTTTCCCATTCTGACATTCAGTTTGGAGTTCAGGAGATTGTCTTGACCAGGACCACACCCCTAAATGCATTGAAGCAACTGCCATGTGATTGGTTGATTAGATAATTGCATTAATGAGAAATTGAACAGGTGTTCCTAATAATCCTTTGGGTGAGTGTTTATAGTTTGTGAACCCGTTACTGACTGGCAGCATTTGTCTGATATTTCACATATCAAAGCAAGTCAGCATCTGTTTACAGAAGGAGACATTTGAAGAGCTTTATTTGAGACACTCACAGGACATTCCTCTGGATTCGGCTGTACCTGTAATCATCTGAGGGCCCGTACCTGTCCGCTGACCCAGCGCTGCCCCTGGAAGCTCTGAGCACTGCTCATCCGGTCCAGGAGAGCGTCTTTGAGGAGGATGGAGAGCGCGCGCAGGATGAAGGAGCCGAACAGGTTCATGTGGATGTTGTTCCTCATGCAGTGCAGCTTCCTGCGGGAAAGACCCATGAGAGAACTGAGATCTGTGATCAGTGGGAGATATCAGCAAAATATGACACATTTTCTTTTTACATTTTCAGACACATGTGTAATATATGGTCAGACACATGTGTAATATATGGTCAGACACATGTGTAATATATGGTCAGACACATGTGTAATATATGATCAGACACATGTGTAATATATGGTTACCTGAACGAGACCAGGACGGCCAGAGCGAGAGTTAGCGCTGCCAGAGACAGTGAGTATCCAACGGTGTACATGACTCTGAACTTACTGAGGATCTGACCATACTGCTTCTGCACACACACACACACACACACACACACACACACAAACAGAGAGAGGGATTAGCAGACCGTTAGCCCCATCGCTCAGAAACATCATTAAGTCATTAAACTGGCGGTCTCACCTGTCCTGGGTCGTCCTGCTCACACTCGCTGGTGTTTTTCCCACGAGCCCATCTGCCGTCAGCGCCACACACACGATAAACCAAGCCCTGATGAACTGATCAAACACAGCGGAAACACACACCGGTCACAGCTTGACTGATTCTACATGAAGACCAAGCCAGATTACTGAGATCCCCAGCGTTGCTAAACTAAAACCACACGTAAACTATTACAAATCACTTCCAGGAACGGAAATAAAACTAAAATAAGTAGAAAATAAATAGTGGATGAGAAACTTAAACTTAAAAAAACTTGCTGAAATGTTGCCTTGGCTGAAAATAAGTTGAAGTTTAAGAACTAAAATGACTAAAACTAAGCTATACATATAGTGTGTTGTAAGGACACTTTATTTGAAGGTGTGTGCATAAGACTGACATGACACTGTCATAAACATGACATAACACCTGTCATGAACATGAAGGAGTCTTTATGAATGTTTATGACTGTTGTCATTAAGTGTCATTCGGTAAATTGTGACACTTTTAATGCAAAGTTGACATTGTTTAAAATGTCTTTGTTATGACAACTTGACATTAACCAAGAAATCATAACCTGTCACAAATATGTCATAACAGGTCTAATTATCAAACTTAAAGAAGTTATTTAGCTTTGCGTTAACATTACATTACCCTGTCATATGTTAAAGCATTTGTCATATGTCATATGTTAAAGCATTTGACAGTGTAATAACCCTTAATGACATCTTTATAACTAGTACAATGTGTTCCACTTTACTTGAGGACAAGTAAAATATTCATGACACAGTTATAATGGTGTCATGACGGCCAAAGTCAAAACCAACCACATATGACAGGGTAATGTAATGTTAACGCAAAGCTAAATAACTTATTTAAGTTTGATAATTAGACCTGTTATGACATATTTGTGACAGGTTGACAGGTTATGATTTCTTGGTTAATGTCAAGTTGTCATAATCAAGACATTTTTGTCTTTGTTAATGTCAAGTTGTCATAATCAAGACATTTTTGTCTTTGTTAATGCCAAGTTGTCATAATCAAGACATTTTTGTCTTTGTTAATGTCAAGTTGTCATAATCAAGACATTTTTGTCTTTGTTAATGCCAAGTTGTCATAACAAGGAAATTTTAAACAATGTCAACTTTCCATTAAAAGTGTCATAATTTACCGAATGACACTTAAAGACAACAGTCATTAACATTCATAAAGACTCCTTCATGTTCATGACAGGTGTTATGTCATGTTTATGACAGGTGTTATGTCAGTTTTATGACAGTGTCATGTCAGTCTTATGCACACCCCTTCAAATAAAGTGTTACCAAGAATATTAATGACTTATGATGGTTTCTTTTTAAAGCATGTATTGTGTCAACCTGGCTACATTCAAACGGCTTAAGGGTTGAAGGTCTGGGCAAAAATGCATAATAAAGAACTCGTATCATAGCACTATATTATTTACAGTCAATATTATTAAACAACTGCAACACAGATGTTTGTCCCTTTAACCACGTTAAACTATTGAGCTTGTCGAGGCAGATATTAATGCAAACATAATAAAATACCGATAAAGATATTTTGACAATATGGTTCAAACTGACGAGGTCACTCCCTCTATTTTTTAAAGAGGAAAATAAATCCATAAAATAACAATTTAAAAAGCCATACATAGACAGTGAAAGCATGTTTAAGTGTCGATGAAAGCATGATTTATGTAAAATGTATTTAGGATGATGAATGGGACATAAAAATTGACTGATATTTGAATACAAATATTAAGTGCAATATGCTAACGGCGAAAGCATGATATTTTAGTGTCAATAAAAGCATAATTTAGGTTAAATATACATAGGCATATAACTTATATGCATATAGGATGATGAAGCAGGACATGAAAACTGACTGATACTTTAATTAAAAATAAATTATTTATTATTTATTTATTAATATTTTAATAATATTAAATTATATATATATAATATATATTAATATTTTAATAATTTTATTCATTTTAAAATAAAAACATTACAGACTGAAAAGAGTGAAAACTATCAGATAATCCTGTTACTGATGTCAGGAGTAAGTCATGACCTGAAAATGGCCCATATTTACTGCTTTATAATCTGACATTTAGATCATATCTCCTAACAGGACAGTTATTTCTATCAGTCATGACTCTGAGAGCTTTACCTTTGCGGTACCAGGGCAGATACCAGGGGCAGGACACGTTAACGGTGGTGCCGGTGGGGCCATCGGGCCAACACACGTACTGATCAAACGTCCTGTTACACACCAGCCCTGAAACACACACACACACGGAAAGAGAGAGTGATGGAAATACTAGCGCATCATAAACACAGCAGCTGTTCATCAGGAGCCGGTTCGTCAGACCTGAGGCTGGAGGTGTGTGGATGAAGCTCTGAATACACTCATTCGTGTAGATCCTCCATTGCTCCTGCAACAGTTTCAGGGATTTCCCAGAAGACACCTGTGAATATTACACTTCATTCAGATTAAACATTTACAGAGACTATTTCTGCAGTATTACAGATGAATACACACTTTACAGTAGAGAACACGTTAGGACTGCATTTCAATGATGGTAGAAAATTATATTAAATCATAATATAATCTAATGTAATGTTATATAATATAATTATTGCTGGGCAACGATTAATCGCATCCATATAAAAGTTTTGTTACAGAAGTACTGTTACAAAAGTTACAGAATATGTCTGTACTGTGTATAATTATTTTGTAAATATATAATACACACACAAATGCATGTATATATTTAAGAAAAAAGTATTATTTATATATACAATATTTATATATAATATAAATTATGTATAAATATATTTACAGTATACATGCAAATATTTCTTAAATATATACATGAATGTGTGTGTGTATTATATATTTACAAAATAGTTATACACACATATATTATTTATTACAAAAACTTTTATTTTGGATGCGATTATTCGTTGCCCAACACTAAATATAATATTAATAAATAATAAATGCCTCATAAACGCAATATAAACGCCTCATAAACTACTCATAAACGCAATATAAACGCCTCATAAACTCCTCATAAACGCATTATAAATGCCTCATAAACGCCTCATAAATGCCTCATAAACGCCTAATAAATGCCTCATAAACTCCTCTTAAACGCCTCATAAACGCTTAATAAATGCCTCATAAACTCCTCATAAACGCATTATAAATGCCTCATAAAACATCATAACCGCCTCATAAACGCCTCATAAACACCTCATAAACACCTCATAAACGCCTCGTAAACGTCTCATAAACGCCTCATAAACGCCTCATAAATGCCTCAAGCACCTCATAAATGTCTCATAAACGCCTCATAAACGCCTCATAAACGCCTCATAACCACCTCATAACCACCTCATAACCACCTCATAAATGCCTTGTAAACTCCTCATGAACACCTCATAAACGCAATATAAACGCCTCATAAACTCCTCATAAACGCATTATAAATGCCTCATAAACGCCTCATAAATGCCTCATAAACGCCTAATAAATGCCTCATAAACTCCTCTTAAACGCCTCATAAACGCTTAATAAATGCATCATAAACTCCTCATAAACGCATTATAAATGCCTCATAAAACCTCATAACCGCCTCATAAACGCCTCATAAACACCTCATAAACACCTCATAAACGTCTCGTAAACGCCTCATAAACGCCTCATAAACGCCTCATATATGCCTCAAACACCTCATAAATGTCTCGTAAACGTCTCATAAACGCCTCATAAACACCTCATAACCACCTCATAACCACCTCATAAATGCCTCATAAATGCCTCGTAAACTCCTCATGAACACCTCATAAACGCTTTGTAAATGCCTCATAAACACATTATAAATGCCTCATAACCGCCTCGTAAACGCCTCATAAATGACCTGTTCTTCTGATCTCTGTCCTGATCTTGATGAGAGTTTAATCACAGAAACCTGCTTTAATGTTGAAGTACAGCAGATCTGAAATTCCCTTGTGTTTCCTTACATAAAAATCTGCCTCTTCAACAGACAATTTATGAACCGGATCACATTTCAGTGATGAAGTCCTCAGAGAAGAGTTATCTGAAACTGATCAAGCCTGGAGGATGCTTTGGTGGATGTGCATAAAGAGATGATGTCTTTTGTCCCCAAAAAAAAGGAAACGGACTGAGAAAGAACAAAAAGAACTGAAAAGTACTGATAAAACACTGCAAAAATTGTCTGCATTTTCATCTTTTTTTTTCTCCCCAGTAGAAATATGTAAATATCCTAAACCGAGACGGATTTACTTTGAACATCGAACATGATGAAACGTTATAGTTTGAACACAATATACCTTGAAGGAATTCTTTATTGCATGAATCTAACAAAAAATATTTATGTTTAAAACAGAGAAAAGACTATTTAACTAGGAATAAAAAACAAACTTCATTAATTTGGTCAGTAAGATAAAAAAAAAACAACCCAGAAAGTATTATTTTTATCCAGCAAGGACACATTGAATTTGTTTTCGATTTCTATTTCACATTTCTATATCTGTTTGATTTCACTTTTTATTCATTGAAGAATCCTGATAATACTGTATCACGGTCTCCACGAAAAGCAGCAGCAAAACTATTTTCAACACTGATAATAATCAGAAATGTTTTTTAATGATCAAATCATCATATTAGAGTGATTTCTGAATGATCATGTGACACTGAAGATGATGGTGCTGAAAATTCAGCTTTGATCAGAGGAATACGTTTATTTATACTTATTAATGTTAATTAATGTTAATATTAATGTTCTTTAACATATATTCACATGGAAAACAGCTGTTTTAGA